>OZ012668.1:54012622-55212622 GCA_963942505.1 Lordithon lunulatus | reverse complement strand
CGCCCGGGTCGCCCAGCGGCCGCTCCAACGGTCTCTCCCCAGCTTCCAGCAGCGACTGGCTGCACAGTCCTTCTGAACGGGCCATCTTTGGACCCAAGACGCGGTTTGACATACTACAACATCGTTTCCATGAGTCCGCACTGACGCACTACGAATTTTGCACGGGACCGCTCTGACGAGTAGATTGTTGCGATAAACTTGGACATTTATAGGTTAACAACTGTCAACGCCACAAAATGCCAACAATGAAGTCATATAAAAAAAAACTCGGATTTTTGTTTGATGCGTTGCAGTGAATTTCGTGCAAATTAATTGTAGGATGTCTTATAAAATGATTTTAAATTGTTTTGCAAGTATCTACTAGCTTAAATTGTATCTTTTATTCCTTCCGGGAGACAATTAGAGGCCAGATTTTAAATCAGCTGTTGTTACTTTTAATTCATCTTGATCTCTGATACAGTTCTGGTAGGAAGGGTTATTGAATTTATCCAATTTTGCTATTATCATATAATATATACTTTTCTAGAACCATAAGCACCAGACACACAAAATTATTTATCATCGTGGATAATAAACTATTAATGAATATCTTTACAACTATAGATATTACTGTGTATGCAAAGTGAGATTTTAATATTTAATTTGTGTGATTTGTATTAGCAAGACTATTCTAAATTAGATTTTTGAAAATTAGAGATTCACTAGGTAATATTTATGTGAAGCCAACTCGTACCAAAATCATTTGGACTACTGGAACTTAATGACAATCCTCTTACAAACCTAGCCTTTCCGTAATACCATTGATTAATAATCACATGATTAATTAATGGTAATACCCATAGACAATATGGTAGATTCAGGATGATCATTGGTCAATTTTTAGAAACAGTTATCTTCGCTCAACTTGCGGAACGCACCCAAATTGGCGACCCTGCCGCTGCCAACTTCTCGCCGTACATTCAAATCCAACGGAATTTATCCCAGAATGCCTTTCTCTCTTCAACCGCCAAAAGCGTCACACGTCTATCGTGTTTGTGTTCGTGTATATTTAAGTTTAAGGTTTTTTGGAGAGAGTTATTTTAATCTGTACGCGTTTAATTTTTAGTGCGGTTTACAATTCGGAATACGTTTTAATTTAAATTAATTTGGTTTAACTTGTGATTTATTTATTAAGGAAACCATAAAAAGGTAAGCACAAGAAATATTCTTTATAAAAACTTCCATCTTCGTATATCTAACCGTCTAAAAGCTTTTCTGCTGAGAAGAAATAATCTCATTCAGTTTGTCATCTGGTATTTACCTTAATTTTACATAGAACCAAAAAATATACTATTGTTTTCTCTGTGTTATTGCTGAAATTTATATGATGTATGTTGTTGTTTTATTTGTTTTCACTTTTATATATACATAAATGGTGGTGTATTTATATTGACCTGGGTTTTTTTATTTGTTGATAATTCAAAATAAGACTGCGTAGATTAAATATATTCAATATAAATATCAATATAAACATACTAACACTCCTTGTGAAGTTTTGCTGCTCCTCCTTGGAGCTTTTCTGATTTGATTATTTGGGTGAATCAATACCAGTAAGCATTTTATTTTTTTCTACAATTTCTCTACATTTTTTGCTTTGTTTAGCTGTTGCTTTATGGTTATCTACACCTAGTTCTTTCAGTCTTGTTCCCCCTTTTCCTTCCAACAGATGGAAGGAAAAGGGGGAAAAGGTCTTCCTATTCTGTTTTTACTTGTTTCCCATTCTGTGATTACTCTTAGTACTGAGCATTGGAGGGCTTGAGTTCAAACTTCATCAGGACATCATGAATCATTGTGTTTCAGATATTTTATGTGAACTTAAGGTAAATACTGGGTGATTCAACTCCTCTGAGCTTCTCCCTTGACCAGCAGAAAAGCCTGATAGCCCTATAAAGATAGATTTATTATTTTTTGTTTCTGTGTTCACTTAGCATCTCGTTCAATAGATGCCATAATGAAATCTGTTTATAATATTGTACAAAATTATATACAATATAATCAGGATTATGCAAGTGTATGTAATATTTGTTATATTTCAGATGGCAAGCACAGATAACATTCAAGTAGCCTTAAGAATTCGTCCTCTAGTACCCAGTGAAATTGCAAAAGGATGCAAGAGTTCCCTAGAAGTGCACCGGGAGCTTAACCAAGTGCAAATACTAAGTTCAGATAAATCATTTACTTTTAACCATGTTTTTGATTCAGAAACTGATCAAGATATTTTTTATAAAACTACTGTACAGTCCATGGTCCCCAAATTATTTGAAGGATACAATGTGACCATATTAGCATATGGTCAAACAGGTTCAGGTATGTTACATTGTGATGGATTTATATTATCTTGTATTAAATAATCCTTTTTTAAATCAAGTACCCTTCAGATCATTGTTGACAGTTACAACAGTTATCAAACAAAGACAAATTTACAAATAAGAAAATCGAATCCTTGCTAGATTAACTCACCTCTACCACCACTAAGAATTACATCCTGTATATCTAAATAAGTATGTGATAATATTATTATTTTCAGGTAAAACCCATTCAATGGGAACAGCCTATGATGGCACTGGTGAAATGGGAATAATCCCAAGAGCAGTAACAGATATTTTTAATCATGTAAACGATAACTTTTCAAGTGATTTTACTGTAACAGTATCATTTATGGAGCTCTACCAGGAGATCCTCTATGACCTATTATCAACCAAGCCTCGTGAACAGTGTGTTGTTGATATAAGAGAGGATGTGCACAAGGGGATCTTTATACCAGGCCTAACAGAAGAACGAGTGGTTTCTTCTGCTGCAACACTGGAATGTCTGGTTAAGGGCAGTATGGGTAGGGCAACTGCTTCTACAAACATGAATGCCAATAGTTCACGGAGCCATGCAATATTCACAATTAATATATGTATGCAGCAGAAAGGATCAGAGTGTGTGATTGTAAAACAGTTTCAGTAGTTTGGTATGATTTTTGTCTTTATTTTAGACAAGGAGGTAAAACTGCAAGGTTTAGTTTGGTTGATCTGGCTGGTTCAGAAAGATCAAAGAAAACCGGTGCCACTGGACAGACATTTAAAGAGGGGATAAATATCAATAAAGGTCTCTTGGCCTTAGGAAATGTAATTTCTGCATTAGGAGATGAAAAGGGGCAAGGAGGATTCATATGCTACAGAGATAGTAATCTAACAAGACTGTTAAAAGGTATATTTTAAATTTATTATTCATGATACTAATATTTATTTTTATATACAATTAATACAAAATTCATTTAAAATTGTTAAAATAGAAAAAATATTTGGAGTGGGCACCACATGATATCTCAAATAAATTAATTAATATATTATGAAAATTAAGATATTTTGGTTCAATTCTGTTAAATTCACGTTTTCGCGGCATGAACGGATCGCGCCCTTTTGACTCGCCTCCGCTATCTATGTATTTAAATAGTATTCATCAATAAATACCGGTATTTCAGTTCGGTATTGTAGATATTTTAATGTTTTGTCCAAAATATTTGACTTATTGAACTCCCTGAAAATTTATATCCTTAGTAACAGTTCTATTTATTTTTTCAGACTCCTTGGGTGGAAACAGCATAACCCTGATGATTGCTTGTGTAAGCCCGGCGGACTATAATGTAGAAGAAACAATATCTACACTTCGGTACGCGGACAGGGCACGCAAAATCAAAAATAAACCTGTTGTGAATGAAGACCCTAAAGCTGCTGAAATCAATAGACTGAATAAACTGGTGCAGCAACTCAGGCTGGAGATGGTTGGTCAAGGTGAGTACACTTTGTAATAGGGATGAGCACTATAAAAAACAATTGAACTGTTGACTATTTCGACAGTCCATTCCACTAGTTCTAGTTAGAGTAAATATCATGTTACTTCAAAACAATCTTTACTTGCAAACAATTGTTAGTTACTTGTAAACAATCATTAGTTACTAGAAAACAATTGTTCGTTACTGGAAAACAATTGTTAGTTACTAGTAAACAATTGTTTGTTACTTGAAAACAATTGTAAGTTACTTTTAAACAATTGTTAGTTACTGGAAAACAATTGTTAGTTACTAATAAACAACCATTAGTTACTTGTAAACAATTGTTAGTTACTTGTAAACAATTGTTAGTTTACTTGAAAATAATTGTTTTTTTTTTTCAATTTCAGGTGGCCCCATCATTTGCCAAGCTGAGCTAGAACTGCTCAAAAAGGGCAACATGGATCTGCGACTGAAAAACAACAATCTCACAATGAAACTTTCAATCACCCTCAACGAAAACGCTGTCCTCCTTGAACGCCTAATGATAATGCAATCCGCCAATGAAGGCCTGTGCGAGAAATGGAAGAGTCTGAAAGACGAGTACAACATCACCCTCTGCAATATGAATATGAGCCTGGAAGGGGGCAACATGGAGGCTATTAAAGAGCACTACGTTGTCCTAAAAGGCATCCAGTCGCACTTCGTCGAGCTCGATAACGACCAGAAAAAGAACGTAGAAGATATTAGGAAGCACGAAATGTCCATTGCGAAATCGTCGACGCCCTCCGAGCCCACCTCCGAGGTGGAGATTAACGAGCGGCAGGAGTCGCACACGGCACAACAGATCGCGATGAACATGCAGCTGCAGGAGGTGACGAAGATGCTCGCACAGAAGGAAGATCTGGCGCTGCAGATTGCACAGAATACGTGCCACATGGTGGACTACAGCGAGCTGGCGGACAACGAGGAGAAGATTAATGCGCTTGAGCAGGAGAAGGATGAACTATTGCAGCAGCTGAGGTCGGTGCAATTGAATCAGACAAAGGGGCCCACAAATAAACTCGCTGAGCAAAGACGGAAGCGGGTGCAGGAGCTGGAGGGACAGTTGCAGGATTTGAAACGGAAGGTTTGTAATAAAATAGTAATATCTACGACTATATCATAATTAGTATATTATATGACGAGTACGGAAAGTGATATATTTGGTATATATATAACTGCAAGAATTTAGTATAATATATCACATGAGCGTGATATTTAATTACGTGAATACATTTTTTAGTTAGTTAATTGCACCATTTTCCCACGACCCTAAAAACGTATTTACAGCCATCTGATCGACGTTTTAATTAAATAGAGACATTTGAATTCTATATAAATGAATGCACAATAACAAACCCACTTTCAATTTTCTGTGTGTGACAGTGACATCTCTCATTTTTGTATTATGTCTGCATTCGATGTTAGTATTCCATCCCAATTTACATGTTTCTAACAATTTGTCTAATTTGGACATTTTATATAGTCAAAAACAGTACAACTTACCCTCATAGAGTATATAACCACTCGAGATATTGTGTGAATTCATCCTCACTAGCTGAGCTACACTGACGAGATCTAATAAGATCGAAATCTAGATATGTAGATTGCTAAGAGGTGGGTTCACACTTATATATGTTTTATAGTCTTTTTTGTATATGGAATCACACATATTATCTGTAATGCCAGCCAAGTTTTATATTATAATAAGTAGTAGTAGATTAAAGACAATGCTCGTTCTCTGTAGACATAATGTGAGTTAATTCCCATTCTGTTTTTATATTAGAGATGAATTTTTTTTTTTAAGCTGGAATGTATAAATTCAAATACAATACACCTTAAAAATTACGTAAAACTAATTGAAAATCAAATTTGAGACATATTTACTAAAGATTTTGCTTAGTTTTTACAATAATATAGGATAAATCAAAATCAATGAAAATACATCAATTTTAAACAAAAACAAACACAAAACGATGACATACTTATTGATTTTACTTAAATAAAAATTGGAATTTTTATTATAGAAGTCTATTAATTGCTTAGAATTTTTTTTTAATAATAATAATTTATGTGTTATGATTAAAGGTTCAAGAACAGGCCCGTTTGATCAAGCTGAAGGAGAAAGATGAGCAGAAAATCAAGCAACTCCACAACGAGATACAGACCATTAAAACAAACAAGGTGAAATTGATTAAAAACATGCGACAGGAGTCTGATAAGTTCCGGACGTGGAAACTGCAACGGGAGCGCGAGCTGTCCAAACTGAAAGACCAAGATCGAAAGCGGCAAAACCAGATGAACAAGATGGAAATGATTCATAATCGGCAGCAGAATGTGCTCAAGCGGAAGGTGGAGGAGGCGGCTGCAATTAATAAGCGACTGAAGGATGCGCTGGCGTTGCGGAAGGCTGCGCAGGATACCAAAATGAACGGGAAGATTGAGAGGTTTGGGCCATGGGTAAGTCAAGTTGTTAGTTATGGTTGGTTTATACTGAAATAAAATACAAAATAAGAATTAATATTTGACGAATATTTTTCATTATATTGTTTATTGTTCTTATAACGTGATTGGTCATTGTAGGAGCTGAATATATAATTGAAACTAGAAATTTATTGTTAATTCACGCTTAAAGCATTTAAATGTATTTATGAAGGAATTTGTATACAATAATAATGTGCTATAATATAGTTTTTAACTATTTTCTAGGTGCAACGTGAATTGGAAGTTTACGTTAGCACAATAGACGCCCAAGCCACATTGACTGTTTTGATGGAGGATAGGGCTACAGTGCAAAACCAATTAGAAACCCTGCGCGCAGAACCTGAAGCCAATTCAACTGAAATTACGAGAATTATGGATGATTTGGAACTTAGATCTATGCAAATACAAGAGCTGCAACAGAAAATTTTAGACAGTGAAGAGGGTGAGTTTGTGTTTGTTTTGAGTATTGTGCATGGTACGGGTAGAGTGAGTTTTGAAATTCCTTCTTTTTGGACTAACAGTATTGAGTATATAATTAATTTCTTACTATCATGGAACACGTCTGAGGGGACACTCTTCAGTAATTTAACAGACGGTCTGTCAAGGGGTTCCACAGTCACACTCAGGACTGGATTGTCCCATGTGGCTTCTAATAAAAACTAATTATGATCATATTCATTCAACCAATTATGATCACCAGATTTAATCACAAAATTGCTAATCAAATATATCGTTTTTCCGTTAATGGCAATAAAAAGCCCACTACAGATTATAATTTTCGAATTATGCAGACCTAACTAACGTGTGTTTTTATTTTTTCAGAAAGTAAATGTAAATCACGATTCGACAATGTTCAAACCATGGCTGAAGCCAAGTACACCTTAAAAGCCCTTTTTGACCTCACAGCTGATATTAAAAAGAAAGAAGCTGAGATAAAACGCAGGGATACGGACAAGGAGTACAAAATCAATGAGTTGCAGGCAACTCAATCTGAAGTAGGTGTATTGAATTGGCATACTTTAGTAGTTTAATGATAACAATTCTAATTATAGTTCAAAATATGTATAATACTATTACTTTACAGACAAATACAAAAATCGCTGCCATGGAAGACAAGATCGATGCGCTCAAACAGCAGCACCGAGATGACATGTCTCAGATCGAACGTGAAAATGAGGAGAAAATATCGGTGCTTTTGAGACAGCTACGAGGAATCGAAGTGAAAAGTAAATATTAGTGTATATATTTAGCTACATGTTACTAATATTTGTTTTATTAGGCTTGGATGAGGAAGTGAAACAACGCTGCGCCATACAGCTCAATTCTATTTCCAAACTTGAAGAGTCAGTTGAGCGATTGACTGATGATAAGGCTAAACTACATGATGAAAATGTGAATCTCAAAGAGATTATAGCTAAAATTAATGTAAGTAATAGATTTTATTTATATAAATACTGGTAACTAAATCATATGCACCAATAATTACATTTATATGCGTATTATTCCGTCAAGAATAACCAAAAAATTACCATTTTTGAGTTGTCTCTATCTCTGGATTCACCTTTTAGAAATTTACATTTCGTGGGTACCGGGAATTCTCTAGCTACAATAAGTGCCGCGTGAGGTCGCAAGTCTCACTATTATTATTATTATTGTTATTCTGAATTATTGTGAATGGCAACTCAACATCTATTGTGGTTACCTACTGAAACATATAAATCAGTTGTAGTGCAAAAAAATATGTAGTTACAAATGAATCAGCTCCAATACACCACAACTTTAAGTGTGATTTAAAAAAATATATTTACTCATAAAATAATTTTCACCAAGTGAAAATAATAAATATGTTGAAAATGATGAAAATGTGAATTGTGAAAATCAATGAAATAATAACCAAATTGAATGGATTCGAACTGAGTTGAACAGAATCGATCTGAATTAAACTTAATCAAATCAAATCAAACCAAATTTTTGAGATATTTGATTTAATATTAATTTGGAAAGTCATGTAGTGCTCACACCACCATTTTTATTTGTGATTTCTGATAAATTTGTATTATCTGTATTTTATATTATCCACTTTATTATATTTAGGAACAATTGAAACAAAAAACAAAAGTTGAAGAGGACAGGGTTTTACAAGTACAGGTAAACAAAATAATATTTCTATAAATATGCAATATTAATATCATTTTATTTCAGGATATTGAGTATAAAGTGCCGAAAAAGGTTGCTAAGTTGAGCAAACAAAATTTAGATGGCACATTCGTTAAGCCGGTATGTATATTGTTCGTTCATTGTATTAAGAGGTTGAATAAGTGGTGTTTACACTTTAAAATTGAACTATATTTGTCTTCAGATGTTATGTCACTATACATCTGTTAACGAGAGTCAACAGATGTATAGTGACATATCATCTGAAGACAAATATACTTTAATTTTAAAGTGTAAATACCAAAAAAAATATAATTTTTACCATTTACTATGGAACTGTCTGACAAATGTCGGTGTTATTTGTAATTGCGATAACATTATCACTTCCAAGCATTAAACTAGGAAAAACTATCGATTAATAGTTGGTATACACGCTAAATTCTTATAATCAATTTGTAGGAAGTTGATGAAAACATTATCCCAGGCACGCCACGTATTAACTTGGAGGACTCCTTGTTACTAGAGGAAGATGATAAAAACACCGACCCAGATTGGCGTAACACCCCGCTCGCGAAACGGTTACAGAAAATGCGCGCGGAGGATATAAAACACCGGGAAGCCGTCAAGCGGACCACACAGGGTGGTTGCAACTGCAAAAGCAGTTGCGCGACAAGAGCGTGTGGCTGTAAGAAGTATAATAATGAATGTGGCCCAAAATGTAACTGCAAATCCAATCTCTGCATAAATCGCGCGGGCGGCGATACAGATGAGGTGAGTTGTAAACGTTTTCGCGATTTGTTTGTTGTAAGATTATGACTATTGGTTATCATTTGGTAGAATAAGGAGCAGCAGGAGGACGCTAGTTTGGATAAGGATGATGAAAACGTGTCCTTTAAAAAGTCAAGGTATGTATCTCCATTCAATTACCGAGAAAGACTTGTAACTTGTATATAAGGTGCTTCAATAATGGTTACATAGCTGGTTACCCCCTTTACTTGGCTACACTTAGTTTTTCATAAGGATAGTTTAACAAGAGGATGTGGAAGTTTTCTAAGCGCAATGTAGACACTCTGACGCGCTTTGTTGCCGTGGCGTCGAATGTTAGCGAATCTAACAAATACTGTGTTCTAATTAACTACCACACTTCCTTTTAAAGTGAAATGAATCAATGACAATAAAAACCTCAATTTGGAGAATGGACTGAAAATTTGGAAGCTTAGTTCAGACTATAATGGGCATTCAAAACATAATTTTACGAGCCCACATCATGTATTTTAGGTATTTTACCTAGTGACTTTGACAGTTAAACAAATACGTTCACATCATGAATTGTAGGTATTTTACCTAGTGACTTTGACAGTTAAACAAATATGTTCGAAACGAGTGGTTTCAACCCCTGTTCTCTTCTTGTGATGACCCAGGAGTTTCTTTTTACATATCATGCCTCACAGTTAATAATTAAATTATCAAATAATTTGTTATATCAGTAAAATTAAAGCAAACAGGTTGACGTGTTTTTTCCGTGCCATCTAGAGACGACTTGTGCTATAGACCGCGCTGTCCTAGGACACCTACATTTCATAACTTAATAATAATAATAATAAGAACTTCTGTAGATGTGTTAATTTTGTCCAGGAGTTAATTTAAGTTCACACTCACCTTATTAATAATTAACAACCCTTAATTTCCAGTTCCAAAAAAAATCTTCATCAAGCGCATGGCATCAAAGTTAAAGCATGTGTGTTTAGAACGAGAGCGCTGACGATTAAACCTTCCAACTTGTAATACCTCTGGATATCCACTGTTTTATTATCTACATGATTGCTTTTCAGAACTCTCCAAGATGTTACGGCTGAGGACGCTAATGATATGCCCCGCCGAAAACGTACCAGAAAATTATTTACTAACTAAGGTTTCATTGTATTTTTGTATATAAGTTTTATTGATTGACTTATTATTATTATAGAAGTACTAGGAGGTAAAGGATTTGGTTCAACCTAAAGTATTAAACAATTAATTCATTATTATTTAATATTGAATGACTGTATATATGTGATACTATTTAATAAATATATAATTTTACATATTAGATATTTTTAATTATTTATTTTTTTTATAAAAATCATTTATAATTTTTTAATACATACATATGTTTCATATAAATAACATAGTAATTTCGGAAAATTATGCTCCCTCTCAGTGCTGTCACCAATCCACTGACCTGGACAGCCTGGTGTGAAGGAGTTCTTGTTTTTCTTGTTTTTGTTATTGGTGTTGTTGTTGATGGTGGTGCTGTATTTTGTTTAGTTTTCTTGATTCTGAATTAAGAGGTCTTTTAATTTTTGTTTAAATGTTTTTAATTAAATTATGTTAGCATGTTTTGCCATTTCAAAAATTTGAACTTTTAGTTTTAACAGTTTTTTTCTAATAATAATTTATGGCACAGTTGCCAAATTTATGATTTTCTTTTTGGCCATTTATTAAATATATAGAACATGATTTTTTTAACAAGATTTCCTAGAATCTGAATGTTCACCCCTAAAATGTGCTGAAAAGAAAATTAGCCATTTTGTACTCACCATTTGTATATATTTATTGAATTAAACTAAAATATTATTCAAAAATTATTTATTTTAAATTAAAGTTGGACATAATTCAATTTTATACATTTTATAAAATTTTCACATTCACATTTTCCACAAAATATTAATTATATTTTGATTTTTGCATAAAATAAATTTTTATTTCGACATAATTCAATTTTATACATTTTATAAAATTTTCACATTCACATTTTCTACAAAATATTAATTATATTTTGATTTTTTGCAAAAAAATATATTTTTATTTATTAAATTATGAAATACAAAATATATATTTATATATTACCTCTCACAATTATTAATATAAATCAATTAAATGTTTGAGAAAAATTATACTGCCCAAATTATACACCATGGTTGAGAGAAACTTATGTCTACAATCTGACCCTCAGTCTATAATGATAATCTTCACAACCTTAGCATAGCAGACTGTGAGATGACACACGTAACTTGAATGAATGATTTTTAGGTTTTTATTTTGCCAATTAATTCTTATTTATTATTTTAAGTCTCCTTTCTTTTTTATGTAGAATAAATCAAATTATTATTTAAAAAAAATTAGATAACATACTTTTATGGTAAAACTACTGCAATCTTTAAAATGCATGAATCTCTAAAATTATTTTCAGAAGTTACAACACTTGTCATCTCAGTGTGATACTATGTAAAATTATTAAATACAAAAAATATATTTATAACTTATAAATAAAAACAACATTAGTGTCTACACCTACTGCCCCATTGTATTTATCACATCAAGTATATAACTACCCAAATCTTCATCTTGATTAGTCCATGACACTAAAGCACTCTTCTGCTCATCATCATCCCCTGCAACTTTCACCATCACTGATTCCACAGCTATCTCAGCATCAGTGCAACTAACAGTCCAATTTGGCAGTTTTTCCTTAATAACCTGATACAATTTACCTAGAGTCCTAACAGCAGGCCCTAAATCACTCAAAAAAACAGTCGATGTAAACCGTATAACATGCCTTGCAATACCAGCCTCCTTGCAAGCATCATCCACATCCATAAAACCAATTGAATGATCCTTGATGACTAAAACTCCACGTAGCACCCGTCTTCTTTTAGGATCTGGTGGGACTGCACTATATTTCTTGGCTTCAGCTTTTAGTAGTGGCAAAGAAACATCAACCGGGATTTTTACAGGTGTATTTATAACACATGTTTCACCATTTGCTGGATTATAACAATTAATATTAAACTCCTGTTTGATTTTATCCTTTAAAAACTCCATTTTTTCAGCCTCGCCATGCACTAACATAACATTTTTTGGCTCGCAGTACTGAATCAACTGCATGATACCTTTGGCATCAGCATGGGCTGAAAACGACATGTATTCAACCGACATTTTCACCTCAACTATTTGTCGGTTCTCAAACTCAATTTTTTTAGCACCGTTTAGAATTTGATGGCCGACAGTGCCTTGCACGCAGAAGCCGGGCATTATGACCATATTGTTCTCATTTGGGGCCCATTTTTTGAATATTTGTAGACTTAAACCGGCGTGGAGCATTCCAGGAGTTGCGAAAACAACCATAGGGCCGGGATTATCTATATATTGTCTATCAAATGGTTTTATATGTTTGAAATCGAACATGTTTCTATGCACAAAGGTTTTACGGATTTTCTGGTTTGTCCATGTGATGAACATTTTGTAATAATTGTTGGCTTTATCTGTTAAGCCTAGTGCGAAATAAACGGGCGCTTTTAGGTTCATGCGTTCCCAATATGTTTCGAGTAAAATGCATAACTCTTGTGCTCTGCCTAGAGCGAATACAGGGATTAAAACTTTTCCACCTCTTTCAACACATTCATGGACTTTTTTTAAGAAGTCTCGTTCGCGACAACGTTTCGAGTCTCTTATGGTGGTGGCATAGGTTGATTCTGATATTAAAAGGTCTGGCCGGCATTTGTCAATCCAAGCTGCTCCTAAATGGCGATCCGGGGTCATATTGTAGTCGCCGGTGTATACTATGGATTGTGAGCCTACACGTACCCAAAACATTGCCGCCCCTAACACATGTCCTGCATAATATGCTTTAATTTCTAATTCATTGTCTACCATTACACTTTGATGTAGGGTTACTGCAACTACTTTCTTCATGCAGTCTTTGATCATTTGTGATGTGAAGAAATTCTGCTCACCTTTCTTTTCAACGGAGACTTTTCGCATGTCTTCTAGGAGGATGGGGGCTATTGCTTTGGTTGGGTGGGTCATGTAAATGGGGCCATTATAGCCTACCATTTCGGACATGTAGGGTAGGGCTCCGCAGTGGTCAAGGTGGAAATGGGAGATGATTACGCAGTCGATGTAGGGGGTTATGGGGCCCTCTGATGATATGTAGGAGAAGTCGGGAAACCTGCGTTCATCGTTGAACCCCATATGCATGCCGCAGTCCAGCATAATATTTTTGCCGCCCATTGATAGCAGAATACAGCTGCGGCCCACATCTTGCCCAGCGCCAAGTGGGGTGATTCTTATTTCAGGCATTATTGTTTGTTTATGTTTAAGAATGATTTGAGGTTATTTAAGGCTGAGTTGGTAGACAATTACTTAATCGAGGATGATTTGTTAGTTGCCAAGTAAAAGGAGCCTATATTCGTCTATCCGTTTCTACGTCTGTGTTCATCCGTTTCCGTAAATTAAATGTAAGTAAATTCCTGGATTATATTTTCTTTGATTCCTGCTCTCCGTTCTTGCGATCTGTTGCTGCGTCAACCAATTAGAGACTTGGTTTGGATCAGTTTTCACTTCACCGTTGTTGATACTTGGATATCCATGTCATCTGCAAAGAATATATTCCTGCTGTCAATTACTGCATCAGCTTCAACCCCTCAGCTAATAAGAGGCCAGATTTTAATCAGCTGTTCTCAGTCTAACACAAACCTACTATTTGGTTGACTGACGGATGATGGTTGACGGAGCAACGGAAGTTTTAAGATGCTCCTGATAAACATATTAAATTATTTAAAAACTCTGGTTCTCTGAATGATTGAAGCATAAAATTTGAGGCACTAACATGAAGGCACTGACGGAGAGCAGGAATATGGACAGCACATCCCATATTCCTACTGGTAGGAATATGGGATGTGCTGTTTATATTCCTGCTCTCCGTCAACGCCTTAATGTTTAGCAAGATTTTAGGTTGTTAGATCCATATTCCTGCTCTTCGTCAGTGCTTTAAAATAATCTTCAATCATTCAAATAGGGTTTGGAACAGCTGTTATATTTCTCATTTCAATCATGACATCCGATTGGTTGACGTATAAACATTGAAGCTCTGACAGCAGGTGCAGTTGTCAAAAATTCTAGCCTCAAACCATATTGTTTGCTCTGTTGCTGTAGGTTCGGCGTCGCGATACCCAAAGTCGGGTTCGATATTTTTGCTGCAGGAGTGGGGATTTATTTCTGTTGCGGACTTGACAGTGGGCAGGCGTGCGCGGTGTTTGTGTTGCTTGTTTGTGAAGTGTAATGGTCGCCGTTTGTTTGGGTGATTGCGGCGCGAGTATCGGTCCCCAATAATAGTATACCATGTTAGCGACGTGAAGCAGCCCCCGTGCCGGTGAACTGCTGCTGTTGGAAATTGTGCCGCGAAGAGGTTGGTGGTGCGTGTACGCTGTTTGAATCAAAAAAGGATGCGAATTAGTGCGCGCGTGTAGAGAGGACGATAAATCTATACAGCGAGAAATTGTAGCTTTGGTGCGATGGAGGGCCCGGTGGAGCGAGAAGCGGGAGCTCTTGGAGGCCTCTTCCAGCAGATTATTCAGGACATGAAGGTTAGTGCACAGTTTTGCGCCCCTTAGTAAATGGCCGGCCGCTGTTTGACTTTCCCCGGTGGGTGGTTGTGAGCAGTACAGTCCTCCCCATGATTTATTATTATATCAGGGGGGGTAGGTGTGAATGTTTACCTAATTAATCACCATGATAATAAACCCGATTATTTGGAAATTATGCTAAACAGTTGACATTATTATGTAACAATTGTTTGATTCTAAAAAATTACACAACCAAGGCTGTGCTTGTTTAATGCAAACTTTTTTAAATGTCAGTGTTTTTGTGTGCAACAACAATCCTCGGCTGTTTCTACATTTGCGGTTTGATAAATCATTTAGCTGGGTGTCAAATTCATATCTGTATTTAATACAAAACAAAAGATCTATAGCATTACCTACAATTTAGAAAAACTCCATTTTTATTTAAATTGTTAAAGTGTTTACATTTTTATTAGTGATTTTTAATCATGACACTGCTAGTCGGTAAACTATTAGACAATCCATAGTTGAAAAACAATCGAAATTTCGTGACCGGGAAGGTGGGTAAAAATGGAAAAGACTATGACGAGTGAGCAGAACAGATAACCACTTTTTTGAGAAGAAGGCATAGTTTTAAATTTTATTTTTTATTGATGGTATTCATTCAATAATTAATCATGAATTGTATTAAATATAGTAGTAGTAGTTACTGTATTTGTTACAATTCTGTAACTGGCCATCGACTTTCTGCTGTGTGTTTGTGTATGTGAGTATTAATCAATTTTTTCTTTGTTAAACGTAATAATTGTTACATCTACTATTATTGATGGTATGAATTCAGTCATCATTTACAAATGTTTATTAAAAAAATATATTTCACATAACATTGATAGATTTATGGAACGTCGGTGAATACGGGGGCAGTATCATTATCTAGGGCATGTAGTTACTTTAGATTCTTTCTATTGGAAACATTGAATAAATAAACAAAAGGTGTCATCAAAGCTTCAATCGTAAGCGCTATTCAAGGTGTTTGACATTTGTTTTGGCATATTCTATCACAATGACGTCAATTTATTTATTCAATAGCTTATGGGACCTATACAGTTTATGGGATGTTGGTGAATACGGGCAATAATGTTTTAAATACAATATCTAAATCTAATCATCTATTTTCCATTGTTCCCAAACGTAATTACTGTCAGACAATATTTTGCTGGTTGGGGAATCGTCAAAAAAG
This sequence comes from Lordithon lunulatus, assembly GCA_963942505.1. Lineage (NCBI taxonomy): Eukaryota > Metazoa > Arthropoda > Insecta > Coleoptera > Staphylinidae > Lordithon > Lordithon lunulatus. The sequence goes on along the minus strand of OZ012668.1, from coordinate 55,196,523 downwards.
AAGAAACACAGATTAGAAAGAAAGTCTGATGTCCGTATTCACCAACATCCCATAAACTTTATAGGTCACATACGCTATTGAATGGATAAATTGACAACGTCATTGTGACAGAATATGCCAAAACAACTGTCAAACACCTTGAGTAGCGCTTGCGATTGGATTTTTGATGACAAATTTTGTTTAATTATTCAGTGTTTCCAATAGAGAGAATCTAAAGTAACTATATTCACTAGATAATGTATTTATTGTTGCTATAACAACGAATATTATGGGTTCAATAGCTATTGATAGAATTATGGAACGTCGGTGAATAGGGGGTTAGAAAGATATATTGTAAACAATGTCACATTTACAGCAAGGACGTTAAAGTAAAAATACTTGTATTTGCATAAGAAACAATACATGAAGGACATGACAATGCATAGTTTTTTTTTATTGAAGTGGTTGCTAGACTGATTACTTGTGTTATATACACATTAATCAATCTTAATGGGTCCATTATGCGGTAATGCATTATCATACGGATATTGAATATGGATTTATTAGCTTGTTACGATATAATTAATTAGGCAGCTTGGGAAGGAAAGTAGAAGATTGTGGGTCGCATACTAATTAGGTTTTTGTAATCGGCAGGATTACGCCAGTCCAAAATTTGATAGATTTTACTACTGTTTCAATTACAAATAAATAAAACATTGTCTTCGTTTCTATGTTATATGGATATCGATATTAATAATCAGTTTAGCTCGCAGCATATATGTTTGGTTTTTCTGAGCGACTTCGGACCTCCCTTGTCATATTAAAAAATTTATACATTTTTGTATATATTTCATAATTTATAAATTTTTATATATACTTCATAATTTATAAATTTTTATATATATTTCATAATTTATAAATTTTTATACATATATATATATTTCATAATTTATAAATTTTTATACATATATATATATATATATTTCATAATTTATAAATTTTTATATATATTTCATAATTTATAAATGTTTATATATATATTTCATAATTTATAAATTTTTATATATATTTCATAATTTATAAATTTTTATATAAATTTCATAATTTATAAATTTTTATATATATATTTAAAAATTTATAAATTTTTATATATTTTTCATAATTTATAAATTTTTATATATATTTCATAATTTATAAATTTTTATATATATTTCATAATTTATAAATTTTTATATATATTTCATAATTTACAAATTTTTATATTTATTTCATAATTTATACACATTACACTTCTACAATATTCGTTTTAAATAATTAATATTTTTATCCATACTCAAACGTTCTCTAACTTATTCTGATTCACAATCTCCACTGTCTGGATGTCCCCAGTCTCCTTTGAGATTTCTATCCTTCATCTCGGAATCGATTCCTTCTCCTCAGCTTCTCCTGCGTCTGCCTCTTTTTTTCTTCCTGTGGCTTTTATTGGAACACTCTTTTTGCGAGCCTTTCTTCTGGCATTCTTTGTAGGTTGTGGTACCAAACAAGTTGCTTTGTTAGTATGTTCGTTCGTCCAATAATTCCCTTACTCGGATGTTTGTAATTCCCTTAATGTTTGTATGTTCCCACTGATCTTCTCCAGTAGTCTATTTCGTTGATAGCAAAGGTTTCTCCTGCGTTGTCTCGAGCAGATAAGAATAGAATTAGAATGTAATCAATAAGAACAAACACAAAATCTATAATGCCTTGGTAAGGTGGCGACTTATGGTCTGGCAATTTGGAAGAGCCAACTTCCAAATTGCAGGACCTGGCGTTCAGATCAGATGATTAGGATCTTCTGTTCGGTACGTATTTTGTCGACTTCGGTCTGCAGATGCTCGTAGAAGGTGTCAATTTCCTCTTTCCTTTTGCTAGTGTCGGGAGCGTAAAACGCTGATAATATGTATTTTGTCCCTGCCGGTGTCTAGGACTACTCTGAGGATTCTTTCATTGACGAAGAATGCATCTTCTATACTCTGTGTGAATTTATCACTGATTAGCATACCTACTCCGGCTGTGGCGCGTTTGTGTTTTTCAGTCCCACAATACTTGAGTATGTATTCTTTATATGCAAGATCGCCTTTTCCTCTGCGTTTGGTTTTTGATAATGCACATATATCTATTTTGTGTGTTTCCATCTTTAGTAGAACTTCCTGTTCTTTCCCATTCCAAGATCTTATATTCCAACAAGCGCATCTTAATATATTTTTCCTCCACGGCTCTTTTTTTGATTGAGATGAGGTCGTCATCGTTGTATCAGTCCGTATCCGAGGCTTGTTGCTAGTTCTATGAACTTGTGGGTTGCTTTACTGCAGGCAGGCTGCTGGCCTCACCTGCAAACCCTCCTCCTTTATCGGGGCAACATCATCACTGAGCTACTTTGTTCACACAGTGAGATGGGGAGGCGGAGTTATATAATATATACTCCGTTGTATAAAGCACATAACCATTGATTAATCATTACCAAGATCTGCAACGTCTGTCTGTTAGATTTCAGTTTGGTAATATAATATTATAGTTATGTAAAAATTCACATAACTAAAACTGTTCTGATAGTAATTCGAGTAGCGGCCCACACACATCCTCTTATCAAATTTTATTAATAGTCTCGCTTATCTTGCATCCACTGCAGCGTTCGTGATTCACGACGTGGGATATTGTTTGGGTTGCAAACGACCCTGAGTGAGAAATATCTTCGTCGATATTAATTTAATTCCGTCAGCATGGATGTTTGAAAAATAAACATCCGTATTAATATTCAATGTTGAAATACATACAAGTAATCCCGTTCTCAGATCACTTCAGTGTAGTACTCCTAATCTGTGCCGAAATTGTAAACCAGAATAGCAATAAACATAAAGATAGAAACTAACTAAACATTACAATAGTTACTCTTATTAACTCTATTTGTTATATTAATAACTGGCTATTGACTTTTGAATTCTTCTGTCGAATGTTATTGTATGATATATGAATTATTTTTATAGCAATCGTCATCGGTTAAATTTTTGTATTTGCAACTAGAAATGAATATTCCGTAAATAATGCAGTGTAGTATTTTTATTATGTCATTGCAATTAAAATAAATATCTATATTAATTTAAAACAAGTACATACCGGTTGGTGACTTGCCAAACGCATTATATGCTCAATGAATATTCCACTTTTTTTTTTCGCTTTTCATTTGATTCTAAAAGCAGGTATTCGTCAAATGATTCAGTAACATAAAATAAACTCGTTGAAATTAAATTAGGATTATTTTTATTCATTTATTCCTTATATTCATATTTGAATATCTTAACTAATAATATTAAGATTAACATGAAATCAAGTACTTAGTGCACAATAAATTTGATAGCAGTTACTCGACAACTATAAGGCACTTTACACGATCAATAATACTGTCAATATTTTAGAATAACGACAGTATTACTGTACTATAACATGATTAAAATGTTCGTTATTCTAATATATAGACCGTATTACTTATGGTGTAACGTATAGTAAAGATGGAATGAAGAGATTACTAATGTTTATCGGGATAATCCGGATAAAAACAAATACTGACAGTACTAGGACTGAATGTATTATGGACCATGTAAGGTGCCTTTTACGAATCAAAAGTATCAATAAGTATCGATAAACCTGGATAACTATCGACTCGGTAGGCTTATAACCATGAGGTGTGAACTCACGATCTCCAATGCTCAGCACAAGACGGATGGCGCCTCTAACCACTGAGATGGGGTGATACAATTATTTAACATTATTACGTTATTTAATTGTAGAAAAAGACATAATAAACAGATAGTTGAGGTTTAACGTACTAGGGCAACGATACTAATAAAACACCATTTTTTTCGCTGATATTTTTCAGACTATCGATAGCTTTTATTCGATAGTTATCCACTAATTACTACACCTGAGTAAACAAAACAACTAAACATTTAACTATTGTATATGAGTTGTATTTATTGGATCATATCTGATATAGCTCGTGATTTGTTGAACTATTATCCTCAGTACAGCGACACACAAACCAGTTCACTCTGCAATACTCTAGCGCAGTCGTTAAATCCAGTTTAAAAATGTTAGCCCTTTTGTTGCATTGTTAGAAATGCTCGCACAATGACCTTGCATTTTACAAGATCAAGGCTGTGCCGCTCCATCACCAACCAACCATCCAACCAACCGCTACTGACCTGTGGCCGCTCTCATATCATTGTACTTTATAATTAACCGACGCACCGCAAATGACTCTTCCTGTAATGCAATGCAATCCACACGGTCGGCGTCTGCGTTGTTGAGCGAAAGCACCGCAAACAAATCAGGAAACAGTTGACTTAAATGCCCAATTAAGTAATTTAGAGATGTGGTAATACGTGTATGTACTAGGAATGTTTTTGAGATAGATTGTTGATTTTAATAAATATTATGATGTATTGGTGGAAATATGTGTGAATATATCACAGAAGTCTTTTTGAGTGATTAATCACCTTAATCACCTTACACGGTCGATAATACTGTCAATACTAGTACTGTCAGATATGCTTGAATACTTGTATAAGTCCGTTTGTAACCCTAATGTCCGTATTCACCAACATCCCATAAACTTTATAGGTCCCATAAGCTATTGAATGGATAAATTGACAACGTCATTGTGACAGAATATGCCAAAACAAATGTCAAACACCTTGAATAGCATATATAAGTGTGAACCCACCTCTTATCAATCTACATATCTAGATTTCGATCTTATTAGATCTCGTCAGTGTAGCTCAGCTAGTGAGGATGAATTCACACAATATCTCGAGTGGTTATATATAAAAACAGTACAACTTACCCTCGTACCGTTACGAGGGTAAGTTGTACTGACCTTGAATAGCGCTTGCGATTGGAGCTTTGATGACACCTCTTGTTTAATTATTCAGTGTTTCCAATAGAGAGAATCTAAATTAACTACATTCCCTAGATAATGTATTTATTGTTGCTATAACAATTAATACTTATGGGTTCAATCTATTGATAGATTTATGGAACGTCGGTGAATATGGGGGTAAGTCCGTTTGTAACCCTAAATGCATTGTTGATTGTATTGTCCAACTTTTGAAATAGGGTCTTGATATATAAACATTGAAGCGCTTTTATAAGATTGAAATTTATTGGGCTTTTTGTACAAAGCTTCCCATAATTTAGACATATCCTATGTCAGTACTCACCAACGTTCCATAAATGTATCAATAGCTATTGAACCCATAAGTATTCGTTGTTATAGCAACAATAAATAATGTAGTTACTTTTGATTTTCTCTATTGCAAACACTGAATAATTAAACAAAAGGTGTCATCAAAGCTCCAATCACAAGCGCTAATCAAGGTGTTTGACATTTATTTTGGCATATTCTGTCACAATGACGTTGTCAATTTATCCATTCAGTAGCTTATGGGATCCATAAAGTTTATGGGATGTTGGTGAATACGGGCATTAGTTAGATATACAAATAGTAGATGTAATTCTTGAACCAGACAGCTTTTTTTCTATAATTTGGGTTAAACAGAAACTTATCTAAACATGAGCGGCCAGTTTTAAAACCGTTTTGTTCTTCCTTCTCATGTCGGGCATACTCTATGAGTTTTTTTCAACGCCCGGCCATATATCCTGCTCGTGGTTGTTGTGACTGAAATGCATTTGTAATTATTACAGTCACTATTTGACTATTTGCCCCTTTTTGTGGATTGATTATCTGTTACAGTCACTATTTCACTATTTGTCCCTTTTTGTGGATTGATTATCCATGTTTCTTAAAACTTTTCATCTTAATATTAATAATTGAATATACGCAGATTTGTTTTTAATTTGTAGCATTTATATGGTACAACCCATATAAAAAAATATCAATCTGTATTAAAAATTGTTTTGCTAGACGTTATTAAAGCCCGTCAAGTGAAGCAAGTGGAGAATATCACGGGCGGGTTTTTATTACCTGTCAATTTGCATAAAGCGCGCGCGAGAGGAAGTATACAAAATACACAAAAGAGTTCCGCATATCCATTCGTAACGTTAATAAAAGCATTGCTTGAATAAAGAACGTTATAACGCTCTAATTGTAGTGTTAAATGGTGATGTTTTATCTGAAATTGGGGCAGTTTGAGATGGAATTTCTTCTTCTTCTTCTTTTTCTTCTTCTTCTTTTTCTTCTTCTTCTTCTTTTTCTTCTTCTTCTTTTTCTTCTTCTTCTTCTTCTTTTTCTTCTTCTTCTTTTTCTTCTTCTTCTTCTTTTTCTTCTTCTTCTTCTTTTTCTTCTTCTTCTTCTTTTTCTTCTTCTTCTTTTTCTTCTTCTACTTCTTTTTCTTCTTCTTTTTCTTCTTCTTCTTCTTCTTTTTCTTCTTCTTCTTTTTCTTCTTCTTCTTTTTCTTCTTCTTCTTCTTTTTCTTCTTCTTCTTTTTCTTCTTCTTCTTTTTCTTCTTCTTCTTCTTCTTCTTTTTCTTCTCCTCTGTAGCGCTACAACCCGGGGTGGGTTTTGGCTGCCTTCACTACTTATCTCCATCTAGGGCGGTCTTCTGCGGTTTCCTGCCATGTGGTTAGGTCCACTCCTATTGTTGTGAGGTCTTGCCTGATGTTGTCTCGCCATCTCAATTATTGGCCTTCCTAACGGTCTGCTTCCTTGGGGTGCTTCCTCCCACACTGATTTGATTAGTTTCTCTTGGAATTTACTCGCATATAATTATTTGAAGCTCTATCCACATTTGTAAAAAAAATACTGTAATTTTCAACAATTTTCTGTTAATGTGGACGTATACATGGCCTACTTTTACAATTATAAATCTAATTTTACACTACGCATAATGTACATATTTGGAAATATTTACTCTGGAATGGAATTGCACAAGTATCGTGTACAAATATGATATTTGTGCAATTCATAAAAGATGATTCCTACTTTTTGTAAATTATGTTCCATTGCTTTTTGATGCTTAGTTATCTTTCTTACACTGTTTAGTTTTTCTACATTCTTTTTCTTTGGTTTCGGTATCGCCGCATTTCTGCATGTTGCTAATTATTTTGCTTTGCTTGTTATTACTAAAAAGTGGTCTGAATCACAGTTGATTCCTCTGAATCTTTTATGAATGATACCCATCTCTTTGATATTGCAACATGATCAATTTCAGTACATCTTGTAGTCCCTGTGAAATATTTACTGTGGAATGGAATTGTACAAATACGATATTTGTGCAATTCACAAGATGATTCCTACTTTTTGTAAACTATGTGATACTCCTCCATTGCTTTTTGATGCTTAGTTATCTCTCTTACACTGTTTAGTTTTTCTACATTCTTTTTCTTTGGTTTAGGTATCGCCGCATTTCTGCATGTTGCTAATTATTTTGCTCGTCGTTGTTATTACTAAAAAGTGGTCTGAATCACAGTTGATTCCTCTGAATCTTTTATGGATGATGCCCATCTCTTTGATATTGCAACATGATCAATTTCAGTACATCTTGTAGTCCCTGTGAAATATTTACTGTGGAATGGAATTGTACAAATACGATATTTGTGTAATTCACAAGATGATTCCTATTTTTTGTAAACTATGTGATACTCCTGCATTGCTTTTTGATGCTTAGTTATCACTCTTACACTTTTTAGTTTTTCTACATTATTTTTCTTTGATTTGGTATCGCCGCATTTCGGTATGTTGCTAATGATTTGCCTCGCCGTTGTTATTACTAAAAAGTGATCTGAATCACAGTTGAATCTTTTATGGATGATGCCCATCTCTTTGATGTTGCAACATGATCAATTTTAGTACATCTTGTAGTCATTGTGATTTTCAATGTTCCCTTGTGAACGCACTTGTGTGTGAACAGAGGTGCTGTTTAGTATGTCTGCCAGGTGGCAGAGGTTTTCTCGATTCGGGCTTGATGTATGTAAGCTCGCTGGTCGACACAGCCTATATACAACAACCTTGAGTTTTTCTCCATTCGGGCTTGATGTATGTAAGCTCGCTTGTCGACACAGCCTATATACAAATAACAAGTACATCTTGTAGTCATTGTGATTTTCCATGTTCCCTTGTCAACGCACTTGTGTGTGAACAGAGGTGCTGTTTACTATGTCTGCCAGGTGGCAGAGGTTTTCTCGATTCGGACTTGATGTATGTAAGCTCGCTGGTCGACACAGCCTATATACAAACAACAAGCCCGAGTTTTTCTCCATTCAGGCTTCATATATGTAAGCTCGCTGGTCAATACAGCCTTCATACAAAAAGCCCGAATGCACTTTCTTCAAAGTCCTGGTTTCCTAGCAAGCGGTGACGATAAATACGGCCGTTTTTGACGTCATTTACACATTACAAGATAAGTTTAAGCACATGTAATTGAATAATTCACCAGATTACAGTGTAATTCATAACCATTTCTCAATACTTTGCAGTATACCGCTCTCTGGATTATCAGCTTTATTTAAATATACATAAAAGAAATGTGTAATGACGTAAAATACGGCCGCTTTTGTCGACACCGCTTCCTAGGAAACCAAGGCGTTCCAAAAGTATCGATCACAATTTTGTTGTTCTGAAATCTAAATCAAATAAACTTATTTAATGATACTCCAATTCAAATGTTGCCATGCAAATTATATATAACTCGAATCAGAAACCTGATATGTTTTTACATAATTTTCGTTGTTGTCCTCTGCGCATGGATAGCCAACCGTCACGTATGGTCGATAAGCATAAATGTGATTTGGCGGCCGTGTATCGCGGCAATTTGTGCAAATAACATGAAGTATCGCCCACGAGTGGCTGTATATTTACGTGCGGATGCTGCTACTGCCATACCAGTATCAGTATCCATAGCTACTGGGGCCGGCAATATCCGGCGATCGTTGCGCAAATGTGGAGCGGCAGCTGGCAGACAATCGTCTCGAGTTGCTGCTCCCCAAGTTTATTATCTTATTTAGCCGCATGTGAATTCGTTTTCAAAGTTTTTTTAAACAGGTTTAGAGACAGATATGACTTTTGTTAGAATAATGTTGAGGGATTGCAGATGATATTTGAATACAATTCATTTGTATGTGGGGATTACAAAACCGAGATAATAATAAAAATATATGCATTATCATTATGTAATTTATATAAATACCAGCTATTTATATAAATTACATAATGATAATGCATATATTTTTATTTTATTTACCAGAATATGGTAATTTGTGTCTACAATTAATTTTTTTTTTACAACTCAACAATGTTTTTTTACATTCTATCCGTTTCACTTAAGTCGGCCATATACGTTCCGGTATGCCGGAAAGGTTTATCTGCGAAGAGACCTGTACAGGTAAACCGGAGCGTGTGTGTGGACAAATTTCGGTAAACCTGCACATGCATAGTGACCTGTACAGGCGACCGGAGAGGAATCTAAATTCGATTATTTCTATCCGTTAGAGCCCGTTCTACAATTGACATTTAACCGGAGAATAAGGCTATTCGTGGAATAAGTTTAAGATGTTTAAGATTTGTCCACGAATAGCCTTATTCTTCAGTTAAATGGCAATTGTAGAACCGGTCCTTAATGTAATATTGTGTTACTCGTGCTACCCTCGATCATCTTGATGAAATGCAGTTGTTAGTTCTAGGGGTAGAGCCCGTTTCAGACATTCAAGAGAGTCATCTCTGAACAGTTGTACGGCCAGGAGCTGGATTTTTGAGCGATCGCTATGAATATAGAGATCGAGACACGTTCGCTATTATTGAAAATGGTGTCGATGTTTGACCCTTCGCTTCGTGAAAGATAATGCTCATATTTGACAGAACTGAAAGCTTGACAGTAGTTAGATTTTGACATTAATGATTGAGTTAATTCTATCGATTCAGCGCTATGAAACGTGTATGCTTATGGTATGGTATGCATGGTAATAGCGATCAGTCAAAAATCGCAGACGGTTTGAGTGATATTTGATTCTATTGTTTGTATTTTTCACTCTATAGACCTATTTCTTCTTTCATTGGTGTTACGTGGCGTCATGATGCAATATCTTGGAGTGTTTGTTATAATCCGTAATACGGGCCCAATTTCCATTTGCGGTTTTTATTGGAGAGTTGGCGATCTGGGATTGGTTAGTTTTTTTCGTTGCTTTCCAGAGAGAATATTCGGTGAATTCAGTGGCTGATAGCTGCTTTAGGTAGTCTTGTATTGATTTGTTTTTGATGCTATTCAATAGTTGTTTACATTCTTTAGTAGATTTATTGAGTCTGGAATTATTGTCTGGTAATCTTAAGGTCGTTTTAAACAAGACAATTTCTTGACTCAAAAGTAAAGGTCGTTTTAGACAAGACAATTTCTTGACTCAAAAGTTAGTCAAGATGCGACACAATCTAATTGTCTCGTATCATACAGCTAATTATTTGAAATATTGAATTGGATGGTAGATCGAATAGAAAATTATAACGCGTTCTATTTGTCAAGGACAAATTGTATGTGAGGAGGAAATATAAATTCATTTCTTGAACAACTTTTGAGCTAAGAAATTGTCTAAAACCACCTTTATGTTCTGCCATATCCTTCTCAATTTCCTTATCTCAGCGAATATTTCTTTAATCTTTCTTTAAAGTACTTTCCATATATTCATAACATACAATAACTTTTAAGTACTATTCACTCAGTACATCGCAAATCATATTTATATACGAAACATGAAACAAAGTTTTAGTGGCCCTCTGTGCAAAAACCTAGGATGTCGCATATAATACATCTCGGTAAAAGCTGCTGGGCAAGTCCTTCCACACTCACATCCCACAATACAATATTCAGTATCACATTGTAGGGAGAGTCGTGACCTTAATGAGAACGAGCCACTTTGTAACGTAATACATCTCGTCTTCAGAAACTTTATATTAAAAGCACGCACCATAAAACACGGGTGCATACATTACAATTGGAGGTGCGAGGACGCGTGCTGCAAATCAATTATCTACCAGCAGACTACTGTTGTTTTCTGCGTAGACAGCCGTTAAACTGTTTGCCGATAACACCATTTTTTTTAAAATATCTTTCTCTCTTGCCGGCGAGATGTGTTTTTATTTAAAGAACTCGGACATTGCTGTGAGCGCAAAGCAGGCTATGGTGGCTATCCGTTAGCGGTATCTTGACCTAGCGTATGCACAGGTCCGTTCACCGGCGATGTCGTGGAAGTGATAAATCATTACGATCGTCGAGAGCGTTTTAGAACTGTAACCATAAAATTACACGTGCAGAATATTACCACATGAACATGGGTTTTGGAACGTTTAGCAGTCTTTAAAGAGACGGGTCGCGGGTGGGAAATATTAATGGATATGGGATTTAATGTAATATTAATATTGCTTTGATGTGCTCTTTGGAAGCTGTGGCAAGATATTACTGGAATATTCGCACTTACTAAAATGATATAATTTAATGTGATACGATATTCTTCTGCCTAGACCCTCGATTTTTCCTAAATTATTATAATTACTAAATGGTTGTCTCATTGCATAACCGAAATAGGATTATCTCCTAATCTTCACGGTGTTAACAACGTCCTTTTCTTTTTCATTCTGTTCATTACATAAAATAAATATCCACACAGACCATTAATTAAAATCCATATTCAAAGTTCCATCTAAAAATATTTAAAGAATCGGCGTTTTTTTACAGTTTTCACATACACGTTCAAATAAATACACACGGTAGAAGGTCGATAGCCAGGTACAGAATTCTAACAAATACAGTAAATACTACTACTATATGCATCCTCAATAGAAATTGCACTTATTCTTCAAACATTATTCAATTAAGATAAAATTAATTATATTTATTATACCTTTCGGTGTAGGCTATTGCATAATTTGCTATAATAAAAGTTCTGTCTTCCTATTTTTTTTTAGAGTTACAACCTCAAAAACCTGATTGATTGGTAGAATACAATTAATTTACAACTTTTTTAATTTTTATTGAAAATATTTAACTACCTCCTGGCGATCCTAGGAGGTAGTTAAATATTTTCAATAAAAATAAGTTGTAAATTAATTGTATCCTACCAATCAATAGTCCTTAAGGTGCTATTTAATAATTAGTCATCACTAATTTGATGTTCGTTCTAATCAGAATTAAATCGACATGCTACCTTTAAAGTCCCAATAACAGGGGTCACTGGTGCGAAACGCATTAAAATCCACTCCAATCTACCTGCGTTTTATAAAGGTGATGATAATTGGTAAAAGTGGATCAAATTATTAGGTCGACGACTCCGTGTTTCATTCAATTCCACAGTTTGATTTTCGCATGGCATTTAGTGCCCTGTTCGTTTTCGTTGCAATCGGTTATGCAACTTGAAATTACACAAGATGAGAGTGAGATAGTTGCGTTACTTAACACTGTGTTCTTGTAATCCGCGAAGCTATAGATGCTGGGTGGTACTATAACTGTTTAGTCAATATAAAAATATCTGCGAAAAAAACACGAAATCGAGTAGAGGTCAAATTTTTACGAAAAATAATAATTTCATACTGCTCAATAACCCAAATAAACCTGAAATTTTTTTTATTCAAATTTTGAAGTAAATGTGTTTTACATTATTGCTATAAGTTATATTAATCATAATAAAAGTGTTATACTTACGCTAGTTTTTTCATAAAAAGGATTTTCATGATGTTCTTTTAAAGGAACGGTAGGGCTAAACAGTCAGTATATTATAGATTTAAGTATCTTCTACAGATTACTTTTTCCCAAGTGTTCCTTATACGGAACAGTAGGTCTATTTGAGTTAAGGTGCTAATTAAGAATACGAACATGTTTTCATGGATATCTCTTTCTGTTGTCAATCTACAACCTCACTATTGAAAGTGATAAGGGTAAAAATTAGTAATGTATTCGCGATTCAAACGTTAACGGTTTTTTTTTTTCAAAGTAGTAGGTAAACACCTAATCTTTGTTATTGTTTGATCAGCTGATTGCATTAAAGTCATATGATTCCAGCCACTTCTACAATAATGCGCGATTTAGAGACTTTTAAGGTAGAAATAGTTATAACCTTGGCTCTATAGTCATGTATAAGATGAAAACACAAATATTATGTAAACAAATTCCGTACTAAATGTAGTTCATTTCGTGCCACCAGATGGAGTATCAGCCGGCTTGAATCGCCAATAGCGATTTTCATTTAAAATATCCCGAAATGTATAAACACGTTTTAAAAAGCACGTGGGTTACGACCTCCAACAAAAGTGTCTTAATTACTCCTCGTATAACAACTTATGATTCACATGCTCGGCAATTACACCATATCTGCCCACGCGTGTAACTGGAGTTTTTCTCCAACCGCCCATTAGCACACTGACCTCTCAACTTGGAGTTTACATTGAGTTTACAATTTTTCGATTTGCGTGTATTAAACAATTTTTAGTTTTAAATATCGTACAGATATTTAGTACGATATTTAAAATATAGTTTCTTTATTTACCAAATTGCTACATAATTTTAACATTTTAATATTGTAAAGATAATTTAAGCAGTGCGCTCTTAAAATAACAACAATAAATATACATTTAATAACAAAATCAATAATAATAAATAAAATTAAACACACTCCCTCTTAAAGTTCAGCAAATGTTGGTTATTATTACTTTATTTCCCGCTGCATTGAATAGTGCGCTTGTTTGTCTGAACCATTGCCTAAAGGTCGACAATTTCTTGACTTAAAAGTTAGTCAAAATGCGAGACAATCTAATCTTGTAACAAATACAGTAAATACTACTACTATATGTATCCTCAATAGAAATTGCACTTATTCAATTTTTCTTCTTCAAAAATCATTCAATTAAGATAAAATGAATTATATTATATTACACTTCTCGGTGTACGAAAATGCAATAGACTACACCGAGAGGTGTTACCAGTGTTACATTATATATTTTTTTGTATAAATTAATTATATACAAATATGTTTATTAAACTGCATCTGAGTTTTTCATTCTACTCAATATTGTGAATTTACAAACTGCACAGCTTAACTTAAACATCAACTACTATTGTCATTTTTATTTTTACTCTCAACCCTTCCTTGATCTGATCTTAAAAGCCTTACTAGTCTTACTTGGTAGCCTCCACCTATAAATATAGCGCCAGGGGAAGTCAGTAATCAGATACGAACCGGATATTGTCCTGTGCACGACGTTGTTAGATGATTTCACTCTTCTTCTTTTTAATTCTGCACCCATCCACGAGGTGTAATTAGTGTTAACGACCTTAAAATTTAATTAAGCGCGAGAGGTGGATATTCGAGATAATTATTATAGGCACTGCAATATACATTTTATGGATTTTAATTAATGCACTGAAGGGGACTTGATTACGCGATAAAATATTGCTCTTCTATTTTCCCTCGTTCAAGTGTAAGTTCAATGTTTTATACTCTTGCTTGGTTGGTATCGAGTGGTGGCCTGAGCCACTCCAACACGTTTATTTACGTTAGCTCTCGTAAGTAATAACTGCGATGCGTTATTAAATTTAGCAGTGCGGTCCTGCACAATGTCTTGCGTCAATTATCACACGCCATATGGTGCCTAAGCACCGGCTAGAGTTATAAACAGATCGTCGAGCTTGTCTACACACACAAAGTAATAAATATATCATATAGATTTTATACATATGTTGGAAAGTTATAAGAACATTTCTGTAGTTCACTTTTTATGCAAACAGATCTGAAACTTGATTTATTCTAATGTCGTTACTAATAATGAAATCAAATTAGATGGAACATTTATAAGCGTGAGACCTATTAGCAATCTATATCATAATTTTATATCTATTCTAGTGTAGATAAATTCACTAGATTTCAAACGATTTCATAATTTGGTAATTGATTATTAAATGTTGTACATTGTAATGTAGAAACACATAATTAGTCCTAATACAATGTTGAGGGATCCCGTTGAAAGGAAATAACTAACTAAGTAGTAGTTTAAAATAATGATAAACAAAAGTCATTAAATTTTAAATTAAAGTCTTTCATGACATATTCGTTAAAATAAACGTGTTATAAATTTAAACATTGCAATCAAAGTTTAGGAAACATATTTATTTTCAATATTCAAGGGGTGACCAAATATTATTTCGCGTTTCATGTTTTTTCACTGTGACATTTGAAATGATTTTTCTCGGAAATTTCCTTATATAACCTATATCATAATATACATCTTTGATCGCAGAAAAATAATCCCTATCAGAATCCGTAATAAAAAACTGGGGTTTTCATTTGAAAAACTTGTCGATGGCGTCATTACACATTCATAAATGGTCGAAAAAAACGTCCACACTTCCATTAAAAGTCGTCAATTTAAAATCAAAAATCATGTAATTTTTGCGAAATTCCTAAATAAAGGTTTTACAAATTTATTCTATTCTTTAGGTACACACTGTATAATTGATATTATTATTATTATGAAAGTAAAACTTTGGTAGGAAAAAAATTTGATAACATAGAATCAAAAATATAGAAACAAACTAACGAATGAATGAATGAAAATAAAAAAATACTAGCATATTTGTAAACAAGAAAAATCCCATGCATAATATTTATATCTCAGTTGCTTTTCTGTGTATTTATAATGTTTTCGGATGATAATCTACAAATTTCTCGGAAAGCTAAAACCGACCAGAACCTGTAAAACGCTCTTGTGTTCCGCACCGCCCGTCGAACCAGATGTGTAAACATTTGCAGGAGGATGCGCTCCACATGGGCAAGGTTCGGGTTTATGGCCTGCGGTCACTTCCGCGTGGGTTCAGCACCAAAATCAGCCAATGACCGCAGAAAGCGAACGGCTGCAGTGCTTGTGTTCATTGAGGCCGAGGCGTCCGCAATTTATTGATATAAATTATTGCGTCAATTTGCCGGCCACGCGTTGCACAATATTTTTCCGCCGAACCCCATAGTTGCATAATGGGCCTCTTAATTCCCACCAATTGGTAGGTTGTTAGGCGTCAAGAGAGCATTATTGTTGTGTGTGTGGCAATTTGCTGGGAATATGGTTTGCAATCAGTTTTTTTTAAGCAGTGCCTGAAATGATGTGAATTTGAAAGCAGGGTTGCAGGAATTAATAAATGTTAGAAATTTAGATAATATTAAATCCCTATAATATAAAAACGAGGACAATGTTTTGAAGCTGACCGACCTGCCAGTTATGACTTTTGAGCTGACAATGAATAAGTAGGGGTCGCAGTTTTGAGGGTAGTATTTTTTATGTTTTTTTATTCAATACTTAATGGGATTATTAAGTCTTTTGAATTAATAGCAATCTTTTAGTATGAGTTTGATTTTTTAAATATTAAAAATCAATTTACTCATACGTGCAATAAGCATTTCACCCTTTGGCAATTATTGACGGTGAATAAGTGGAGGTCGCAGTTTTGATGATGGTATTTTTTATGATACCCTGTCGAATGACGGGCATTTCACTTAGTATCATATAATGCTCAAAACATGTTTAATATAAAGAGTAAATAAATGAAACTTAGGCCTCAAAATGGGCCCATTGTGAATATTGCATTCAATTAGCGATCTCTTTGTGAGTGGTAGAAAGGTAAATAAGGTGCCATTTCAAAGATCCTTCTAAACGACGTGTAAGCTCAATAATCCTTTTATACAATAATTACGCTTGAAGAAAAGTCTACAAATAATCCCACCCTGAATGGTGTGTTAATTAGTGATCTAAAAAAGTGAGAGTGCATACAAAAACAATTAATTACAAAGGTTGATTCATTTGCAATAGTAAAATACAGTATGCTGATTTTGCTTGCTGTAATACAGGAGTTCTGATCTTACATCATTTGTAGGCGTGTTACTTGTGATGTAACCTTCTAAATAATTTGCAGATGTGTTATTTTAGAGTAGTAGTCATTCTGCATGGGTGTAGCCCTATGACCTATGGCGTAGTATAACAGATATTTTGTTCATTATTAGTTAAATAAAACTACTATTGAGATACATAATAAATGTCGATTAAGAACAGTAACAAGAATTTGCATATAATAAATAATAAACTGAACAACTTGTGTAACAGTAGTTTTATTAAGAGTTTATATTTTCGATTATATAATATCTTCCTTTATATATACATTTTTATGTAATGTTGGATATTAACTATATAATTTCGTGTATACACCCAAATATTACTTTATTCTATAAATGTTTTGACATATAGAATAATAGTATATCAAAATATGAGATAGAATTCGGATAGTGTCGTCACACGCTACAAACTCGATGTACAGGACTTCCCAAAAGTCCCAGGACTTTAATGAATGATAATAAATTAAAGATTCAAATAATTTAAATGTATCCTATTATTTTACAGTCTGTATTTAATTGGGTTCCAAATAAACCATTTTTTGATAATTTTCACCCAAAAATAAACCCTGCAGGAAGATTTTTATTGTACTGAGTTATAAAAAATTATAAAAAATCAAAGATTTAAGAAATTTAAATTTATGATATTATTTTACATTCAATATTTAATAGCCTAAAAATAAGCTATTTATTTTTGATAATTTTCACCCGAAAATAAAGTCTGCAGGAAGATATTTATTGTACGATGAGTTATAAAAAATTATAAAAAATCAAAGATTTAAGAAATTTAATTTTATGATTTTATTTTACATTCTATATTTAATTGGGATCAATATAAACTATTTTTTGATCATTTTCACCCAAAAATAAACCCTGCAGGAAGATTTTTATTGTTCGAGGTGTTTTAAATTAAACGACTGAGTTATACAAAATTATAAAAAATCATAGATTTAAGAAATTTAAATTTATGATATTATTTTACATTCAATATTTAATTAGCCTAAAAATAACCTATTTTCTGATAATTTTCACCCAAAAATAAAGTCTGCAGGAAGGTTTTTATTGTACGAGCTGTTTTAATTAATCGACTGAGTTATACAAAATTATAAAAAATCAAAGATTTAAGAAATTTAATTTTATGATATTATTTTACATTCTATATTTAATTGGGATCAATATAAACTATTTTTTGATCATTTTCACCCAATAATAAACCCTGCAGGAAGATTTTTATTGTTCTAGGTGTTTTAAATAAATCGACTGAGTTAAAAAAATTATAAAAAAATCGAAGATTTACGAAATTTAAATTTATGATATTATTTTACATTCAACATTAATTAGCCTAAAAATAAATTATTTTCTGATAATTTTCACCCAAAAATAAAGTCTGCAGGAAGATTTTTATTGTTCTAGGTGTTTTAAATTAATCGACTGAGTTAAAAAAATTATAAAAAAATCGAAGATTTACGAAATTTAAATTTATGATATTATTTTACATTCAACATTAATTAGCCTAAAAATAAACTATTTTCTGATAATTTTCACCCAAAAATAAAGTCTGCAGGAAGATTTTTATTGTACGAGCTGTTTTAAATTAATCGACTGAGTTATACAAAATTATAAAAAATCAAAGATTTAAGAAATTTAATTTTATGATATTATTTTACATTCTATATTTAATTGGGATCAAAATAAACTATTTTTTGATAATTTTCACCCAAAAATAAACCCTGCAGGAAGGTTTTTATTGTACGAGCTGTATTAAATTAATCGATTGAGTTATAAAAAAATCATAGATTTAAGAAATTTAAATTTATGATATTATTTTACATTAAATATTTAATTAGCCTAAAAATAAGCTATTTTTGATCATTTTCACCCAACAATAAACCCTGCAGGAAGATTTTTATTGTACGAGGTGTTTTAAATTAATCGACTGAGATATAAAAAATTATACAAAATCAAAGATTTAAGAAATTTAAATCTATGATATTATTTTATATTTAGTATTGAATTAGCCTAAAAATAAGCTATTTTTTGATAATTTTAACCCAAAAATAAAGTCTGCTGGAAGGGTTTTATTGTACGAGCTGTTTTAAATTAATCGACTGAGTTATAAAAAATGATACAAAATCAAAGATTCAAGAAATTTAATTTTAAGATATTATTTTACATTCTATATTTAATTGGGATCAAAATAAACTATTTTTTGATAATTTTCACTCAAACATAATGTCTGAATGAAGGGTTTTATTGCACTAGCTGTTTTTCTTATGATGAAATGTGCTCCCTGACTTCAAAAAGGTGCAGAGGGAAAAAAAATTAACATTGAAATAGTAGTAGTTACTGTATAGTTTTAACTGGCCTTCCGATGTGACGATGAAATAATTCCCATTGTTCCCAAGTTTTGTCAAATTGTATTAATTTACGAGTGAATTTACCCTTGAATTAAAAAATATATTAATATTCAATCATTAATACCAATCGTTTCTGGTTGATTGGTATTTACATTTGTTTAAATATGATTGTAAATGTATATTAAAAAATATATAGTAAATAATAATTTAGTTAGTATAAGTAATAAAACTAGTGTACTTTTATAATACTCATGATGATTGCGATGAGGTTTTATATTTTTTTAAAAACCGGAACCTGGTAGTTCATAGGCCAAAATAAAACGAGTCCAACATGGTGGTGGCATTCAATGAAAATTAGTGTCTGCATCGTGATCGACTTGAATCGGGGTTACAGGCCACGCTTCCACCGCGCAATATAACCACTTTGTTATGTGCCATTGTTGCGGCTGTCCGATGCAACGTTTGTTAATGACATGCTATTAACTAGGAATATAATTTTACACAAGAGTCCATCCACGTATACTTTGACAATGTGTTGGCGACTTGTACATTCCATTAATGTATAAAACCATAACAAACTTTTTTTTTTATTATTTTACGTTTACCTTTATTTCATTAACAAAACCGATTCAAAGTAGAGTTGGTAGAGTTGTAAATGAAATGTATGTGACTAAAAAAAATATGTAAAATTTGGTCAATGTAAAACATTGTTTGTCATGTTATAATGCACAAGAATCCATTTAATGGGATTTAATTGGAATAGTGTATTCCAAAGTGATGGTGATTTACAATTCCGATAACATAACGTTTTTTTTGTCGATTTTAAATCCACTACCAGACTGTGTTCAGGTATAACTCAGTTCACTATTTTAGCTGAGCTGTCCTGAGCTTTAAACATAGAAATGGGATTTACATAAACTCATTCATTACTAAATCTCAAAAATCAGCATACAAATTACCAATTATGTCGGAGTTGTCTATCTAAATACATTCAAAAATATTGTAGTTGATACGACTTGAAATATATATGCGGTTATCTTTGTTATTTTTTGAAGATATGACATTTTGAACACAGACATTGTATTTACATACTTTCACTGTTCTAAAACTCAAAAAATCAGATTAAAAATTATCCTTTAAGGCGGAGCTACCATACCAAATACAATTAAAAACATTGTGGTTGGTTCAATTAGAAAGATATATGGAGATATCTTTGATAGTTTTGAAGATATAACATTTTAAAAACAGAAATGGGTTTTACATAATTTCATTCATTACTAATACTCAAAAATCAGCTTAAAAACTACCAATTATGGCGGAGCTATTTATCTAAATACATTCAAAAATATTGTAGTTGGTACGACTTGAAAGATATATGCGGTTATATTTGTTATTTTTTGAAGATATGACATTTTGAACACAGACATTGTATTTACATACTTTCACTGTACTAAAACTCAAAAATCATTGTGGAGTGTTGGTTTAAATCCAAGCGAATCATCTTTTATAGTTTGTCAGAGGTTTTCTGTGAAATTAAGGTAAATCACGGGTGATTAAACCCCTCTGAGCTTCTCCCTTTATGATGGAAACGTCTTTGGGCTGACATTTATATGATCTTAAGGTCGTTTTAGACAAGACAATTTCTTGATTCAAAAGTTAGTCAAGATGCGAAACCATCTAATTATCTCGTATCATACAGCAAATTATTTGAAATATTGAATTGGATGGTAGATTGAATGGAAAAATATAACGCGTTCTATTTGTCAAGGACGAATTGTATGGAAGGAGGATATATGAATTCATTTCTTGAACAACTTTTGAGCTAGAAATTGTCTTGTCTAAAATGACCTTTAGCTATTATGTAAAGCTAAATTGTTCAAGGAGTAAACGTGCTATTTTGTTCTTATTTATATATAGTAGAATCCCACTGCATGTTATTTTTATAAGCTGATATTTAATCAAATTAGAATTAATTGTAACTTTTAATTGCACATAGAAACTCCACACATATATACACACATGTATTACTACAATGTGTTTAATTACGTCGCCTAGACATGTCGTGAAACTTTCCATCTTCCTGCACCATTGCTCTTTCCTTTCAACGACGCCGCAATTAAAATTCCAACTGCTTTATGATAGAGCAAACAAAAAATCAACCGCCGGAGATCAATTTTCCGCGCGTATTAATTGGATCTTTAAAGCACTTTCCCGGAGCGCGCGCGCGTTCGTTTTAACAGCCCGTTCGCCGACCTTCCAGCAGTTTTCATTCTATTTTCCGTCGACCGTCTCTTTTTTACGATTTTATGGCGTTCGCGTGACCGAAGCAGGAAGCGGCGACGGCCGCGCCGTGCGCTCTGTTTGTTTTAATTTTATACCCCCGAAGGGACTGCATTATCATGCAAATTGGTCAGCCAGGACGAAAATAGCCGCGGAATAATAGGCAGGGTGGCGGTTCATTAGTGGAGCACGCTGATTGATAATAGTTTTGACCTAAAAAGAGGATGATGGCACGAGATTTAACACGTAAAATTCACAGATTAATCCGTTTTCGTAACCCAAAATTAACTAACCGTCGCACGAAAAATTACTATTAGTTTCATGTCTTAAGCTCTGGTTCCCTAGGAAGCGGTATCAATAAAAGCGGCTACTTTTGGACGTCATTTACACATTTCAAGAAACGTTTTCAGTGTAATTGAAAAATTAACCATAATCCTCTGTAATTCATGACCTTTTCCTGATACATTAAGTTATACCGCTCCCTGGCTTACCATATTTATATAAATACACTAACAACTTTTTTGTGATAACGCCTCTTTTATTGGCACCGCTTCCTAGGAAACCAGGGGTGCGATTTTTTACCGATCGCTATTATTATGGGCTATAAGCGTATAAGTTTCATAGCGCTGAATCGATAGAATTAACTCAATAATTAATGTCAAAATCTAACCACTGTCAAGCTTTCAGTTCTATCAAATATGAGCATTATCTTTCACGAAGCGAAGGGTCAAAAATCAACACCATTTTCAATAAAAGCGAAAGTGTTTCGATCGCTATATTCATAGCGATCGCTCAAAAATCCAGCCCCTGGGCTTTATTCATCCTGTACATACGAAAACGCTGTAAATTTCGCCCTGTTGTACTTCGTCCTAGAAAAACTGTTTTTAAGGACTGTTTAAAATATTCACTGCATGTGCCTACCGACCGTATTGACGGATGTCTCTTGAGCTACCTCCACGTTCACTTTAAAACGAATCCTGCGTCGGAAGTACGAGGGTGGTGCCGGTGGCGTGGGGTTTAAATTAGGGCGACGTGCTGCATACAGGGGCTTAGATAAAGCCGGCGTTCTAGCCGCGCCGGAGGCGAGTGGCATCCTCCCCCCTAACCACCCCAACTAAACACTTTGAATTACAACTAATTTTTGGCGGCATAATTTCTGCCTGCTCCCGGGAGATTACATGCGACGTCACTTACACGCCGCGTAGTTAAAACAAATAACATACAAAAAAAGCGTAATGAAATGTTTTAATTGGGGTTTATTTATAGACCGGACTGGTGTCAAGTGGAACGCGCACGACAGCTGTTGTTTATAAATAGTTTCGAGGAAATAGCGTACTAATACGAAATCATTGTTTGGCTTTCGGTGTTTTGATTGTTGATTATATAAGAGGCGGCGGGTCGTGTGTGGGCAGTTTGGCCTCTTTATGGGGGGCATTTAACCTTATTAGTGCTGTTTGATATGAGCTGAGAAGAATAAACAATGCTATCAGGTGTAGGAAATTGGTTTCTAGAAATATTAAAATGAAATTAATTACTCTTAACTAACCTAGTTGCTCTAATATATATAATTAATTATATTATCACATATCACTATTATCACTATTGCCTAACCCGAATTATAGTACAAAGTACATGATTTTTCATAATATCGCAGTATGACTACAAATATGACACAAGTCAGAAAATCTGAGCTTATTTATATAAGAAGAAACTTCTATCTTTATAAAAAAAAAGACCTTTATTTGGCATATCAGCCCAACCCTTCCCTTTTACACAAATTCCAGCCAAAAAAAAAACAGTACTTTCACAGAAAGAAATTAAAAAGGCACAAAAAAAAATGAATACAAATTAACATAAAATACATCATTTTTCTAACCACTAAAATAAACCCCCTCTATCTATCTTTATAGCTGAAGGCTTTTCCGGTGGTATACGGAGAACCTCAGAGGACACAAAATCCTTGAAAAACTGTGAAAGGCGATTCGCGAAATTTCGGCCACAACAGGGTTTGAACTCTCGCTGGTCAATACTCAATACGAGATGGACGACGTCTCTAACCTCTAGGCCAGTGATCCTCAAAGAGGGGTTGCTAAATATTATTGAGGGGTCGTAGAAAACAGAAGTTATTTAAAATATGTTTAGTAAATTCAATTAGGGTAATGTCGAAACATATACATAGAATATGTTGTTCAAAGATGTATCAAACATAAGTTATTAATTTTTATTGATACTAAAACTGAATCTGCTATTGATCAAAAGTATGTGTCCATGCAATTACGAAGAGAACTCTTAACATTATTAAGGGGTCGTAGGAAACTGAAGTAATTTAAAATATGTTTTCATGTATTCAATTAGTTAAGGTAATTTCGAAACATATACATAGAATATGTTGTCGAAAGATGTATCAAACGTAAGTTATTATTTTTTATTGATACTAAAAATTAATCTGCTATTAAACAAAACTATGTGTCCATGCAATTACGAAGTGAAATTAACTATTAACATTATTGAGGGGTCGTAGGAAACTGAAGAAATTTAAAATATGTTTTCATATATTCAATTAGTTAAGGTAATGTCGAAACATATACATAGAATATGTTGTCGAAAGATCTATCAAACATAAGTTATTATTTTTTATTGATACTAAAAATTAATCTGCTATTAATCAAAATTATGTGTCCATGCAATTACGAAGTGAAATTAACTCTTAACATTATTGAGGGGTCGTAGGAAACTGAAGTAATTTAAAATATGTTTTCATGTATTCAATTAGTTAAGGTAATTTCGAAACATATACATATGTTGTCGAAAGATGTGTCAAACATAAGTATATTATTTTTTATTGATACTAAAAATTAATCTGCTATTAATCAAAATTATGTGTCCATGCAATTACGAAGTGAAATTAACTCTTAACATTATTGAGGGGTCGTAGGAAACTGAAGTAATTTAAAATATGTTTTCATGTATTCAATTAGTTAAGGTAATTTCGAAACATATACATATGTTGTCGAAAGATGTGTCAAACATAAGTATATTATTTTTTATTGATACTAAAAATTAATCTGCTATTAATCAAAAGTATGTGTCCATGCAATTACGAAGTGAAATTAACTATTAACATTATTGAGGGGTCGTAGGAAACTGAAGTAATTTAAAATATGTTTTCATGTATTCAATTAGTTAAGGTAATTTCGAAACATATACATAGAATATGTTGTCGAAAGATGTATCAAACATAAGTTATTATTTTTTATTGATACTAAAAATTAATCTGCTATTAATCAAAAGTATGTGTCAATGCAATTACGAAGTTCTGAAGTTAAATTATCCAAATATTTTCAAATGTGGTTAAATATTGTCAAATGTTGTTAAATATTGTCAAATGTTGTTAAATATTGTCAAATGTTGTTAAATATTGTCAAACTTGTCAATATAATTCGGAAAAGTCGTGTGGTGCCCACAGCAGATATTTTTTATAGCTCCACTAATATCGTCCCCTTATGACAGAAGGGACACAAGTACAAAATCTGTTTTTTTTGTTTTTGGCGCTTCTACAATGTTCTATTATGTTGGAAATAGTTTTTCGTTACTTCATCATAAATCTAAATTCAAGTAGTGAATTTAATTTCTTTTGCTCTGTTTTAATTTGCACTTTTCAATATATTTCAACTAAACCTATTATTTTTTATGATTTTCATTCAAGAAACTCTATTAAAGAAAAATGGGAATTGAGTTTAATTTGAATTTAATTTAATCGTTTTAAATAGGATGTGTAGACTGCTGAATACGAAAATAAAAAAAAATGTGAGTTGCTAACCTCCATTTCCTGGTTGTTAATCGGCTGAATCTTCCATTTACGAATATTCGCAATATCCTGTACAGACCCACGCAGGCACCAAATACATTATACACGTGTTGAAGTATTTATATGGTAATTTAAACGGTATAATGTGCAATGGCTTTAGAAAAACAGTTGTATTGTAGGTGAAATAGGTAATAATTAAACTCAATTATGGATACATTATTAGCTACTTGTACAAAAATATGAATTTGTCTTAAAACTATTTATTTGGAATATTGGATTGTTAAGGCATCTACTTTGTGATAATTCATTTTAAAGGATAAATAAAACGATTTTTTTACTTTGTTTTTTATCACACTTCAGTTACACTTTGCAACTAGTTTCGGCTAAGCTCTAGCCATTTTCGAGTCGTCGGAGGAGCTCGAAAATGGCTAGAGCTTAGCCGAAACTAGTTGCAAAGTGTAACTGAAGTGTGATAAAAAACAAAGTAAAAAAATCGTTTTATTTATCCTTTATTTATTTGGAGTTGTTCTAATTTTATTTATGGCGATCAACCCGTACGGCGAATTCTCACATGTCCCGTTAAATGTTAATCCATGGTTAAGTGTTAAACGCTGGTTAAAACATATTGGCATACTCTTTTTTAATCAGCCATTAGCACCTAACCGTCGATTAACGTTAAAAAACGTCTAAAATATTATAAAACTATGTTTCATAACAAAATTATTATTATTTTTTTCTTTGAATATACCCAAATAATATGACATTAAAAAAAAACTTTTCCGCCGGTCAAGGAAGAAGTTCAGAAGAGTTAAAATATATTTAGTAAATTCAATTAGTTAAGGTAATGTCGAACCAAAAAAAATCTTCTATCTTTATAGGGCTATCAGCCGTGAGTCTTTTCCGCCGGTCAGGGGAGAAGCTCAGAGGAGTTTAATCACCCGGTATTTACCTTAACTTCACAGAAAACCTCTGAAAAACTGTGAAAAGTGATTTGCGAAAATTCGCTACCCACTGGGGATCGAACTCAGGCTCCCCAATGCTCAGTACGAGCCGACTAATCACTTGGCCACTGAGCTGGGTTATGACTTATTAAATCTGAATTACAAAATATCATCATAGGGGTACATAATTTTTAGCTGTTTTAAATGGTGCAATGTTTCTAAAGATTGATATCGGGTTTAAACAATAAGTAATTTGTTTATCCCAAAATTGGAATAAATTGGGATGGGTCGGACGCAGACTTCAACTGAAGCAACATTCTGCAACTGTTATTCTTATAAATAACAATATCTTCTGAAAATAATTTTATTTGCAGTTTTTTGTTGGGAAATAAATTATCACAATGTATACTTAAATAAAGTTGTGAAGCAAACCATGATTTTCTTTCAAAGAAATTCCTGCTACACTCTCATCAGTACACTGCTCTACACAAACCAATAGCACCATTTATTATTTATTTGCTCCGCTTGATATTTTATTGTGCCGCCGTGTCAGTGCGATGCCTAAAAAAGACGTTTCTATTGTTACAGAACGGAATGCCGCTGTGGGAAGACCTGATAGCGAAGGCGACGAAGCTGCATTCAACACTGAAGTGAGTATGATTTATATTATTTTGCGGCGGGACGTGAGAGGGTTGCGAAACGCCCGCGGTGTGATTCAATATATCGGATTTTGTCGATAAGAGATGCCGGGTTGAGTTATGTGCGGCCATAAATTTCCCAGGCACTTCAATCGGAAATTTCTAAGTCGTACAAATTTTTAGCCATATTTCTCACAGAAATTCAGAAGCTTATCTCAAGATTCTCATCAACTTATAAAAAAACTATATCTCGTGTATACAATAAGTAAGTATAAATCATCGAATAACGTGAATTTCACCTAGTTTAAATAAAGAAATAAATAACTTATCTAAAGGTCGTTTTAGACAAGATAATTTCTTGACTCAAAAGTTAAGGTCGTTTTAGACAAGACAATTTCTTGATTCAAAAGTTAGTCAAGATGCGAGACAATCCAAATTATCTCGTATAATACAGCAAATTATTTGAAATATTGAATTGGATGGTAGATTGAATGAAAAAATATAACGCGTTCTATTTGCCCTTGACAAATAGAACGCGTTATATTGGAGGAGGATATATGAATTCATTTCTTGAACAACTTTTGAGCTAAGAAATTGTCTTGTCTAAAACGACCTTAACATTATTAATATTTAAGGCGATCGTGAAAATGCTATAATTTTTACATTTATTATATTTTAGTTTCTTAAGCCACGGTCATTGGTGTATATTCTGTACTGTTTTGTTTTCTTTTTCAGGGCCGCAATCCTGGCGGTCACGGCCTATTTGGAAGCCTTCCAGAAGATCGCAGATGCGGCCACCAATGCCAGAGGTAAGTCTCATAAATCACCGCCGGACAGTAGTTTGTGCTCGTGCCAAGCTCAGGCACTCAAAAATCGCTGTATGACATCGCCCTAAACAATGCAGGGACACATTTATTACCGCCCAGACGACGCGTCTTTAGCAATACTTGACATATTCAAAGAAATAACGGGGATACATAATGATAATAGCTTTGGATTTGTTTACACTGATGCTGAAGTGTGATGAGGGCCATAAAACGAAATGTAAAATGTACTAGTTGTGATATAACTTCATAACAATGTACTACAGTGCGCTTTTCGAACGGGCGGTTCGAATCCGGTTCAGGGTAGTCGTTGGGATACAATTAACGACACTTTAGAAAACTCGAGGATGATTTTCTGAAGTAGCAAGTTCCTAACACTTACGCCCGGTTTCTCCAACGAATCTTAGAGCTCTTCTTATATAAGCTCTATAACCACGTCTTAATTTTTATTGTTACACCAAACATATGTAGATCTTACTTAGTCTTACAATGTAAGACCGTCTTATCGTTTTAAGTTCCGATTTTTGTTTGGTGCAACGCTTTAGTACCGTCTTATTATTAAGACGGTCTTAAACTAGTTAAGAATCGTTGGAGAAACCGGGCATTAGATACACATACAATGATACACGGCATAAGGACCCGAAGTTTCATAGCGAGTTACAGAATTGTAACAAATACAGCAACTACTACTATTTGAACATTGTAAACTGCTAGGATATAAAACAACACGACAAAAAAACACTCAGTGTCATGCATTGCTAAACACTTCGTGTGCGACATGAATGTATTAATTACGGCTACTTTCGCGGACGCACAGATCTCTAGTCTTTCTTTTCATATATTTGTTTCCACTAGAGAAGATTTGAAATGCGATCTCTTCCTTTTCGCCTTTTGTGTGACCCTCCAACAATGGGCGCAAAATACAGACGTAACGCGAACTTGAAACATCTCTCTCTCGCTCTATCCAGCAATTGCATGACATTTAAGCACGGAGAATGGCGCACGGGCCGGTCGGTCATTCATCCCGCACATTAGTTGCAGGACAAATAAAGCTTTCCAGAAGCACGGGAGCGTGCAGCTACTACTACCTGGCTGCCTGGCACAGGATTGGATTGGGCACACGCTAAAATCGGATGCAATTAATTAATTAATTAATTAGCCGCAATAAAAGCAACTGGAACGGATGCAGTGCAAGAAATTAATCGGTTAATCCATTTTAATTACTGCATATTATTGTATGTACTTATGAACAAGGATTCATATTTAGTGAATGCTCTCTACTTGTTATATGATAGTTACTATATTTGTTATAATTCGGTAACTGGCTATCTACCTTCAAGTCCTGCTATGTGTTAGTATATATGTATGTGTGTGTGTTAGGACTTGCTACTCCAGTAAATTATTAAATTTATGTAATAGTAGCATTTTTTCCCTCTAATACAAATTTTACCTTTACGCTAAAAACGAGCAACTCCTGAACGATAAACGAAAGCGATTCTACATGTATTGATATTAAAAATTAATGAATTTTATAAATTGGAGCCCTTATGAAGCTTATTTTTAGCTGACATAGAAATTAGTCATCAAACTTTGTATAGCAGACTAATCTTGTTCTCTTCCGCGTCCTATTAATCTATGTATATTAATTCGTGGTGTAGTTGGTAGCGCAACTGTAGGCCAAATGTACAATTCAAAAAGAACTCAAAAATATAAGAGAGTAGATAAGGCAAAAAAAGGTTATTCTCTACCTCGTGCGGTAAATTTAATACAAAATGTATTAGAAACAAATTAATGGTTATTAATTTGTTTCTCATACATTTTGTATTAAATTTATCGCATGAGGAAGAGAATAACCTTTTCTTATCTTATCTACTCTCTTATATTTTTGAGTTCTTTTTGAATTGTACATTTGGCCTCTAGCTAACAAAAATGAGCTCGCTCCAAAATTGGTTTTTCCTGTTGTACTACTGGTTAAAACTATTATTTTGGGGGAAATAAGTAGCTTTTGTTTAATCCATACAATTTATTGGTGTGGTCTTTCCCAGGACCCTAAAAAAGCTAGTTACAGCCCTGTACATATCTACCAAGTGTGATGTAGTTTATATTATAGAGTTTATATCAATAAATATTGATATCTATCTATATATAACAATGCAATTCCATTTCTTATTACTTAAAAAGTAATGACTTTTTTATTTTATCATCTGAGGCGCTTGAATTTAAAATGTGAAATTCGTGTGGCACACTGACACTGAAAAAGGTGTATGCACCGTCGATAATCTCGATAATTTACAAGCCTGGGTGAATGGCGAAGAGTGGCCGATGGGGGGCCGGGATATGCACGTGCTAGAAAACGGATACTGATAAGATGGGAAAACGCGTCTAATTCCTCATCGGCGATAACATCATGAGGATATATTCATGCGATGCATAAATTATTCGCCGCAGTGCATTCCCGTAGAAAGTGCATTTGGAGTCTTGCCCATATTACGGAAGCGCGCCGTAATCATTGCCACGTGGGAAATAGACCGAAGTGAGATGGAGATCAAACTTTAAGCACGATTACAAAAATAAAACATGTTATAAACAATTTGATATTATAGCATCTATATGTTATAGGAGTATTAATTAACAGATACAACATTAATCATTTATACATTTTTATATGAATATCGCATACTGAGATGACACATGTAACTTACTGGAGTTATCTGCTTTATACAACCAAGCCTTCAATAATTGATCTTTAGGGTGAATTATTCTCATAAAAAATTGTAAACGTGATCCCATCCTTAAAGAGTTCATTTTTAGTTGAAATAGTAATTAGACATCAACTTTTATGGAACCAACATATTTTGTGGTGCTTTTCCGCGTTCCAATCTATATAATCTTCATTCAAATCGTTTCCAACAAATTGAACCCTCCAACCATCAAACTAACTTCATCTTAATCTGCCAGCTTTCGCAAGTATTTCCGCCATCTCAAGCTCCCAATTGCCGTTTTCTAAGAGTCTCCAGTCGGTCACGTACAGCCCACAAAAATATGTGTTCAAGTGATCAAGTCGCAGTGTGAATGCCCCCGAATTCGACTTAAAACAAAGCCAGGCTTGTTTTCCGCCATCGATCGACCCATATACTCGGGTGCAACGCACCCTTTACTGCAGAGCCACGGGTTCTCTCCAGCCCATCCATACACACACACACAAAAAAATTTATGGAGAATCGTGTACGGAAATAAACGGCGCGGGTTTTTATAGCGTGCACCGGTCGGCCGGCACGCTCCATCAGCGGCACGAAATTTTTTATTGACGAGCCCACGGGATATTGACTCTTCCACGCGCGCAAATTGCCGGAAGGCAATTTTCAGAGCCGAAATCATAAGGGTGGTTGCGGAAAATAGAGATTTATATTGATAAGAATTGTATTTTATTATAGGGTAGCGTTCTAGAGCAATTTGATATGATTACGGCTTGATGCAGGAAAGTATAGTTCGATACTAGAATTTATTTAGAATGGCTAACGGAAAACGAAAAGAAATATGATGAAAAGGTTTTTAATTATATATTTATTTATTTATATTGAAGAGTTTTTTTTGTGAAGAAAATTCCAATAAAGGTCCTTTTTTTATTTATTTATTTACACATTCACACGATCAATATTACTGTCAATATTTATAATTATAAATTATATATTTATTTATTTATATTGAAGAGTTTTTTGTGAAAAAAATTCCAATAAAGGTCCTTTTTTTATTTTTTTATTTACACATACACACGATCAATATATATTACTGTTAATATTTTAGAATAGTAACAGTATTACTGTACGATAATATGTTTAAAATGTTTATTATTCTAAAATATTGCCAGTATTACTCATCGTGTAAGGTATATTAATGATGTAATGAAGAGAATACTGATCTTTATCCGGATAATTGATTACTTGATAAATATAAAAGGAGAATTGAAGCAAATATTGACAGTATTATTAACCGTGTAAGGTGCCTTAATAATAGCAACCCTCGTTGAATGTGTACAATAAATAAAAAGTATCTGTTGAGATACACCGACCAATTAATACTATTCTAAAATCATTCCAATATATTATAATACGTAGGTACGAGACGATATTGTATCGAGATCGTATTGTTATTGGATCACTAATATAAATCCGACTTTTAAATATATTAATGCTGATTTAGTCTATCAGTATATTATTTTGAAATAAATAATTATGTATTTTCTGCGAATCATTGATATAAAATTGAATTCAAAATGAAAATGAGTGTTTATATAACGTCGCAATTAACCTAATAAATATTTATACCATCGACTGATTTATAACTTAGTTGTATAACGCATTAGCATAACTAGTCTGAAAAAAAAAGAGTTGATCCATGTATGGACATATTCTGTTGGAAGACAATTAAATCCCGTGCACGCGCTTGTGTGTGAGATTTTCCATCGGCAATGATTGGCATTGACCTGATTAGTTTGCATAAGAAGCTAATCGCGTTGCGGGATCAATGGCACATGCGCCATCCCACGACCTAAATCCGGCTTTCCCGGCAACTGATGAATATTCGATTAGTTAATTATAAAGTCTCCGTATGAAAACGTTACGAGATCGTTTTAATTCGCATAGTGAGTTTAATTAAAACACTGGTTGTGGGCATCATAAATGTTTCAGTTTATGTTTCTATGACTAGACGATGGGATTATAATTTCCTGTTGGTTTACAATTAGTGCAAATTGAACATTTATATTAAATCCCGAGCAACGCTTAAATACATCTTGA
This sequence comes from Lordithon lunulatus, assembly GCA_963942505.1. Classification (NCBI taxonomy): domain Eukaryota; kingdom Metazoa; phylum Arthropoda; class Insecta; order Coleoptera; family Staphylinidae; genus Lordithon; species Lordithon lunulatus. Next base: position 55,164,001 of record OZ012668.1, on the reverse strand, counting down.
ATTAATTAATTTACAAAATATCAGATTTTTGTTTTAATTGGATATTTTGTAAATTTATTCATTAAAAGTTGTAATTATTACAGGATTAACTCTACTCTACGTTAATATCTTAAGAGTATATTCCTTGGACTATATAAAAATCTATATATAAGTGTGAATTCACCTCTTAGCAATCTACTTATCTAGATTTCGATCTTATTAGATCTCATCACGTCTTTTCACGACATGCGATTCAACACAAACGTCATAAATTACAGGTCGGCTTCAAAACAGTACTTCGTTTTTTATATTATAGAGATATAATTTCTATTTCTATGAAGTTAATAAGTGTGAATCCACCTCTTAGCAATCTACTTATCTAGATTTCGATCTTATTAGATCTTATCAGTGTGGCACAGCTAGTGAGGCTGAATTCACACTCTGTTATCTGGCTTTTGTTGAGATGAGACGGTTAGGTCTATTTACTCATATCTTGTATTTTGACGGTTTGGGTTCTGGTTGATTATTGGCTTTAAGCCCTCTTTGAATGAATTCACACAATATCTCGAGTGGTTATATACAAACATTATACAACTAACCCCCTAGGAGGAAAGTTAAACGCCATCTGGTGACACCACATCAATTAGCAATGCACACCCATATAGTAATACCCGTCAACATGCTCATGCCATTAGGATCACCGAGTAGTGCCCTTATGGAATAATATTCCGACAGAGTGCTTGAGAGATATGAACACAAAAGCAATTTTGTAAAACATATATAAGTGTGAATCCACCTCTTAGCAATCTACATATCTAGATTTCAAGCTTATTAGATATGGGTGTGCATTGCTAATTGATGTGGTGCCGCCAGATGGCGTTTAACTTTCTTCCTAGGGTGTTAGTTGTATAATTTTTATAAAGATCTATTCTTATAGTACATCCAAAAGTGCACCCCTGAGGACAACTAACGAAATAACTATATTTAATAATCGGGTTATAACATTTTTCGCCATCTTCCGATTGCCAATCCTCACTGGTCCCCAGTCTCCTGCTTGGAGATCTCCATCATCCTTCATCTCGGAATCTATATCTTTCTCCTGGGACCTGTGTTGCTTATATAGTTTGCTTTAAGTCCATTATTTCCCTTATTCTGATATTTGTATTTGTTCTATTTCTTCTAACTATGCAGTTGCTACTTCTAAGGGTAACAATAGACGCTACTATTCTACAATCGCTATTATACAAACAAAACTGTTATATTTGTCTTGTCACGACATGCGCTTCAGCATAAACGTCATAAATGACAGGTTGGCTTCAAAACAGTTCTTCTTTTTTTATATTATAGAGATATAATTTCTATTTCTATGAAGTTAAGGTAAATACCGGGCGATTAAACTCCTCTGAGCTTCTCCCTTGACCGGCGGAAAAGCCTCACGACTGATAGCCCTGTAAAGATAGAAGTTATACCTCCGTATTCACCGACGTTCCATAAATCTATCAATAGCTATTGAACCCATAAGTTTTCGTTGTCATAGCAACAATAAATACATTATCTAGGGAATGTAGTTACTTTAGATTCTCTCTATTGCAAACACTGAATAATTAAACAAAAGGTGTCATCAAAGCTCTAATCACAAGCACCATTCAAGGACATTTGTTTTGACATATTCTGTCACAATCACGTTGTCAATTTATCCATTCAATAGCTTATGGGACCTATACATTTTATGGGATATTGGTGAATTAGAGATATAATAATTAATTTGCCGTTCTAATCATGCACTTTGTAGGAGGGAATCTACTTAAAAATCACCCTGTATAGTAGTAATTAACATATTCAATATTATTAAAAAATCTTCATAAATACATACATGATATTAAAACAATTATTAGTAACGTTTATATAAAATGAATTACAATGTATGGATGCTCTTTATATACATGATGAAAGCAGTTTGGACAATATTATAGCGTTGTGTTGTAAATTTAATGCAAATAGCTGTAAGAGGACGGATGTGAAATCTGGTGTGAGATAGTAGATGCGTGTGATAGGGCTATAGGCGCATGAGCTAGTCCTAAATTAGAATGGGCAACAGCAATAGGCGCATGCGTTAGTCCTAGAGGGGCATGAGCAACTGCAATAGGCGCATGCGCTACCGTATAAGGCGCGTGTGATAGGGCTAGAGGGGAATGGGCTACTGTTAACGGTGCATGCGATAAGGCTAGATTGGAATGGGATAATGTATAAGGTGCGTGCGATAGGGCTAGAGGCGAATGCGCTACAGCTACAGGCGCATGCGCTACTGCTACTTTTGAGACGTGGTGCAGTTGTTCTCTGTGGACAACAGCGTTGAAACCGTTATGGTCATCTGCGGTGTACTCCACGGTGCGTCTGCTACCATCTGGCTCAACTAAGCTGTAGCTTCCGTGCACCACATCCCCGTCTCTTACTTCTTGTTGGTCCTTGATGTCACCAGTTACTGAATCCTGGAACACAAATAATAATAATAATCGTTTTTTAGTAGTGTTATCACTTCAACAAGTCAATACAATATAAGAATAAAAAGACAAAATACACATATATGCAATAAAATATTCAGTTTCAGATTTCGGGATTTCAGGTCTTGCTTTACAATTTTGCTGGTGGTTGTCTTAGTGTTTGTCTGGTCTCCTTTATATACGATTACCGAATATTCAGGACTTCTATTTCATCTATAATAGGATTGCCTTGATCGTCTGTTAGTATAGGCATTCTTTTCCTGGATATGCCAGCTACTTCTTCAACTTCCGATGAATATATATATATATATATATATATATATATATATATATATATATATATATATATATATATATATATATATATAATGGAAATTAAGTAGCGAATAAAATAAATTCGCTAAAACCTTTGATTTTTGCATAATTTTGCTAGGGCACGTCGATTTTTAAATTTAAATTGACCAAAAAAACTTATATCTTTATAGGGCTAGCAGCCGTGAAGCTTTTCCGCCGGTCAAGGGAGAAGCTCAGAGGAGTTTAATCACCCGGGTATATAGCTTAACTTCACAGAAAACCTCTGAAAAACTGTGAAAAGTGATTCGCGAAAATTCGCCCCGATGGGGATCGAACTCATCATCTTTGAGTAAGCAATGACGTAATGTTTCGAAATGACAACCCCATTTTTTATTTCTGAAAGGGATTATTTTTCTTCGATCAGCGAAAAAAAATTTCAATTTATTTTTCTTGGAGATTTTCTTATTTTCCTTATTAGGTCACATAAGGAAATTTCCAAGATTTTTTTTAAAGATATTGAAAGGATCGTGTTTGAGTTTGAATCTAATTCTTCCATTTCTTCGCATTTTTATTTCATTCACTTCTTCTCTCTTCTCTCTTTTTATTTGACTATTTTATATTCTTCAGGGTTATTCTTTTGTGTTTTACATTGTTCCATAAACGAGTATTTCTCTATTTGTTGTCAATGACAACCCCATTTTTTACTACGGATTCTGAAAGGGATTATTTTTCTGCGATCAGCGAAAAAAATGCAAATAATTTTGCTCGGAAATTTCCTTATTTTCCTTATTGGGTCACATAAGGAAATTTCAGAGAATTTTTTCTTAAAGATATTGAAAGTATCGTGTCTGAACCTAATTCTTCCATTTCTTCGCATTTTTCTTTCACTTTTCCTTGGCAAGGTTTAGCTCTCTTTTTATTTGGCTATTTTATATTCTTCAGGATTATTCTTTTATGTTCTACGTTGTTCCATAAACGAGTATCTCTTAATAATCTTTGTAATCGCTTCGTCAAGAATACAATTATTACGATATATACATAATTATAACCATACAATGAAATTGAACAAAAATTTGCAACTATCGATAGTTTTTTATTATTTATATAATTTTTATTTAATTGTATTCATCACTAATCGGAATGCGAAACATATGATCAAAACTGATAAAGTTGGATATTATGAATGAAATTGTTTCGATAAAAAGTAAGTTGTACACATAGTAATGTGGTGACGATATCAACTTACTTTTTACACTCAAAAACTGCATTTTGGTATGAAATAAAATTAGTAAAATATCTTAGTACCTTGACTCCGTATGCAAAGCTATATTTGGGATGCGATTGGTAATCCACGACGGGTGCGTGCGCCACGGCAACTGGAGCATGAGCCAGTGCCACTGGAGCGTGGGCAAATGCAAGCGGTGCGTGAGCGACGGTCACAGCAGGTTGATGTAGTACATCCACATTGATAGGACTAGATTGGCACACTCCAATAACAGCGAACAGGATGAAAATCTAGAAGTGAATGATCAATTAAAGAAACAAAGAAAAACAATCAAAAAGAATAATATTATACGAGGGTTTTCAAAATGACACTCAACATTCCAACGCCACACAGTAACAACTAATACAAAGGTTTTAAATGTAATAAACTTTACTGGTGATTATATTGATGGAATGTAATGCAATTTTACTTGTAAGTTCAATATAAAAATTGATTGCCAGTATTTAATTTACAACCCTCGTATAAACAACTGGTCTATACAGATAGGTAATGTAAACTTCGTATCGATGATAGGCTTTAAAACTAAAGTAAACAAATAAACAGTTACAAAAGAAAAACAGAATCAGATTATTTCTTCCGTTAGTGATTTCTAAATATCCACTTGAAATTCGTGCTCGAGCCCCGGGTTTCGTGATACGATTAACATACGATTTACACGCGCAATTGTAAATTATCATTCATTTTCTGTTAACCCCAATGCCGGCGACTGCTCTTGCTTTCCATTTTAATCTGTCGCGCACTTGTCCCGTCGTAATTAAGCGTCTGATTTAATTGGTCATGAAATTATGGAATTTCTAAACTGCAACAATGAAACGCGTTTGTTTGCGTTAGTGTGGCGTTTTAATTTAAGTTGTCAATTACTGGGAGCTTAATTGCGAGTTGCACGAGATTGTAATTGAAATGGCTAATGAAAAATTATGGCATTACATTTTGTAATTATTTATGTGTAGTGAATTATTATTCTACTAATAATTGGAGTAGTACGTGTGATTTTACAATACTTCGGATGTTAGTTTTTTGTGTATGTCCAATTCGTATGGCTAACTAACCATAAAATTGAGATCTAATTTTCGTATTTCACTCAATTGATGAATGAGGAAAAGTTGAAAATATGTCTACTTTTGTATAAATAGAGGAGCGCATACATAAAATCGTAAAAAGTTGAAACCTTTAAAGGCACCTTACACGGTCAATAATATTGTCAATCCTAGTACTGTCAATATTTGCTTCAATCCTCCTTTTATATTTATCAAGTAATCAATTATCAGGATAAAGATCAATTAGGTATAGTAATGATGTAGTAATAGTAGTAGTAATACTGACATTATTTTAGAATAATGAACATTTTAAACATGTTATCGTACAGTAATACTGTCAGTATTCTAAACTATTGACAGTAATATTGATCGTGTAAGGTGTCTTTTAGATTTTAGAATATAATTTTTGTTGTCACAGATCAAATTAAATAAAATCAAAATTCCTTGCATCTATAATAAATAAGGCTATATTTTAATTAAACATGTCTAATATATTATTCACACACACAAAAAACTGTTTGAAAACCGTGGTTTAGTTTTGAATGTCTTGTCTGTCTTATCAAACAAAATGTTACAAGAATATCTTTGTTATTGAATAATTAGTTAACTCTGAGTAAGTCTATTAATCTGTTATTAGACAAGCCAGCTTTAAACATATAGTTTATAGTAACTCATCTTCAAAAGTTTAATTTACATTCGAAAAAGCTTGAAATTATAACAATTCTGTTGATTTTTGAATGTCTTGTCTGTCATATCAAGCAAAATGTTACAAACATATCTTTGTTATTGAATCATTGATTAACTCTGAGTAACTATTAATCTGCTATTAGACAAACCAGCTTTAAACATATAGTTTATAGTAACTCATCTTCAAAAGTTTAATTTACATTCGAAAAAGCTTGAAATTATAACAATTCTGTTGATTTTTGAATGTCTTGTCTGTCATATCAAGCAAAATGTTACAAAAATATCTTTGTTATTGAATCATTGATTAACTCTGAGTAACTATTAATTTGCTATTAGACAAACCAGCTTTAAACATATAGTTTATAGTAACTGATCTTTAAAAGTTTAATTTACACTCGAATAAGATTGAAATTACAACAATTCTGTTTAGTTTTGAATGTCTTGTCTGTCTTATCAAGCAAAATGTTACTAAAATATCTTTGTTATTGAATCATTTATTAATTCTGAGTAACTTTATTAATCTGCTATTAGACAAACCAGCTTTAAACATATAGTTTATAGTAACTCATCTTTAAAAGTTTAATTTACATTCGAAAAAACTTGAAATTATAACCAGTCTGTTTAGTTTTGAATGTCTTGTTTGTCTTATAAAGCAAAATGTTACAAAAATATCTTTGTTATTGAATCATTGATTATCTCTGAGTAACTATTAATTTGCTATTAGACAAACCAGCTTTAAACATATAGTTTATAGTAACTGATCTTTAAAAGTTTAATTTACACTCGAAAAAGTTTGAAATTATAACAATTCTGTAATAATTTCCGCACTGTATTTATTAGATAATATAAGTGTGCCGGTAATGCGATTAAAATAGTACAATAAACCAATGAATATAAAATAAACATCCCGTTGCAAATAAATACGATGTTACAGCCGACCGTTACACGAGGTAATAATATTTTTCACCGCTATTACTTAACATACGTACCTTGACAGTCATGGCTTATTGACTCCGGCTGACAATGCGCGTACAAGTGTTCTTCTCGCAATTACCAGTACGCCACACGGTGCGTATGCAAATGCCCCAGACTCGCATTTCGGTTTATATAGGTGCACGCGTTGCGTAACCAGTGTCGCGTGGGGACCCGTGAGTGACACCCCATTGTAGGGCAGCCCTGTTTTTTAAACCTTTATAAATATGAACTCGATTATTGGACAGCAAGAGTAATTGCCCCAATAAACTGTTTGCGACTTTTTCGACGACGACAGCGACGGTGGTAATGATTGCAAATTGCGAGTGGAAAGCCGGATTAAAAACGAGTGCCCGGTGGGATTAGGTTATTGTTATTATGCAACGTTTGATAATTGTACTAATCACTTTATCTTGTAAATGGCCGGCTGTTGAAAAATAATAGGTGGGGTAATTGGATATTGATGAATTGATTGGTGGCACTTGTTGAGATTTTATAGCTACTGGTAGCGTAGCTACAATGTAGATTTGCAATTTGATAGCCTTAGTAGTGAGCATTAGTTTATTTATCTATATTTTTTAAATTTTCATTATTAAGCAGGGGCTGGAAAATGCGATTTGCCTTCCGGCCCTAAACTTGATATGTGAATGATAAACGTCCTCACCCTCAAAATTGAACAGGCTCAACGCGGTAAGCAAAACATGTCCGCTAAAAACGTATTTCACGAAATTGAGAGTTTTATTTGTCTATATGACAAGAATTGCTTCAAATGAAAAATTTAAATTTTCATTAAAAATTAGAATTTTTTCTTGACTATCTTTTAACAGTTGTAATCATTTTGATGTAAAATAGTTAATGAAAAATGAGTCTATTAAGAAATAAATCGTGTTTCGCATCAACATCAATTTTAATAATGTTAAGCAGAATTAAGTTTAATAATTTTATGTTTATGTCACACATTTCTCATATCATCATCTTCAAGCGATTAGTCGCGTCCACTGCTGGACATAGGTCTCCCGTAACTTTACCCATCCTTTCCTGTGCTGCCTCCAGGTTTTTATTTTATTTTTACATTTCACACAGGTTTGAGATAATCTGTGATGCAAGAAAAAAAAACCATCATCTAAAATTATAATTTCCCTGCCTTTTCAGTCTGGTGTGATTAAATTATATCTAACCTCCCCCCATTATCTCGCTTTAATTTCCCCCGCATCACATTTGCATCTCATTGTCGTCGTTTACACCCACACACACACACAGACATTTTCCAAGCAATCGATCCGTCTCGCCGACAATTACGGGCCATCGCGTTCGCCCTTTGTCCTATTTTTTGCCTCCAATTCCGAAATTAGGACCTCTCGCTCAAACGTTCTCCACTCTCCAATCTAGTCCATTAAAAAAATGAACCAGTTCGCGCGTAAACAACAAACGCGTTCGATTAATCATTGTCGCATTGGAAAAACTAGAGCTGTCTCACGGCGACGTAATGGTGCTAATTCATTTTCCCGGTGCGTAACACCGGGCGGCCATTTTATGCATTTTAGTGTTTGGGTGGAGATTATTAATGTGGTAACTAAAACCTGCTATGATTGCGTGCGGTAATAGAAATAAACACCGGTGTTGGATTACTTGGCGGTATTTATTTAGTGATATCGGGGCTGATATTGTGGCGCGTCAAGGGTAAATGCGATGCACATGGAGCTAAATCAATTGATTATTGTATCGAATGCAGATTAAACTGAATAGTGGGATGGTTGAAAATTGATTACCAGTTTTTATTAACTTTCTGCGATTCAATTTTATGGTTGATAATAAAGAACAAGAGAACAGGCAATTTACAGCGAATGGGAGAGTTATTTGCAATTGTTATTAAATTTTACTCGTTCTGGGTTATAAATTAAGTAATTTCATTCAAATCGAATGAAACTGGAAATGTTTTGCTGATGATAAATATTTGCTAAATTAGTGTGATTATATGTGCACATTTCTAATTATCTGTATTAGTGGGATTACAAGATTTATTTATCATAATTCGAATGTTTAAATGATATATATTTTTTTAAATTATGGATATAATTACTAAAAAAATACTGTTTAAATGATATATATTTTTTTAAATTTTGGATATAATTACTAAAAACAGACAAACTTGAGCCACTTTCGTTTATCGTTCGGGAGCTGCCCCAGGCTGTTCTAAGCCAGCCCAGGAAAGTCGCTTTGATTGGTTCAACAATTTTAAGTTAACTCGTCTTCACACAAGATATACCCCCGTATTCATCTACGTTCCATAATCTATTCAATAGTTATTGAAACTATCATTATGAGAATTTATAGCAGTAATAAATAGATTTTCTATAGAACTAGTATCTTCCTTCTAGAATCACAGAATCAGATTTGAATGCGTCTATTTAAAATCTGTCAAGTGATTCTGGAAGGAAGATACTAATTCTATAGAAATCAAACCAGCAAGCAACAAATGTTTTATGAGCGTATTTTAAATCTATTGTATTTTCTGTAGAAATTCCTTCCAGTCCTTCCTATTGCTCGCCATCCTCTTTGCATCCTGCCATCCAATCTACAAAGCAAACTATACCTATCTACTATTTTCTAATGACTTGAACTCTCCACTAAACTATTATCTGTGACTTTATAATCCATTCAATTAATATAATTTAAGACTAATTAAAAAATAAATATGTGAAAAATAATGTAATGCATAGTTCAAGTCGTTTGCAATAGTGGACGGGTATAGTTTGTTTCGTAGAGGACACCCGCCCACCCCACCTTTGCTTGCATAGTTTTTTACATAGGATACCATTTTTCCTCGTTAGTATTTCATGTATGTTGTCTTCCCACGTTTTGTGTGGTCTACCTCTTCTTTTCTTTCCTTGAATTCTTGTGTTCCATACACTTTTTGTCTGTCTCATTTCTGGCATGCGAATTATGTGTCCATACTGTCCATACCATCCGAGTTGTTTCCTTTCTATAGTTGTCTGTATACTTCTAGCTGCTGATTGTATTTTGCTTTTAATTTAGAATGTTTTTTTTGTGATTACGCTTTTATACTCTCAAATGTTATGTGGTTGTTTTTTTAAACTCTTTTAATTTGTTGTACATCTACAACATGATATTTCAATGCAGACATCATCGGCAGGGTTCATTTCATAACGGAAGCAATGCGAGGCTGCATCCGCTCGAGATTGCCGGGCCATAAGCGGAAGAATCCGGCCGGGCGTGTGCTCACAAAACAGAATTAAAACGGAAATGGGAACGAATTACGGCGCCATTTTAGTTTTATGTAATAATCCAGGTAAATAGAATTTGTGGCGTTGCGGGGCGTTTTTAAAAAAATACCGGACGTAAAAACTTGATGCACTCATCTCCTTTAAAGTCGATAGATGCCAAAGCCGTCAATTCTTTTGTGCGAGCTATGCACGGCGATAGATTCAGCTGGTATTATATCTGGAAGCGATTCACGTCGCGGCCGCTGTGTACGCTGCTTTATGGAACGACTTCTCGTAAAAATTGAGACGACGGGATGGGAATATAGTGCTACAATATCGGGAGGAATGTAGGGAATGATATTCATGAGTATGAAGGAAATTGTTTATAGTATTCTAGGAGCGCGGCTTCTGTTTGTCTTCGATCATCTACCTCCAAAGCAATTGTTCAAACAGTTCTTTTGCTTCCTTCCTTCCTTTATTGTCGGTGTTACATTTAGTTCTCTTCTTATATCCTCATTCTTCATTTTGTCCTTTTTTGTCACTCCTCTAACTCTCCTTAGTCATCGGAGGAGCTCGAAAATGGAGCTTAGCCGAAACTAGTTGCAAAGTGTGATAAAAAACAAAGTAAAAAATCGTTTTATTTATCTCCTTATATACTTCATTTCAACTGCTTGCATTTTGCTCTTTTGTGTTTTATTTAATCTCCATATCTCGCATCCGTATGTTAACACCTAGCTGTCCGTTGTATACGTCTTTTTAAAGTCTTATTATAGCTTTATATATTTTTATATTCGTTTATATAAATATATTAACGTATCGTATAACTATCTAATATCAAAACTACGATTTATGTATAACCACAATAAAAAAACATTCAATATTATTTAACCACGATAAGAAAAATAGATAGTCTATATCTATAGTCTTGTTGTTGAGCCCGCAGCTGCCGGCGTCTGTCTCGTACCGATTACTTTCGTAAATGATTGTGCCAAAAAAAAAATGAAAGAAAGAATAAAAAAAACTGTAAAAGCACGCGTCGCCGGAAAGCTGCCCATAATGCCATTGTCAACGGCAGAAACCGATAAATCGTTGCCTGGCGAGAATTATGATGCCGATAAAGGTTGGCATGGTTGCACAACGGCATTGTGCGACTGCAATTAATACGCGTCTGTCCTAAATGGATAGTTTTTGCCATTTATGTGGACCACAAGAACTGTTTTTTAAAAAATACATTTAGGGATTGAATGAGATGTTTTGTTTTACTTCTTAGTGGGTGTGGAAAAGTAAGAAAAATCTATGTGGTCGCATTTCTGTAAAAAAAATGTCTTGCCGAAACGAAGTTGCTATAGAAATTGATATTTTTAGTTATTATTTGGCATTGGACTACTGATTTTACTGTTAAATTAGTGGAATATACTATTTTTTCTATAAGGCATCTTACACGATCAATATTACTGTCAATATTTTAGAATAATGACAGTATTACTGTACGATAATATGTTTAAAATATTCATTATTCTAAAATATTTCCAGTATTACTTATCGTGTAAGGTATAGTAATGATGGAATGTAGAGAATATTGATGTTTATCCGGATAATTGATTACTTGATAAATATAAAAGGATGTTTGATGTAAATACTGACAGTACTAGGACTGACACTATTATTGACCGTGTAAGGTGCCTTTATAAGGCACCTTACACAGTCAATAATACTGTCAATCCTAGTACAGTCAATATTTGCATCAATCGTCCTCTTATATTCATCAAGTAATAAATTATCCGGATAAGGATCAGTATTCTCTTCATTACATCATTATTATACATTACACGATGATACTGTCAATATTTTAGAATAATGAACATTTTAAACATATTGTAGTACAGTTATTATTCTAATATATTGACAGTAATATTGATCGTGTAAGGTGCCTTTATGAGTTGTCTATTTTTTGCTTTCATAATTTTTTATTATGACGTGAGTAGATATACTATTATCAAACCGTTAACAAAGTTTTAAAAAAATGTACGAGATACTGATTTTGGCATAAATAGTACGAAATCTAACAATGCCGTAATTTTTGATTATGCCTTTAATGTATAAACTATTGGTAATTCATTAGCAAAGTTTGAAAAATATTCATAGTCATTTTTTAAATATTCATATATTTGCGATATATGTAGTAGTATGTATGCATTATGTATAATAAATAAAAATATGGCTTTGGGATAAAAATAAAACACGTTTAATCTATGAACGGTTTGTATAATTACTACGTTTTAGATATTGGATTTTTAAGGCGTCTACTTTGTGATAATTCATTTTAAAGGATAAATAAAACGATTTTTTACTTTGTTTCACACTTCAGTTACACTTTGCAACTAGTTTCGGCTAAGCTCTAGCCATTTTCGAGCTCCTCCGATGTCATGTTTTATATTCATAAATCAAATTTACTGTCTAATAAAACACACAACTGTTGTTAATTTTACAATTGTACAAGCAGACACTGCACATACATACATACATACATACATACATACATACATACATACATACATACATACATACATACATACATACATACATACATACATACATACATACATACATACATACATACATACATACATACATACATACATACATACAAAATTTGCAGTTGGTTTACAAGTTTATTAATTAAAACTAAATTTATTTTAGTTTGCCACTCTTTGTCACTCAACTCCCCGTGCAATATGCACAGATTTAGAGAAATGAGTTTCGCGGGTTTATTAGTTTGTGCTGCGAATTAAAGGAAGTTTACGCTTCCTCCGTTTATTTTATTAATCCGCCACGCTCGACGGAGCTTTTTACAAATTCAAAGGAGGTCGAGGCGCGCAATCGTCGGCTCGTTTGGGTCTTTCAATTCCCAGCACGCTTTTTTATCGCGCACGGTTAAAAAAAAATGAACGTTTAATTAGCAAATTAATTAAATCCGCAATAAAGGATAATTTGAGGGTTGGCTTTGATATATACGTTACCAGCATACTCATCAAAAATAAATACGATGGACTGCTTTCATTTTAGCAGAAATTTAGCCAACTTAATTAATTATTTGTGTGTGTTTTATTTTTACTAATTAATGCCGGATTTACACGTGTATAGTAGCTAAAGCAGGTTACCAAGGCAAGTAGCTTGACTAAGGGACTAAATTGACATTTAACCGAATAATAAGGCTATCGTGGAATAATTTGAGATATTAACGCCAATATGTCAAACTTATTCCACGAATAGTCTTATCCTCAAGTTAAATGTCATTTGTAGAACCGGGCCTTAATAATTTTTTTGTTTGGTGTATTCAATTTACTAAAATATTCAAAATGGCTCGTCCTGAAAACATTACAAATATGTTTTTTAATTCCGGGACTCCAAACCCTTCTATTTCCATTATTTCCTTTATATCTTCATGCGTTGCTTCTCTAGCATGTTTATTTTTATTAATAGATGCCGAGGTGTTTCACAAACATTCTCCTGCTCGATAAGCTTCTACAAAAATGTATTTGCATTTTAATTTCAGGTTAGAGAATCGTCACACATAGACTCTAGTAAACTAAACACTACTAAACACTAAACTGGAGTGTCTAGTCCTGCAAGTTTGAAACTTGACAGGGGAATAAACTACTTGCACAAGTACTAAACAGAAGTGTTTATATGATGCAAGTAACTAATTTTAGTTACTTCATTTAGTAACTTAGTAGTAGTAGCTACTATACACGTGTAAATTCTGCATAAGGGTGTGTTATTATACTGTCATAAACAAGAAATAAGACTTAAGGAATCAATTGAAATAAGGGTTTTTGACTGTTGTTTGAAAAAAAAACAGGTAACTTTTTAAAACTTGTTTTATTTCAAAACGGTACTTACTTTTAAAAACACGCATCCTGTAATAATAGTAAAATATGAATAGATAATTCCTTATTTCTTATTATATTTCTGGTAAACCCACTTTTATAAATGAGTTTGTGGTGTCGTCGTCCTGTTCACTGTCAAATGATGACCTTAGTCTTCAGCAGTCTTACGAGTCGAGTTTTTTATTTCATGGAAATGCACACAATCTCGTTGCACCATGCGATGTCTATATACGACTCTCGTGTGTCGTCATTTGGAGAGTAATTGCTGTTGCTGCTGCAACAGGATACTATAGTGGCTAACCCTGGATGCAACTGTCTTACATTAAAGACATATTGAAATAGTATTTTTCAATCACACGCTAGTAATGAATTCTCATTTACAGAAATATATTTATTTTGTAAGTATTTTTCCGATATCCATAAGAGGCGCGACAGATTATGTTTTTTACAAAGGCACTTTACACGGTCTTTGTATTATTTACAATTTTAAAGTTACTTAGTATATTTTTAGTAGAAAATATTTTATACATAATACTGTTTTAGTTCTTGATTAACAATAACTAAGCTAATTAACTCTTATACAGGTGGAGCGGGCCACGTAAAATACTCATTTCAAAAAACGCATAGTGCTCTGCTCCACCCTCTATACTAGATTAAAAAAATTAACAGCCTCATGAACGTGACTCTTTAACTCACGCAGTATTCTACGAATATAAAATTAAAACGGTAAATTAATAAACATAAAGAAAAATGTAGAACTATACGTCTACATCTTGAGCTCTAGCTGGGCTTTTATCTTAATACAAGCTGTCGCCAACATCCCAACACAATAGTTTTGTGATATTTTTCGCAATTAGCACCCCTCTATTAACGAAATGGCTTCCCCGTTGATGTGTATTAAGACAAAAGGGACAGCCCCCGCAACGCCGCGGCGCGGCGCTAATTCAAGTGGATATAAATGGGAGGCGGCGAGGCAGAGCCCGTGCGATGAAGCGCGAGATACACGAGATATGTGGGCCAACTGGCACGTGAGGTTCTTGGGATCGATACCGGGCCGCAGAGGGTCACTCACCCATGCAACAACCCAAAATTCGTAAACTAATGAACAACCACAAGAACAAAAGTATGTATTACATGCACAGAGTTCAAAATGGAGTAATAGAATATTACGGTTAGGAATCTCCTTGTAGAAAGATATCCCACCAATTTCCCTGATCCAGCACAATTTTACCACATTAACCCTTTATTGTATATTGATTCATATACAAGCCTATGAGAATGAAAGTGGCGTAAGTCACATTTGTATAATTTTGAAAAGGAGAAGAGTTTGCGTTCGGTATTTATGTAAAATCAAGGAAGGAGATTGGCTCGATCGCCGAGCCTGCAGGCAGGGTCGCTATGAACCCGGATTTATATATATATATATATATATATATATATTTATTTCTTTATTTATTTATTTATTGATCTAAATCGACATGCACAGTTACAGACTTGAAGTCAATTTATTCATAAATAAAAATGTAACTGCGCACATCTATTTAAATACAAGTACCAAACGCAAATTCTTCTCCTTTTCAAAATAATTGAAAAGCCATTTTCATTCTCATATGATACATGCATGGATGTTTTTCCCAGTACCGAAAAATAATAAATTAAAACTAGCATAGTTGGATCCGACCCTTAAATGCATGCAAGCAAAATCCTTGCAGGCTCCACGAACAAACACGTTGTTTCAAAATATATTTGACCTTTGATTTATACATATTTTCCATTTATTCCGTCTAAAAAGAAAAGCTCACTTACTTAATCCATTATTGCTAAAGGATTAAGTGAGTTTTTGCCATTAAACAATTTTTTTTACCAAATTTTTCAGGTGAAGAATTGTCTTTCATTATCAAAAAGGTTTTTATATTCTAAACTAACAATCTATAGACTATCGATAGTCTAGAATCTATCTATCTATTGGCTGATAGATATATTCCAGACTATCGATAGTCAGTTATTGTTATTTTAGAGTATAAAAACCTATATTTTCACAATAATAAAATAATTGAAGAATAAGCCTCAGATGATATTGATGTAAACCCCCAATTACTCTATTATGTAGTAGATTTCGTAGAGTGTTGCAAATTTTTATAGCGTGATAAAACCTCCCAAACAACAAATCTTCGTTGGCGTACGCGAGATAAAATGTGTCGGAACACGTGAGCATATGCTGCGGAGGGTCGTTTGTTTATATCCACGTAGGGCCAGATGGTTTCCACGTACGCTAGCAAGCCCAGCAGGTCCAGCTGCAATGCGTCATTACGTTAACAGGCAGTCTTTCACGTCATCGCCAGTGGATAATAAAAAAAAAGTGGTAACGCGAGAAGTTGCGATTAAATATCGATGCAACGCAAAGATTACTACCAGTTTGCCGCACCAAGAAAAACACATTTTAATAAATGTGCATAATAATAATAATAAAGTGTCTTTATTTCCTTTTCAATTACAATTTAACAGTTTGACATTAGAATAATACAACATTGAAAAAGAAAACATATCGAAGGGTATAGCAATTTAAAACCAATCCTTCAATGAAGGCGATTATGGTATTATTTTTTGGAGGAAAACACAATTTGTATATCAACAAAACATATTATTTTCTTTGTTTTTTAGTAACAATAGGTACACTGCACATCATCGGATTAGCTTGATAATGGTCAGAGTTCAGCCAAAAATACTTGCGAAAATAGCAATAAACAAGTAATAAAAAACAAAGAAAAACTCATTTTATTTGTTAATTAAAATATAACTTGGTTGAATTTCTTAGATTTTCAATCAAAATTCTATCTTTTATTACCCTACCCATTATTCTTCTCAATAAAGTAATTTCATTTAACAATCCGAAACCTCAAACCATTGTGAACAGTTGTAATAAATGTTATTATTTTAATTTTCAGGCGCCACAAGGGAAATTGGGACCGCACTCACACGCATCTGCCTGAGACACAAGGCCGTGGAAACGCGGATGAAAACTTTTACTAGGTAACTATACTTTTTTCCCCTAAATTGCCTCACTAAAAGACCTATAAAAGTGTACTAGACTTGAGACCCTATTTACGTTTTATGTGGGAACCTTTTCGGTTTAATTAAATTTCCCTTTCTTACATCAGTACAATTACCCGATAATTTAGACTAAAATTAAGCAAAAATTTAATTAATCGTGATTGCTAGTATTTTTTTTATTCCAAAACCTAGTTTTTTCATAAGATAACACACTTTTTTGAATTGTTTAAACAATATAAAACGTTTGCATCCATTGAACAAAACTATGCGAAAAAGGGTGGGGTGGGCGGTTGGCCCCTGCCAACCAAACTATGCCCATTCACTATTTCAAATGACTTGAACTCTGCACTACACTATTTTCCTCAATATGTTACGAATTAAACTTGAATTAATTAATAAAATTGATTGAATTACAAACATTTGTGGGAAATATGTAGTGTAGAGTTTTAAGTCGTTCGAAATAGTGAACGGGAATAGTTTGATAAGTAGTGACAAAGAAAATACAAAGTCTCAAGTTAGGACAATTACAAAACTCGAAATCAATTTTTTTTAGCCTTCTTCCAAACCGACGATATTGAAATTGTAAACATCCAGTCAGTTATAAAGTTTTTTTTTATTCTGTGTTTCAGTTGTATAATGGAATGTCTAGTGCTGCCGCTACAGGAAAAATTAGAGGACTGGCGAAAAACAGTGCTGAATTTAGACAAAGATCACGCAAAAGACTACAAAAGAGCTAGATCTGAGCTGAAAAAGCGCTCCACAGACACATTAAGGATCCAAAAGAAAATGCGGAAGGGCGCCGGCGGTGATTTACAAAAACGGCTCGAATACGGCCTGCAGGATGTCACAGAGAGGCGGCAGCTGCTCGAGGAAACGGAAAAACAAGCTGTGAGAGCGGCACTCGTGGAGGAACGTAGCAGATTTTGTATATTCGTCGGAATGCTGAAACCTGTCGTGGTAAGTACATATAAGTATTTGAGTAAAAACATGTGTAAACAGTGAAATTCAGCTTCAGAGGTCAAGTTTTTCATATTAAATCTAACCTCTTTGATATAATAAAAAAACGATTTCACATGAGTTTCTACGATTTGGACATTTTTCACCAGCACTCTTGGCTAGTGGGTCCTTACAGGGTGCTACCAACTGGACTTGGACATTTTTCACCAGCACCCTTGGCTAGTAGGTCCTTAGGGTGCTATCAACTGGGCCAGTTAAACCCTGTTTTATATATGATTGTATGTTTCAGGATGAGGAAGTAGCAATGTTGTCCGAGCTCTCACGCCTGCAGGAGGTGGTGGTGCAACTGGAGAAACACACGACGGAGCCGGGCACGCTTCCACCCGCTAGTGAGCAAGTGATCGCCGACCTAAAAAGCTCGGACAGTGGCTGGAGCTTCCAGACACCGCCCTCTAGCCCATCCAGCCTGGGTAGCCGCAAGTCTTCCATGTGCTCCATCAGCTCGCTCAACAGCTCTTCGTCCGGCAGCTCCAAGTCACCGAGCCATCCTTCACACTGGCACAGATCACTTTCACAGGTATATATTTCATAAAATAGATAATGTTTAATAGATGCATAGGAACTAATTATTTGCGTAATTATTAATTTATTTGATATTCTTAATAGTATATGTGAGTGTGATTCAATAAATTTGTAGTATTCAGTTTTGAATGGATGTATGTATGTATACCACAGAACTCGCGGCGAGGACGGAGGGAAGAATTATCTTTTTTTTTTGTTGTAAATATACAAGAAGTAATTTTAATTTTAAATTTGTTAAAAAAGCAGATTGGCCCTTCTTGTAACGCAAGTCGTATTGGCAAAAAAATATTGAATGACTAAATCATGATTCATAACTAGAGGACAAAAAGACATAACAATTCTGATTATATACATAGTATGTTCCCACTAATTCGGACACACCGGTTTATTAACGCGTTTTAAATTCGTTTAAATTTTAATATTTTTTATTATTAATTACTGTACTTTTTGCATTCAACTGAAAAAAGTGTTTCTTATACAAAAACTTGGGGACTTTTATTGATTGAGATTGAGACTTCAAGGACTCAAGTTTGTCCTGACTAGGTGGCTATTTGGACTAAACTTTAATCCTTGAAGTCTCAATTTCAGTTAATAAATGTCCCCAAGTTTTTCTATAAGAAGAAACTTTTTTTGAGTTGAATGCAAAAAGTACAGTAAAACTACTTGATTACCAGAATAAAAATAGAAATTATAATTGTTTTTTTTAAATAAAAATAAAAATAAAAATAAAAATAAAAATAAAAATAAAAATAAAAATAAAAATAAAAATAAAAATAAAAATAAAAATAAAAATAAAAATAAAAATAAAAATAAAAATAAAAATAAAAATAAAAATAACAATAAAAATAAAAATAAAAATAAAAATAAAAATAAAAATAAAAATAAAAATAAAAATAAAAATAAAAATAAAAATAAAAATGGGAAGTCATTTGTTTGTTGACAACTATTGAGCATGAATGAGTTACAAACACTTTTTCAAAAACCATTGTAGATTAAGAATGATTATGTTTTCGTTCCTGCTATTTTTGTTATTTATAATTTTTGCATGTTTATGTTGTTTTATTTTATTTATTTTGCAAAGTAGTTGATGTTGTAATATGTGTGCACACAGCCAGTAGGACGTAGTGGCACTATTCGTTTGCCGTCAGTAAGCAGCAGAGACTCAGGATTCACGTCACAAGACACTTTATACCCAAGGGCGCCTTCTTCACTTAGTGTCGCTCAGGTAAAGAAAAGTAGACAAAACTAACAATATATTTATAAATACACGAACAACGAATCTTACTAACAAAATACCATTCAAACTCCTGTATGGAATGTTTTGAGTTAGCCACGCCCTAATGTGGGAGTGGCGGAGTGCTTAGTCTCGTACTGAGCATTGAGGAGCTTCAGTTCCAACGAAAGTTTTCTATGAAGTTAAGTTTAATATACCTTAACTTCACAGAAAACCTCTGAAAAATTGTGAACTTGGGTTTGAACTCCTGTTCCCCCATGCTCAGTACGAGACGGCCGGCGCCTCTAATCTAGGCTACTACTGAGTTGGGTCGAAGTTTATTATTTCTTATATTTCTAGAAAACAGAATAATCACGTTTTCTCAATTTTCTCAATCAAGATTTGATGTAATATCCGAATAATCCAATTAAAAATTATAAGGGAAAAACACATTATTACCTTCTTTCTTTATTTATTACAACATTTACCACAATATTACAGGTCTCCAACATGTCAGAACACAGCGGCAACAGCAGCAGCTCAAGCACCCCCTGCACGCCGTTTCCACCAACGACGACCGTCCCGAACTCCACGGCCACTTGGCCAAATTTGCAAGAAAGTCTGCAGTTCGAGAGAGCCGCGTCCGCCATTATCAGCGACAGGCCACACACTATATCATCAGGTATGATTTACACGTCATCACTGGTACTAAGGATTGTTTTTATTATACATGTGTTTGGGTCGAATTTGTATGTGGGTTTATATCAAGCGGGGCTAGTTGTACATGTGTAGTCGTGATTAGCACATTTATAGGAGTGGTTACGCCATTTATAGGCGTGGTTACGCCATTTATAGGCGTGGTTACATTATGTATGGGCGTTGTACACCATTTATAGGCGTGGTTACATCATTTATGGCAGTATTAAGCAACATCTCATAAACTTTGTAGGTCCTATAAGGTATTGAATGGACAAATTAAAAACGTCAGAATTACAGAAATTTCCAAAACAAATGTCAAACACCTTGAATAGTGCTCGTGATTGGAGCTGTCATGACACATTTTGTTTAATTATTCAGTATTTCCAATAGAGATAATCTAAAGTAACTACATACCCAAAAAAATTCTTTATTATTGCTATAACAACTTTATACTACCAATCAATACTCCTGCGAGTACTAATTAAAAATCCGAAAACCGTTTGTGGATATCTCTTTCCGTTTTCACGCCACAATCCTTCAAATTTCGAAAAAATTGCTTGAAATTTCCATTTCAGCAACGCACTTTTGGAGCTGTATCTCAGTAAATGTTTGTCGTACCGACTTCTAGTTTATGTTTTTTTAATTCAGGGGGTGGCTTTCCATACGAGAACTGTATTATCACCAATCTACCTCTATTACTTTTTACGCGAAATGCGAAAAACCGAGAAATGATCAAATGGTCAAATTTTTACAATAAAAATAAAAAAATTGATTTTATGCTACAATCAATACTCCTTAGGGTACTATACACTTATAGGTTCAATAGCTATTGAAACATTTATGGACAGTTGATCAATTCGGGTGTATGGGCGTTACAACATATATGGGCGCGATTAGAACATGTATGGGCGTGGTTACAACATATATGGGCGTGATTAGAACATGTATGGGCGTGACTATAACATGTATAGTCGAGGTTAGAAATAATATTTCGTGTTTGAGGGCGTGTCCACCAAGTTTAGGATACGAATAAATTACTATAATTCCTTAATAAAAGTAAGCCACATCTAAAACATATAAAATAAGAAAACTATTCCTTAGTACCAACTTCTATGAATAACCACTGCTTGTTACCACTCACAACTACACCACACAAACTATATTGTAGCTTCTACACGTTTGTACACCAGTAGATTGTTATATTTTTTTGATCTCATTAACCCTTTTCAGCTTATGAAAAAGGGCACCAGCGTCCCGCATTAACCGTATACACATTCCAAGCCCCTGATCAAAGCCTCTCCCAGCCGGTGTCCCCAGTCACCTCAACAACGCCCACCGACGGCAACGTGGCGCCCCCACAAAGTCCCGCCCCCACGGTCAAATCGCTCCAGTCGAAACCGCCCCTGCCCACCCGCTGCTCCTCCCTCGAGCGGCCCCACGTGCCCGCCAAAACCATCGCCGGCATGTCCGCAGTCCGCGTGCTCCCGCCCACCGCCGTCACGCCGCCCAGCGACCAGCACAAGGTTGTGAAACCCACATCCCTTCCCCCGCACATTGCCAAAGGTAATTTGGGAGATAGTTGGGGGGTGCAATGCAGGTGGTTACAATTTGCAACTCATTTTTTAGCACTACCCCAACCGACCTATGTAAATATGCACGAGCTGGCCAGCATGGCGGCCAGCAAGGCTCAAGAGATGTCTCTGCCTCCACCGCCTGCGGAGTTCACCGCAGGCGTTGCGCAGGCGCCAATTGAGGGGGAGAGTAGCACTAGTGAAAGCTCGCTGGAGTCATCTAGCGGCTACGGGAGTCAAACCACGTTCCCGGCAGCCGACTGTGATGCTGTCCATCAAGAAGGTTCGTGATTTTTTTTTGTATGTTATGAGTTTTGCACGTTTTTTTTCCTGTTTGCACTAATTACTAATTGGCTCGTTTTATTGCACATTTGTTGAAAAAATCTTTTACAGCGTTTTGTTCTGTTTTATTATCATGTTTTACAAACAAAAATCTTGCACTACAAATTTGATTATCTATTGTGTAAAGCCCTAGGGGTCTATTCTGCAACTTCAGAACAATTGGAGTTATTCATAATAATACCATTGCAACCAAAATTAACAGTTGACATGTGTGAAGTAGTTGGAACTACTGCACTACAGTCACCAATTTATGTGTATCAAAAGTTTGTACCTACTTACCAATCTTAACCATGTTTGCATGTAGTGTTTAAACTAGCTGTTGTGTGTGTGCGTAGATTTAGATGCTGTGAAATACTGCACCCTTCCAAGAAACTTCAGCACAGACCCTACAGGGGTGCCACGTCGGCGTCCTCTCTCTATGACAGGTAATCCCATAATCCAACCATTACAAAACATTTTCTTGTTTTTTAAAACATTAGTTGCGTTCAAATTTATGCATGGTAATTGCTTGACATGCCACAACCATTAAATGTATAATCCTGTAGCTGTTTATGGCTGTGGTACGTTGAGGGGCTCATCCACATTGCTCAGAAGAGGCTCGGTACAAGGAAACAAACCACCGCCTCCCATACGACGAACCGCTTCAATCACCAACACAAATCGTCCGATCACACCTACAGGCAGTATTGAAAACCTTCCGCCTCCACCCGCATTCCTGCTGGAGCCAAACAAAAGCACAGGCTCGCCAGTTGGGGTGAATGTGGCGGAGACTATTAAAGCTCTAACAGGTACAATTTAAATCCTATTTTATTTATTTTAAAAAATCTTTCTATTATCAGTGGTGTTATTTTAATTTATTAAACGGCTCTCTTCCGGGGTGTATACGGTTTATACATCAAAATACTTGATTTTTTTTAGAAAAACGGTGTTTATAGTTTTGTCAAGCTGTATGTTCTTAAATAGAATATAACATTCTAATGATATACCACAGTATTTTTATTGAGATGTTACATATCTGGATTGCATAATCCATAATTCGGTAGTCGGTAGTTTTAAGAAGGGAACAAGCGCCAAAATAATAATTAATTCCAACAACCTGTAATATATTTAGCAAATACAACAACAGCATATGGTTACTGCGTACCAAACCTAAATAATAATGCTGTGAATCTTTAAAATTGAAGCAACTTTTCTTCAATTTCCCACAAATTTGATTTTTGGATTTGTTCCCTTCTTCAAACTGCCGATTTAATTGGATTATATAATTCAATGAGTTGTTTATTGACCTCTCATACTGAAAATGTCATTTATCTTCTCAAAAATATTAATTATCAAATGAAAAATAATGTTTTTAACAACAGGTTTGGGCATGCAAGAATTGTTAAACAACCTGAATGGCACCACTGAGTATGATTGTTTTATTTTTATTTTTTTGATGTTCCCTTTACTTATCTGCTGTCGCATCAGAGCAAACTTATTTTATAGAGCAACGCCACACTCCGGCCAGTCCGAACTCCATCCGGCGGGGATCAACCCAATCCAATTACAGCCCAGGCAACCAGCATCAAGCCCAAACAATATACACAACCGGGCAACACTCACACAGCACACAATCCTCATCACAACACAGCCCCATCCTCAGCTCATTCCAGTCAAACAACCAAGGAAAACTATCATACATTTCACAGTCGGGTGGGGTCATTTACGCACAGCCCTCCCAACTAGTACCAGGAAGTCCTAGCGCTGTACGCAGGATCAACAGTATGCGCTCGCAAAGTGCAGAACGCAGACAGGGAGAAGGTAAATATCATATGCAGCCCATATGAATGAGATAAGAAATTTATTTAAAGGTTTTCTAGGGCCTGGTGGAGTTGGCTCGAATTTCATTGCGGCCCTCAGCGCGAAACTCGTTCCAAACCTAAGTCCTAGAAGCTCACGTCGGCACAGCGAAGACCTAGTGCCCATGAGTCCTGCTATACACAACAACCGCAGAGGGCCCGGCCAGAGTTTTCTAGATTCTCTAAATGCCAAACTGTCGAATCAACATATCAGTGGTGGGGGGCAAACTCAGCACAAGGCTTCGAAAATTCGACAACTTATCAACAGTAGATCTCAGGTAAAACAACAAATTGTTCTTAACTTATTAAGTACTCATAATTTTTAATCTAGCCTGATCCGAAACTTTGCCACGAGTCCTTGATGGACCAGATCAAGCGAGGGGCGACGCTGAAGAGATCGAAAATAGTGAACGACCGCTCAGCCCCGAAAATACACTAATGCCGATAACTGTATAGTCAATCCATTTGTAACCTTCTGTAGGAAGATAATGCAATTAATTAGCTGTTAGCGTTTAATTATTGCCGTTATCATACTGTAAGTGTTCGAATATCTAATGTACACGGAAAGAATGCTAAATTATATTTGTTTTGGATCACGATTTGAAAACTGTGCGATTCTTCAACACTTCCATTTACAAAGTACAATGTTTTACATTCCAATTTTTAAATAATTTTACTCTTCATTTTTTACTCCCGAATTATTATATTTTCGATTCCGCTTGAGCGTCGCACAGTTTCATTGTGATGATGATACGTCCAGAATTAATATTATATGACTGAATATTATTTTTGTATTCATTAGCTGGTAGAGATTGTTAACTAGTTGTTGAATTGGCGTAATCGAAATCACACCCTATTGCAAGTATTACTACTGTATTGTATGAAAGATATATATGTATATAATTTTTTTCATTAACAATTATTTTGTATTCTTTTGGGTTTTAAAGTGATTCTCGTAGGGTAGGTTTTTTGTAAATAGAATTCTGTTTTACTTTTGCCTTTATTTATTTTATGTTTAAAAGATATTAATTATATAAATAAATATAATCTTGTTTCGATAAACCATGCAACAACAGTAATTTAAATTTAAATCAGTATAATGGTGTGTGTAATGTATGTTTATATAAATTTTCTGAATTATATAATGTAATAATGTATATAATAATGCAACATATGCCACATTTGATATGATATTATGTGTAGGGGATCTTTTTGTTTCGTCGGATCTATTCATGTAATTATTATGACGACAGTATTTGCTTCTGTTTGTGTTGTGTACTAAATATATAAAAGTATCATGTCTAGTTTATTGTTTAATGCATTCTCACCTACAAAAAAAATGAAACATGTTAATTTATTATATACCTTTAAAATTCCTCTTTTCATACATGTTATCCTGGTCTAAAATCAAGTTTCTCTAGCTCTTACCGTTTTCGCGCTATGACGGTCAGCAAAAATCTGAAAATGGTGAACTTTCATGTATTTTCTCGGTTTAAACTCGGTAGCGTCTTTATTTAAAATGCTAGAGGGATGGTTTATATATCAAAATGTAGAGTACTTCTAGCCTCACAAATTGAGGCTTAGGCACTTTTCTCTAGCTCTTACCGTTTTCGCGCTATGACGGTCAGAAAATCTGAAAATGTTGAATTTTCATGTATTTTCTCGGTTTAAACTCGGTAGCGTCTTTATTTAAAATGCTAGAGGGATGGTTTATATATTAAAATGTAGAGTATTTCTAGCCCAACAAATTGAGGCTTAGGCACTTTTCTCTAGCTCTTAACGTATTTGCGCTATGACGGTCAGGAAATCTGAAAATGTTGAATTTTCATGTATTTTCTCGGTTTAAACTCGGTAGCGTCTTTATTTAAAATGCTAGAGGGATGGTTTATATATCAAAATGTAGAGTATTTCTAGCCCAACAGATTGAGGCTTAGGCACTTTTCTCTAGCTCTTACCGTTTTCGCGCTATGACGGTCAGCAAATCTGAAAATGTTGAATTTTCATGTATTTTCTCGGTTTAAACTCGGTAGTGTCTTTATTTAAAATGCTAGAGGGATGGTTTATATATTAAAATGTAGAGTATTTCTAGCCCAACAGGGGGCTTAGGCACTTTTCTCTAGCTCTTACCGTTTTCGCGCTATGACGGTCAGCAAATCTGAAAATGCTGAAATTTCATGTATTTTCTCGGTTTAAACTCGGTTGCGTCTTTATTTAAAATGCTAGAGGGATGGTTTATATATCAAAATGTAGAGTATTTCCAGCCCAACAAATTGAGGCTTAGGCACTTTTCTCTAGCTCTTACCGTTTTCGCGCTATGACGGTCAGATAATCTGAAAATGTTGAATTTTCATGTATTTTCTCGGTTTAAACTCGGTAGCGTCTTTATTTAAAATGCTAGAGGGATGGTTTATATATCAAAATGTAGAGTACTTCTAGCCTCACAAATTGAGGCTTAGGCACTTTTCTCTAGCTCTTACCGTTTTCTAGCTATGACGGTCAGCAATTCTGAAAATGTTGAATTTTCATGTATTTTCTCGGTTTAAACTCGGTAGCATCTTTATTTAAAATGCTAGAGGGATGGTTTATATATCAAAATGTAGAG
This sequence comes from Lordithon lunulatus, assembly GCA_963942505.1. Classification (NCBI taxonomy): domain Eukaryota; kingdom Metazoa; phylum Arthropoda; class Insecta; order Coleoptera; family Staphylinidae; genus Lordithon; species Lordithon lunulatus. The sequence continues at coordinate 55,137,277 of OZ012668.1, read as the reverse complement.
TATTTCTAGCCCAACAAATTGAGGCTTAGGCACTTTTCTCTAGCTCTTAACGTATTCGCGCTATGACGGTCAGGAAATCTGAAAATGTTGAATTTTCATGTATTTTCTCGGTTTAAACTCGGTAGCGTCTTTATTTAAAATGCTAGAGGGATGGTTTATATATCAAAATGTAGAGTATTTCTAGCCCAACAGATTGAGGCTTAGGCACTTTTCTCTAGCTCTTACCGTTTTCGCGCTATGACGGTCAGCAAATCTGAAAATGTTGAATTTTCATGTATTTTCTCGGTTTAAACTCGGTAGTGTCTTTATTTAAAATGCTAGAGGGATGGTTTATATATTAAAATGTAGAGTATTTCTAGCCCAACAAATTGAGGCTTAGGCACTTTTCTCTAGCTCTTACCGTTTTCGCGCTATGACGGTCAGCAAATCTGAAAATGTTGAATTTTCATGTATTTTCTCGGTTTAAACTCGGTAGCGTCTTTATTTAAAATGCTAGAGGGATGGTTTATATATCAAAATGTAGAGTATTTCTAGCCCAACAGATTGAGGCTTAGGCACTTTTCTCTAGCTCTTACCGTTTTCGCGCTATGACGGTCAGCAAATCTGAAAATGTTGAATTTTCATGTATTTTCTCGGTTTAAACTCGGTAGCGTCTTTATTTAAAATGCTAGAGGGATGGTTTATATATTAAAATGTAGAGTATTTCTAGCCCAACAAATTGAGGCTTAGGCACTTTTCTCTAGCTCTTACCGTTTTCGGGCTATGACGGTCAGAAAATCTGAAAATGTTGAAATTTCATGTATTTTCTCGGTTTAAACTCGGTAGCGTCTTTATTTAAAATGCTAGAGGGATGGTTTATATATTAAAATGTAGAGTATTTCTAGCCCAACAAATTGAGGCTTAGGCACTTTTCTCTAGCTCTTACCGTTTTCGGGCTATGACGGTCAGAAAATCTGAAAATGTTGAATTTTCATGTATTTTCTCGGTTTAAACTCGGTAGCGTCTTTATTTAAAATGCTAGAGGGATGGTTTATATATCAAAATGTAGAGTATTTCTAGCCCAACAAAGTGAGGCTTAGGCACTTTTCTCTAGCTCTTAACGTATTCGCGCTATGACGGTCAGGAAATCTGAAAATGTTGAATTTTCATGTATTTTCTCGGTTTAAACTCGGTAGCGTCTTTATTTAAAATGCTAGAGGGATGGTTTATATATCAAAATGTAGAGTATTTCTAGCCCAACAGATTGAGGCTTAGGCACTTTTCTCTAGCTCTTACCGTTTTCGCGCTATGACGGTCAGAAAATCTGAAAATGTTGAATTTTCATGTATTTTCTCGGTTTAAACTCGGTAGCGTCTTTATTTAAAATGCTAGAGGGATGGTTTATATATTAAAATGTAGAGTATTTCTAGCCCAACAAATTGAGGCTTAGGCACTTTTCTCTAGCTCTTACCGTTTTCGGGCTATGACGGTCAGAAAATCTGAAAATGTTGAAATTTCATGTATTTTCTCGGTTTAAACTCGGTAGCGTCTTTATTTAAAATGCTAGAGGGATGGTTTATATATCAAAATGTAGAGTATTTCTAGCCCAACAAATTGAGGCTTAGGCACTTTTCTCTAGCTCTTACCGTTTTCGGGCTATGACGGTCAGAAAATCTGAAAATGTTGAATTTTCATGTATTTTCTCGGTTTAAACTCGGTAGCGTCTTTATTTAAAATGCTAGAGGGATGGTTTATATATCAAAATGTAGAGTATTTCTAGCCCAACAAATTGAGGCTTAGGCACTTTTCTCTAGCTCTTAACGTATTCGCGCTATGACGGTCAGGAAATCTGAAAATGTTGAATTTTCATGTATTTTCTCGGTTTAAACTCGGTAGCGTCTTTATTTAAAATGCTAGAGGGATGGTTTATATATCAAAATGTAGAGTATTTCTAGCCCAACAGATTGAGGCTTAGGCACTTTTCTCTAGCTCTTACCGTTTTCGCGCTATGACGGTCAGCAAATCTGAAAATGTTGAATTTTCATGTATTTTCTCGGTTTAAACTCGGTAGTGTCTTTATTTAAAATGCTAGAGGGATGGTTTATATATTAAAATGTAGAGTATTTCTAGCCCAACAGGGGGCTTAGGCACTTTTCTCTAGCTCTTACCGTTTTCGCGCTATGACGGTCAGCAAATCTGAAAATGCTGAAATTTCATGTATTTTCTCGGTTTAAACTCGGTTGCGTCTTTATTTAAAATGCTAGAGGGATGGTTTATATATCAAAATGTAGAGTATTTCCAGCCCAACAAATTGAGGCTTAGGCACTTTTCTCTAGCTCTTACCGTTTTCGCGCTATGACGGTCAGATAATCTGAAAATGTTGAATTTTCATGTATTTTCTCGGTTTAAACTCGGTAGCGTCTTTATTTAAAATGCTAGAGGGATGGTTTATATATCAAAATGTAGAGTACTTCTAGCCTCACAAATTGAGGCTCAGGCACTTTTCTCTAGCTCTTACCGTTTTCGCGCTATGACGGTCAGCAATTCTGAAAATGTTGAATTTTCATGTATTTTCTCGGTTTAAACTCGGTAGCATCTTTATTTAAAATGCTAGAGGGATGGTTTATATATCAAAATGTAGAGTATTTCTAGCCCAACAAATTGAGGCTTAGGCACTTTTCTCTAGCTCTTAACGTATTCGCGCTATGACGGTCAGGAAATCTGAAAATGTTGAATTTTCATGTATTTTCTCGGTTTAAACTCGGTAGCGTCTTTATTTAAAATGCTAGAGGGATGGTTTATATATCAAAATGTAGAGTATTTCTAGCCCAACAGATTGAGGCTTAGGCACTTTTCTCTAGCTCTTACCGTTTTCGCGCTATGACGGTCAGCAAATCTGAAAATGCTGAAATTTCATGTATTTTCTCGGTTTAAACTCGGTTGCGTCTTTATTTAAAATGCTAGAGGGATGGTTTATATATCAAAATGTAGAGTATTTCCAGCCCAACAAATTGAGGCTTAGGCACTTTTCTCTAGCTCTTACCGTTTTCGCGCTATGACGGTCAGATAATCTGAAAATGTTGAATTTTCATGTATTTTCTCGGTTTAAACTCGGTAGCGTCTTTATTTAAAATGCTAGAGGGATGGTTTATATATCAAAATGTAGAGTACTTCTAGCCTCACAAATTGAGGCTCAGGCACTTTTCTCTAGCTCTTACCGTTTTCGCGCTATGACGGTCAGCAATTCTGAAAATGTTGAATTTTCATGTATTTTCTCGGTTTAAACTCGGTAGCATCTTTATTTAAAATGCTAGAGGGATGGTTTATATATCAAAATGTAGAGTATTTCTAGCCCAACAAATTGAGGCTTAGGCACTTTTCTCTAGCTCTTAACGTATTCGCGCTATGACGGTCAGGAAATCTGAAAATGTTGAATTTTCATGTATTTTCTCGGTTTAAACTCGGTAGCGTCTTTATTTAAAATGCTAGAGGGATGGTTTATATATCAAAATGTAGAGTATTTCTAGCCCAACAGATTGAGGCTTAGGCACTTTTCTCTAGCTCTTACCGTTTTCGCGCTATGACGGTCAGCAAATCTGAAAATGTTGAATTTTCATGTATTTTCTCGGTTTAAACTCGGTAGTGTCTTTATTTAAAATGCTAGAGGGATGGTTTATATATTAAAATGTAGAGTATTTCTAGCCCAACAAATTGAGGCTTAGGCACTTTTCTCTAGCTCTTACCGTTTTCGCGCTATGACGGTCAGCAAATCTGAAAATGTTGAATTTTCATGTATTTTCTCGGTTTAAACTCGGTAGCGTCTTTATTTAAAATGCTAGAGGGATGGTTTATATATCAAAATGTAGAGTATTTCTAGCCCAACAGATTGAGGCTTAGGCACTTTTCTCTAGCTCTTACCGTTTTCGCGCTATGACGGTCAGCAAATCTGAAAATGTTGAATTTTCATGTATTTTCTCGGTTTAAACTCGGTAGCGTCTTTATTTAAAATGCTAGAGGGATGGTTTATATATTAAAATGTAGAGTATTTCTAGCCCAACAAATTGAGGCTTAGGCACTTTTCTCTAGCTCTTACCGTTTTCGCGCTATGACGGTCAGCAAATCTGAAAATGTTGAAATTTCATGTATTTTCTCGGTTTAAACTCGGTAGCGTCTTTATTTAAAATGCTAGAGGGATGGTTTATATATTAAAATGTAGAGTATTTCTAGCCCAACAAATTGAGGCTTAGGCACTTTTCTCTAGCTCTTACCGTTTTCGGGCTATGACGGTCAGAAAATCTGAAAATGTTGAAATTTCATGTATTTTCTCGGTTTAAACTCGGTAGCGTCTTTATTTAAAATGCTAGAGGGATGGTTTATATATCAAAATGTAGAGTATTTCTAGCCCAACAGATTGAGGCTTAGGCACTTTTCTCTAGCTCTTACCGTTTTCGCGCTATGACGGTCAGGAAATCTGAAAATGTTGAATTTTCATGTATTTTCTCGGTTTAAACTCGGTAGCGTCTTTATTTAAAATGCTAGAGGGATGGTTTATATATCAAAATGTAGAGTATTTCTAGCCCAACAGATTGAGGCTTAGGCACTTTTCTCTAGCTCTTACCGTTTTCGCGCTATGACGGTCAGCAAATCTGAAAATGTTGAATTTTCATGTATTTTCTCGGTTTAAACTCGGTAGCGTCTTTATTTAAAATGCTAGAGGGATGGTTTATATATTAAAATGTAGAGTATTTCTAGCCCAACAAATTGAGGCTTAGGCACTTTTCTCTAGCTCTTACCGTTTTCGGGCTATGACGGTCAGAAAATCTGAAAATGTTGAAATTTCATGTATTTTCTCGGTTTAAACTCGGTAGCGTCTTTATTTAAAATGCTAGAGGGATGGTTTATATATCAAAATGTAGAGTATTTCTAGCCCAACAAATTGAGGCTTAGGCACTTTTCTCTAGCTCTTACCGTTTTCGGGCTATGACGGTCAGAAAATCTGAAAATGTTGAAATTTCATGTATTTTCTCGGTTTAAACTCGGTAGCGTCTTTATTTAAAATGCTAGAGGGATGGTTTATATATTAAAATGTAGAGTATTTCTAGCCCAACAAATTGAGGCTTAGGCACTTTTCTCTAGCTCTTACCGTTTTCGGGCTATGACGGTCAGAAAATCTGAAAATGTTGAATTTTCATGTATTTTCTCGGTTTAAACTCGGTAGCGTCTTTATTTAAAATGCTAGAGGGATGGTTTATATATCAAAATGTAGAGTATTTCTAGCCCAACAGATTGAGGCTTAGGCACTTTTCTCTAGCTCTTACCGTTTTCGCGCTATGACGGTCAGAAAATCTGAAAATGTTGAATTTTCATGTATTTTCTCGGTTTAAACTCGGTAGCGTCTTTATTTAAAATGCTAGAGGGATGGTTTATATATTAAAATGTAGAGTATTTCTAGCCCAACAAATTGAGGCTTAGGCACTTTTCTCTAGCTCTTACCGTTTTCGCGCTATGACGGTCAGCAAATCTGAAAATGTTGAATTTTCATGTATTTTCTCGGTTTAAACTCGGTAGTGTCTTTATTTAAAATGCTAGAGGGATGGTTTATATATTAAAATGTAGAGTATTTCTAGCCCAACAGGGGGCTTAGGCACTTTTCTCTAGCTCTTACCGTTTTCGCGCTATGACGGTCAGCAAATCTGAAAATGCTGAAATTTCATGTATTTTCTCGGTTTAAACTCGGTTGCGTCTTTATTTAAAATGCTAGAGGGATGGTTTATATATCAAAATGTAGAGTATTTCCAGCCCAACAAATTGAGGCTTAGGCACTTTTCTCTAGCTCTTACCGTTTTCGCGCTATGACGGTCAGATAATCTGAAAATGTTGAATTTTCATGTATTTTCTCGGTTTAAACTCGGTAGCGTCTTTATTTAAAATGCTAGAGGGATGGTTTATATATCAAAATGTAGAGTATTTCTAGCCCAACAAATTGAGGCTTAGGCACTTTTCTCTAGCTCTTACCGTTTTCGGGCTATGACGGTCAGAAAATCTGAAAATGTTGAAATTTCATGTATTTTCTCGGTTTAAACTCGGTAGCGTCTTTATTTAAAATGCTAGAGGGATGGTTTATATATTAAAATGTAGAGTATTTCTAGCCCAACAAATTGAGGCTTAGGCACTTTTCTCTAGCTCTTACCGTTTTCGGGCTATGACGGTCAGAAAATCTGAAAATGTTGAATTTTCATGTATTTTCTCGGTTTAAACTCGGTAGCGTCTTTATTTAAAATGCTAGAGGGATGGTTTATATATCAAAATGTAGAGTATTTCTAGCCCAACAGATTGAGGCTTAGGCACTTTTCTCTAGCTCTTACCGTTTTCGCGCTATGACGGTCAGAAAATCTGAAAATGTTGAATTTTCATGTATTTTCTCGGTTTAAACTCGGTAGCGTCTTTATTTAAAATGCTAGAGGGATGGTTTATATATTAAAATGTAGAGTATTTCTAGCCCAACAAATTGAGGCTTAGGCACTTTTCTCTAGCTCTTACCGTTTTCGCGCTATGACGGTCAGCAAATCTGAAAATGTTGAATTTTCATGTATTTTCTCGGTTTAAACTCGGTAGTGTCTTTATTTAAAATGCTAGAGGGATGGTTTATATATTAAAATGTAGAGTATTTCTAGCCCAACAGGGGGCTTAGGCACTTTTCTCTAGCTCTTACCGTTTTCGCGCTATGACGGTCAGCAAATCTGAAAATGCTGAAATTTCATGTATTTTCTCGGTTTAAACTCGGTTGCGTCTTTATTTAAAATGCTAGAGGGATGGTTTATATATCAAAATGTAGAGTATTTCCAGCCCAACAAATTGAGGCTTAGGCACTTTTCTCTAGCTCTTACCGTTTTCGCGCTATGACGGTCAGATAATCTGAAAATGTTGAATTTTCATGTATTTTCTCGGTTTAAACTCGGTAGCGTCTTTATTTAAAATGCTAGAGGGATGGTTTATATATCAAAATGTAGAGTACTTCTAGCCTCACAAATTGAGGCTTAGGCACTTTTCTCTAGCTCTTACCGTTTTCGCGCTATGACGGTCAGCAATTCTGAAAATGTTGAATTTTCATGTATTTTCTCGGTTTAAACTCGGTAGCGTCTTTATTTAAAATGCTAGAGGGATGGTTTATATATCAAAATGTAGAGTATTTCTAGCCCAACAAATTGAGGCTTAGGCACTTTTCTCTAGCTCTTACCGTTTTCGCGCTATGACGGTCAGAAAATCTGAAAATGTTGAATTTTCATGTATTTTCACGGTTTAAACTCGGTAGCGTCTTTATTTAAAATGTTAGAGGGATGGTTTATACATCAAAATGTAGAGTATTTGTAGCCCAACAGATTGAGGCTAAAAACGGACATAAGTAACAATATTTAACGAGTTTCACTTGTTTCGAACTGCTAGTTTTTCAGTTATGACACGTGTAAAACTGGCTCTATGACTTAGCATACGAAACAATATTTAGTGAGTTTTAGTTGTTTCAGGCTGCTAGTTTATCAGACTAGTGGAGATGCAAACATGGAATTAATCATTCCTAGGTCAACACATCTCGTGTCCGGTCAGCACGCTTGAACTTTGTCTCTCTTGTGTTATTTATCTGAGAGAGCGATGATTCAGGTGTATTGACAGACCGAAATCTACAATTACTTTACCCTAAAATGGCATCGGTATAATGTTGAAATCGAAAATGTCAGACTACATAAAGAGGAAATAGGTAATGTATAAAACACACACAAAGATTGAATTTTAAGCGAATCAGGCCGATTATCAACCAGAAGGGGGGAGTTCATGGATCAAGAAATTTTAAAAAATCGTAAATTTTGGTCGAAATTGCGTGAAATTTCCACCCAGAATGTCAAGATATTAGATCAGAATACAAAAATGATAGAAGTTTCACGAGATTTGATCAACAATTGAAGAATTTTTAAAATTTATCAACCAGAAGAGGGTACATAGAGTACATGGGTCAAGATATTTTAAAAAATCGCTATAACTCAAATAGGTATACATGAAAATAGATAAGACTTGCCTCCGACGTTCAAAATTATGTCGAAATTGACTGTGCAAACTTTCAGCTCGATCGCGAAGAAAAAAATTTCGAAGTGAAAAATTCAGAGGGTTAACCCCTTTGGATTTTTTCGATTTTTCACGATTTTCTCAATCTCTTCGATTTGCTTCAAAATTTGCATATATATTATAACGGACATAAGAAACAATATTTAACGAGTTTCACTTGTTTCGAGCTTTTACTTTTTCTGTTATGACTCGTGGAAAACTGACTGTATGACTTAGTTTTCTTGCGGACTACAGAGATATATATAACTCAACAGTTATACATGAAAATGGCTAAGATTTGACTAAATTGCGTGAAATTTCCACCCAGAATGTCAAGATTTTAGACTAGGATGCAAAAATGAGGAATTTCACGCGATTTGGTCAAAAATTGACGATTTTTTTAAATTTCTTGATCCATGTACCCCCCCTTCTGGTTGTAAAGCGCTCAGAAATCTTCAATTTTCGACCAAAAAGCGTGAAATTCTTGGGATTTTTACTTCATATTCCAACGTATTGACGTTCTGCGGAGACTTTACAAGCATTTTCGACCAGATTTGACGATTTTTTAAAATTTCATGAACCAAAGACTCCCCCCTTCTGGTTGTAAAGTGCTCAGAAATTTTCAATTTTCGACCAAAAAGCGTGAAATTCTTGGGATTTTTACTTCATATTCCAACGTTTTGACGTTCTGCGGAGACTTTACAAGCATTTTCGACCAGATTTGACGATTTTTTAAAATTTCATGATCTAAAGACCCTTCTGGTTGTAAAGTGCTCTTGGGATTTTTACTTCATATTCCAACGTTTTGACGTTCTGCGGAGACTTTACACGTATTTTCAACCAGATTTGACGATTTTTTAATATTTCATGATCTAAAGACTCCCCCCTTCTGGTTGTAAAGTGCTCAGAAATCTTCAATTTTCGACCAAAAAGCGTGAAATTCTTGGGATTTTTACTTCATATTCCAACGTTTTGACGTTCTGCGGAGTTCTGGATAGTTCTGGATAGTTGGCTGGAGGGTAGCATAGCTACAGACACTTAGGCCTCAAGATAGGCCCATTGTGAAACCTCCCTTTAAAGGCTGCTCACTCGTCCCACCAGTCAATTTTGCGTGCAAGCCGCAAAACCCTGGCGGGTGAGGAGCTGCCAATGCTGACCATACTAGGCCAGCACTCCCCTAGTATTTGATGCCTGGTGTTTACTAGAGCTGGGCAGAGGCATATTACATGCTCTGCTGTTTCTAGTTCTTCATTACACCCTCTACATAACGGGCTGTTCACCAGGCCCATCGTGTGTAGGTGTTTGTTTAGCCGGCAGTGGCCGGTTAGGATGTTAGTCAATAATTTCAGACTGGTTCTAGATAAGTTAAGGCGGGCCGTGGCTGCAATTTTACAAGGCTGCCTGATTGCAACCTTTGATTGTTTGCAGCCCGGCGTTTCTCGCCATCTTACCTTATGTAGAGCATGTGTCCTATGCTCTATTATTTTTTTCAGAGTACCTGCGGAAAGTATTTCATCCTCTTGGGTTATTAGAGGATGTGAGGATCCCTTCCTGGCAAGTTCGTCTGCTATTTCGTTCCCCTTGATGCCACTATGTCCTTTTATCCAGCAGAGTTCTAGTTTGTTATATTTAGCTAGCTCCTCCAGGCTGTGTAGACATGAATATAACTCTTTCGACACAAATGTGTTGGCATTTAGTGCATTTAGAGCTGCTTTGCTGTCGGTGAGTATTTGGATATGTTTATCCTTAATATTCCGTTCAGCTAAAATTTGAACACATTTTAGTATTCCTGTTAATTCCGCTTGGAAGACTGTCGTGAGTCTTCCAAGTGGTGCACTTATCTTGAGATCGAGTTCTGGTGAGAAAATTCCATAGCCAGCTCTCGTCTTAGTTTTGGATCCATCAGTATACATGGTTATGTTGGCGCCTTGTGGGGTACCATCCATTGTGATGATGGTCTGAAAGTGTTTGACAAAACTGTATTTGGGTAGAATTCTGTCGCACTTACCTTCTATGAGGGGGTCTAGTTTGATAGCTTCACTCAGTATGCTCCTGTGTCCAATGATTCTACCTTTATCATGCCACAGGTTGAGTGAAGATAGCCTTAATGCTGTTTTTACTGCAGTCTCCCTTATTAGAAGGTCGAGTGGTTGTAGACATAACAGTGCTTCAAGAGCTGCTGTGGGCGTTGTTCTCATAGCGCCGGTGATGGCAAGACACGCCATCCGCTGGATGTGTGATAGCTTTGAGATTGTTGTAACTTGTTTGGTTTTCGACCACCAGACTATTGCACCATATGCGATAGTTGGTCTGATGATCGCGGTATATATCCATTGGGTGATCTTGGGAGACAGACCCCATGTTTTACCAACCGCCCTGCGGCATTGCCAGAATGAGATGCAAGCTTTTTGCAGCTTGGATGTTATATGCTCATTCCAGTTCAGTTTTGTATCCATGATTAATCCTAGATATTTTACTTTATCAGTGAGAGTCAGAGGGACCTTAAAAAGAGTTGGCATGTTCATGAGTTCGAGTTTCCTCTTCCTCGTAAACAATATCAGCTCTGTCTTTTTTGGGTTAACTGTTAGCGAATGGTTATCGCACCAGTTCTCAACAATCTGTAGGGCACTCTGCATGAGATTACAGAGTACACCTTCAAAACTGCCATTTATCATGATCACTATGTCGTCGGCATAGCCAACGGCATAGTATCCTGAGTTGTTTAATTCCAGGAGGAGGCTATCAACTACAAGGTCCCATAAAAGGGGTGAGAGGACTCCACCTTGAGGACAGCCTCTTCCTGCAACTTTTTTTGATGTTACGTCATCTAGTGTTACTTGGATTGTTCTTAGACCAAGCATATTTTTTATCCAGCCCCTAATAGTGGGGTGAATCCCGTGAGATGTTAGAGCATTATCGATACTCTTAAATGTTGTTTTGTCGAAAGCACCTTCAATATCTGCGGAGACTTTACAAGCATTTTCGACCAGATTTGACGATTTTTTAAAATTTCATGATCCATGTACTCCCCCCTTCTGGTTGTAAAGTGCTCAGAAATCTTCAATTTTCGACCAAAAAGTGTGAAATTCTTGGGATTTTTACTTCATATTCCAACGTTTTGACGTTCTGCGGAGACTTTACACGTATTTTCAACCAGATTTGACGATTTTTTAAAATTTCATGATCAAAAGACTCCCCCCTTCTGGTTGTAAAGTGCTCAGAAATCTTCAATTTTCGACCAAAAAGTGTGAAATTCTTGGGATTTTTACTTCATATTCCAACGTTTTGACGTTCTGCGGAGACTTTACACGTATTTTCAACCAGATTTGACGATTTTTTAAAATTTCATGATCAAAAGACTCCCCCCTTCTGGTTGTAAAGTGCTCAGAAATCTTCAATTTTCGACCAAAAAGCGTGAAATTCTTGGGATTTTTACTTCATATTCCAACGTTTTGACGTTCTGCGGAGACTTTACAAGCATTTTCGACCAGATTTGACGATTTTTTAAAATTTCATGATCCATGTACTCCCCCCTTCTGGTCGTAAAGTGCTCAGAAATCTTCAATTTTCGACCAAAAAGTGTGAAATTCTTGGGATTTTTACTTCATATTCCAACGTTTTGACGTTCTGCGGAGACTTTAGACGCATTTTCAACCAGATTTGACGATTTTTTAAAATTTCATGATCAAAAGACTCCCCCCTTCTGGTTGTAAAGTGCTCAGAAATCTTCAATTTTCGACCAAAAAGCGTGAAATTCTTGGGATTTTTACTTCATATTCCAACGTTTTGACGTTCTGCGGAGACTTTACACGTATTTTCAACCAGATTTGACGATTTTTTAAAATTTCATGATCCAAAGACTCCCCCCTTCTGGTTGTAACGTGCTCAGAAATCTTCAATTTTCGACCAAAAAGCGTGAAATTCTTGGGATTTTTACTTCATATTCCAACGTTTTGACGTTCTGCGGAGACTTTACAAGCATTTTCAACCAGATTTGACGATTTTTTAAAATTTCATGATCCAAAGACTCCCCCCTTCTGGTTGTAACGTGCTCAGAAATCTTCAATTTTCGACCAAAAAGCGTGAAATTCTTGGGATTTTTACTTCATATTCCAACGTTTTGACGTTCTGCGGAGACTTTACAAGCATTTTCAACCAGATTTGACGATTTTTTAAAATTTCATGATCCAAAGACTCCCCCTTCTGGTTGTAACGTGCTCAGAAATCTTCAATTTTCGACCAAAAAGCGTGAAATTCTTGGGATTTTTACTTCATATTCCAACGTTTTGACGTTCTGCGGAGACTTTACACGTATTTTCAACCAGATTTGACGATTTTTTAAAATTTCATGATCCAAAGACTCCCCCCTTCTGGTTGTAACGTGCTCAGAAATCTTCAATTTTCGACCAAAAAGCGTGAAATTCTTGGGATTTTTACTTCATATTCCAACGTTTTGACGTTCTGCGGAGACTTTAGACGCATTTTCAACCAGATTTGACGATTTTTTAAAATTTCATGATCCAAAGACTCCCCCCTTCTGGTTGTAAAGTGCTCAGAAATCTTCAATTTTCGACCAAAAAGCGTGAAATTCTTGGGATTTTTACTTCATATTCCAACGTTTTGACGTTCTGCGGAGACTTTACACGTATTTTCGACCAGATTTGACGATTCTTTAATATTTCATGATCCAAAGACTCCCCCCTTCTGGTTGTAAAGTGTTCAGAAATCTTCAATTTTCGACCAAAAAGCGTGAAATTCTTGGGATTTTTACTTCATATTCCAACGTTTTGACGTTCTGCGGAGACTTTAGACGCATTTTCAACCAGATTTGACGATTTTTTAAAATTTCATGATCAAAAGTCTCCCCCCTTCTGGTTGTAAAGTGCTCAGAAATCTTCAATTTTCGACCAAAAAGCGTGAAATTCTTGGGATTTTTACTTCATATTCCAACGTTTTGACGTTCTGCGGAGACTTTACAAGCATTTTCAACCAGATTTGACGATTTTTTAAAATTTCATGATCCAAAGACTCCCCCCTTCTGGTTGTAAAGTGCTCAGAAATCTTCAATTTTCGACCAAAAAGCGTGAAATTCTTGGGATTTTTACTTCATATTCCAACGTTTTGACGTTCTGCGGAGACTTTACACGTATTTTCGACCAGATTTGAGGATTTTTTAAAATTTCATGATCCATGTACTCCCCCCTTCTGGTTGTAACGTGCTCAGAAATCTTCAATTTTCGACCAAAAAGCGTGAAATTCTTGGGATTTTTACTTCATATTCCAACGTTTTGACGTTCTGCGGAGACTTTACAAGCATTTTCAACCAGATTTGACGATTTTTTAAAATTTCATGATCCAAAGACTCCCCCCTTCTGGTTGTAAAGTGCTCAGAAATCTTCAATTTTCGACCAAAATGCGTGAAATTCTTGGGATTTTTACTTCATATTCCAACGTTTTGGCGTTCTGCGGAGACTTTAGACGCATTTTCAACCAGATTTGACGATTTTTTAAAATTTCATGATCCAAAGACTCCCCCCTTCTGGTTGTAAAGTGCTCAGAAATCTTCAATTTTCGACCAAAAAGCGTGAAATTCTTGGGATTTTTACTTCATATTCCAACGTTTTGACGTTCTGCGGAGACTTTACACGTATTTTCGACCAGATTTGACGATTTTTTTAAATTTCATCAGAGAATTTCTTCATCCATGTACCTATTCCCCCGTTCGACATTATCTCAAAGTAGATTAAGCTGGCTATCCAAAACTATAACAAACAGTTTTCTCATGAGATACTAGTTTTATAGATTACTGAATTTGTTTTCAGACTAATTAATTTCATCAATAACTCAAAAGTTGTGGATAGAGCTGAGCAAGGCTAATTTGTTGAGCATATAACATTATAAAAATACATTTTGTGTGTGTGGATTCCAGTCTGTCAATACACCTGAATCATTGCTCGCCCAGTATAATACACAGGAAAGACAACATTCAAGTGAGTTGATCAACTTGAGGTAAAACTAATAAGTCAAAACGTAGATGAAAATGACTAAAATGTGCCTCCGACCTTCAAAATAATGTCGAAATTGATGATGCAAAATTGTTCTCTTCGTGACTCATGAGTAACTGGTTTTATCGCTTATTGAAAAAGAGTCAAATTTGGTTTCAGTCGAATTACGTATAGGCAATTTTTTGTATTTTGCGGGAAAGCTATAAATGATATCGAAAAACGAATCGGCCATTTATCGGGTGAAAATCTCTACAACTTTGCAATATACAATCCTTCTAGAATCAAAAATAAAATAAAAACGCAAAACGTCCCAAAAAATTACATTTTTCAAAGAAACAATAAATTTAAATTTAAATTTATTAAAAAGCTAATGTAGAATAAAGTAATGCGCGATAGTTACATATTTATAACTAATATTGTTGACATATATTATCTGTATAACTTTTGATATGAACCACTGCAATAGATAAGAATTCTAAAAATATGGGATTCCCACCACAAAACCACAGCTGTTTGCCACTGTTTCATATAACTAGACATAACCTGTTACCGGCAATTGTTGAAAAAGAAGATACTTCATAAGGGTTCAGGTATATTAATTAAATCTGTTACACCATAATTATTACTAATTTACCATATGAATTTGATAGAAATGGCTGAAATGGCACAGTTGAAATTACAAGTATTGGAACAACTTGAATGCCCAGTGTGCAAGGAATACTTGCAGACCCCAATTAAACAGTGTGCAAGTGGTCACAGTGTGTGTGGACCATGTAAGGATAGACTATTAGAGTGCCCACTCTGCAAGGCTAAGTTTACAGAAACACGCAATTATGTACTGGAAGCCCTAATTGACCAAATGAAAACCAAGTGTCCGAAATGCAAACTAGGATTGCCATTGAGGGGTAAGGATGATCATAAATTTATTTGCAATGCAGTAGAAATAAAGTGCCAGCTAACCCTTTGTCCATGGACTGGTCCACGGGTTGAGTTAAAGGCCCATATTCAAGAGAAACATAAAAGCCATCTTTTGCTTGATGGGCATAAATACAAATCACACCAGGTGGCAATGTGTGTTTTGCAGTATAAGGAGCATTTTTTCTGGGTGAGGCGATTCTGTGCAGAAGGCCAGTATTTTTGGAGTGCCCAGGATGTTCGTGCTTGGACTGCTGATGAACAATTCTTTTTCACCATTACAGTCAAAGGCAATGACTTTGTTTATAAATTTACACAACCTTGCAAGCCAAATAGTGTGCCAGAGTGTGATATGGTGAAGAAGGAGAATTTTATTGGAATACACAGGAGCTTGGTTACTGGGAAGAAGGCGGATACTTATATTCACATTACCAATAATATTAATAAAGCATAATTAGAACTATTATTAATTTACATCAGGAAATTCAAAGCCAACTTAACTATAAATGAAAATATTCAACATGTTGCAGGTTTTGCATTTGTCTTATTTTTATTAATTTCATACTTTTTCATCATAAGAATTGTGAAATTCACAGTTATATGAGTTAATCCTTTATAGATTCAGTTTCTTGATTTCAAGCATGAACAGATTTTTCAATTTTATGAATGATGTTTTCATTTATGTTGGGTCACACATGTAGCATTGAGTAATAATACTTTCCAATTATCATTAATCAGACATGGATGAATTGACTTGTTTCATACCTGACAACATTTACATGAACATTTGATCTGTGGTAAATCATGCCTGCTAAAGATAGTTTTGGTTGGAAAATATATATATTATATAAGGAGTAATTTTATAGAAATCATTAAAAAGTTTGATATGTTGAAACTAGAACTGTTAATTTTCATGATGTAGTTGTTTTTGTAAGAATATATACCTTTTGATTATGATCCTGTAAGTTTATTTATCAAAATGACTGATCCAGTTCCTATCTTTGATGATTTGCAATGAAATTCTAGACTCATTGTTATTTTTAAATTTATTTATTCATTCATTTTGCAATATTAATAAATACTATAAAATGTGTATCTAGTACATACTTTATTATAATGATTAAAAGAAGAAATTTATTTATATGAAATAGTATCATTTCTTTCGGAGATATAATTTTTTTAAATAAAATACTGCAAATGATAATTATAATTTTTGATTTCAAATTATCCCTGCACCACATAATAACGTACTAAAAATATTTTGCAAGTATTTATTTTTGTTTTTTTAGTTAATACTATTTTTCTACAATGTTGCTCTGAACGCCAAAATATTTAAAAATTGACGATGTGCGCCACTAACGCCAAAATACCTGAACTTCAAACTTCACCAAAATTCTCTTAGATATTAGTTATTAAAATCTATAATGTGTTGAGTCGCTCATACAAATTACACATAAATGATTTATTTAAGAGGACTAGTTAGTTCGAGTAGTTCGTTTTTTACAACGATGTAGTTCAATTGCATATATGGTTCATTAAACCTATCATGAACTATAGTAGTTCTAACAGGCCTCGTGTGAATAGAACTACGCTGTAGCTCAAGTTCAAAAATATTTGATTAGACCTACAATTTATTATGGTAGCTCCAACAGAACAAATGTCAATGGAACTATTTTCAATATATATATAAAATTTATTTGGTTTACTTTGTATCTAACTTCATATAGTTGCAATTAGTTCTATAGTTACCTAACTGAATTTTAATTTGTTGTTGTAAGCTTATTTAATTTATCTACTCTTACATAGATTTTTTGTTTTTGCAAACTTATGTCTTATTAATTGATTGTTTAGACCTACCAGCGACAATAGTAAACCTAATGAGGTTTATAATAAATAGATTTACTACATTGTAGATCATGTAAGAATATGGCAAATAAGAACTATCACTGATAATGGTAGTTCCAAAAGCCCACTTGCTAAGTAACTATTTTCAATATGTATAAAAATATTTTGTAGCTAACTTCACATTAGTTGCCTAACTAACTTTTAACCTGTTGGAATAGTTTTATTTACAATTTATCTAGACTTGTAAAAGAGACTTTTACAAGAACTTGCATTTGCCTTAACATTTACGTACTTCTACGTATTTACATGGTAAGTTACATATTGCAAAACAGCTTCTTTCTTAATGCTTTATATGTTTAGACACAATGGAAATCTTAAGCAGCAAGGTTATTGAACATCTAGAATGTCCTGTCTGCAACGAATATCTAAGTGCACCAATTAAGCAATGTCTGACAGGGCACAGTATTTGCAATCAATGTGCTCAGCAACTAGCAAATTGTCCACAATGCAGAGCAATGTTCTCTGGAGTAAGAAATTTCACATTGGAAGCATTGATAGAAAATCTCTTAATCAACTGTCCTAACTGTGAGGAAGGTATGAAAATCAATGACACAACCCACAAGTTGGTGTGCAAGAAGGAAATGATAGATTGCAAACTGAGCTCTTGTAGTTGGTGTGGACAAAGAGAGAATTTATGTGCACATATTCAGGAATCACACTGGAGGCTACTATTTGAGAGTGGAACTGAATTTACATCAATTGAGAGTGAGGTTATTATTATACAAAGGGATAATTATACACTCATAAAAAAAGTTATTATTGATAATCAAATATTTTGGGCTGGCCAGCATTTACTTCAGACTGATAAAAAGTATTTGTATTCAGTAAAACTGATTGGTGATGTTGAGGTAGTGAAATTGACACAAACTTGCAAGGGTCATGATATTAGTCAAAGTGATGTGCTAAAGAAGATTAATATGATTGGAATGAATAAGGACTTTTATACTACTAATTTTAAATATATAGGTGTTTTTGTATATGAAAGCAATCATCACCACTGACATTTTTCTAATTTTATATGATAAAATAAATATTTGTTTTATATAATATGTTGGCTTTCAAATGATATACACAATATTTATTCATTGATAAACAGGTTCTTTTTTACAAAATTAGGACATAAAAGTACATGTGTAATAGTACTCAATGGACATAAATGGATACTTATGCTCAGTTGTATAAAGGTAAGTAAAGTAGTAGTAGTAAAGTAGTCTCATACAGTGATGCAGTTTAAAATAAAATAGAAAATGTATTTCATATCATTACAACAGTAAATCACTGTCTGTAATAAATACAGTACTATATTCTATGATCAAATCCTTAAATCTATCTTTGAAAATGCAAACAGATGAATCTTGTACAACCCTATCAGGCACATTAAACTTTCTAACTGTTTGTGTGAACTCAAATATTTCACCATCAAGATACCTAATTAAAATAGTAAAATAGTACTTTTCTTTATCCCGCATATATTTAACATGTTGAGCACTCCATATAACTTTCTGATCTACCTCAGTCTTCTTCAACCAAAAATAGGTGTCATCAACAGATTTAAGCACACTTATCTGGTTGTATTTTAATATGCTACCATTCTCTACTATAAATGCTTTATGGTTGAGATTAATATGATCCAACAAAAATTCTTGTGGGCCCTCCCATCTGCAGGACAACATTTTACAGGAAACTGGCAGGGGGCAGCAGTTATAGTGAGTGATATTCTTCCTGGGGACAACCTCCAAACAGCTTTCACATCGGAACAAAAGCTTAACAATAATGTTTTCCAGAACATAATTTCGAGTGGTGGCAAAGCCCTTTTTACATATTGGGCATTCTTGTAAAGCAACAACACATTCTGTGCACAAACTATGGCCAGTAACACACTGTTGAACAGGTGTGGAGAGATATTCATTGCAAACTGGGCATTCTAACATGTTATAAACTTCATCCCATTCTGAAATTTTTGAACCTAGAACAAATATTTTAGAGTTCATTGATTGTTCTGTTGAAAAATATTACATTGTTTAAAAAAACATGTTCAAACCTACCACTTTCTTCTGTCATCTTTGAAATAAAACAAGGATACGTAAAAACAAGAATAGGTTATTGTTGTGAACTAGGTTGTGAACAGCTGATCAACG
Organism: Lordithon lunulatus; assembly: GCA_963942505.1. Lineage (NCBI taxonomy): Eukaryota > Metazoa > Arthropoda > Insecta > Coleoptera > Staphylinidae > Lordithon > Lordithon lunulatus. The sequence continues at coordinate 55,118,241 of OZ012668.1, read as the reverse complement.
TTCACAGCTGATTCAGATTTTTAAAAACGCATGGCTGCCAATATTCTAAAAGTGGGTCTAACATGCAGAAAGCCCTAATACGTCCTTTGCGTTGCTCCATCAATGTTTATGCGTCAGCTAATCAGACAGCAAGGTTTTAAATAGAAAAGGAGAATAGCTCATCCAAACCTGGTTTTTGATTTGCTGATGAATAACCGTTGACGCACTGATGGACAGAAGGAGTATGGGTTATATTCCTGCTTTCCGTCAATGTTTCTGAGTGGCCAGGTTTGCAATAAGAATGAAAAACAGCTGTACATTTTAAAACCTGACCTCTGATTGGCTAATGCATGAATGCTGATGGAGATACGGATATTGGTTAGAAGAGATTAGTCCGTAATATCAACTGAACTTGCTGAACGTGTCTGGAACTAAACGAATGACAATTGGAATTCAAAATTGTATTACAACCTCTATGATTACAACTCATAAAACAAATAAACATGTAAGAATACCATAGCACATTTTGTTTAATTTATTTTTTAATCACACATTTTCGCGCCATATTTAATTTTTATAATACCCCCACCCAGCAATATTAATAACATATTGCACTTTACGGTTTTTATTTGTTTTAACCACCAAACGCTTACAATTTTCGTTCGTTTCTTCAAATAACAGAATCAATGTAATGGTTCTGCTACGAAAGGATGTTTATAAACACTTCAAGTGTTCCAGCTGTAAGAATTTTTTATATATACCAGTTATCCAATGTGCAAAAGGTCATAGTATCTGCAATGATTGCACTAAAAAGCTAAAAACTTGTTCTAAATGTACCGGCAAGTTTACTGAAACTAGAAACTATCCATTGGAGAGCCTGTTGTCTGTATGTGATATTATTTGTGAAAAGTGTGCTGATGTTGTGCAACTAGGGACGAATGAACATAAATACAAGTGCAGTTGGGAGGTTATAAGTTGCTGGTTGTGCAGTTGGAAGGGTGAGCGGATTGGGATACAAACACACATCCGGAAACACCATAATGAATGTATTATAAAAAGTGGAGATGAGTTTAAAAGGCATTGTGGGAGCACCATGGTGATGTTACACAAACAGCAACTTATTTGGATCAAGCAGCATTCTACAGATGATATGCTGTTTTGGAGTGCTCATCTTATATTTTACTGTAAGGCTGAGGAAAAGTATTTTCTAGCTTTGGAGATTCTTAGTGATAATGAGGCGTACAAGTTTAAGCAACAGTGTAAGAGTAATAGTGAGCAAGTTGATACTGATCAAGTTGTTGCTGTCATCAGCAAGAGTTTGGTGAAAAATGCAATGAGGAGTGTTTTTATAAAAGTTATTGAAGGTTGAAATATTTTGTCAGAGAAAATAATGTTATAAGAAACTGTAGAACCAAAAATGTTGACTGATGTTTGTATGTGATAGTAGTAATTTAATTATTCATGCAATATTTATTAGTTTGTAAATAAAAAAAATGTAGTGCAAAATAATTGAAAAATTTGAAATTGTAAATGAGTATAGTTTCATTAATAGCCTTCCCACATTCATTAGCATAATTTTGTTAATTATTACACTTTTTGAACTACTGTATCCATGAAACAAAACTGTGCAAACAAAGGTGGAGGGTGTGGGTGGTTACAAGACCAACCAATTCTTATTTACAATCTCCAATGACTTGAATTTAACTACACTACACTGTTTTCTACAATCTTCCATAAGCAAATGTAATTTATGAAATGAAATAATTAAAAGTTGCAACACTGTAGTGCAATGTTCAAGTTGTTAGAGATAGTGGAAGCACATTGGTTGATCTTGAATCACCTCTTTTGTATGCATAGTTTTGGTCAAGAAAAATACCCACCCCACATTTATTCATATAACTTTCTTAATGAGGGACTTTTTGGATTGTTTAAACCCTGCAAATGGTTTAAAGAATTCAAAAAGTATCTCATATATGCTTATATAAAAAAATATATATGAACAAATGTGGGGTGTGTATATCTAACAGTTTGTACAACTTGTATTAACTGACAAAAAAGGACCTTATTAAAGCAATTTAGAAGGATTGGTATGCCCATAACATTTCACTTGGGTTAGTTCCTGCATATTCATTCTATACATACATTACCAGATGTTAAATAATTTTCATTACAACATATTCCATACACAATTTGTGTTATTATAAATTATTTTTTATTTGAGTTTATTGTTTTGACTTAAACTGTTATTTTTTTAAATAAAATACACTTTAATTACGTTAATTTAAAAGAATTGACAATACATGAAAAATATTATCTTTTGTCACTACTGTTTCATATGATGGAATCCTCATTTACGAATTGAGACTGATTTTCACCATAAAAGGGTGCTCGTCCGAGTTGAGACTCTGCCGAAACAGTTGTGCATGCTGCCAGCTTAACTCGCCTGTGCCTCCCTTCAGGGTGGCGCTAATGGTGAAGCTATTGGAGTTGGAGCAGTCCTTGAATTTGCATTTCCCTTAAAAATAGAAATTATTAATTTAGAAAGACAAATGCATTGTTCATCAAAACACACATTTGAAGAAAATTAGTAAGACATATTGGCAGGCATATCTTCATAAACACTAAAGATATCTTCAATTGTGTGGTTGCCACATTAATGATGCTCTTAATTATCTTTTGTTCATATCTACAGACATATACTTTTGAAGAAAATTAGTTATACTATACAATTGTTTATAGTACGAGTAAATACGCTAAAATTAGTCGACCAAGAGACGGCCCTTTGTCACAAAATGTTCGATATCTTCTATTGGCTATCCGGACAAATTAATACCGGCCCGATGTCTTTTACCATATCATACTGATAGTTTAATTAACCATCACTTGTGTTTTCTGGTAAACTAGATTTTGGCAAAAAATATAAAGAAAATTGTATTCATTTACCATCGACAATAGGCACACAGGTGTTTTGATTGCAGATGGTCAGGTCAATTAAACCATTTTCGAACAACTTGTGGCTAAAAATAATATCCACTTCATCTATGGAGGAGAAGGTGTTGCTTATTTTGAAGTTCCAACTGATTTTTCCTTCCTGGACACCCACTGAAAAATTTCAAAATAAATTAGATGTTTATTTATACAGCCTTTGTGACAATTATTGGTTTGTATTAATTTTTAATGAGTGCTAAAAATATGGAGTAATTATAATAGGAAATCCAATTTGATTTAATAAAGCTTGATTAAGTATATAGATCTGGATAACTATCCAGAACTATCCAAGTATATAGAGGTGGTATATTAAAACTTGCCTCTTCTGCACAAATAAGCCATTTTCCAATCAGACTCCTCCTTACGGAAAATACCCTCACTGGAAAACACACCAGCATGCCACGACTTAACAACCTTCACAACATTGCCTTTCATATCAAGCTGCTCATATGCGTCCTTTGAAGTGGAATATCTTATAACACAATGAGAGCTATTTTTGACATCCACCAGCCAAGTATAGGATGCATCTGAAGATACATCATTTGTCTCTCCCCGTGATAGTTTCCATGCTAAAGAACCTGAGAGACGTCCAGATTGCTCCTTATCATTTGGCTTTCTAAAAATATGTAACTAATAATAGCGCACGGCTTGAACATGCAACATGTAAGTACTTTAAGATATTTTTATTTACCTTTCTACCATTAACTCTAAAAGTTCCCCCAGCAATCGCCTCGCTAAATAATCCCTTCGACTTTGCGTTAGAGATTTTTGACGTTGCTCGCGTAACGTCATCATGGCCTTTATCAATTCTTCCTCGCTGCATTTGGTGCGGCGTTTCAATACTGATTTGTGCTCACATGAGTAGCGCCACGTTACGTCCTGTAGTTCTTCCGCTGAGTAGGCGATAATATAGGATAGTTTTTTGCCCCAGCCAACTTCGTAGATGAGAGGGGTATCACAGGCATTTTCACAGGGATCACAGTGCAACCAGCGCTTTTGACTATGGGAATATACCTATAAATAAAGATTTCAAGTAAAATAAGACACTTGTATTATATTGAAACACTCGCTTCCTGTATATCCAACTTATATGAGGAAAACAATGAATAAATTCAAAATTGTTGTATTTCATTTCCAATTTCAATGTTTTTCATATAACAAACATGAAATTTGCAGCAAAATGTATGTGTATTTAGTGTTTTAATATACCTCTGTCCAGACATGATCAGTCTCATCCATAACATATCTGGAATCCCATCCCATAGTCCTACAAAACAACGTGAAGACGTTCGCCCATTCGCCACATCGCCCTTTTCTAGTCTCCAAAAGAATATTAGGATCATCATACCTTGGAAATGGCGTTAGCTCAGAACATACAGTACATTTATGCATCTAAAACAGTTACAGTTGTATAGACAATGTTCACAAAAAATGTAAATATAAATCACCTCAACTCGATTAGTATAAACCAGCAAGTCTTTATCAGTGCTCTGGTGTGAATACTTTGAATCGCCACCACAGCTGTTGCATGCAGGACTATCCACCCATGAGAAAAACTCAGTTTTGAACCAATTTAGTAGTTCTAGGATAAGCATGTCTTGTAAATCTACATCAGGAGCTGGCATTTTTTCTGAAAAACAACAAATTATTAACTTAAGAACTGCAAAACCAAACATAAAACTGGACTTATTGAATGACACTGCAGACCAAAATTTATGTTGTTTATTGATTTAAGCTGCTCACCTCTTTTCATTTGCTCTTGCAATGTCCGAAGCTTTGTCTGTGCTTTAGTCTCCAACTCTTGCATGGGAATAATACTTTTTGAACGTTCTTGTAGGTTTTTATCCTCATATGTTAGAACCATGTGGAATGTTTTCTCAATGATTTGCAGAAAATTATTTGAATATATCTGCAAATTCAGAAGGTTGAATAGATGTGTGATGATAGGAGGTAAAGCAATGAGGTAGATAAATCATATTTATAGCCAGAGGAGCTAAAGGAAATTAAATTTAGTTTTTTTTTAAAGGTCTCCTCATATATTATTTGTAACTGAAAATATAAAAATATTTTTCAAATATAAATTGCATATTTAAACACTTTTACACAAAGATGCTTGTATGTGATACTAGTATGCTGCATACAGATTTTACATTGGATTACACATATATGTGTGTTTGCCTACAATGTAAAACTAGTATCCAGCATACAAGGTATTGCATACTAGAATCCTCTTGTGAGATTAGTGTTATGAAGAAGTATCTTTCAATAAAATAAGTTGTTTTAGGTGATCAAATCAATGAGATGTTGTTTATTAATTTGTTTAGGGTTTTTGTAGATATTAGTATTGCAGTTACCCAATCACCAATTACTAGTTAATGTTTATTACTTACTGATTTAAAAGGTGGCAGTTTCACTTGTTTGAAAGAATCTTTTGGAATGGTTTTTGGTACTGTGGCAAGTTGAGGTATTGTACTCTACGAAAAAGATAAATTACAGATGCATTGCACAGAAATAAGTAGTATTATGCTCACACTCTTGGGTACAGCTCCTGCACTTGTTGTAGGGGTAGCAGGAGCATTTGGATCCATTTTCAACTTGGCAATCTCAGCTTTAATCAACACTAATTTGTTCAAAGGTACACTCATGGGTAAACTAAATTGCTGTTCAGTCTGCAAATAAGAGACAAGTATACTCCAAATGAGTGGTGTTAGGAATTGCACACCTGGTTTATCGGCTGAATACAATAATTTTAACAATAATGGAGGTCATGGTTTATTTAGATTATGAGAAATGTTGTTAGTTCACAGACCTCTACCATATGTGGAACCTTGTATCCTTTATTTATCAATAAAACTTTTGGTCTTAACTAACTGTTATGTTATTGCTATAAATACAAAACAATAGACTTATCTGATAGGTACTAGTAATGAATATGTATTACGAGTGGTTGTCAAATATATAACAGTGAGCTATGCTGCATATGTTAACTAGTAGTTAACATAGAAAACCATAGTCTACTTCTAGTAAAGCATCATGTGGGGGGCCAATGTATGTACTTAACTTTCAATATTATCTACATTTATGTAATTAGCTACCATAAATAATGTATACCTCTCAATCCCTCTGCATTTTTCTCATACCTCTTCAAACCCCATGTGTAGAAGACACTCCGTCCCACCAGGCACACTGAGAATCTTCTTCCTGATAGTCGCGTTCATCTTCTGCAGCGTCCGGTACTGCGGTTTCGTGGGGTCCCGGATAACATTGTCGGCGATTTTCACGAGCAGCCGCGTCGTCTCATCGAAACACTCGATGGGGTTGCCGGCCAGCTTCAGCAGGATATCACTAAGCGCGGACATTTTCGCTCACGACACGCGAAAAAACTCATGCGAAATGATTAAAATTTGCAAGTCAACTTTTTAAATGTCACGCTGTCAGATTTGACAGCGGCGATTTGAACTACTTGCGTTGCATCGAACGTTAATAGAGGTGTGTGCGTGGCGGGCACGAGCACGCTGCATAACTTTCTATACATCGAACGAGTGAAAATAGAGGTGTGTGCGTGGCGGAACGAGCATGTTGTATAATTTGCTACACATCGAACGCAGGAAAATAGAGGTGTGTGCGTGGCTGCTGAAGCATCTTGCATAACTTGGTACACATCGAATTCTTGAAAATAGAGGTGTGTGCGTGGTGGGCCGAGCATGTTACTAGTCATTGAACGCAGGAAAACAAAGATGCGCGCGTGAGGGGCCAAATATGTTCATAATTGGCTACACATTGAACGAAGGCAAATAGAGGTGGCCGCGTGGCGTGCACGAGCAAGTTGGATAATATTATTATTATTAATGAGGTGTGTGCGTGAGGGGTTTGAGCATGTTGCTGCTACCATATGAGAGCGAAGCTGTCATTGATGCAGTTGGCAATGCTGCTACAGATCGAAAAGAAGGACGCGCTTTTTCAATGTACAGAATATTATATTAGTATGGCAGCTGGTTTATAGAGGTCATGCATGTTACAACTACAAGAATTTAATCAAAATTATGAATAAATATAATTCCTAGCGTCGTCCGATCATTGATCATTGGGAAGCCTGTGTTCGATCCCCAGCGGGGCGAATTTTCGCGAATCACCTTTCACAATTCTTCAGAGGTTTCCTGTGAAGTTAAGGTTCTCAATACCGGGTGATTAAACTGAGCTTCTTGACTGGAGGAAAAGCCTCACGGCCCTATAAAGATAGGAGCATTTTTTATAATTCTTATAAGTTTTTTTACACTGCTTAGCTTGACATCTGAGAGAATCATCACTCTTACCATCTGCCATATTGAAGTTGGATTTAAAAGTCTTATCTTATCTTATATTTATACTTAAGAAGTAAAAAGTTTTTGTCGATACCTCGCACCTTTCTTTTTCAATCCGCCTTTTAAATATGGGAGTTATTTCGGCCGCAGCCTGTATATTATTTCAGAAAAAAATATATACAATTTTATACGATTATATAAAGAATTTTGTATGGTAAGATTTTTCACGTATTTTCATTCGTAACATCTAATGAAGAACGATTTTCTAAATATACAGTAATAATAAAAAAAAACCTAATGCGACTTCCATTACCTATCAAAATAATCCATTAGTGCATCAATAATATCATCACAGCCAATCTAATCAGCGCCCACATACGCTTTTTTTTTCGTTTGTTTGTAATAACGACGACGAGGGATTAATGCGGACATAATGGGCTGCCTACATTACCGGTCCATTTGCATCGTCGTTATCGGATGGGTCCATCTAAATTGAGTTATTGTTTGTTGCAAATGCGCTTTTAGTAGCCGCTTCGAATGTGTTCGCGCTCGTTCCGCATTAAAAGCTCAACCCGCGGATTATAACGCCGCTGCCGGACAACTCAAAATGGTGTCTGTAATTGACAGACTCAGGTTCTATGGCCAGAACACGAATTTGCATGGGCTGCGCTACGTGGTGGATCGGAGGAAACATCCTATTGTAAGGTGACACAAAGAAAACGAGAATGAGTGTTGTGTGAAGATTAGAGATTCGTTGCACGGAAATTTTAGAGAGTTTTGTCGCGATTTAAGATAGTTGTATCGATATTTAAGAGAATTGTATAAATATTATGAGAGTTAGTTATATAGATAATTGAACTTAATTATACAACGCGTGTGAATGTTCATACAAATAATTTAATTTAAAATGCTAGTTCACCTTTATGAAAAAGTGAATGTTTTTGCATTACAAATGTTTTATACCCGGCGCATCCACCATAATTGCGGAACGTAGTATAATTCTAGGAAGGAAATACTGCTCTGTGTGTTATTAAGCCAGATGCGGTCATACTTTCTCTCTAGGGGGAAAGTTGCATTATAGAAAAATATATTTTTCAATATTTAGTCTTTTTAAAAGGTTATTAAACCAATTTCGAAACAGACAATGATTAAGGCACATTTATTTTCAGACTATTGAAAAGCATAAAACTACTCTTTCCTCTCATTTAATCGAATTTATATGTCAATATCTACTACTCCTATATTTTATTTTTTAGGATAATTTGGATAATAATATTTCTAGTCTCCACACTGGGCATGTTACGTATTTTCAAGGGTTCGTACGAGTCGTTCACGTATAACGCAATAAGCTTCGTGACGGAAACCACCTATTTGGATTGGAACACGACGTTTCCGGCGGTTTCCGTCTGCGAGGTATCGAGCTCGGAAGTGTTTTGGACCGCGTAAGAATACACACATCCACACACAAGCACAGTCAAACACCCACCCGCACACGAACGCGACTAAAACACTAACCGTGTCCCCCCTTGTGCGATTTGCATACAGGTCGCCGAACCAGGGCTTCTCCCCGATGCACCAGTTCCTCGCCGAGATCCTCTTCTTCACGGGTAGCTGCTACTCCTGCAGCACCGCCTGCAAAGAATGTGAGGGGCTCAATTATCGCGAGCTCGTTAAGCGGGTGAGGCGAGGCCCGTTAATTAAACGCGTTTAATTATAAATAGTCCTCGGCGAGACCAATTCGATAGAGTTTAAAAATACGGCGCGCGGGTGGGAGTTGAAATGAGATTAATTTGAATGCAAATTGAAACACATTTGTTTGGGAATTGGCAGGATGATCCGGAGGGGGGCCTAGTTTGCTTATACAAATATCGATACAGGCGGCTGCGAAGTTTTAATCAAAGTTCTAAAATTGTTTTTCTAATCAGCGAATAAAATAGTACAACGATTTGTATTTACACCAGATAATTTGTCATATAAGGACCTTGTTTGTCCCACTATTACTTAGTTTAATATGTGAATGCCATAGGTGAAAATTAAAATCAGTCGTTTTGTAAAACGTCCACTTATTCTGAGACTGACCAGCCGTAAACGATATGATGGTCGTGACATTTAACTATTTGATTTAAATTTACAGGCATTTTCAGGTTTAGACTAAGATTTTCGTTCGTACAGATAGCCATATTCGGTCTTTTAGAAAACGATTGAAATTTTCAGTCTAATTGTAAAATTTTTACCGTGGGGGTTACTAGTCCCTCCTAGGCGACTGAAACACTGAAAATCAGATAACAAGTGGTAACCATAAAAACGGCGGCTGGGAAACAGTGGGAAACCACTATACTAAACATCCCCAGCAAAAATCATGAGAATGGCTACAAACACAAACAATGGCCCTGAGTCTCTTTAATGAGACAGGGGTGGGAAGAATCTTCTGGTCAGCTAAAGTCAAGGTGGGAAAGACTAAGATAGAAATTCGTGAGACCAGGGGTGCGATTTTTGACCGATTGCTATTACCATACGCTATAATGCGAATATATTTCATAGTACTGAACTAATAGAATTAACTCAAAAATTAATGTCAAAACATAACTACTGTCTAGCTTCCAGTTCTTTTAAAGATAAGCTGCAACTTTCACGAAGTGAAGGGTCTCAAATCGACACAATTCGCTAGTCTATCGATCGGTACATTCCTTGCGATCGCTCAAAAATCCACCCCCAGACGTCGGAAGTACTGTTCAAAACCGCTGTCAACAAGGTGTTAGTAGCAGCCATGATTCGCTAAGCGGATATAGCACACGAAGAAGTAAAATTTCATAACGATCAATATCGTTTTAATATTCTCTCCCTAAATTATCTAAGTTTTACAAAACGACTGATTACTAAATACTACTAATATGTTTAATTGAATTTGTGTACATTTTAGGTCAATAGTTTTGTATTGCATAAGAATATCTCCAACAGCTTTAGCGATTTTACTTTTTGCCTTATACAGCAGAATGAAGTCACGCGCTGACAATGAAGTAATAATATACTACTCATTAAATATATTATTCGAGCTAAATTAGCATTTGCGGCTGGTGCCTCCACTTACCCAACAAACGCAAGTCTAATATCAATCTGAACTTCTCAAGGTATAATATCAGCGCAACTCCGCACGTTGCCGCAAACTTTATACACTTAACTAACAGCTAATAATTTTCATCAGCGAAATTAATGAGCAGGGTTCATCGTCTGTAAATTTCATTTAAATATTTGCTCTTATGGAATTTATTATTAGCGTCGTAATCATAGTGAATACTCATCATTATTTGCTCTGTGTCTTAAAAAAGGGACTAACGAATGACCTACAAGATACGTTAAACATACAATATAACAGGGGTCGCCAACAAGTCGATCGCGAAGCCAATTTTGGTCGATCGCTCGTCATGTTTTAACCACTTAAGGTAGATACGTGTAAAATATATTTGCTTATCTACCCATAGCTCTTACTGAAACACAGTGTATAAACAACGGCAAGTCGATCGCGATACTTTTTTATGATAAAAAAATCTTATGTACACAAAAGTTGCCCACCCCTGCAATATAGGAAAAGTTGATGACTGTAGGATCCCCTATGTTGAATTTTAAATACATGTGCGGTGACGATACCTGTGCAAATTCTTCCCAGAGTATATAAATTCTAATGACTATAAAAGCATTATCTTCTGAATGCATTACTATAAATCTCTGTAAGAAATATGCAATTATCATTAATGCATTAAAAAATAAGCTTGCGTTGATTAAATAGAGATTTTAGCTGTAATTTTTTGTGTTTGAAATAATCTACCGGATTCCATGCTGTTATCAGTACCGCAAGGAATGCGCCCGGCTGTTGAAGAGCTGCAGATGGAACGGCGTGACTTTTAATTGCTGCGACAAATTTCTACCTCTGGAGACCGAGTACGGTGTTTGCTTCACCATTAATTCTCTGCACACACGGTGAGCATAATTACACGACTATTTAGGAACGAAATTTGTATGTATTAATACTGCTACAGCGGGGATTCTAGGTGAAAAACTTAATGAGCAAAAGTCGCTTAATTATATGCATGGCATCGCAAATAGTTTTGCTGTTGTGTTGTTGTGTAATGCATTATTTATTTAATATAGTGTATATATATATATATATATATATATATATATATATATATAAATATAATTTATTTTAACACAAACCTCTGAAATGTAGTTCGCGAAGTTTTGCCCGAAATGCGGTTTGAACTCTCGCTCCCCAATGCACAGTACTAGACGGACTGCGCCTCTACAATTGGACGCCTTTCTGCAGAAAGGATCCAATCCACCTAATGTTAAAGTTGAGAAAACAGATTGATACAAAGATTTATATAAATTAAAAATTATCTATTCATCACAGGTTAATTTTGGAGTTCTAGAGCTTTAGAGCTATATTTTTGTATTTCGTTAAGTTCAATTGTTTACCTTCATTATAAAGGTAAGATATACAAACATATTCGGTAGGTTGGTTACTTTCTGCAGAAAGGCGTCCAATTAGAAACATAATTTTAACGTGTTCCTAGACATTCTACATATTAAAGAGATCCGCAGTTGTGTTTCAAGGTTAAATTTGTGCCATACATAGCATATTTATTTGAATCAGAACTGTTTTTATTAGCAAACTAATTAAGAAATCAACTGCTAACATGCTAAACATATTTAAAATGATTTTTTTAGGCCCACCAAAAATTCGCACATAGATATGATGTCCAACCGCAAAACTGGTCCTGGTAAACTAACAGTACAACCAACACAAGACGTAAAGGTGAGCAGTTTTTGAATTAATTTGTAAGGTTAAAAACAGAAATATTCATCATAAAAGCTTGTATTAAAATGTATCTCTAATCAAATCCTATATTTCGCATTTATGGTACATTTTGGATGGCTGTTTTTATAAAGAAAGTTATTCAATCATACATCAATCACTTGAATAATACTATTTTTTCCCAAACTGTACCTATGAAGAGATGAAGGTCCTTAAAGTCAGAAATAAATAAATCTACATATAAAAAAGGCCAGCAGGTAACGTCTTGTGTTTCAAGGTTGAATTTGTGCGATACATAGCATATTTATTTGAATCATAACTGTTTTTATTAGCAAACTAATTAAGAAATCATCTGCTAACATGCTGAACAACAAAAAATCAATAATTAGCTATAATTTTTGAATAGAACATCATAGAAGTCAGTCTTTTTGACGACACTGTGTAAATTATTTCAATTTGTTACTTTCCGCATACATGAGTGATGTCTAAAGAAGGTATTTTTTTAACGAAAACGTCTTCACGTTTTCTAACTAAGATTGTAGAAATATGTGGTAACTTTTCGAGAAAAAAAACTACACTATAATGAAGGTAATATTATCGTGATCAATTTAGAAAAAAACGTTACGTTTAATGTCTAAAATAGTCGAAATGACCCGATTTTTGCGATCTATGTATGCTATGTATGTGTGTATGTCTGTCTGTGAACAAAATTCCGGGAAAACGGCACAACGGATCGCGACCAAATTTGGAAATTAGCTGGGAGAATATGTGGGAAAACCTGTCAAAATGTAGGAAAATGTGTGAAAATTCTGGAAAATGAGAGAAAATTTGGAAAAATGTGGGAACATGCAAGAAAATGTAGGAACATTTGGGAAAATGTGGAATAAATGTAAAAAAAATGTAGGCAAATGCGAGAAAACGTGAGAAAATTTGGAAAACTGTGGAAAAATATGTAAAAATGTGTCAAAACATTTCCAAATGTGTCATAATGTGTTAAAATATATCACATGTGTCATAATATGTTAAGATGCGTAAAAATGAGTAAAAAAATGGGAGAAAATGTGGGCAAATTTGGGAAAATGTGGAAAAAATTTGAGAAATGTAGGTAAATGTGGGCAAATTTGGGAAAATATGGAAAAAATTTGAGAAATGTAGGTAAATGTGAGATAACGTGAGAAAATTTGGGAAAATGTGGGAAACTATGTCAAAATGTGTCAAAACATTTCAAAATGGGCCAAAATATGTTAAAATGTATCACAATGTGTCACAATATGTTACGTTGCATAAAAATGTGTCAAAAAGTGTATGAAATGTGTCGAAATAAATGAAGACGTGTTAAAATGTGTACAAATGTGTCAAAATGTCTCAAAATGTGTTAAAATTATTGTAAAGTGTACTGTCCATCTGTTAGTAATTTAGAATTTTTTTAATTGTTTAGTTAAGTTTTATTATCACCGCGAGGGGGGGTTAAGAAACATAGATCGAAGGTAATCTTCAATATTTAGGCCAAGCAATATGCGCTTAAGAGATTGAAATGCAGTAATTAAACACCCGGTAAAGGTAAAGGTAAAAATATATAATTGTATAGTAAAAATATTCATCTAGTTTTTTTACTCTTATAATTGAATGTATTTTGAGTTGAAAATACGATACGAAAAACCTTGTCTGGTAGAAAATAACGTTATCACCACATAAAAGACTCCTTCCCTTCCAATCATATTTACAAATATACTACCGATTCTGTTTCCATTTTCAGCTTTACATTCACGCGCCCGAAGACGTGCCTTTCATCAACTCGGAAACCGATCTGCGTGAGGAAGTCATGATGGGCGAATCGTATAATATAATCATAAACGTATCTCGTAGTAGCACGCGAACGCGCTGTGTTTGCCGGGCTGAACATCAACTCTGTGTGTTGCAGATTATCGAGATTGAAAACGACGAGAACGTGAAAAATGTGGACGTGGAAAAAAGGGGCTGCCGCTTCCCCTGGGAGAAGCCGCCGGAGCAGCGAGTGCACGATCTGTACAGCTACTCCAGTTGCGTGGTGCAATGCCACGCCGACGCGCACGCGAGATTATGCAACTGCACGCATCATTTGATGCCTGTATTAGGTAAGAAGATTACTGTGCGGCAGGGGGAGGTTTATTGTCGGAAAACCACTTGATGTATTACATCTTATTTAGAAAATAAGTCTCTTTTATACGAGTACGAATACAAGTACGGGTAGATATATAACAGGGATGGTCAAAGCGCCGACCGTGATCTATTAGTCCCCCGTCTGTCTGATATGTATATTGTTTTATTAATATATAAAACTAATTAGTTTGGCAGAAGAAATCATAATTCACTCTAAAATAACTTGAATATGTATTAGTATTATTCATATATACTTAATATTTAAGCTTATTTTTGTCCTTAAATTAAAATAAGAAATCTCGAGGAAATGACAACATTCAAGATTAAATATTTTAGTGAATGAAATTCCAGATATTTTCAAAATTAACAAAATTATTGATGATGGAATTTTTCTAATTATATGGAAAGAATCTATATTGGTCTTAGTTCCAAAACCTGTTAAAAATGTAGGCGATTCTTTGAAATTTAGACCAATTTGTCTATTAATTAATTTAGCAAAACTTTTAGAAAGACTAATAGAAGCAGTTGAATCTAAAAGAGGTATGTTAAAAAATCATGTTGGGTTTAGAAAAACTTATCAACTCTGAATACTTTAGAAAACGTTATTAATGAAGTTAATTTGGCTAAAATTGGTTCATATAAAAATACAAAAATTATTTATTATATTATGTTTAGACGTCAAAAATTCACTCAATGGTATACATGTGTTAAAAAAATTAAATGCCTTAAAAATTTCAGGTTATTTTATAAACATTATTAAAAGTTATTTCGAAAATAGGGATATTATATTCAGAAATAAAAATTATGAAATATAAAAATAAAAAATGAAGTTGGGCCCTGAATTTTTCTGCCATACTATCCAATAATCTGCTCCCTAGGTAGATTTTTTGGCTAATATTACCTTGATATATACATTTTTCTTTCTTTCGAAATTGCAGTTTTGATACTTTAATTTTCTCTCTGAATTAGCTCTCAATTATTTTCAATGTATATGTGTCACTTTCGTGTATTTTTTCAATTCAAACTCAAAAGGTAAGGATACGTTTTGCAACATGAGCGGCCTGCTCTGTCTGACGGATAATTTCGGTGAGATTCAGCGCGCGTAGCGCCTGCTAAATATTTGACGCAGTCACATTTCAGAAACGCTGAACAGGCTGCATGCAAAGGGATTCGACAAACTGGGGCTGGTGTGCGAGTGCGTGCCCTCCTGCGTTGAACCGGAATACAAAATCGTTGCCAAGAGCAAAGGGTAAATTATTTATGTTACGCACTTTCAACCGAAAATCGCGACAAATTTCACTTTCACCCCGTGATGCCCATCAAATTTTTAAAGCGTGTACGTTTGTTACATATTTAACTTGAACGCCGCAATTTTAAGAAAATCGTAGTGTAGTGAATCTCACCATTAAACAAGTCTCATTTAAACTCTAGTCATTTACAAGCCCCTTTGGTGACTGAAGAAATGTAAGACGATAGCTTTTTATATTAATATTAGATGAAATTCGTGTCATCCGACGAAGTAAAAAACAAAAATCCTGATTTAGTTTTTTACTTTGATAATTGAATATATTTTGAAGATGAACAAAATTGATTCATCATACAACTTTGTTCAACTTCAAACAACAAAATATATTCAATTATCAAAGTAAAAAACTAAATGAGGATTTTTGTATTTTACTTCGCTGCATACAATTATATATTTTTAACTATACAGGTTGTTTACTTGATGCATCTCAATCTCTAAGGGAATATTCCTTGGCCTAAATATTGAACTTTTTATTTAACTTCCATATAATTTTGTTTAAATCCACCCCTGCGAATATAATAAAAATAAACGATATAACTAAATGAAATTTAAAAGATCTTGCCACCTCCTCGAAGTTAGAAAAAGACGAGGATGAGGAAGGCCAAAAGGAGGAATTGTGATGGGAATGAGAAAGAAAATGGGAATCTGGAAAAGAGAGATAGACTATATTTTCTATCGATTTTTTGTAATATTTAAAATTCAAAAATTACTTCTGCGAATAAAAATATAACTAAACAGAATAAAATAAATATCATTTAAATTATTATGATACGAATGAGAAATATATGCAATGACCATATCGCACACTAAGATGACAAATGTCGTAACTTCCAAAAACAGTTTTTGTTATAAATGAATTTTAAAGATTGCAATAGTTCCAGTAGTTTTATCATTGAGTATTGTTCCGGCGGGCTTTTCCGTCGGATTGTTGATCGGAGGTGGTAATTCCGAAACGAATATTTCCACCAGATACAACAGTGTGCCACAGTTGTAAATTGTAACACACTTAAATTGATTTTATGTGCTGCAGGCGTAAATTACAACACACTTATAGTTTTACATGAAACTTAACGCAAAAAAGCGTTAAACTATACATAAGAATTATCAAAACAAAAATCAAAACCTGAAAATTCATTTTGGAAGTTACGACATTTATCATCTCATAGATATCTGATTTTATATAGTAGTAGTTACTGTATTTATTACTATTAATTCTCTACCTGGCTATCGACCTCTTCGGCTCCTTCTGCCGTATATTAGTCTTATATGTATATGAGTGGACTTGCTACTTCAGAAAATCATCCTTGAATTTTATAAAGTGTCGTTAATGACAAATGGTACCGACTAGCCTGGCCCTAGATTCGAATCCGGGTCGCCCATTCGTAAAGCGAGGGTACTAACCAAACACTATATCGGCATGTGATGTTATATATGAATACAGGATTAATACGTTTACTCATCAACATGAATGGTAATTCAGCAATATTTGTAGTTGATTGGTCATGAGTACAAGATCTGAATTGTATACCGTTGATGTGTTGATGTAATTCCAGCGCCTCAAACAACTTGAGCGAGGTGGAAATCCGTCTGCAGTCATTGCCGACGACGCGTTTCAAAAGGAACGTGGTGCGCACAACGATGGATCTCGTAGGTAAAGCAATTTGCGTACGCAATTCGCAGCTGATAAATAATGTATCCGAATACCTTGCAAGTCCTCGTCGCCGCTTGCTGATAAACGCCTCTCGTTGCAGTTTCAATTGGTGGCACCGCCGGGCTGTTCGTCGGCGCGTCGCTGCTCAGCATCGTGGAAACAATCTACTTGCTCCTTCTGAGGCACCCGCAGTAGCGCAATATAAATTATTTATTACCATTCTACATACATACATACAAACAACGAGCACTAATTTATTTACATTAAAGTTTATCTGGGTGTAATTTAAGGGGGCTGAATTAAATAATTGCTTGCGCTAGCTTTTAGATCCTCCAGGGGTCGGAAAAGTGGATGCGTGATAGTTTCGATTCGTAGGCCGGCGAGGAGGTGAGTAGTTCCCGGTAGAGGATCTCCCGCATGGCGACGACGTTGTCGATGGGCACCTGCACGGATTTAAAAGTAAATGGCCGATTAAATATTTCAGCCCCGGATCAAGTACGCACGCTGTGTCCGGCTCGCAGCACCGTGTAGAATACCAAATTGTCCACTCTTTTAACGTATCCCTCGTTGATCATATCGATCTCCAACGCCTCCTGCGTCGCGTTCTGCCAACGCTCGCGGCCCTCCCAATTTAAATTATCCAACCAATTTGCCGTGCCTTGAACGTACAAAGAAGAAAAAACACGCGCCTCCTTTTAATTCGCTCATCTGCTCCTTTTTTTTTCGTCGCCTACGAAGATAACTGAGGGCGTGGGCACGTGCCAGTTTAGCGCGCTTCCTCGTTATTTTCGTTGGGCGCGCGCGCGCGCTAATTGCTCGTTACCGAAGTTTTCGCGACTCGTTAAAACTGTCCGGTCAAAGATACAAACTCGCAGACTCCCAGTAGTGACGGCCCGCTTTTGCATAATTTCGAATTATTGCCGAGGGAACTTTTTCATTATTTATCACGAAGTTTTTTTTGCACAGCACGGGGAAAACACGACTATTTGCAATGGAAATTCGTGTGGGAACAATTCGTTTGTTTGCAACCCTAATCTGGTTTAGAATTTAGATAATTGAAGATGGTAAATTTTTAATTTATATAATTCTTTTATTAATTATATATATGTTATAAAATAAAAAATAAAAAAATAAATATAAAAAAATAAATATTTCAAGTACAAATCCTTGATTTGAAATATCGTCAAAAGTTCAATTATAATATTTTATTTTGAAAAGTTAATATTTGTATTCTCATACATTCTGTGAAAAATGTTAACTAGTTTTGTGGGGTTAGACTACAACCTTTCGTTATCGTATTTTAACCAATAAATTAAAGTCTACGCGAACGATTCAAGCACTAAGGCAAAATTTTGAGCTGTTATTCGCGAAACACAGCCACAAAAGTACAAAAATCCGATGAAAAATTTTATCAAAAAAAATACTGTTTCTAGGCACAGCCCAGTACATTTGTCAGATTTTGTATAGCATTACTAAACCTCAGAGTTTGTACATTAGATTAAAATCAAAATATCACGTTTACCAAAAATATTGTGTTTTATTGCGATTTAAAATGACACCTCTTGTTCTATAACTAATAATCCCATACTATATAATATTTTTGACGAATTATCAAATCAATAAGTTTTGGTGGATGCGCCGGGTAAGTACATGGCCCAGTGTTATTTATCTATTATATGGTAACTTTTTTATCCCATAGAGGCTGTATTTTCTGAGTTATATCTTAAGAGTTATTCGTTTTTGAAAATATGTTCTTATTATACCAATCGTTCATAAATGTCGGTATATATTTTCAGATCAACCTTTTTGTAGGCTATCGGCCAAAAGCTTTTCTACCAAATATTTTCAATGGCATAGTTTTTAGTCCATATAATAAATAGCAAAAACGTTTAATTTTGCTATATATATATATATATATATATATATATATAAATAGCAAAATTAAATGTTTTTGCTATTTATTATATGGACGAAAAGCTATTGATTAAAAAAATCGTTATGAATAAAAATAAAAAAATAAGTAAGTTATTTATTCGCAAATGAATTCGTGAAATTAAGCACGAGAGAAGAAATTCATAAACCGACGTTTATATATTTATATACTTTTATTTTAAACTTTTAGTTTTATCGTCGTGTACAATTACGCGATTTACTTGCATTCGAGCCCATAATATGTTTTTTTATTACGATTATTAATCCGATGTTTACATCGCGTAAAAAAATAATAGAAAAGTTTCCATTACAATAAAAGAATAATTTTATTATTATTCTTTTATAGTAACCCATCGCGTTGCGTTTTATTGTCGCGCCCCCGACGAGATTAATGAGTTTTTGTAAATCTTTTACAACTTACCAGGCGTGTTGACAATAAAATCCAGGGCTCCATTATAAACAATTACTTTAATGTCCGTTATATTTAATATCTCCTCAACTGCAAAACGAACAGAAAAAAAAATGCGAATGAAAACAGGGGCGCTGTCGTAGCGGACCGAAAATGAATTATTACTTGTCCTCGTCACCGGACGGATGAGATCCCCATGTAGTGAATTATAAATATCATCATTTATAAAGTACCATTCTACTTCCTTTGAGATGTTTAATGCTTCTTTTATAACGCCGTTCATAAATTCATTGCACGTGTCTTGGTATGTCAGAAACCCTTCAGGAAAGAGAAAAAATATATATAAATACGATGATAATACGAGTGTGGCATGCAAAAAATTAATGGATTTCAGTGAGGTTGCCACAAATCTAGCACACATAAATAATCATCTTTTGAAGAGATTTTGATAAAATTGTATTTGCTTTATATAGTTTTTAAATACTAGTCTATATTTCGATTATTTTTAATATATTAGGCACGAGAATTATTTTTTTTTATTACTCGACACCTCAAGTTGAGATATCGAGATATCATTACTAACCTCAAGTTTGTACTTTAGATTAAAATGAAAATATCACGTTTAACAAAAATATTACGTTTTTCTATTGATTTAAAATGACACCTCCTGTTCTATAATCCCATACGATCGCTCAATTAGAATTTTTGACTAATTTTCAAATCAATAAGTTTTTGGTGGATGCGCCGGGTAAGTAAATAGGGCAGACATAATTATCCATTATGTGGTAACTTTTTAAATCCATATAGGCTGTATTTTCGGAGTTATATCTTAAGAGTTATTCGTTTTTGATAATATGTTCTGATTATACCAATCATTCATAAATGTTGGTATATATTTTCAGATCAACCTTTTTTTAGGCTATCGGTCAAAGGCTTTTCTACTAAATATTTTTAATTCCATACGTTTAATTTTACCATTTATTATTATATGGACTAAACAAAATCATTATGGATTAAAAAAATCGTTGAGATGTCGGGGTTAAAAATAATACATGTAGATAGTAGCTAATATATTGAAATATTTACTAATACGAGTGTTGCTATTTATATATTGAGAATGAATAACGAAAACAATAATTTGGATGTAGAAACTTCTTCTGTATTATTTTTCAGAATACTCTCCTTTAAGATCTACACATTTTTAATAGAAAAGTAGCAAGGCTGCTTTCTTGCCATTTTATGAAATAACCAATTTTTGCATAATTAAAAAATGAATACATTTATATATTTCGGATTTTTAATTTTATGAGTGATTTAAAAAAAACTACGTGAAAATTCATTTGAAGTTAGTAGTAGTAAGCTTCAAATAAAATAGTTGTTATATCACCTTACTTGGCATGGAAGTCGTGTTGGACTTGAGCATGATGTTGTAGATGTCAATACCCTGCGTCGCCTCGATAACAGCATCCGTAATCTTCGCCTCGATCGCGGAGGCGTCCTCGAAATCGCCCCGCTGTATGGCGACTTTAATGAGCTTAGCTAAATCATCGATTGCCTTGAAACCGTGCCTATCCGTTAAGCCCTGTAATTAATTATCGAGAGGTGGGGCGGCAGCCCATTCCTGTTAGAATGTTGCGCAGGAAAGTACCGGCGATAAAACTTACGAGATTTAAGGCGAACGGCGCATAATTCATAATGTAATCAATCGGCGAGATATACGAGTCCCCCAGACCTATTCCTTGCAAATTAGCGCGCAGCTTTCCTTTCTGTGTCTCCTGGAACGCATATAAATCAGGCCAGTGTCTCTTATAACCGAAAATATTTATTATACACCTGGGGTTCCAGCTATGTTTAATTAAAAGTGGGGATTTAATTTGTGGGTTTGTTTAAAATGACAAAGTATTTAAGAATTAAAATGTTAAAAGGATCAATTAAAAGTTCCTTTGATGATTTATTAAAAATAATACGGTGAGCGTTGTGTAAATAGGCGACGTGGCACAAAAAGTGTGAACGCGAAAAAGTAATATCTGTCTACTGCGCGTTGCATTATCCCCGTTGGCCTCTTGAAGGTTCGAAATTAGCAAACTTACTTTGTGAATTTGTAAGGCAAATTCGACGGCCATCTTACCGCCGTACGATTCACCGAAGATATAGAGGGGTATCGATTTGAAATCTTCAAACTTATCGAGAAATACTTTGAGGAAGTTGAGCAAATCCGCACCGATCTCCCTATTATTTTCTACGAGCCTGGTAGCATTATCCGATACATAACTGAACCCAACTCCCACGGGATTATCAACAAACACCACATTAAAGTCCTTGACCCAAGAGTGCTCCCGGTCCTGCATATCCATTGTCAAAGGTCCGATTTCTATGAAATTACCATATCCGCTGGAGGGCATGCCGGGGCCACCTAAAAATTAATTACGATTTTACATGGAAATTGCCGGAGGGGTGCCCCCCGTTCTCTCACCCTGTAACCAAATTATCAGCGGCCTCTCCGTGTAGTGCGGAACGTTTGCGGTCGTGTAAAAAAGCCACCAGAACATGTGCGCGTTGGGCCGCACCGTCACGTAGCCCCAATCCTGCTCACCTGGCCCGACCCCCTGCCTACCTGCAAAAGATAACAGCTCATTCACGCGATCGGCCCTCCAACCCCTGCGATTCCGCAGGATAAATCAATGTCGGATACAACTAACCCGCAACTAACAGATAAAACAATAAAGAATGGGATCGGAATGGGCCCATCGAGAGATGGATCCGCTTCAATTACTTACGTCCCATAATTTATCGCCCTTTTAAACTACATTAATCACAACATCTGCGACGGGAACGGATTTAAAATAATAAAGTCGCCCGTCCCAACTTTGCCCGAGTGCAGTGCAGGGGCTCGATGATAAAACGGCGCGCGATGCCCTCCGTGCAATTTTAATGCGGGAAGTTCGGCGAAGGGGTTAATTGTGTATTGTAGTTGCCATAATTAATGCCAGGAGAAAAACGGTAATTCTATAAGGGCGCATAATTAAGTGCACATTTTCGTTCTAACGTACAATAAACAGGAATGCGAATTACTACGCGCACAGCACTTAATTTTAATAACACTTTCGTTTTACACGGTAATTATTTCAGAAACTTAATTGATATTATTTTAATTATATACATTTATTCGTGAGAATATAATAAGTATTATACATATGTCCACAATCATACATATACGTTAATAGAATTAATCCACATGGCATAACACATGTCTCTTAAGCCATTATGACATTATCTAGTTTTATATATAGAATTGATATATTAAACTGTTTAGCTATTTCAAAATGGAAAATTAATATTGTGTATTACGGTGTTGTTATTGTTAAGTGAATTTACTATTATTCCGCCGCTATATAATTTTCTACATGTGTGTATGACAGTGTATGTAGTTTGTGCCTGCATCGAAAACGATATAAGAAACTAACGTCATACGACCTTTAGATATTCTGCCATATATTTATGTACAGGCAAACGACGATGTAAAATGAAGAAAATGAAGGAACAAAACATAAACATGTTGCCTGCCATTTTTTTTAATAAATCAGCGAACATCTTACGGTTTCAAGGAAATTTGTTAAAAATGGACGTTATACGAGAAATAAATCCAAAAATTGCTACTGCTAATTCTTAGTAGCGTATATCATAATTATGATACTAGGAACAAAACTAACATCAGTAACATAGATGTGAACAGACCGACTACCTCACGCACTGGCATTAATTACTATGGCCCTAAACTATATAACAATTATTGGATTGTTAAGGCGTCTACTTTGTGTTTGATGTTTCTGTGTAATTGTTAGTTTTCCTTCTTTTTTTTTTATTATATAAAGAGCGATCGGTTACAATTGCTTTAGTCTTCGGAGGAGCTCGAAAATGGCTAGAGCTTAGCCGAAACTAGTTGCAAAGTGTAACTGAAGTGTGATAAAAAACAAAGTAAAAAATCGTTTTATTTATCCCTTATATAACAATTTATCGTAGAAAATCAAAGATCTTACGGTTTCAAGGAAATTTGTTAAAAATGGACGTTATACGAGAAATAAATCTAAAAATTGCTACTGCTAATTCTTAGTTCTATAGAATTTGATCATAATTAAATATTATAGAAAATATTTAATTGAAGTTTAATTACAGTATTTTGTTTATTGGAGTATAGTTGCGGAAAACGTATGTCTATTCTAAAAAAAAATACTGGAGATTCTCTTTGTGAACACTTGAAATAAAATGATTTTTTTTTTAAGTTGACTTGTGAAAAATGTCATATGTGGAAAAATTAAGGTAACTGGGCTAAGACATATTTTACAGTCGAGACGTGGATGATAGATATAGTGGCATTGTTAGTTAAGTAGTAAAATAGTTTTTAACATGTCGAAGGGCGTACAAATTATTGGGTAAATTTTTTATTGTTGTGTCGTTTGCATTTATGTTGATGTCATGCAGCGTCATGGGCATAGGGCCTTTCAAAAGTCTTTTAATAAAATGTTACTGTTACTGAATTTCTGTAATCATACTAAAATCCGTTAGTACACTAATCCACTAAAACACGCTTATTTTATTCGACTCATAATAAATAATTGGCGCGATTTGAATGCGAGGCACGCACATTTTTATGTGTCGCCCCGCGCGCTGCAGTGTAAATCCCGGGGCGCCCGTCCAGAAAACACAATCAACCCCTTCAATGCCGCAACGACGCCCGCGTCAATTGCGGGGGCGCAATAAAATTAACCGGTTTTATTCTAAATACACGCCATTACGGGTTTAGTTGCCCAAACAGCTCCGCTGCTGTGTTATTACTGCTCGCTCTCCATGACACGCTGGGGGAAGGCTGCGAGCAGTCCCCTGATAGACAATTTACTAAGCTGCCGGGGTTGGGGAACTAGATTAACACTTTCACTTAGATACTACTACTACTACTACTGTGCATGTTGCAGGGTTGTGTAATTATAGTCATAATGGGCTACATAAATAATTAATACGTTAAATTTATTGCATATAAATGCAAATGTTAAAATTTCAACGAAAATAAAATTTATGAAAATCGCGCAAAATTATTGAAAATCGCATTATTCAACAGTTTAACTCGTTGAATTTCCAATCGTTTTTACTGCTTTTTTTCTCAGATTAATAAGAATATTTGGTTTTCCCATATGAATTTCGGACTGATAACTTTTTTTGAATAAAAGCCCTACAATCGGGCTAATAGAAAATTAGCTCAACATTTTCTATTAGCCCGATTGTAGGGCCTTTCTTGAAAGAAAGTTTTCAGTCCGAAATTCATATGGGAAAAACAAATATTCTTATTAATCTGAGAAAAAAGCTGTGAATGTGCAAAAAAAATGCGTAATGAATTGAATTTTTGTAGACAATTTCAACTTACCCAATGGAAGTTCAGAATCTCTGCCTTATTGAGATTCGAATTCAAATTAAAATATTTCCTATTCTCTTGCTTGTTGCTAGTAATTGTTTTTTTTACAATTACAAACAAGATATCTTATTTTTAACAATCGTTACAGTTAAACCCTGGTTTCCTCAGAAGTGGTCGCTTTTGATGTGATTTTTCATTACAAAAATAGCTTTACGTGTATATAAACGAATAAGGTTTCCCACAAAGAATAATACCTTAACTTAATTCAAAACGGCAATGAATTACGATTGAACAATTGTGAGTTATTGAATTATATATACTTAAAACGATTTTTGTAATGTGTAAATCAAAAGTTGCAGCTTTTAAACGACTGCTGCCCCGAGAAAACCAGCGCTTTAGAGAGTATATTTACTGGATTTTGGATTAAATTAAAAATGTGGTAACACACCTTTCTATTATTTTTATTAAAATTCCGTACCCTCTCTATCTCAACTGTGTCACCGGCTGATTTTATTCGACACGCACTATACATGATATTATTTTCATAACACGTTATTAAAACCGAGTTTTAAATGCATTTCATCAGCCCGCACAGCGCTCATGTGCAGTCAATGTAATATTTATTAAAATTGTTTTATAAAGCTGAGGCCATGTAGTGTAATACGCAGTGCAATTGACATAGAATGGAACGGACAATTTAATATGCGCATTTGCATGTGTTGATTTTACATTTAAACAAATTACACAGGGGGTGGTTTCAACAAAAAAAATCAAGCCCGGCATGATATTTTAATTCCGCGTTTCGCGTCGCCGTCAGCCCACGAGCCTCGCGCGTGCGACTATTGAAGTGGATCGCGGTGCGCAAATGAAATGGGGTTTTATGTGGTATGTGGGGGGTGTTCTTTACCTTCGGTGGTGAATTTGTGATTCCACGCGCAGCAAGTAAAATAGAATATAAAAACAGTACACAGCAGCAGCACGTTTTTTAAGCGGTGCCATTTCTATTCAGCGCCGCATTTGTTATTTGCGACACACGACACGTCGGTCAGTGAGTTAAGCCCCCGTCGTCATGTAGGTCACTAAATTAAACAATTGGCCCGTGTGGCTTTGCTTGATTGTTCTCGTGTTATCGCCGCGCATATTGTAAAGTTGGCATAACCTTGACCATTCTTCATGCGTTCATTAAGATCCCGTGTTGTGTCCCACAATTGGACGGCCGCCGGCCGTTGAGGAAGTCGCAGATTTCGGTGCGGAATTTCCAACGTCAGAGCAAACAGGCCTCTTATAATTGACAGTTATATTTGGGTATCAATTTATTACTATTTTCTTCGTTCGTCATTTCGTATCATGTAATTTATTATCATGTGGATCTGTCAGAGTGTCATTTAGAACTGTAACAGCATGACTCTTTTTTTTATAGCAGACAGCACTGATTTTAAACAGAACACAAAAAGAAAAACTCTCGCTACACAGATTAAATTCTTAAGAAGAGTACGAGTCATGAAACGAAATAAAATTAGAAACTCACTAGTAAGAGAAGAACTGAAACCTGCAGAGTTTAAGAAAAAAAACTAAAGAAGAGTACGAGTCACGAAACGAGATAAAATTAGAAACTCACTAATAAGAAAAGAACTGAAACCTGCAGAGTTTCAGAAAAAAAAAACAAGTGGGGATACCTACTATGACTTTAAATGTCATAAGAACCAGAGGCATTAATAATGTGTACGAGGCAAGCACCCAAGCAAAGAGGATAATATGAAGTACAAGAATATGCGATAAGGTGTTTGAGGGCATCATTAAAAAAAGGGGGAAAACTAGGCAGTGGACATTTTCCCTAAAAATATTATATGTATGACTAGAGTTTCATAGAAAGTAGTGGCAACATTAGGTAGGTAGATAGAAATTTATTGATATAGATCTTACAAGTAAAATTACATTACTCTCCTTCAATATAATCCCCAGCAAAGGATATTACCTTTAAAACAGTCGATTAGTTCAGTGTCATTATGAGCATGTTCACAAAATTAAAATTATAGTCATATATATAGAATTTATAAGTATAGAAGTATATATATATATATATATATATATATATATATATATATATATATATATATATATACATATATATTTCATACAAATATACTTCCGCCGATGTAATAGTAATTTTTTAAAGAGATAAAATATTAAAACTGAAAAAATTATTAAAATCACCCAGCTCAGTGGCCGAGTGGTTAGAGGCGTCGTCCGTCTCGTACTGAGCATTGGGGAGCCTGAGTTCGATCCCCAGCGGGAAACGAATTTTCGCGAATCACCTTTCACAGTTTTTCAGAGGTTTTCTGTGAAGTTAAGGTAAATATCGGGTGATTAAACTCCTCTGAGCTTCTCCCTTGAGCGGCGGAAAAGCCTCAAGGCTGATAGCCCTATAAAGATTTTTAAAGTTTTTTTTTTTAATTAAAATCGTGGTTGTCCGTGGAAAAAATGCATTTGAATGTTATTGTGGATTATGTAAAGCCTATGGCCAGAATTACTTCTCAATAGACGTAAAGGTTTCTATATTCCACATAACAGACTTTTATAGAGGGAGGTATAATTGGCTCCGTCTACATCCCTGCACGTCTCAATCCCTGTACGCCACCTAAATGTCTTCTCTATATAATTCTCTACCAGATAGTTGAGCACAATTACGCTTTTCATCATAAAACTGAATATTATCGAGTTTGACACGGCGTTCATCAGTTCACCGTCTAATTAATTCACGCCCTATAGAAATTCTAACCAAATTTCATTAAAAACTTTTCCATCCCCCGCACATAATAGCCGACCCGAATAAAATTTGTTCCAATTCCCCAATTCCTGGGCTAGGTATGCAAAGCAAACGGTCACCCCCGCTTCAGCCGCCTTGAAAACGTAAAAAAAAGTATCCTCGGTTATGCCGGAACCCGATTGAATATTCACAAAGCAATTGATCCGTTTAGGCGGCGCTTTCGAACGTGCGGGGGCGGGGGCGGGCGGCTCTCGGACCGAGGAGGCCATAATGTCGAATGATTCGGAGAAATCGGGCGCGAACGTGTCACATGCAGTGTGCGGCTTTTGTGTGACGGGCACGCGGCGCCAATGAAAAACCGTTTAAAGTTTATAATGCGCGGGAGGAAATGTAGGAAACTTCATTCCATATGTTACAAGCCGCTCCGAAGCGAGGGATCAAAAACAAGCCCCCGCCTCGACGGTCGCCGCGACACAGTTGCAGACAATTACGTGACTCGCAGTAATCGTAATTAAAAATAATAAAACGTTGCGCGGGGTTTACGCTGAGAGCGCGCGACGGGGTTGAGGGATTTGTTGGAATTATAGTTGGATTACATTATTTTTTTTGGTTGCATATGTTATCACGTTGAAATATCTAGTGAAAAACGTGTAAATGTTGAAATTTAAACTAATTAGCTGCAGGCTAGCCATTATGGAGATTTATGTTCTTTTATTTTTGCAGGACTCGACTATATATATATATATATATATATATATATATATATATATATATATATATAAGCGTAAGTATGTAGCTAGCTATAAACCCCAAAGCTTCGGAAAATGTGTGCTTACGCTTATGATATTAATTAATAATACAGCCAAACATTCACTTGTCGAAATATTGCAAGAACTGAACTCAGAACCATGGAAAGTAGAGGTTGGGAAAAATAAGCAACGAGTACATGTAGAATATGTGGAAAAGGAAAGGAATCATTAAATCACCTAATGAATAAAGGTCCAGAGATGAAAGAAAGTACTGACTGTAGTGCAGCGTGAGGATTAGAATGGATAAAAGCAGTCAGCACGAGGAGGACGCAATTGGACGGGAGCTCAGGATGGCAATTAAAAATGCGAAACCCGTTCGTAGATATCTCTACTTTTTCGCGTCACAACGCTTCAAAATTCGTAAAAATTGCTTGAAGTTACCATGTTCAGAAACCACTTTTTCCAGCTGTATCTCAGTAAGTGTTTCTCATACCAACTTTTGGTTTGTGTTTCTGGATTCAGGAGGTGGCTTTCCATACGAAAACTCTATAATCCCCAATCCACCTCTATTATTTTTAACGTGGTATGCAAAACCTCGAGAAATTATCAAAAGGGTAGAGGTCAAACTTTCACAATAAAAATCAAAAAATTAAAAAACATTGGATACTACCAAACAATACTACCTAATGCTAATTACAAATCCGAAACCCGTTTGTGAAATTACCATTTCAGAAACGCTCTTTTCGAGTTGTACCTCAGTAAGTGTTTGTCGTACCAAGTTTTTGGATTCAGGGGGTGGCATTACACACGAGAACTCTATTATCCCCAATCTACCTCTATTACTTTTAACGTGATATGCTAAATATCGAGAAATGATCAAAAGGATAGGGGTCAATAAAAAAATAATAATAAAAAGTGCATTTTATGCTACCAATCAATACTCATTAGGAAAACCTTTTGTGGATATCTCTTTTCGTTTTCGCGTCACAACTTTTCAAAATTTGTAAAAATGCTTGAAATTACCATCTTCAGAAACAACTTTTTCCAGCTGTATCTCAGTAAGTGGTTCTCATACCAACTTCTAGTTTGTGTTTCTGGATTCAGGAGGTGGCTTTCCATACGAGAACTCTATAATCCCCAATCCACCTCTATTATTTTTAACGTGGTATGCAAAAAAACGAGAAATGATCAAAAGTGTGGATGTCAAACTTTCACAATAAAAATAATAAAATAAAAAAAAGCATTTGATGCTACCAAGCAATACTCCCTAATGATTATTACAAATCCGAAACCCGTTTGTAGATATCTCTTTCGGTTTTAGCGTCACAACGCTACAAAATTCATAAAAATTGCTTGAAATTATCATTAAAGAAAAGCTCTTTTTCGAGCTGTATCTCAGTAAGTATTTGTCGTACCGACTTATAGTTTGTGTTTTTGGATTCAGGGGTTGGCTTTCCGTACGAGAACTCTATTATCGCCAATCTACCTCTATTACTTTTAACGTGATAGGCGAAATTATTAAAGGGGTAGAGGTAAAATTTCATCTTGTTTCGTGCTTACATAGTCAATCTTAGCTGTTTTGTGAAACAAAATCCTCTAATTTTTGTGGAAATCATGATTATTAGCTCCGATGATCATTTTAAGACGATCTCTGGAAAATGTCGATCCATCATTCGCCTGTGATAATTTTCTCTCTCCACGTTTTTAGAAATAAATGTATGCCTAGTGTTTTGACTAGTGTTTATATAAACAAACCATCATGTGAATAGTGTAGGCGTGAACGCACCTTAAAACAGAATATTGGTAAAAAAAAATCTCATAAAACAGATTAGCAACTTCATAATTATAACAGTACGAGGCGTGATATAAATATTTCATCCCAAATCTAACTTTTATTAATTTGACTGAAAAATATCGTTAGAGTTTGCGAATTTGCGGGTTATTTATATTCATTATTTTGATTGTTCAATTTAACAGCAGCGAGGGGGAGAATAATAAATCAAAGTAGCGCTTTGAGGGAATAAACCGAAAGTAAATATGGGCGGCAGCAACGCCCCCGCGCGCCCGCACTGTCGAAATAATCAAAATTCATCAGGAGCATCAATTATTTATAATTATCACCGAGTGTGTCTAAACAGATTACATTTGATTCCCTTAAATAATTGAGCGGCGCCGCCCGAATAATTCACAAGGGCTGGGCAGGGAAGCAGAAAAAAGGAAGGACTGAAATAGAGAGACGGGGAAAAAAGTCGTTACAAATATATCCCAATATACTAATTGAATTACCAACCATGCGAAGCATTGAAGAGAATATATACGGTTTTCTGGGGCCAAAAGCTCTAGGCGCATGCTGGGCTGGACCGCTTATAGTGCCGGGTTTCCCAGCCAGTTGGCGTTAATGTCGGGAAATCCGAACCTCGTGATATTTCGCAGCTTCAGTCCGCCAAAAGTGACGAGCGTTAACGCAACGTTCGCACCAAACTGGTAAGCGTCGCGACGCGTACGACGCCCGCGTACTAAGAACAATAATAAGTGAAACTTTTAATGTGTAATCAATATAAGGATTATTTTTAATGCAAGTGCAGGAAAGTAAAGCATACGAACAAAAAGTACGTAAATAATGTATGATCAACTAATTTACATATCTAATATACGTTGATTGGAGACCGAGAGAGATAGAACGAAGAAGCGCTTTATTTACTCCGGGAAAACTTCAACCGCAATTACCCATTCCGATTCTCATTTCCATGCCGCATCTTAATTACACATTACCCCGGAAACCCCGATACACATTTTTCTAAATTCACGCCCTGATAAATTCCGCGTTTTTTTCTCGGAAGAATTAGCCAGATAAAGAAAATAAATTTCGCCCCTGTTAACGAGACGGCCGCTTTTTGTGGCGGGCGTCGCCACACACACAAAACAACAGAAAAACAAAGCCCGCGAAAAAAATAATCGTTACAGCCATTAATTATACTGATTAACAGAGCGATTAATCTCCCCCCGAATAATGTCGAATAATTTAATTAGCGCTGCAAAGAAACTTTTCTGATTTATTCCGGCTAATAATAATTAATTTTTACGACGGTTTAATGGTTGTTGTTCACGAGGCGCCGAGAAACAATTTTGCAGTAACCCTTTGTCGGCACGGTGTTTTATGTGAGGGATGAAGCCGTTACCGTTTTCATCGATTTAAAATAGAAGATAAACGGTGTAACTGTTAGTCGTTCGGGGGGTGGGAGGGTGCTTGCTATTTGTATGAGTGTATGTGTGTGTGGGTTATATATAGTGTAGAGAGCTTCAAGTGGTAATGGCGGTGGTTATTTGTAAAACGGAAGGAATTGCCAAGATTTCAATTACCACCCATGTTGCAGCTGCTATTAAAGAAATGTGAATTGGTTTTATTTTTGAAATTTCTCGGGGCGGTAACGGTTTGCTGAAAGGGCAGCCGACTGCAAACACACATTACATCGCAGTTTGCACAGAAAAAATTTATTGCATTACCACAGCTGAAAGAGTGCGGTATAATGGTGTATTATTTTTTTATTACACAACCGGATATTTGTTGTTGAAAGAGCAAATATTTGCGAATCAAATTTAGCGTGGGGGTGAAACTAGCGCCAAACAATTCCAATAACTGTTTGCGGAATAATGAACTTGAAGTTGCGATAATTAAACATATTTGTAGTTAGGGGGATTGTGCTGTGTTGTTGAAATTATTGACAGTTGGTAGGGTTTTACGAATCAGCCTACATTTTTAATGAGAGCTGTATACATGTTTTATTAGTCATTAAAAAATATGGGGGCGAGTTTGTTCGCGTTGAAATTTTAATATTTAATTGATTTGCTGATGTAAAACATCAAATAGGGAAAAATTGCATGCAATTTTTATTGAATATATGTATTTATTAGTCATTTTTAATTCGGAATTATTGATTTTTACTTTCCGAATAGAAAAATTATAGAATCGCTAATTTTGATATTTCATGGAACATTCCATGAATAATCTATTCATTATTTATTTTTACTTTCCGAATAGAAAAATAAAAAAAGACCTTTATTTGGCATATCAGCCCAACCCTTTCCTTTACAAATTCCAGCCGCAAAAAAAAACAATACTTTCACAGAAAGAACTAAAAAATAAATAAAAAAAGAATACAAATTAACATTTTCTACCCACTAAAATAAACTAAACCCCCTCTGCCCTCGCCAATTTCCTTTCCCACGTCAGCCTCCTGCAGATTTTCACGCCTTTCCCATCCTCTCCTAACCATTCGTTCAGTTTTCTGCACTCTCCCACCCACTCTGTTTTCACTCCCTCACACCTTAGCAAAGAATAAGGTGCCACCACGTGTCACTCCCCTTCCTACACAGCGCACACGCGGTGTACCCCAGCCCCATCCACACTCGCTCTTCTGACCTACACCTCGCTCTTGCCATGCATACTTTGTCCTCTCTGCTCCACTCTCCCCTGGCTAAGTAGCTCGGGAGTTTCCCCTGCACTTGCCACTCTATGTAGCCAGGGTTGTATGAGCTCTCAGCCATTGTCACTTGCCTTTCTTGCCACTCAATATCCCTCAGTCTCCCTTATCTCAGTTCCTAGGCTACCCCTTTCTCTCAGCTTCTCCTCTACCCACAACTCAGACATACCCACTTTTTCATACATCCGTTCTCTATCCTTCCTCCATCTACTCTCTGTTCTACTCTTACACCTCATCCATACCTCCCGTACCAGTCTTTCCTCGCCCAAATACTGCAATCTTTCCTCAAACTTCACAACCCTCACACACGACTCCCACCACATACTCATAAGACTTGTCTCCTGCAACAGCACTGCTCTCGGTGTCGACCTTTCGAGCCCTAGCAGATTCTTCAGGAACCAACCTTGCTCCCTTTCTATTACCTCCCATTCACGCAATCCCCACACTTCCACTCCATACAACAATATAGATTTTACACACACATCCCAGATCTTGCACGCCATTACGAGGTTACCACCCCACAAGCTCCCCCATTTTCTGCACGCAATCCCCCAAGCCATTCTTGCTTTCGCCTGCATACACTCCACATGCATCCTAAGCCCTCCTCCACAGTCAAACCAAAAGCCCAAATATTTAAAGCCATTCACTCTCTCAATCAGCCTTTCCTTCCATTTCAGCCCTTCGCCCTTACCCCTCCTGCCCCTATTCCTACACAACATCCATTTGGTCTTTTCCACATTCACCGCTAGCCCCCTCTTATCCAAGTACCTACCCATTCTTTCCAACATCTCTTGCATCTCTTCCACTCTCTTTTCTGGATATAAAAAAAAACTTGTTTGTGCAAATGAAATTCATCATTAAGAGCAGCTACGAGAAAACATTTTTAATACTGCTATTCTAATCCAAAATTAGCAAGATTTAGATGAAATTGATATCTTATTGAAAACCATCTTTAAATTAAATAATTAGATGATTATGTTTTACATTTATTTGCTTTCTAACTTTCTATTTTGCTGATTCTATTATCTAAGGCATGATGAGTGAATAAGTATGGCTTTAAAATTCAGATTGAAATTTCTAGATTTCCATTTCTCTTTCTTTTATAGCTATAAAAATATGTGGCGCTTCCTTGCGTCTTCTTCCACACCTCTCCTGCATCATAATTCATCGGGCGGCCCCCTTATTTGTTTGCCCGTAAGTCCCCCCGCGCCGCAACGCCGCACGCCGAACGGAAAAGTTGTCAATGAAGGCGATGCGGCCGGAATGCAAGTGAAAAGTTTAAAGTGGCGAGAGCGACTTTGGCGCTTGCGGGGGCGCGAAGTGCCGAAAGTATAAAACCCGTTCCGGTGTAACCTCTCTCTCCCTGTTTTTCCCCGAGACCGCCATGAAGTCATCAATCACACGGGGAACGTGCCATGCGGACGGACGCCAGAAAAAGGCGCTTCCGCAAAGGAGAGGAGGAAAAAAAAACGAATAAGTTAATTATTTACGTTGTTAAGACCGACAGAGCCCGGTTTTTCGGCAACGAGCGCGGAAATACTCAAATACAATTGATGGGAGTGGGAGTGCAGAAGGGCAGGAAGAAGGGTTTAATTAAAGCAATTTATGACAACATATTAATAACACAAAAGAGCTTTTTATCACTCTTATGATGTTTTTCATTTAAAAGTAAAATAAAACGTAAATGAAAAAATTAATGGGCAATCTGTAGATTCATATATGAGTTTGAAAATTGGAATCACCCTAAGTAATAACAGATGTTTTCCTGATTCCGCAGACCTTTTTTTGGCATATTTAATAGTTTCAAAAATTTATTATACGAATATTATCGTTATAAGTCAAGCATCATAGATCATATAATTACAAATCAAGATAAAACCAATATCAATATGAAACTAATAGATAAAAGAAAAAGAAAATATACAAAATACATACAAAGAAAATATGAAGTCAAGGCATCATAGATCATATAATTACAAATCAATATAAAACCAATATCAAGATAAAACTAATAGATGCAAAGAAAATATACAAAATACTTACAAAGAAAATAACAAGTCAAGCATCATAGATTATATAATTACAAATCAAGATAAAACCAATATCAAGATTAAACTAATAGATGCCTCCTGTTCGGACAATAGGGCAATAAGAACATCATGAGATTTGGAAATTTAAAAAATTAAAAATAAATATGTTACCAAATACAAATAGTCAATTATGAAAATATTAAAATACAGTTCGCCGAAGAAAGAAAGGTCACACATTATAGAAATTTCTCATAGACAACCTACAAAAAAATAATTAAAAAGAACACGAAAATAATAAAATTCAAACATCGCGAAGACAATGAATGGATTAACAGCGAAACAATAAACATGATAAAAGAAAAAAACCGGCTATATAAAGAATACAAAAAGAAACCCACAAATACTGATAAAAAAAGAGACTATTATATACAGAAAAAAACAATTGAGAAAAAAATAACAGCAAGGAAACAAGATTACTACAAAAGTAGAATAAACGCAGTGGCAAATAACCCAAAAAAGACATGGAACGAAATCAATAGAATACTACATAAGAACAGCAAAACACAGCAGAAAATTAAAACGATTCAGGGCAAAGATGGTTTACAACTAACAAACATCAATACTATAGCAGAGGAATTTAACACTCACTTTGCAATGATAGGGTCTCAGTTAGCGGAAACCCAATTGAACCAAAGAAGAAGAAACAGAGCAAACGCACTGTATAGTACAGTGACTGAAACTGTACACTTTGAAAAAATAAAGAACAACGAAATAATAGAAATAATAAAATCACTAAATCCAAACTCAGCACCTGGAAAAGACCAAATAACGACTAGGATAGTACAACAATTAGAAGAAGAACTGACACCAATAATAAGAGAACTGACCAACAGAATCTTCGAAGACGGTGAATACCCAGCTTCTCTAAAAATGACAATAATTAAACCGATTTTCAAAAAAGGCGATAAAACTACCAATCGACCACTAATCGATCACTAATATCAACTTTTGGAAAAATCACCGAAAAAATAATACATAATAGATTAACAACACACACAGAAAAACATAATATTATAAAAGAGCGCCAATACGCATTTCAAAAGGAGTCAAGTATAACTACAGCGATTACAGACATGATAGAACAGATACACGAGAAATCAGACATGGAAAACGAAACAGCTATCATATTCATAGATATGAAAAAAGCTTTCGATACTGTATGCAAAGCAAAACTGCTGGAAAATCTGTCACAACTTGGAATAAGAAACACACCACACAAAGTATTGACTAGCTACCTAAACAATAGAAAACAAATTACTAAGGTACAAGAAGTGGAATGTGGCGAAAACGAAACAGAATATGAAGTACCTCAAGGAGGAGTACTAGCACCATTACTTTATATTTTATATATAAATGATATATTTCAACTAAAACTGAATGGAAATATATTCATATATGCAGACGACACATGTCTCATTCATAGTGGAAAAGACAAAAATAAAATGCAATCAGAGATACAGATGGATATAAACAAAATCACACAATGGTGCTACAACAACTCCCTAGCCATAAACGAAGAAAAAACGTACCTACATGATGATCTCAAAGAAAGTAAACCCACAACCAGAGATACAAATATATATAAATAGACAAAAACTAAAAGCGGTAAACAATATAAAACACCTAGGAATATACTTCCAAAACAATCTAAAATGGAATCGACACATAGAAGAGATGGAAAAAATAACACCATAATATTGGCTGCGCTATATAGACTAAAACACATATTACCAACAGAACATAAGAAAATGGTTTACAATGCACTGTATGTAGCAAGGAACCACTACCTAATAAACGTATGGGAAAATACAACGAAAAGAAACAACAAAAAACTTCAAATACAACAAAATAAAGTCTTAAAAATAATAGTTAACAAACCAAAACGCTACAGTAGACTACAAATACACAAAGAAGCAAATGAACAAACCATAGAAAATAAAATTAAACAAACATCT
This sequence comes from Lordithon lunulatus, assembly GCA_963942505.1. Taxonomy (NCBI): domain Eukaryota; kingdom Metazoa; phylum Arthropoda; class Insecta; order Coleoptera; family Staphylinidae; genus Lordithon; species Lordithon lunulatus. The sequence continues at coordinate 55,081,277 of OZ012668.1, read as the reverse complement.
TACTAGTCATGCAAATCAAAAATAAATTAATGAAAACTAGCATTCATCTAAATCAAAGAAGAGACTTACATCACCACTATACAAGAAGAAAAAGTGATATAGCAACAGGAAACAGCCGGACATCAACTCTATAGAATGGAATAAATATTGGAATCAAACACTTCAATAATTTACCTAAATACATACAAAACAATTCCACCTTAAAAACATTTAAACAAAAATTAAAAGACCTCTGAATACAGAATCAAGAAAAACAAGAAAACTAAACAAATACAACACCACTATCAAGAATAACACAAATAACAAGAACAACAAAAACAAGAACAAAAAGGACTCCTTCACACCAGGCTGTCCATGTCAGTGGATTGGTGACAGCACTGAGAGGGAGCATAATTTTCCGAAATTACTATGTTACGAAACGTATGTATGTATTCAAAAATAATAAATGATTTTTATATGAAATAAAAAAAATAATTTCTGATTTTATACATTTCTTAGTATAGAATCAGAAAACAATTCGTATAATAAATTATTAAAACCATTAAATATGCCAAAAAAGGTCTGCGGAATCAGGAAAAGATCTGTTATTACTTAGAGTGATTCCAATTTACAAACTCATGTACAAATAAGGTGATAGGGGTACGAAAAGTATAAATTTTTGGGTTTTAGATTATATCTCGGAAACGGTAGATTCTAGAAAAATATGTTCTAAATAAAAAGGAAAGCTAATTAAATTTCCTATACAATTGTTTCTATACAGAAATTGAATGGTTTTGGCGCTACTACGTGGTAATTCATTTTCAATAAAGGTAATGAATAAAACTACTATGTTTGTTACAAATGGTAAAAAAACATAGTAGTTTTATTCATCTTCTTTATTGTTTCTATACATATTTGTCGAACTTCTAATGGTTTTAGAGATATACGCTATGTACGAATATCGAAAATTTTCGAAAAAAAAAATCGTTTTTTAATTCACAACGTGAAATAAATGTTTCTCAAACGCTAGTTAAGTTTACTCAAAGTGATTTTAGCTTTTTTTTTAAACTTAACAACTTAACAAATTAGTTTAAATAATAACAAATTTATTTAAACTAATCTACACATGTAATACAATATAATGATAAAATATTAGTAGACTTTCGCGACGCGGCTTTGACGGATCGGAGCGAACTGTCTTGGTTATAAGATTCCCCTTATATTTTGCCTTGTCAGGACTAACTCGCTCATTTGGAGACAATTTGGAATTGAAACACATAATTTTATACCATAATACGCTGTCACTAGTCTAGACATTCTATATATTCAAAAATCTTTAAGTTGTTCTAACCTGTTAAACTGGTACGCACTCCTCACGAATTCACGACTATCAAATTGCTGTTGCACGGCATTTCGTCTGCATGCATCACTGCACACCACCAACACGGATTCAGTTACGCTGAGAATTAGTCCACGTAATTAATAAAGCGCGGCTAGAGTTTGAAAAGCACGAAATCACCAAAAACATTTCACAGGTTAACGCGATTAAACTCCGCGAGCACAAGATGCATACTAACCTTATGCGAGGTCGAGCGCGGAAAAAAAAACTCGTCCGATGATGATACCGACTCGGTTTGGATGGTGACTCACAAGACATGACGGTGCATGTAGAAGTTATATGCATCATCTGAATGATCCAGTTATATGTCCTTTAACAATAGGAAATATGATAGGATACGCATCAAATAAATATGTTTCTAGAACAATTTACGTAATAAACAAATAGATGTATCGCACTAGATATTTTTTATTTAATGACCTTGATCTAATAATCATTTAGCCAACCACTATGTATTATTATTTATAGTAGATCGAATGGAAACATTTAACGCGTTCTATTTGTCAAGAACAAATTGTATGGGAGGAGGATATATGAATTCATTTCTTGAAGAACTTTTGAGATAAGAAATTGTCTTGTCTAAAACGACCTTAACTTTTGAGTCAAGAAATTGTCTTGTCTAAAACGACCTTTACATTAGTATACGCTCGCACCACTAAACATTATTATTATTAAATATATATTAACCAATTATTAAAAAAAATATAATACAGATTTTTTAAATGAAATAACTGTTTTCTTGTTGTGGTTAAATAATAAATAAAAAGCATCAACAGAAACGTAGTAGAACAGATAAATCTTAATCAGCCTTAAATCACAATTCTCCTTCACCTAAATAAACCATTCACTTTTCCACTTCGTTGCAGCAAGCAAGCTAACAAACAAACAAACAAACACACACACAGCCAAAAAAGAATTTCCAAAGCAACAACTACCCTTTCACCGTCCCTGATTGATTGCCGCTCCAGGTGAAAGGGCCACGCTCGTTTTTTTTATATATCCCAGACGAGGGCGACGCTAAAAAGAGCTCGTTTATGCGCTTTTCAATTTAGTTATGAACTAAAAGTTTATTACGGCAACCGGAGATAAAAAAATATTAGTACGGTTTTTGCGTTCCATTTACTGAAGAGAACGCCGGATTGCAGCAGCAGCAGCCCCTTTTGCAAATTTTGCTCCGCGAATTTGTATAAAGGGATCGGGTTAATTTCATATTCGGCATCCGCGCGCGCTCTCTCGATTCGCAAATTTCCATCCGGGCGCCGGGGTATTACCATGTAGGACGGTTTAGATTTCCAAGTTTATCGCGGAATATCATCACGGAATTATGGAAAACACACGGGAAAGTCTGACGAAGATACATTATTCAGAGCTGTTTACTTATTGGTGTTCGAGTGTGATACTTTAAATAATGTTTAATGTAAGAATATATTTAGAGTTTTTATTTCATGCACAAAAATATCACTTGTTGATTGATATCTTGAAATACGACTAGTTTTGACTATATATTTTGGTGTTATATAAATATTTTTATTATTAGTATAATTATATATAAAAAACAAGAAAGAAGGAAGACCAAGAAAAAAATTAGTGAAGTTATATCGGAACTTTTAGAAAGGAAAGGAAAAAACTGGAAGGTAGCAAAAGAAAAAATGAAGATCTAGAAGAAATGGGTTGAAGCTATATCGGAACTATTAGAAAGGAAAGGAAAAAACTAGAAGGTACCAAAAGAACTGGCAACGAATAGAAGAGAATGGAAAAAATCTATAAAAGAATAGAGGAAAATTAAAATCTCTACACCACACTGGTAGAAAAATCCAGCGGAAATAGATATATATATATATATATATATATATATATATATATATATATATATATATATCTATTTCCGCTGGATTTTTCTACCAGTGCGGTGTATATATATATATATATATATATATATATATATATATAATCAATCTTTATTTGTCTATAGACCCATACATGGGTCTTTCCACATTAGTTTAATTAAATTCATTAAATTATTGTTTGTTATCAAATACTTTTTTAAATCTTGATAATCTGTATAAACTTAAATACATTATAAATCATTGAATAAGAAGATTTTTAAAATAAACACGAATATGATTGAAATGAAATAAGTTAATATGATTATGATTCGTGTTGTGCTACTGACATTTTTTTAATTAAATTCACAATATATATATATATAGAACTGATTTTTTTAAAATAATAAATACTGCCACCTTCTAATGTAATTAATTATGTTGGTTTATAACAATAAATATATTTTCGAGCTAGAATGCACTGCTAGATTGTGCGATGAGATAAGTAATATTTTTTAATGTAATTTAATAAAATTGTTTAAAAGTCGTATTTATAACACTGTGTAATAAAAGTGCTAGTAAAAGCTAAATAATAAAGCTCGTTGAGACTATAATCTGATTGTTATTATATAAGTTAAAGCCCTGTAGACATTCTTTATTACTTTATTTTCATTACATCCGTTTAATATATTGCCATTTCTTTTGCGCTGAAAATCGTATAAATCGCGGGCAATTTTAATAAAGCGCGACGCGAATCGTTGCGCGCGCGGGGTCGTAATGAAAGTTTCCTTAATTCGCGCAATAACATAAAAGCACAATGCGGCCATATTTTATGCGACACAAAGCAATTCGGGGTGTATTTTAGTATCTATCGCGTCGAATACTTTACTACCTTGCACATATTCTTCCTTTCCAGCCTTTGGTGTAAAGTTTAATCAACCCCTTTAAGACGTTGCGAGCGGCGGCGGCGGCGACGACGGTGTGCAGTGTGTAAAAGTGGTGCCTGGAAATTTCGGATTTAAATTCCGCGGAGCTCGGCGTGCCACCACCGTCACCGGGGGGAAGAAAGAACATGAACCGCCTAATCTGGCTTCCGGTGCTCTTCCTCCTACACGACGCGGATATCGGTAAGTACAACCCTCGCGTTACGCTAACGATATGGGAGAAAGTAGTAAAAAAATAAACTGCAACAACATTACTGGGAGGTAAATGTTTTGATAGCAGAACTAATATTTTGTGTGCGGGCGAGTGATTATTATTTTGCGATAATAAACAGGTTCGATGTTTGTTGCATAATAAGCCTGTAATAACTATGCATGCAACAATTTACAAAAATATTACCTTTTATATAAACTAATAATGCAGTAAAAGTTATTAATTTAAAGAAAAAAGCCGAATTAGGTGGTTTGTTTACAATTTATAGATTCTATAATAATAATAAACTTTATTTCACATAAATTGTAGCACAAAACCACGGAAACAATAAAGAACTCAGATCAATACTGTGATGTATTTAAAAATATTTATATTTAATTGATATTTTAATTTCTTCATAAGTTGAAATTAAACTGCCTACATTATATCAAGATAAGTGAAACAAATAATATACGTTTATTAGCATGAAGCTATTTACAAGTGACATATAATATATATAAAATACGTGAAATAATTAAAGTAAAGTAGAATAATTAGAAGTAATTATGTAAGTAAAAGTAATTAGAAATAATTAAAAAGGTACCATGTTTCTTTCTTCTATAGCAAGTTAAGTGGTAAAGCAGATCAGAATCTGAACTTCGCTTGTTCTTAAAATGTAAATTTGGTTGTAAATGTTTTTCATAAAAAAATAAAGACAGTTTATTATTATTATTATTATTATTATTATTATTATTATTATTATTATTATTTAATATATAATGGGTAAGACTATCCTTATTTTTTTTATAACTATCACTTGATATATTATTAAACATTATTAATCCTGTATAGAATATTATTTTAAATTTTTTAAATTTTTATTTTTTTATAGCTAATAATTTTATGAAAGCTACGGGAATTAGTCTATTGCTCAGTGTTCTCTATTTTATTTAAATTAAGTATATACACAGATATATTATTTTTTTAAATTAGGCTATCAAAATTGGCAGCACCCAAATATTTTTGTATGCATTTTAATATTTAAAATATATATTTATTTTTCATTTCATTATTCAACCGAGCGCAATATATAATCATTAATATTTTATTATATGTTTACCTCAACAGCTACATGGATGCACAACAGCAATTATTAATGCTGGTGTCGCTTTTAATAAAATATTTCATCCTATGCATACAATTTGTATGAAAATTGCAAAATGCGGACGCCCGGAATGTGTAATATCATTTATTTTGCAATAAATTCGATATTAATTACAATTGTCATTGCACTGTGTATTTATGTATACCAGTTTCAGGCATCAAAATGGATATACAGAATTCCGAATGTTAATGAACATCCCTAGTAAAGATGATACAATCAAACAAATATCATAGAAACAATAAAGATTTCTATTGTGCTTATTTTTATACAGTTATATAACACATATTACGTTACGATGTCTGTTTGTTCTTAACTCGCTATAAAACTTCTATTGCAGTGAATTGAAAACTTTTTTATATGTTTGATCCTTTTAATATGAAACTATTCTTGTATCGTGTTATCCTGGCACGGCGGGTGACTTCATTCGCTGTACCGTTCCACGATTACCCCATCGTCCGAAAAACAAACGCGCCCCCTTAACAAAGCCGGTGGTGTAATACGCAAAGTTTTCGCAGTTTCCCCTGCATAAGTTTGTTTGTTCCCCGTGTAATCTTGTAAAAATATTTTTAAGAGCGCCGTCCGTATCTAAACGGCGCTCCACGTCTCGGAGACTAACAAGTCAGAAGTGCGGCTCGTAAATCGCGCCCCCGCTAAGGAATTATGATTGTATCAACCCCCCCCCCCGCTCGGCTAGCCATAAATCAGGCGTTATGTTAATGTCCAATCATGCGCACTAAATAACGAGTGTGTCGTTGACGGCGGCCTGGGGGGTGGTTAAATCACCACCACCCGCCAGATTTATTCCTCTTGGCGCCGACCCCAAACATAATTAAATACAGATTTTACACGAGTGTATCGATTGGATTAATTAGGATCGGTTATTAGGGCGGCATCAGGTTAATTAGAAATGCGAATATCTCGAGCGGCATCTGCACGGATCCGAACCGCTAATCATTTCCGTTGCACATATGACAGTCGGTTAATTGCGAACCGATTCTCCGTTTAAACCGACGTGGAAAGGCGCGCGCGGGGGTGTTGAGCTCGCCGCACGACTATATGTCTCCCCTTGTAATTAGCACATGCCTAACGAGCGGCTGACGGGACGACGTGTGATATTTTCCAATCGGACAATTATTCTGCAGCGACGGGCGAGATTGCATTTCCTCCAAACGCTTTTCTTCCCGCCACTCGACAGCGGAGCGTGTTGGATTGATTAAGTCGTTTAATTCAACTAGGGTAAATTTAGTTTTCATGATGGATTTATATGTAAGACAAGCAGGTTTTATGATATTTTCATGTGTTATCTTACTCATTATTTCGTGTTGGCTGTGTTAACAATCAAGTAGCTAAATATCAATTTACTTCGAACACAATTGTAGTTGATAAATCATCTCTATCGATCACTTAAACGCCATTGTTATGTACTCAGCCAATTTGCGCTACCAAGTAATTGACAATTTATCACAACTAAGTATCTGTTCCAGTGACGCAAAAAAATTTGCATCATCGCGTAATTGGCTATTATATGCGCGTCGTTGCTGGCGTGTTTTGTAAATAGAGCGCGACAATGTTATAACATTATATTCAGATACACGGTGATTCAATCCTGCTAACAACATGTTTCTTGAAATACGTTTCTGTATTTCTTCTCGTTTATTTTTCTTTCTGTTTTCGATGAACGAGGTTCTTTCAAGTTTTTCCTCTTAATTAATGCACACATTATAAAATGCTTGGAAGCGTGTTGTATTGGAAACATTTTTGAATAATATCTATAAAAAGATTTTTTAACAATAAACGCTTTTCTGCGAACGGTGGCAATGGAAAGCTTTGAGAATGAATGGCCTATACATAAAATCCATCTGCAATAAATTATTTGATAAAATTCTTGAGAACAGATTTTAATATCTCAGAGTTCAGTTGAAAACCCTACAAGACTCTTATAAGAAAGCTGAGATTAGAAAATTTTAGTTCGTTTGTTAGACACATTATTTGTACAATGTTTTTACCTTTCTTATTACTATTTATAATAGAGATAATAGAGATATTAGTAGTGTTTTTAAAAATATATGTGCAAAACTCAAAATATTGCCTGCGATTTTTAACTCATTCTGAATAATTTTTGAGTGCACAATGCTAAATAATCCTATGCATTTTTCATTACATTTATAACAAGGTGAAACTTGACAGAAATGTTGGGGTGGTCATCCCCTAAAAAAAACGTTGCGTGGAATTCCTAAACTATCCAATGTAATGTAGTTTTTATGAATATTTAGTGATCCCCAAATTTTCTTCACTCGTTCAAAACTTGACAGAAATGTTGGGGTAGTCATCCCCTAAAAAAACGTTGCGTGAAATTCCTAAACTATCCAATGTAATGTAGTTTTTATGAATCTTTAGTGATCCCCAAATTTTCTTCACTCGTTCAAAACTTATAGTCCCGGGACGTTTAGGTAGCCCAGTATATTTGGTCATTTGAAATAGCCCTTCGATGACAACCATTCATTCTGTATTATTTATTATTTATTATTTTATGTTTTAGTTTTAGACAACATAAAATAATAAATAATATAATAATTGACTCCTTATTTATTATTTAATTAGTTATTTTATGTCAGCATACACCCATCTTAACTTAGCTCAGAAACGCTTAGATTTATAAATCATTGGTGAAAACGAGAATTAATCTATCAGATCTAGGATACGTTATATAGCATCTTATTAAAACCAATATAAGAAATGACATCAGATCAAACAGTTCCCATAGAAAGACTCTGTCGCCGTTTCTTTAAAATACCTTTTAACTGCTCCCCGTCCCTTTATTTTCCCCGTTTGTTTTACAACATCTGCACCGAAAGTATCGCAAACGTAAACTGTTCCCAGACAGAAGCCCGTGCCGCGTACAAAGAGCCGTAAATAAATGGAAATTGATGAAGCAAAAAGTAAATCGAGTGCAGCCATCCTCCCCCCTCGAGTCGTCAGCGAATGCTGGATATCAAACAATTGGGCGCAGCAATAATTGTTTTTATAATTGCCCGTCTCTGATCGGGCGCGCACCCCACTCTTTGCGAAAAAAAAAACCGGTCCTTTATGGATTGATTTTATAACGCGCAACGACCTTTGTCTCCAATTTTCCGGCGGGACGAGCCCGCACGAAAAAAGGCAGATGCAGCTTTTCCCAGCGCCGCGTCGGAGATGCTTCTATGACAGATGCTATCGCTGGAAATTACTTCGGTTCTCCACTCTTTCCGGAGTCAATAACGCAGAAAATTAAAAACAAAATTGTAATGGGCTGTTTTTGGATCCGGAAATCGAATTTATTGGCATAATAATTAGTATTTGTGCAATACAGTAGAACTAAATAAAGAAATATAAAACCCAAGAAAGGAAACATCAATAATAATAATAGAAAAAGATAATTAAGGGATGATTTTTTATAAAAATTATAAATGGTTCAAAGAATTAGTATTAGTAATTAGTATTTGTGCAATACAGTAGAACTAATTAAAGAAATATGAAACCCAAGAAAGGAAGCATAAATAATAATAATAATAGAAAAAGATAATTAAGGGATGATTTTTTATAAAAATTATAAATGGTTCAAAGAATTAGTATTAGTAATTAGTATTTATGCAATACAGTAGAACTAATTAAAGAAATATGAAACCCAAGAAAGGAAACATAAATAATAATAATAGAAAAAGATAATTAAGGGATGATTTTTTATAAAAATTATAAATGGTTCAAAGAAAAATCAAAACAAAACTACCCATTTCATAAATTTCTTAAAAATATGAAATTTTATAGTTATTTCTGTTTTTAGATTTTAAATTCTATTATCTTATAAATTATAAACAATTTGTTAATTTTCACCAGGATTTAAGAATACAAAATTTTCTGATCAATAAATTTTCATGAAATAAAACGATTTTTACTTTGTTTTTTTTATCACACTTACAGTTATACTTTGCAACTAGTTCGGAGGAGCTCGAAAATGGCTAGAGCTTAGCCGAAACTAGTTGAGCAAAGTGTAACTAAGTGTGATAAAAAAGAAAGTAAAAAATCGATTTATTTATCCTTTTAAATCTCAGTTTTCTAGTATACTTAATGATTAACTATTTCCATTAAATCAGAATTAGTTATTTTACATCTCGTCGATTGGATGATTAATGAATTGCGGTGTATTCATCATATCGATGGACAAACAACGTTATCCGATATGAAAGCGGGCGGTAAAAAGTAAATTAAAAGATCAAAGGCGCTGTATTGATTCGGCCACCCCCGCCCATTGATATAATACAAACGTGCGTGATGTGCGCGTTTTAGCGTATAATTGGGCAATCAACTCGTAATCACGTAGGGATACATATTTGCATTGCACCTTTGTTGTCGGCTAATCAATTAGATGCTTGAATAGAAAAAATAAATCATGATTTATGATTTTGGATGAATTTAAATAAAAGGAAACCTACTATGAAAGTAATATTGCCATAAGCCACATTCGTTTATCGTTCTGTTATTATAGGAAATTTAAGTCTACAGCAGGGTTTTACTAATTTTTATATTTATGATAGAGAGAGAAGAGAGAAAAATATCTTTATTAGGTTATTGGCCAGTGGCCTTCGGTCATGATATTTATGTTAATTAACAAGGTTGGTTTGAAAAGCAGAGATTGTTCATCTTGTATAAGATGTACAATCACCTGAAAACCGCCTGTTGTATTGTTCTAATGTTAAACTGTTAAATTGTAATTGAAAAGAAAATAAATAAAGTAAACAGAGTTTTAAGTTCTTTAAAAAGTTATTAAATATTTGTTTGATCAATACAGCGCAAAATATATTGCTTTAAAATACAAACAAAATAACAAATCAAAAAGTTATTCATGCATTTTGATTCTAAATTCAATCACATTTTAACAATCAGTATAAATTTTCATTTGAAAATGGAAGCTACTGCAGGATTTTAGTAATAAACAAATATCTGATCAATATATCGCACTTCATGAATTGTTTTAAAATACAAAACTGAATTAAATTTGAAATTTATACCTTCACCTTTTAAATTAACACGGATTTATATAATGTTATCTGTAAATGAGAGTACAACAGGGTTTTAATAATATATATTTTTTAATTATAATTTTCTGATTACTACAACTCATTTAAAAATTTAAAAATAAAATAACAAATATTAAATTTAATTTTTTTCTATATATTTATATGTTTAGAAAATAATAGATTGAATAATACTTTAAATAAGATCTACAAGGTTTTTGTATGTGTAAAAATACCAGTTGTATAATAAATACAATACATTAATAAAATCTATAAAAAATAATAAATCTAAAATTTATTTATGAATGTAGATGCTATATTAAATCACCTTTTAAATGAACAAGAATTGGTAAATTTTTATTAAGGATTGGTAAATATTTATTTGAAAATAAGTTCTACACCAGTTTTTTAATAATTGCCGTCTCATTATAACGCATTTAATAAATTGCTTAAAAATGCAACAAAAATTTAATTTAGAAATATATACATGAATTTAGATACTATATTAAATCAACTTTGAAATTAGCAAGAATTGCTAAATTTTTATTTGAAAATAAGTTTTACACCAGCGTTTAAATAATAAACAATTTTTGGCTCACTATAACGCATTTAATAAATAGCTTAAAAATGCAACAAAAATTTAAATTAGAAATTTATTCATGAATTTAGATTCTATATTAAATTACCTTTTAAATTAGCAAGGATTGTTAAATTTTCATTTGAAAATAAGTTCTACACCAGCGTTTTAATAATAAAGAATTTTTGGCAAATTAGAACGCATTTAATAAATTGCTTAAAGATGTAAGGAAACATTTTAATTAGAAATTTATTCATAAATTTAGATACTATATTAAATCAGCTTTGAAATTAGCAAGGATTGGTAAATTATCATTTAAAAATAAGTTCTACACCAGCGTTTTAATAATAAACATGTTTTGGCTCATTATAATTGCTTAAAAATGCAACAAAAATTTAAATTAGAAGTTTATTCATGAATTTAGATTCTACATTAAATTACCTTTTAAATTTGCAAGGATTGGTAAATTTTTATTTAAAAATAAGTTCTACATCAGCGTTTTAATAATAAACAATTTTTGGTTCATTATAACGCATTTAATAAATTTCTTAAAAATGTAACAAAAATTTAAATTAGAAATTTATTCACAAATTTAGATTCTATGTTAAATTACCTTTGAAATTTGCAAGGATTGATAAATTTTCATTTGAAAATAAGTTCTATACCAGCGTTTTAATAATAAACAATTCTTGGCAAATTATAACGCATTTAATAAGTTTCTTAAAAATGCAACAAAAAATTAAATTAGAAATTTATTCATGAATTTAGATTCTATATTAAATTACCTCTTAAATTAGTAAGGATTGGTAAATTTTTATTTGAAAATAAATTCTACACCAGCGTTTTAATAATAAACATATGTTGGCAAATTATAACGCATTTAATAAATTTCTTAAAAATGCAACAAAAATTTAAATTAGAAATTTATTCATAAATTTAGATACTATATTAAATCACCTTTGAAATTACCAATGATTGGTAAATTTTCATTTGCAAATAAGTTCTACACCAGCGTTTTAATAATAAACAATTTTTGGCTCATTACAACGCATTTAATAAATTTCTTAAAAATGCAAAAACAATTTAAATTAGAAATTTATTCATAAATTTAGATACTATATTAAATCAACTTTGAAATTAGAAAGAATTGGTAAATTTCCATTAGAAAATAAGTTCTACACCAGCGTTTTAATAATAAACAATTGTTGGCTCATTACACCGCATTTAATAAAATTCTTAAAAATGCAACAAAAATTTAAATTAGAAATTTATTCATAAATTTAGATACTATATTAAATTATCTTTTAAATTAGCAAGGATTGGTAAATTTTCATTTGAAAATAAGTTCTACACGAGCGTTTTAATAACAAACAATTGCCAGCTCATTATAACGCATTTAATAAATTGCTTAAAAATACAACAACAAAAATTTAAATAAGAAATTTATTCATAAATTTAGATACTATACTAAATCTCCTTTCAAATTAGTAAGGATTGGTAAATTTTTACATCAGCGTTTTAATAATTGCCTTCTCATTATAACGCATTTAATAAATTTCTTAAAAATGCAACAAAAATTTAAATTTGAAATTTATTCACGAATTTAGGTTGTATATTAAATTATCTTTTAAATTAGCAAGAATTTGTAAATTTTCATTTGAAAATAAGTTCTACACCAGCGTTTGAATAATAAACAATTTTTGGTTCATTATAACGCATTTAATAAATTTCTTAAAAATGTAACCAAAATTTAAATTAGAAATTTATTCATGAATTTAGATTCTGTATTAAATTAGCTTCTAAATTAGCAAGGATTGGTAAATTTTCATTTGAAAATAAGTTCTAAACCAGCGTTTTAATAATAAACAATTGTTGGCAAATTATAACGCATTTAATACATTTTTTAAAAATGCAACAAAAATTTAAATTAGAAATTTATTACTGAATTTAGATACTATATTAAATCAACTTTGAATTGAGCAAGAATTGGTAAATTTTCATTTGAAAATAGGTTCTACACGAGCGTTTTAATAACAAACAATTGCCGGCTCTTTATAACGCATTTAATAAATTGCTTAAAAATTCAACAAAAATTAAAATTAGCAATTTATTCATGAATTTAGATTCTATATTGAATTATCTTTTAAATTAGCAAGGATTGGTAAATTTTGATTTGAAAATAAGTTCTACACCAGCGTTTTAATAATAAACAATTTTTTGCACATTATAACGCATTTAATAAATTGCTTAAAAATGTAACAAAAATTTAAATTAGAAATTTATTCATGAATTTAGATTCTATATTATATAACCTATTAAATTATTGAGGATTGGTAAATTTTTATTTGAAAATAAGTTCGAAACCAGCGTTTTAATAATAAACAATTTTTGGCTCATTATAACACATTTAATACATTTCTTAAAAATGCAACAAAAATTTAAGTTAGAAATTTATTTATGAATTTAGATTCTATATTAAATTACCTTTTAAATTAGCAAGGATTCGTAAATTTTCATTTGAAAATAAGTTCTACACGAGCGTTTTAATAACAAACAACTGCCAGCTCATTATAACTCATTTAATAAATTGCTTAAAAATGAAACAAAAATCTAAATAAGAAATTTATTTATAAATTTAGATGCTATATTAAATTATCTTTTAAATTAGAAAGGATTGGTAGATTTTCATTTAAAATTAAGTTCTACACCAGCGTTTTAATAATAAACAATTGTTGGTAAATTATAACGCATTTAATAAATTTCTTAAAAATGTAACCAAAATTTAAATTAGAAATTTATTCATAAATTTAGATACTATATTAAATCAACTTTGAAATTAGCAAAGATTGGTAAAATTTCATTTGAAAATAAGTTCTACACCAGAGTTTTAAAAATAAACAATTTTTGGCTCATTACAACGCATTTATTAAATTGCTTAAAAATGCAACTAAAATTTAAATTAGAAAATTATTAATGAATTTAGATTGTATCTTAAATCACCGTTTAAATTCGCAAGAATTGGTAAATTTGTATTTGTAAATAAATTCTACACGCGCGTTTTAATAATAAACAATTATCAGCTCAATAAACTTCATAAATCTGCAAAAGTGTCTAGACACAAAGGACATAGTTGCTTTGCTTGAGACTTGGGCGACAGAAGATGATTAGGTGCAAGTGAGAAGCAATATGCAGGCAGGATGGGACTGAGTGATCGCAGGACGAAAAAAGTTGCGAGGATGGGGGAGGGCCAAATGAGCAATTGTGATAGGAGTGAAGTAGATTGTGGGAAGATAGAAAAGGGAGTCGTTGAAAGAAGCTACGGAGTTGGTAGTACAGAAAGTAGAAATGGCTACCCATATATTTCTACTTTTCCCTTCCTAGGTCCTCCACCCTTGTAGATGGGTGGACGACCTGAAGGAGCTGAAAAATTTCCTTACACGTTGGAAACCTCTTGCACTGGTATACTAATATTTCAGTTTGCCGCAATTTTAATCAACATTAGTGATATTAAAATTATTTAATCCATTGCAAATGTACAATGGATTACATATTTTAAATAATTAAACAAATAATTTTCAATTGTCAATAACAGGCGACGTTAATATTTATGAAATCATTCAATTAAAAAATGTGGCTCTACGAGCAAATTACACAATAAAATATAATTTAAATGAGTTATAGCGCGTAAATATGTTTAATAAATAAACGCAACGCACACTGCAATAAAATATTTGCGGCTGCACACACAGTCAACCGTGTTAAAAGTAAAATATAATACCAACCCGTCAATTATTCCCGCATACTTTTTATTGATATAGCATTAATTGTGGGGGTTCGCTTTAAACGTCCATTACAATAGCGACATACATTTCCCGCGTGTAGCTTATTTATAACCCGAGCTGGGGTATCACAATTTTGCACAAAATTAGTTCCGCTAAGTTTTGAGGCGACACGGAAAAGAATAAGGTCCGTGATTAGCAAAGTTTTGCACCTTGGGCGTCGATGGGGGGGTATTTAGCGCATAAATTTCGGGGGCGGCAACTTGTTGTAAAGCCGTAATGAATCGTCCGCCCCCTCTGGCACGAGGATTTTTCATTAAATTTTTGGACTAGTTTGGGAGAATTACAAAACTAATTTACAAATTCTGCGCCCCGCCAAAAACCCCGGGGGGAATTCAAATCACGCGCCGATAAATCAGCAAACAAAACACCCTCGGACGTCCGCGCACAAGAAAGTGTGTCGGAAAATTTATTTTATGGCTTGGCAAACAGACCGCCCGGTTTAATAAGATGACGTCACGGACGTCGCAGGACTGAAATAGATAGTGTCCTGGAGACACAGATTATTTAATTTAACTTTAAATATAATATGTCATATATTTTTTAGTCACCCAATGTATATTATATATATATATATATATATATATATATATATATATATATATAAAGATTTAAAAATTCAAATAATTTTCTGAAAAACTGTGTAAAAAAAGCGATGTAATAAATAATCAAATATAACTCAGTTAGTTTCTTTGTTACAAGAAAACTAATAATGATAAAATATTCTGGCTGCTGATAAACCGCCACACGTCATAATCCAAAATTATTATTATTATCCCCCCGGTACACTCCTTCTCCTGGCGAGCGCCCATAACATAATCCCCGTTAACTATATTAGTCCATTAAATAAAGTAGGTTCCGCTGTAATCGTTTCTGGATTTATTGAAACGGGCGCGCGAATTAATCACGCGCGAAATAAAAGGGCCTGCAAAAAAATTGGCGAGACGAATCGTCGTGTGATCGTCAAAGTGGAACCCCCTAACAAGATACAGGACTTGTTCCCGGGGATTAGTCGCGCCCCCACTTGTGTGATCATTACCGGCTCCACTTTGCGATTAGAATTAGCGCGAGTGGAAAAAAAAAGCGCGCCGTTCGCAAGAGCGCGCCAATCAGCGAGTGATGATGCGGGTGTGTGCTCCCCATCCCTGGGGGATTAGTGCGGGTATTAAATGGCAAAAATGTATGCAGTGGATGATTTTAATATCGAGTTCAATGCGGGAACCTGTTGGCAGTTTCCCGGATATTATTTATAAAAGCATTATTAAAAGTACGCATTGTACAAAAAAAAGAGGATTATTGGGTTCAGTTTGTTTAGTTACAGTTTGTGTATATGCGTTGTTTTATTTATTAAAATAATACTGGAATATAATATGCACTAACATTTGTGCGCTACAAATTTTGCATACACATTGTTTCAATGAGAATTTTTTGAATTGTAGAGAAATTTTTCGAAAAAAAGGTAATATGTCTACTGTTATCAAATAAATTGTTCTCTCTATAATTTGACTGAATTAAATTTAATGATAAGTATTATGTTTTATATAACATTATTAATTCTATAAACTGCTGTATATCCATTATTTAATTTTCTATATAATCTCTTATTGATATAAAAGCAATATTTTGAGTCCAACCGACCTATCATGTATGACATTTGTATGTCGTAACAAATATTTCTGTCTAATTGGGACAAAACAACTCGATAGTAGGATAGTTGCGTCTATTGTTATCTTAGAAGTTGCAACTGCATAGTTACAAGAAGAAGAAGTAGGTCGCACAAAATTACGTTTGCTAATAATCTGAGAATAACAGTATACACATAATCACACGGGTTCAGAGGAGTTTGCGAAATAGTTGAGTTATCATACGCCGTCGGACGATGGAAATTTTACGTAGTATATCTTTTTAAATACCCAGCTCAGTGGCTGAGTGGTTCGAGGCATCGTCCATCTCGTACTGAACATTGGGGAGCCTGAGTATAATCCCCAGAGGGGAGCGAATTTTCGCGAATCACCTTTCACAGTTTTCAGAGGTTTTCTGTGAAGTTAAGGTAAATACCGGGTGATTAAACTCCTCTGAGCTTCTCCCTTGACCGGCGTAAAAGCCTCACGGCTGAGAGCCCTATACAGATAGAAGTTTTTTCTTTCTTTTTAAATTAGGACTAGGTTAGCTGGAAGATCGGTAATGGCAAAAAAAAAACAATTAGGTGGCATAATCATTACCGTGATTGACAAAATAGCCCTCGGCAAAATAGTCCGCGACAAATTAGCACGCGACAAAATAGCCCCGCGGGCTAGATTGTTGGGGGCTGTTTTGTCAGTGCACCATCATTACACACAAGAAAAATAAATCCAACTCAACATAATATCTAATAGTAAAATATAATCCTCAAACTAGAAAAACTCCTCAAGTGTATACTAAAATCACTGATGAAGTTCAATTCCCCACATGGGGCTGACGAGAAACATATGGTGAATGCGCCGGGTACGAAAGATAATGTATTCTATATATAAATATAAAAATCACAAATGTTGTTTCTTAATTTATTTATTAATAAATAAAACAACAGTTTTATAAATTATTTCTTCAAATATCAAATATATATATATATATATTTGGAATATATTTTATTAATATTAATAAAATTTAAACTACAGTGGACTTAATCAGTAGTATATCTTTATAATTTAATAAGCTAAGCGGAAAAATGGGGTCTATTGCATCGGATTAGCGGTCGGTAGGGGGCTGGTAGGGGGTTGGGAAAGGTATCATTCGAAAGCGTCATCCTTCTAGACGTCGGGAAAATTAGACCGGGTACTATGGCTCTGGTGGGAAAAGCTGTGGAAACGTGAAAATCCGGGAAAGCGCAAAACATGAAATTGATTCTAGAGAAACAATTCTGTCAGTTTGTGCGCGCTAAAAAGGCCAAGAAAATCGGGAATCGGGAAAAAAATATTAGAAAATGTCAACCAGTAGACGACTACTGCCGGAAAGTGGATAAATAAAAAACGATTTTTTTCCCGAGAAAATCGGGTTTGGGCTCATTGGATAGATAATCCAAAACTAGTATCAAACTTAAATTATAATTGCTCTAAAGTTACAGATAAAGCTGCAAAAAATAAAAATGTAAAATTTCAAAAAATGTCCGTCAACGTCACAAAACTATGGTCTGTTACGTCAAAATTGGAGCCGTCCCTAAAGTGGCATCGCCCTGAAAAACTGTCATTTGATTAGAAATATTGTCTAGATGGCGAGAAAATTATCGAGATTGTTGCAAATTGAACCAGAAAAGGTACAGAGCTTGGCAAATTTTTCGAACTTGGAAAATTTTATTTCATGGCAGAAAGTTGTCGTAGATCTCATTTAATAGGTCTCTTAATTCTAAAGAAAAATAAAAATTGTTATAAAACGAGCACCGTTTTGGTGTTATGGCCAAAGAAGTGAAGAAAATAAAAATAAAATGGACAATTTTTATTTTTATTTTTTCACTTCTTTGGTCATAACACAAAAACGGTGCTCGTTTTATAACAATATTTTTTTAAAAAAAAATTTAGAATTAAAAGACCTACTAAATGAGATCTACGACAATTAAGATGAACGTTTGGATGTTGGATAGACAATTTTGGATCAAATCAAAAAACTTAATACAGTTTTTCCATAAAACTAAAGACAAACCCGTCACATGATAAATTATAAAAGTGATAAAAATCGGTAAAAACTACCTACCGTCCGTTCAAAACGTTCAAATATGGCATGTCCCTGAAACTTATGTCGCTCCATTGGAAATATAGTCTAGATAGCGGTAAAATTGTCAAGATTGTTCTAAATTCAACCTGAAAAGCTACAAGGCTTATATTTAAACTTATATTATAGGTATTTAATTTCCAAATAGAAAACCCACAAATATTGTTATAAAAATTGTACCGTTTAGGCGGTAAAGTCGAAGAAGTGAATAAAAATAAAATAAAAATTGTCCTATCGAGATGAACTTTAGCCTGTTGGATAAACACTCTTGAATCAAATGAAAAATCTTAATAATTTTTTTCCCTAAAACAATAGATAAACCCGTCATATTCTCTAGAGGGCACTACCCGGTGATCCTGAAAATCCTAAAAATAAAATATAAATTGTCCAATTGAGATAGACAATTTTGAACCAAATGAAAAATCCTAATACAGTTTTTCCCTAAAACAATAGAAAAACCCGTCACATGATAAAATATAAACATGACAAAAATCGGTAAAAATTCCAAAACTACCGTCCGTTCGTTCAAAATTGGGCCGTCCCAAAATTGGTATGACCCTGAAACTTATGTCGTTTGATTGGAAAAAAAAAATGTCGAGATTGTCTCAAATTGAACCTGAAAAGCTACAGGGCTATTTTTAATATATATATATATATATATATATTTATATATATATATATATATATATATATATATATATATATATATAATCTCAGTAATATTCACAAAACAAGTAGCGGTATTTTGTAGCTGTTAATGGAAAGACATTAGATAATCGGTGCGCGACATAATTAAATCCGCACTCACTTCAGCAAAATCTTAATTTGGTTAAAAGGCTGTAATCTTTTTAATACCCGGGACGCCGGATTAATTTCACTAATATTATTTTTAGGGCGAGTAATCTATTTAAAGCTGCCGAATGTGTTCCGTTATGCGCCGGAGCGCAGTTGGGGAGAGTCGGGGATTCAGCTGGGTAACGATAACGCGTTTAACTAAAGACTGTTCGGGTATGTAGCGCGAAACGTCCACCAAGTACGGGAAAATAAAATAATAAAAAAACACAGTAGCTCTATTAAGTAATGAAACCATTTAGAAAATAATTTTGTAATTGAAGATCTTTATCCACGATTTTAGGAGCGTCGGGGTGAAGTGGAACTATCGTTCTTAACAGAAATAGGTATAATATGCATTTTACGTTCGTATGCTTTGAAATATAAAAGAGAGTGATGGAGAATTACAGAGGAGGTTGGAAAAAAGAATCAGTACCTTTTAACGTAGTTTAGTAATACTCATGCGATATAAATATAAAACGTACAAAGAGAACAATAGCCACAGTACCTTCCAAACAAACTTTCCCCCTTGATGGCACCGATAGGAAGTAAGATAGATTGTGAAAGATAAGAAAGGAAATATTATATCCTCACATTACAAAACTTTCCCACTACTTCTTTCACACACCCCGGCCTAATGAAAACCGATTAGCCCATCACCCTAGCACACACAAACACAAAAAAACATAATATAGTTTTTCTTTATATAACGCCCCAGTAATTTACTCTCGCGCGGTGTTAATTCCATCGCCGGGGCTGCAGGAGCAGTGCCCGCCGCCGGAGGTGGTGCTGCAAACGTTTGATAATGTCGCGCGCCCGGTGTAATGCCGAAACAAAAGGGGTGCTTAGCGGGGAGGCGGCGCTCGGCAACAAAAGACGTTTTAACACGTAACAGTAAATTTAAATAAGTCGGAATGGTGTCGGGCGGCCCAGCGCCGCCGCCGCCGCCGCCGTCTCCTTTTGTTCGTCCCAACTTGGACACTTTGTCTTCATAAACGGCGTGAGGCGGGCCGGTTGAAAAATACCGCGCACCGCCGACCCTATTAATCGCGATTTTAACGCGGATGGGAAAATATGAGGATGCAGCGACAATAATATAATTTTATATATATATATATATATATATATATATATATATATATATATATATATATATATATAATCATTTAAATAAGATATCTGTGCTGGTTTTGTAAATGATGAATGAATGTGATGATGCAAGATAATGAGAGATATTTAAATTTAATATAATTCAGTTATATCTATAAAATACATCTCGTGTCTAGATTTATGTAAAATGCATATAGGAAATGTTTATGGTTTTCATTCGAAAGGAAGTAGAGTGGCGGAGTGAGCTTGTTATAACGGCATAATCTCTCCGTACCGGAACCGGACAAAGCCAGTCCAAGTGCTGTCCAAACAAATTTACTAAATAAACAACCGCCCCAAGTACGGAATTCCATCTATCCGCCGTCCTTTATCATACGACATAATAGATCCAGCGACGGCGTTAGACTTTCACAAGCCGTCCTTCCGGATTTCCTCCAGCAGCCCCCCCGCCCGCGCGTGTTCAAATTGCAATTAAACAAACAAACCCTGGCAAAGAACTACGTCTGATTATTTACGGTTGACAAACGGACTTGTAGTTATCAAAACTATCCAATGCATATTACTTTATCATACGTATTTTTATAAGACATAAAATATTTTAGATTTATTTATTCATTATTTTTATAATTTTCACAAATACTCCAACGCTTTAACAAACAAACATAAATTCTCAATAAAATCAAGAGAAGAAAGCTCGAATATTTCGGTCACGTTTTGAGAAATGATAAATACCGTCTGTTACAAACCATCATACAGGGTAAAATTGATGGTAGGCGCTGGCCAGGCCGCAGAAGAACATCATGGCTGAAGAATCTACGGCAGTGGTACGGACAGTCTACAAGATCGCTGTTTCTAAAAGCAGCAGATAAGGTGCAGATCATGTTGCTGATTGCCGACATCCTTGGAGGATAAGGCAAAAGAAGAAGAAGAAATATGTGACAACTGAAATATTCTTACATCTAAATAAATACCGATACCTGAAGCTGTTAAGAGTCTACACCCCCCTATCCGCGACATATTGGTGAAGGCGTCGGATATCTGAATATATTATTTTTAGTTTTATATTTAGATGAGTTTATGCTGAAATAAAATAATTCATAATAAATCCTAGTTCAAAACATATCAGTATACCAGATGCCCGAAGAATTGGATAATTTTGATTATAACTATTTTTTTTTAGGCGAACGTATTTATTTTTTTTTCACCTGTTTCAATATCGATATTGATTTGAAAAAATTACATAATGTTTATAACAATATGATAATTGAAAATAAAAAGTTATATAATTAGTTCATTCGGAAAGTCGTACGGTACCAGATATATTTTATTTGAAATTCTGTTTTAGTATATACAACAGATATTTATTTATCTGCACCGTGCCTACAATCGAATGCCAACCACACCCAGGTATCGCCAGCAACCTTCTCTTCTGTACCATAATTATGTACTATACTTTTGTACCATACTTCTGTACCATATTTCTGTACCATACTTCTGTAGGCACGGTGCAGATAAATATTCTGTACCATAATTCTGTACTATTATGTACCATACTTCTGTACCATACTTCTGTACCATACTTCTGTACCATACTTCTGTACCATACTTCTGTACCATACTTCTGTACCATACTTCTGTACCATACTTCTGTACCATACTTCTGTACCATACTTCTGTACCATACTTCTGTACCATACTTCTGTACCATACTTCTGTACCATTTTTCTGTACCATACTTCTGTAGGCACGGTGCAGATAAATATTCTGTACCATAATTCTGTACTATACTTATGTACCATACTTCTGTACCATACTTCTGTACCATACTTCTGTACCATACTTCTGTACCATACTTCTGTACCATATTTCTGTACCATACTTCTGTAGGCACGGTGCAGATAAATATTCTGTACCATAATTCTGTACTATTATGTACCATACTTCTGTACCATACTTCTGTACCATACTTCTGTACCATACTTCTGTACCATACTTCTGTACCATACTTCTGTACCATACTTCTGTACCATACTTCTGTACCATACTTCTGTACCATACTTCTGTACCATTTTTCTGTACCATACTTCTGTAGGCACGGTGCAGATAAATATTCTGTACCATACTTCTGTACCATACTTCTGTACCATACTTCTGTACCATACTTCTGTACCATACTTCTGTACCATACTTCTGTACCATACTTCTGTACCATACTTCTGTACCATATTTCTGTACCAAAATATGGTACAGAAGTATAGTACAGAAGTATAGTACAGAATTATGGTACAGAATATTTATCTTCACCGTGCCTACAGAAGTATGGTACAGAAATATGGTACAGAAGTATGATACAGAAGTATGATACAGAAGTATAATACAGAATTATGGTACAGAAGAGAAGGTTGCTGGCGACACCTGGGTGTGTTTGGCATTCGATTCCAGCATTGCCCCCTTTATTTCCCTTTGAATCTTTTACTCCTCTCCCATCATCGTGGTGGCATTTTTTTAAAATTACATTTCATTTCCTATTAAGTTGACACTACATGTATTTATCATGTTATGTCTCTAAATTGTATAAATAAAATTAAAAAATTATAATGAGTAAAAAACTACTAAGCGTAGGTTTCAAATTACGCTTTTTGTTTTTATTTACCAAGTTGATAATTTGGCTGATCTCCTGCAGTGCGCTAATAACACTTGTCGACTACTAAAGGGCGCAGCAAAGAGCGCTTGCTAATGTAATTAATAGTTATGGGGTGGGAATTAATTAGTTGGAACACCAAAACCCGGAGGTGGAATTTAAGAGGGCGCGCGCGCGATTTAAACTTGGATCGCGTTGCAGCGCCAGAGGAAATATAAAAAATGAAATAGTTTATAACTTTTCGCCGGCGTCTTACAATAACTTGACTGAAATTATTTTATTAAGAATAAAAAGAAAAGAAATGGAAGTTAAACGGGCGCTGGCAGTTTCGCTCATTCCGCTCAAAGTTTACACTCGACGTCATTAATTTCGCCTTGAAAAGCTTGAAGAGGCTGTGCGCTTGAAAATTTCTACTGTTGTTGTAGGATTGTTTTTAGTAATTACGTGGTAAACTCATTACTATAAATATCATTACAATTATAAAAATTATATATAATCACAAAATAATAAAATATTAAATAAAATAACTTTTTATTACTTAGTAAAGTTATTTTTAAATTATAATTGATATATACAATTATATAAATTATTAAAAATGAAATATAATCACAATATAAGAAAATATTTTTTTGTAATCATAACACCCCTAATAACTTTCTATTACTTAGTAAACTTATTTTTAAATTTTAATTGATATTGCGTTGTTATACGTTTTTTTTTAAATAAATTTACAATTTTACAATTTTACAATTCCAATTACAGTTAAGAAATTAAAAGAAGTCTCCTTCGCTGTGCTTTCACCAATTGTTGGATGGATTTGGAAAACCTGGTGCGAAGGATGTTGTTATTCAACATATAAATTCAGAAGAAAAAGCGAATCTTGCTTTTTCTTCCTAATTTGTTATTACTTATTTTTGTTTTCTTTAGAAGTACTGTTTAGTTTATAGTTATATCAATCTTCAGGGAAAAATAAATTTCTTTCATAATTAATAAATATTATATATTAAGATCGTTTTAGACAAGACAATTTCTTAGTTCAAAAGTTGTTCAAGAAATGAATTCATATATCCTCCTCCTAACAATTTGTCCTAGACAAATAGAACGCGTTATATTTTTCCATTCGATCTACCATCCAATTCAATATTTCAAATAATTTGCTGTGTGATACGAGGCAATTTAGATTGTCTTGCATCTTGACTAACTTCTGAGTCAAGAAATTGTCTTGTCTAAAACGACCTTAAGTTTCTATTAATTTAAAATATTTATTACGTACGAAACAAAATAATTTTCCCCAGAAAACAGGCCGTCCAAAGTTTTAATTTTCACAATATTTTGTTTGTGAAGTAACAAATTATATTAAAAACCCGATTTGGTATGTTTGATACTTCAACTTTGTCATTCTAACTCTCCTCAAGGAAGTATTTTAGTAGATTGTTTCTACACGTATATCCATCATAATCCATAAACTGTTATTAAATTACAAATTTCTTTGCCAAGTGGGGCGCTATTAGAAACAGTTATTTACTTGGTTGATACATAATATAACGCTGAATATGAATACGAAAGAAATTGTACTAGGTGTTAAAGAAAATATTGTAAATATAAATACATAGTCATAGTCTTAGTCATATTTATTTCTTCATAGAAATAATCTTTCTCAGATGTATTACTACATGTTTATTTTATATAAAATAATAACCAATGAACAAGTAGGAAATCAGGAAAAATACAATAAGAAAATATACAACAAGATAAAAATCTGGAAATATAATGGGCAATTCAAGCTAGTCGGTACTCTATCTGGTGGCAGAAAATGAACTAAAATCTAGTGGGTACTCACTACGCATAAAATTTATTTTCTCTTATTTGTGACAACATGTGGTTTCTCTAGTTATGTATTAAACGTTTATTAACAACTACGCATTACGGTCCAGAACACATAAAAGTGAAATAGAATTATATAATACAGCTCATATATTTAATGCCATTAAAAGACATGAATTGTAACTAAATGTATATAACAAAAACAATCTTTTACCGAATACATTCGTATGAATATTAAAACTCTATACCTTTCACAATGGTAGAATCTTAAAAAACGTCATTACAATTTCAATCCCGTGCGCTTTATTGAATTTAACAGCCCAGCATTTCGCGGCTGTTCGAATCGGATTTTAGCGCGCCCTGTAACCCTGCTGCCTCCCTTGTTTTTCGCCACGCCCGGAATGAATTATTAATATGTTTAACGAAACGTTCCTCGATATAAATTTTTGCCATTTGAATAATTTACGCGGAAAGTTTTTCGGGTCGCCTCCAGGGAGACAAGTTTCGCGATGTATGCAAATTGCGGCTAACGCATGCTACACACTCGCCAAAAAAAAGTATGGCATGTTTTATTGAGCACAGTGTTCTGTGTTGCTGTTCATCAAAGTTTGGGCCAGTTTCACGAAATTAATTATGTGTTATATATTCTGTATATTAAAATGTATATGGTGAGGAAGTAGCAAAAATACTAACTTTATTCGCGCAACTTTATTAAAATAGCTATTTATGTAAGTAGTAAATAATTTAGCACTTGTATTGGAGGAGTTGTTTCATATAAGTCAGGGATATCAAACGATGCTAATAAATATTACTTCTATTTATATACGAGATGCATATAAGTTTTAATATATTGTTTTGAGAAGTAAAATATGAAAAAAAAGTATATTTTAATAATAAACGTAAAAAAATAATATAAAAGTTGTCTAACAAATGCGTATGTTAGACTACTTTTATTTTAGAATAACGGTGGAGAATTTGTAGGCAAATCTTTATAGAAAATTAATTTAAATCTTCAAAGTCGAACAAATTTCATTATTATTATTTTTGACCATGGATCCGTCATACAATTGATTTGAAAAAATTACACAATGTTTATAACAAAATGACAATGGAAAATAAAAAGTCTCTATCTTGACATCTTTTTCCTTCTATTTATTTTTTATTTTTAAATTTTACGCTCCTATCTCGATATGCCGATTATAGAAGCTGGGCCGATAAAAAAATTATGCAACATATTTTGTTTAATTTTTTTACGGATCTTAGTTCAGAACATATCAGTATACCAGATGCCCGAAGGAAATTGGAAAATTTTGATCATAAGTATTATTTTTTCGACGACCAAGTCGAACAAATTTCATTATTATTATTTTTGACCATGATACCGTCATACAATTGATTTGAAAAAATTACACAATGTTTATAACAAAATGACAATGGAAAATAGAAAGTCTCTATCTTGACATATTTTTCCTTCTATTTATTTTTTATTTGTAACTTTTACGCTCCTATCTCGAAATGCCGATTTTAGAGGCTGGGTCGACAAAAAAATTATGCAACATATTTTGTTTTACTGATCTTAGTGCAGAACATATCAGTATACCAGATGCCTGAAGGAAATTGGAATATTTTGATCATAAGTATTATTTTTTCGACGACCAAGTCGAACAAATTTCATTATTATTATTTTTGACCATGGTACCGTCATACAATTGATTTGAAAAAATTACTCAATGTTTATAACAAAATAACAATGGAAAATAAAAAGTCTCTATCTTGACATATATTTCCTTCTATTTATTTTTTATTTGTAACTTTTACGCTCCTATCTCGATATGCCGATTTTAGAAGCTGGGCCGATAAAAAAATTATGCAAAATATTTTGTTTAATTTTTTTACTGATCTTAATGCAGAACATATCAGTATATCAGACGCCCGAAGGAAATTGGAAAATTTTGATCATAAGTATTATTTTTTCGACGACCAAGTCGAACAAATTTCATTATTATTATTTTTGACCATGATACCGTCATACAATTGATTTGAAAAAAATTACACAATGTTTATAACAAAATGACAATGGAAAATAGAAAGTCTCTATCTTGACATATTTTTCCTACTATTTACTTTTTATTTTTAACTTGTACCTGCTATTTGTCCCTATCTCGAAATGCCGATTTTAAAGGTTGGGTCGATAAAAAAATTATGCAACATATTTTGTTTAATTTTTTTACTCATTTTGATGCAAAACATATCAGTGCACCAGATTTCTAAAGGAAATTGGAAAATTTTGATTATAAGTATTTTTTTTTCGACATTGAATAAGTTACATTATTATTATTTTTGTTCATGAGTAAAAAATTAAAAAAAATATGTTTTTGTAATCATTTTCCATTGTCATTTTGACACACCACCCATGGATTAATAGACCCAAATTTCGAACGGAAAAGAGTCTATTAATACTGGACTCGAACCGGTGACGGCGTGGACGCAGTGGCTTCAGACCGTCGCCTTATGTGTATAATGGTTAATTTTATTTAGATTAATTTTTTTCATGATAATAAAATCCTTGTATATTAGTATAATAATACCAATTAAGAAACCTTTTCAAAGTTCTAATCTGTAAATCCTGATGTTTACGCGCAGAATTAAACCCATCGACCCCTAACGCGCACGTAAAGTATGGGAGTAATGTGCGGTTACTCCATCAGCGTCGCAGGAGCAGAGTGGCGCAGCGCGGAAAATGCACACGACTTTAATTCGCGCCGCCCTCCCCATTTGCACATCGAGCAGGTTCCATAACCGCCCCCGCAAACAGCGGAAGTATTCCGGCACAATTAACTTAAACACCGGCTGCTGCAGGACAAACGTGACTTCCACTCGTGGACATTAAACGAATTTAAGATTCCCCTGCAGCCCGTCTGCATCTGCATTGCTAAACACAAACATATTTTATATTCCGCCAGTTTCCAGGTGCTAACCCCGCAGCATATTTATTCGCGTCGTGTCCGCCGCCGATGATTAATTCGTTTCGAATTGTGCTGTTTAAATAAGAAACAGAGGGCGGTCGTTGTTTGTCCACCGGGCGGTTCAATGCTTTAATTAATTCCGGGAATGGTGCGAGGTTTGCTGTAAGAGGGAGATTTTGTAACGTCCGGCGCGCCGCCACCCTTTCGCGAAACCGACGACGGATAAGAACTTTTTTGCTTGGGCGAGCCGAGATGTTTTTATTTGCTTTTTTTGCGATAAGACAAATATTGCGGTTTCGAAACACTTCCAGATTTTTCCCCGGGAATTGAATTATATACCGAGCTTTTTGCTGAGTGCGAGCGAAAAAACACATAGCCGTTTCGTTCGTAATGGACGCCTTCGAATGATAATAAATGGTAGGGTTAGTTGCTTAAAAGCTACCATTTTTAGTTGCTTTATAAAAATATATTCTCTAGATAAATTATTACAAATAAAATACATTGCTGTAATGTAATGCCAAATATTAAGATTATAAATTAATTCGTTTTGAATAATGACTATAAAGCACAATATTTTCTACTTGTGAATATATTATTCATTTTTCATCTCCAAACTTAGCTGCATATGAAGATTTAGTACGTGTAGAAAACCATCCCGAATGATCTGTAATTTTCTCTGCGACCCCTCAGGTATTCCCCCACTTTGAGAATAACTGTTTCAGAGGTTTAACGAAAATAAGTAATATGGTTCCATACTATTAAGGCTAATACATTAAAATATTAAAATATGCAAATTATGATAATAATATTATAGCTGTATATAGATGAATAAAACCCGACATTTACATTGAGTTAACATATTTGTGTCTACACAGATCCACGTACGTACCTAATCTGTATTAAGGGACGTTTTAGACAAGTGTTTTTTAAACTATTTGGTTTCCCGACACTTTTTGTAATTTCAAAGGACCCCGTGAAGAATGGGTATGTGTATAAAACCAGCCAGAATGATCTGTAATAATTTTTTTCTGCGACCCAAATATTCTCTCATTTTCAGAATAAATTATTAATAATAATAAATATTTTATTTTTAATAAAGTTTCAGAGGGTTAACGAAAATAAGTAATATGGTTCCATACTTTTAAGGCTAATATATTAAAATATACAAAATATGATAATAATATTATAGCTGTATATAGATGAGTAAAACCCGACATTTACATTGAATTAACATGTGTCTACACAGATCGACGTACGTACCAAGTATGTTTTACTAAAGGACGTTTTAGAGCAGTGTTCAAACTTGTTGGTTCCGCGACCCTTTTTGTAATTTCAAAGAACCCTGTGAAGAATGGGTATGTGTATAAAACCAACCAGAATGATCTGTAATCTTTTTTTTCTACGACTCCCCAAAATATTCCCTCATTTTCAAAATAAATTATTAATAATAATAAATATTATATTTTTAATAAAGTTTCAGAGGGTTAACGAAAATAAGTAATATGGTTCCATACTTTTAAGGCTAATACATTAAAATATACAAAATATGATAATATAAGCCGTAAAAGTACCTATACCAGATTTATCATAAAACAAAATATACATCACGATTTTAAGTAATTATTGTACATATTGTGATACCTTTAACCCGGCGCTTCCACCAATATTTTGAATTTAACCCTTAAATGCATATTGTTGCAATATTACATTTTTAAAATGTTCAATGTTCAATGTTCACGATTTTAAGTAATTATTGTATACATATTGAGATACCTTTGAACCCGGCGCCTCCACCAATATTTTGAATTTAACCCTTAAATGCATATTGTTGCAATATTACCTTTTTAAAATTTTCAATGCCTAAATAAAAATGTCTTTTTAAATTTTATTTACTTTTAATTTAAAAAACTGTACTTCTTTATAGATAACTGCATAGATAAGATTTTGTTAATAAATGGCGATTCTTATGTTTTGTAGAAAGTGGACGAGTGTCGGTAACTATTATTTAATAGTTAAAAAAAAACATGCATTTAAGGGTTAAAATGTCTCTTCTTGTGTTTTGTGGTGAAAGCGGTGTCCGCCGCCGTTCTAATATTAAAATGCGCTTAATGTAATTAGTTGCGCGAACTCCCCGGGGGCATTCCGCGCGCGTGATTAATGCCCTGCTCGTGGGGCCGGCGCTGGCGTTATTAAACGACCGATTTTAGATTGCGCACATTAATTGAATTAAAATTATCGCGTGGCTGCAACAAAATCCTAAATAGAAGAAAAACGCGCGCCGCCCTCTTGAGATGCGCGCCACTCACGCTAAAAGCACTTAATTGAAATTTTCCCATTTTCATCACACACACACACACTGGGAGACAGACACACACAGACTTCGAATTTCCAAATTACACGCGCACATAAGAAGAGGGTCTATTACAAAAGATAAATATTCGGTGGGTGGGTTGAATTTTTTTATTCGGATTCACTTAACAGTTTAAATATACCCCCATATTTCGAAGTTTGCTGGGTGCGCGATTATTTCGCTGCTCAATGAAAAAAAAACGCGGGTTGGTAATTTTACGCGATGTTCATGCGGGTGGGAGTAAACAAATATCGGGACGGTTTTAAATTTTAGGAAATCCCGCATACATGTGGATAAAAATGTGCGCAAATAAGGTCATGATCTATATAGGATCGTGGACACTGTCCTTTTTACCGGTGTAGTTATTCCTAAGATCCCAGGCTCTAAATCGCGCGATGACGTATTGGTTCAGGTACTGACCTATTGGGATGACTAATAAAATCCAAATCTTGAGGAATCTTTTATTTATGTCTTGTTGACCAATACATATATATATATATATATATATATATATATATATATATATATATTAGTAATTTTTATAGGTATTGTTGTACAACATATATAATAACGCCAATTATTATTGTTGACCCCGTTTCGAAATTGATAGTGATTTGACAAAATTACACAATGTTTATAATAATATGACAATTGAAAATGAAAAGTTTTTACATCTACGTATTTATCTTCTCCCAAACAAATTTCATTAGTATTATTTTTTACCATGGATCCGTTATAAACTTGATTTGAAAAATTACACAATGTTTATAACAAAATGACAATGGAAAATCTAAAGTCTCTATCTTGATATATTTTTCCTTCTATTTAGTATTTATTTTTAACTTTTACGCTCATATCTCGATATTCCGATTTTAGAAGCTGGGACGATACAAAAAATATGCAACATATTTTGTAAAAATGTTTTACTGATCTGTGCAAAACATATCAGTGCATCAAATGACCGAAGGAAATTCGAAAATTTTGAATATAATTTTTTTTTCGGCGACCAAGTCGAACAAATTTCATTATTCTTATTTTTGACTATGGATCCGTCATACTATTATTGATTTGAAGAAATTACACAATGTTTATAACAAAATGACAATGGAAAATAGAAAGACTCTATCTTGACATATTTTCCTTCCATTTATTTTTAACTTTTACGCTCATATCTCGATATTCCAATTTTAGAGGCTGGGTCGAACAAAAAATTTGCAACATATTTTGTTTATTTTTTTTTACTGATCTTAGTGCAAAACATATCAGTGCATCAGATTCCAGAAGGAAATTTGGAAAATGTTGATTATTTTCTTTCGGAGACCAAGTCGAACAAATTTCATTATTATTATTTTTGACCATGAATCTGTGATATAATTGATTTGAAAAAATTACACAATATTTATAACAAAATGACAATAAAAAATGGAAAGTCTCTATGTTGGCATATTTTTTCTTCTATTTATTTTTTATTTTTAACTTTTAAGCTCATATCTCGATATGTCGATTTTAGAGGCTGGGTCTATACAAAAATTATGCAACATATTTTGCTTAATTTTTTTACTGATATGCAAAACATATCGGTGTATCAGATGCCCGAAGGAAATTGGAAAATTTTGATTATAAGTATTTTTTTTCGACGGCCAAGTCGAAGAAAATTAATTATTATTATTTTTGACCATGAATCCGTCATACAATTGATTTGAAAAAATTACGCATCGTTTATAACAAAATGACAATGAAAAATGGAAAGTCTCTATATTGGCATATTTTTCCTTCTATTTATTTTTTATTTTTAACTTTTACGCTCATATCTCGATATTCCGATTTTAGAGGCTGGGTCGATAAAACAATTATGCAACATATTTTGTTTAATTTTTTGACTGATCTTAGTTAAAAATATATTAGTATACCATATGTCCGAAGAAAAATTGAAAATATTGATTATAACTATTTTTTTTGGGCGACCAAGTCGAACGTATTTCATTATTATTTTTTCACCTTTTATATTTTATATCTTATGCTCATATCTCGATATGCCGATTTTAGAAGCTAGGTCGATAAAAAAAAAATTGCAACATATTTTGTTTAATTTTATTTCTGGTCTTAGTGCAAAACATATCATTGTATCAGATGCCCGAAAATGGAAAATTTTAATTATAAGTATTATTTTTTTCGGCGACCATGTTGAACAAATTTCATTAATTATTTTTGACCATGGATCCGATAAATAATTGCTTTGAAAAATTACACAAAATTTATAACAAAATGGAAATGGAAAATGGAAAGTTTCTATCTTGAAATATTTTTCCTTCTATTTATTTTTTATTTTTAACTTTTACGCTGATATCTCGATATGCCGATTTTAGAGGCTGGATCGACAAATGAAAAAATTATACACCATAATTTGTTTAATTTTGTACTGATCTTAGTGAAAAACATATCAGTGCATCAGATGCCCGAAGGAAATTGGAAAATTTTGATTATAAGTATTTTTTTTCGTCCACCAAGTAGAACAAATTTCATTATTATTATTTTTGACTATGGATCCGTCATACAATTGATTTAAAAAAATTACACAATATTTATAACAAAATGACAATTGAAAATAAAAAGTCTCTATCTGTACGAATTTTTCTTTCTATTTTTTGGTTAATTTTTAACTTTTAAGCTCATATCTCTATATTCCGATTTTAGAGACTGCGTCGATAAAAAAAATATGCAACATATTTTGTATAATTTTTGTACTGATCTTAGTTTAAAATATATCAGTGTACCATATGCCTGAAGAAAATTTAAAAATTTTGATTATAACTATTTTTTTTTGGGCGACCGTCGAACGTATTTCGTTATTATTATTTTTTCACCTATTTCAATATCGATATTGACTTGAAAAAATTACACAATATTTATAACATTATGGTAATTGAAAAGAAAAAGTCTCCATATCTACATATTTTTCTTTCTATTTTTTTAAAAATTTTAACTTTTAAGCTCATATTTCTATATTCCGATTTTAGAGGCTGCGTCGATAAAGAAATTATGCAACATATTTTGTATAATTTTTTTACTGATCATAGTTTAAAATATATCAGTGTACTATATGCCTGAAGAAAATTTGAAAATTTTGATTATAACTATTTTTTTTTGGGCGACCAAGTCGAACGTATTTCATTATTATTATTTTTTCACCTGTTTCAATATCGATATTGACTTGCAAAAATTATACAATATTTATAACATTATGATAATTGAAAATAAAAAGTCTCCATCTCTATAGAGCCAAGTCGAAGAAAATTAATTATTATTATTTTTGACCATGAATCCGTCATACAATTGATTTGAAAAAATTACGCATCGTTTATAACAAAATGACAATGAAAAATGGAAAGTCTCTATATTGGCATATTTTTCCTTCTATTTATTTTTTATTTTTAACTTTTACGCTCATATCTCGATATTCCCATTTTAGAGGCTGGGTCGATAAAACAATTATGCAACATATTTTGTTTAATTTTTTGACTGATCTTAGTTAAAAATATATTAGTATACCATATGTCCGAAGAAAAATTGAAAATATTGATTATAACTATTTTTTTTGGGCGACCAAGTCGAACGTATTTCATTATTATTTTTTCACCTTTTATATTTTATATCTTATGCTCATATCTCGATATGCCGATTTTAGAAGCTAGGTCGATAAAAAAAAATTGCAACATATTTTGTTTAATTTTATTTCTGGTCTTAGTGCAAAACATATCATTGTATCAGATGCCCGAAAATGGAAAATTTTAATTATAAGTATTATTTTTTTCGGCGACCATGTTGAACAAATTTCATTAATTATTTTTGACCATGGATCCGATAAATAATTGCTTTGAAAAATTACACAAAATTTATAACAAAATGGAAATGGAAAATGGAAAGTTTCTATCTTGAAATATTTTTCCTTCTATTTATTTTTTATTTTTAACTTTTACGCTGATATCTTGATATGCCGATTTTAGAGGCTGGATCGACAAATGAAAAAATTATACACCATAATTTGTTTAATTTTGTACTGATCTTAGTGAAAAACATATCAGTGCATCAGATGCCCGAAGGAAATTGGAAAATTTTGATTATAAGTATTTTTTTTTACTGATCTTAGTTTAAAATATATGAGTATACCATATGCCTGAAGAAAATTTTGATTATAACTATTTTTTTTTGGGCGACCAAGTCGAACAAATTTCATTATTATTATTTTTTCACCTGTTTCAATATCGATATTGACTTGAAAAAATTATATAATATTTATAATATTATGATAATTGAAAATAAAATGTCTCCATCTCTACATATTTTTCTTTCTATTTTTTTTAAATTTTTAACTTTTACGCTCATATCTCTATATTTCGATTTTAGAGGCTGCGTCGATAAAAAATGCAACAAATGCAACATATTTTGTATAATTTTTTTACTGATCTTAGTTTAAAATATATCAGTGTACTATATATCTGAAGAAAAGTTGAAAATTTTGATTATAACTATTTTTTTTGGGCGACCAAGTCGAACGTATTTCGTTATTATTATTTTTTCACCTGTTTCAATATCGATATTGACCTGAAAAAATTATACAATATTTATAACATTATCATAATTGAAATTAAAAAGTCTCCATCTCTACATATTGTTTTTTCTATTTTTTTGAAATTTTTAACTTTTACGCTCATATGTCGATATTCCGATTTTAGAGGTTGCGTCGATAAAAAAATTATGCAACATATTTTGTATAATTTTTTTACTGATCTTAGTTTAAAATATATGAGTGTACCATATGCCTGAAGAAAATTTGAAAATTTTGATTATAACTATTTTTTATTGGGCGACCAAGTCGAACGTATTTTATTATTATTTTTTCACCTGTTTCAATATCGATATTGACTTGAAAAAATTATACAATATTTATAACATTATGTTAATTGAAAATAAAAAGTCTCCATCGCTACATATTTTTTTTTCTATTTTTTTTGAAATTTTTAACTTTTACGCTCATATCTCGATATTCCGATTTTAGAGGCTAGGTCGAAAAATAAATTATGCAACATATTTTGTTTAATTTTGTTACTGATCTTAGTTAAAAATATATCAGTATATCATATGTCCGAAGAAAATTAGAAAATTTTGATTATAACTATTTTTTCTTTGAGCGACCAAGTACATTCGACAAAAAAATAGTTATAATCAAAATTTTCAAATATTCTTCGGGCACATGGTACACTGATATATTTTTTACTGATTTCCATTTTCTATTGTCATTTTGTTATAAATATTGTGTAATTTTTTCAAATCAATTCAATTGTATGACTGAATCCATAGTTAATAATAATAATAATGAAATTTGTTCGACTTGGTTGCCAAAAAAAAAATACTTATAATCAAAATTTTCCAATATCCTTCGGGCATCTAATGCATTGATATGTTTTGCACTAAGATTAGGAAAAAAATTAAACAAAATGCTTCATTATTATTATTTTTTCACCTGTTTCAATATCGATATTAACTTGAAAAAATTACACAATATTTATAACAATATGGCAATGGAAAATAAAAAATCTGCATCTCTACATATTTTTCCTTCTATTTTTTAATTTTTGTTTTAACTTTATGCTCATATCTCGATATTCCGATTGTAAAGGCTGGATCGATGAAAAATTATACTACATATTTTATGTTTTTACTGGTCTTAGTTCAAAACATATCAGTGTATAAGATGCCTGAAGGAAATTGGAAAATTTTGATTATAACTACTTTTTTTTGTGCGACCATTGTATTTTTTTTCACCGGTTTTCAATACCGATATTGATTTGTAAAAATGTGGAAATCGAAAGACCGAGCAGAAGCGTATGCAACAGTCTTATCTCTTTCCAGTTATCGAGATAATGTGAAAATAGGCATTTTGAAATGTGATATCAAGATACAAATCAAAAATCCGGATCAGGGCATAGGTCATTCATCTTGTTTTCCTTCAACAATGCATAATCTAGCGGAATTTTATTCTTCAAGTACTTAGTTATCGAGATACAGTGCAAAATTGGTGTTAGGCAATGAAATACTACAAGACATCGAGATTTCAATATATCAAAGTTAATTAATAATTTCTCAAAAATGTTACTCTCCGGTGGAGCTTGAACCCACGTCTCCGGTTATCGCGGCCGTAATATAATTGGATATATACATACAAAAAATATATAGGATCAGGGCATATGTAGTGAATCTCGTTTTTCTTCCACTACCAGGCAAAATCTAGGGTTTTACTTGCTACTTCTCCTACAGAAAAAAAGGAGCAGAAGCGAATGCAACAAAATACAACTCACTATCTCTTTCAGAATTTCATATCATTATTTGTATTTTTACATAAACTGTCTTCAGTGTGCTTTTCAATACTACTGCTATTACTACTACCGTTTTTTTTCAAAATGAATTCTTTGCTACTTTTATTAGTTGTCATGGCGACTTTTAAATTATATAATTTTGTTGATAGGATTTTATAGTAATTAAGCGGCTTTATTTATATTTTCAAACCGTTTCACAGTAAGACTTATAATTGATCATCAATTCGTATTTGAATTTTGTCATTTATCAGGATATATATATATATATATATATATATATATTATTATTATTATTAGGGGAAGACTGTTGGGATTGCGGCGTTAGGACTAAAAGAAACCTCTTCTCTTTACATCGATATTTCGATTACATCGGTATTTACTGTACTTGTTACAATTCTGTAACTAGCTATCGAACTTCGGGTCCTGCTGCCGTGTGTTACTGTATGTGAATGTGAGAGAACTTGCTACTGCACAAAATCTTGCGCGAGTTTTCTAAACTGTCGTATCCCAACGGCAAATAATACAGACTACCCAGGCTGGGATTCGTGAAGCGTGAGTGTTAATCACTGTACCGCATCAGCGTGTATAAATTATAATTTAATTGGATTTACTCTTTTTAAAGAAGTTAGTATGTATATCAAAAGCTTCGCACCAAAAATTACAATATTCACTGATAAAATTAAAAAGCGATAAAAAGTGGTCCTCCGGCACTCTAGGGCGCAATTTCAGTATATCCAGAGCTGTAAAAGTTAATAACCCGAGATACTTAACATCGTAAAATAACAGATAACGAAATTTAATAAAGATAATCCAAATGGCCCGATTGAAGATATACGCTTCGGTTTCTGCAAGTGCAATTGTTTACCATACGATCGTTTAAGGGCGGATGATTTATCGCGGGCCAGTTTTTGATGTATGGCGGTTTGTTTTTACGCCGCCATCAGTTGCGGCCCTGTCGCGCGTTAAGTGACATATTTGGATGTTGCCGGCGCCGGCAGACGTGGATATATGTAAGTTGCGGAATAAATGATTTGATGGGCCCCATAGGTCGATACTTTTATGCATGTCAAGCGTCGTTTTGTGTTCGCGCGAAATGTATGCGCTTGACACGGTAAACAACGTGTCGATAAGTCGGTTGCTCGTGAAACGCGACCGGGCACTGATATATACATATCCATTTCTGACATATAATCCGGGATGTATTTTTTTTATTCGCAGACCCGTTTGTATACACATCGGGGTAGATAGATTGAAAAATTCGTATTGATATCGAAATCGTTCCGCGCGGCGCACAAATAAATCTCCGCCCGCCTACCCCCCGACATCCCGGTGTATGTACATAATCGAAAACAAATAGCTTATACCGTATAAATATGGAATTACATCATTTGCATCGTGTTTTTAAGATTATATGGAGAACTATCATTATTTATGGAATTGAACTTGTTGTAGAATCAATAAAATGTGTACGCGTATATCAGATACTAACTAATATTTAGTAGTTATAGTAGTTACTGTGTTTTTGTTACAATTTGTAACTGGCTATAGGCTATAGGATATAGGTCATCGTGTCCTTCTAACGTGTATTCGTGTATGTATTAGGAATTAATATTTATTTTCTAGTAAACATTGTTACTTTTATACTAGGTGAAATGCCCGTTGTCTGATAGGAGATGATTTTTAATTACAAAAAAGACGTAAGTGGTGAACACGAGTTGTAAGTAATATTTTGTTGTGTAATGTGTAAGTGCATGTCTTAATAAAATAATATTTGAAGTAGTTAAAATGTCAAAAGTTTCATTGTTAGGTATACACCAGTAAATACGGACAAGTTAAACAGTTATTACAAAAACATGTGCAGGTATTTCAATAATCATTATCTGTATAGTAGCAAACTTAAACCAGATGTGCCGCTAACCATTAGTGCACCAAAACGTCAGTAATTACCCAGGTGGATTCGCCGGGTTGCACCCCGCTACAGCTCTCGGCTATAACATTCTGTTGCAAAGCCCCTTCAAAAGAAACCCCAACGAAAATAGAAACGAAAACAATAAAATGCCCCACGTACATTTATGAGCCTTTTTGAGTTTGTAATTTGACCAGAGTCGGCAGACAAAAACACAAACTACCGTCGGCAAAAAAGGAAATTATATTTTTTCCACACACGCCGTTCAAGAACGAATAAACGGGCGACCGCTCAACGTTTTTCTGCCGGTGCACGCGAACAACCGCCACCCGCCCCGCCCCCGCAGTCCGTGGATGAGCGGATGCGTCGCATTGTAATAAAGACAAACATAAACAGGACCACAAGCAATTTTAACTTGGTTATTAAACCGACCGCTTGTTTCGCGTCAGCTGGAGGGCAGTCGATAACGCGCGGCGGGGGCGGCGGCGGCAAACTTTACATTCACATGGCCGGGGAAAGATAGTGGAAGCGGAGCGCTTCACCCGCGGCGTATATCATTTTATAACTAGGTGCCTGAAACGATGGCCATTGTTCGGTCCATTATTAATAATCACTTGAACATGTGGTTGGACATAAATTGGCAATTCCACCGCGCCGCACATCAATAATAAATGGAGTCGTGAGCGGTTTACATTATAATTATAGACGCGTCAATGTTATACATAATGAAGTATAACTGTTACTGTCAAATCTGGAGAAATGGAATTATGTAATGGAAAAATGTTCTTGTTCTGTTAGTCGTAGGTGGTACCAATTGTTATCTTCTGTTTCAATTTGTCTATTTGGCTGTGTAGTGCTAAGGTCTAATAACCGGCATATTCGTAAGCAGTCTTTTTTCTGTTGTGGTGAGAGCTGTATAGGTTTTTGATGGCTGTATAGTATTGTGCAATGTTGTTATTTCAAACAAACTGGAGGCGTGTTGTTCTAGAATTCTTCCATTTGATACGAAACCGCGGTTTAGAGTGTCTTTTCATAGATGATAGTGGTGTTCATTAATTACAGTTATTATAGTTGTCCCTATACAATAACATAAAAATGTACAAGCTATATTTATAGCATTATAAATTCAGACGGTTGAACTATACAATTTTTTAATGAAATCATTGGTGTGCTTTCGACGAAATTGCCCCCTTGAATCTTAACATCTTCATTTATCAAAACCCATCAATTCGCATAAAGGAATTAATGTTGTTCGCCAATACATTCCTGCTCGACATCGGAATATAATTTGTATAGCTTCTTTAAACGAATTCCCCGGCTCTCCGGTTGCCTCTTTCTCTCGTTTTTTTTTTCAATCGACGCGTAAAAATGCCAGCCGGGCGCGATACGTTTATTTTTCCCTTCGAATAAATACTTGTTCTCTCGCACAAAGGAATAAAACGAGCGCCGCTCGAAAACGTTACAAATGAATAAATTGTAATTATGGGCCATAAATGGGTTTTCGCTCGCATTCCGACGCGAGGTGGGGCGGGCACGGTGACGACGTCGTCGGCGGGGCGGTGGGGGAGTTATTTAACCGAAAGTAATTTAATTAAAAAACGCGGGGGAAAGTAGAATTCCAGGAGTACTGTGACAATTGATATGAGCGACGACTGCTAGGGGCGTTTTGGTATTGCTTGACTCTTTCAAGAGCCACCCTTGTTTTATTGTTTGCAGAGGAAGATTTTGTAATCTTGTATATTTTAATTAGTGAGTGTTTAATGTTAGCAACCAGAGCCGTATTATCCCACCAGAAAGGCAGTTGGCTAGAAGAGTGGAGAGAGAGAGGCATGTACTAAATTATAGAATGTGGAAATGTTTATTTATTTATTTCATTTGTATATATAGACATGTTTTTATTTCTTAAAGAATTAATTAAAAACAGCTTTATATATATTATATATAAGTGTGAATCCACATCTTAGCAATCTACATATCTAGATTTTGATCTTATTAGATCTCATCAGTGTAGCTCAGCTAGTGAGGATGAATTCACACAATATCTCGAGTGGTTATATACAAAAATTATACAACTAACCCTCTAGGAGGAAAATTAAACGCCAGGATTACCTCCTAGGGGGTTAGTTGTATCATTTTTCTATCCTTATGTTTTGAGCCCAAGGGCTTTTCCGCTGGTAAAAATAGAAGCTCCGGGGAGTGCTGTTACCCGGTATTTATCGTAAGATGGCAGAAAACCTCTAAAACACTGCGAAATTTAGCCTATATCGAGGTTTGAACTCTCGCTCCCCCTATACTCCCTACCCGGTGATCCTAATGGCATGAGCATGTTGATGGTTATTACCATATGGGTATGCATTGCTAATTTATGTGATGCCGCCAGATAACGTTTAACTTTCCTCTTAGGGGGTTAGTTGTATAAGCTGCGTTGTATTTATTTGTTCCCAGTAAATTCTATTGTACACTAGCATTTTACAATATCATATTTCTCCCCTTATAAAACTTTTCCAGCGACCGGTAAACACCTCATTTGCGCCACACAGCCCGCCACAAAGTAACACACATACATACACACACGCAATCGAGTCTATAATTTATTTCCCTAGTGTGAAATTTGTATTTTATCAGCGGGCGCGCGGAATGAAAACGTAATTCCATCCGTGATAGCATCTCCTCGGGGGCGGCGCGAATACACTCATCTCTGCCGGCGAGTGCATAAAGAGGTCGCGGCTGCAACGATTCGACCGCGGATCGAATTAACGATCCGCCGCCTGAAACGCCTAACTAGATTTTCCCCGTTCCGCTGCCCTTTTTTTGTGCGCTCCTTTCACTCGCGCGAAGAGGAAAAATTAAATGCGAGAAATAGTCCAATTACCGGCTGAGAGCGGCGGGAGCGGTTTAATGGGAAAATTCTATTATAATTGACTGATTGGGGGATGAGGAGGGGGGGTACGTTTCGCGGACTCTTGAATTCCTGCCCGAGCGGAAAACGGAATTGGGAATTAATTGAAGAAATTCGCGGGTAGAAAAAAAAATGGCTTCTATCGTCAGATTTGCTAGGAGCGCGGTAATCAGTGAGGATTGTGGAAGTAATTAGTTTAAAAGAGCGCTGGAGATTGGAGTGGTGGAAATTCTAAGATGCTAGTTATTAAATTTGTTCTGGTTTGCGCTTGCTGCGATGAGAACTGGAATAACATGAAAAAACATATACATAACTAAATAAAAATATATTATAGGGAATTGAAGAAAACATACTAACTCGTATTTTTTATGAAATACTGAATTTGGCATTAAATAGCATGAAAACTAGAAACACCGTAATTTTTGATTATAAGATTAATGGATAGACTAATATATTGCTAATGCACTAGAGAAGTTTCAAAAATATGCATCGAGGAATTTTTGAAATATTTACAAATTTGCGATAAAAACATAGAAAATCGTATTTTTTATTATGAATTACTGACTTTGGCATTAAATAGCATGAAAACTAGAAACACCGTAATTTTTTATTATAAAATTAAGGGAGACTAATATATTGCTAATGCACTAGAGAAGTTTTAAAAATATTCATCGAGGGATTTGAGAAATATTTACAAATTTGCGATAAAAACATAGAAAATCGTATTTTTTATTATGCAATACTGACTTTGGCATTAAATAGCATGAAAACCAGAAACACCGTAATTTTTGATTATAAGATTAAAGTATATACCAATATATTGCTAATAAGCTAGAGAAGTCTCAAAAATATTCATCGAGGGATTTTGGAAATATTTACAAATTTAAGATTAAAACATACAAACTCGTATTTTTTATTATGAAATACTGAATTTGGCATTAAATAGCATGAAAACTAGAAACACTGTAATTTTTGATTATAACATTAGTAGATAGACTAATATATTGCTAATGCACTAGAGAACTTTCAAAACTATCCATCGAGGGATTTGGGAAATATTTACAACTTTGCGATTAAAACATACAAAATCGTATTTTTTTAATGAAATACTGGCTTTGGCATTAAATAGCATGAAAACTAGCAACACCGTAATTTTTGATTATAAGATTAATGGATAGACCAATATATTGCTAATACAATAGAGAAGTTTAAAAAATATTCATCGACGGATTTAGGAAATATTTACAAATTTGTGATTAATACATAGAAAATCGTATTTTTTTTAATGAAATACTGGCTTTGGCATTAAATAGCATGAAAACTAGCAACACAGTAATTTTTGATTATGAGATTAATGGATAGACCAATATATTGCTAATACACTAGAGAAGTTTCAAAAATATTCATCGAGGGATTTTTGAAATATTTACAAATTTGCGATAAAAATATAGAAAATCGTATTTTTTATTATGAAATACTGACTTTGGCATTAAATAGCATGAAAACTAGCAACACCGTAATTTTTGATTATAACATTAATGGATAGAATAATATATTGCTAATACACTAGAGAAGTTTCAAAAATATCTATCGAGGGATTTGGGAAATATTTACAAATTTGTTATTAAAACATACAAAATCGTATTTTTTTTTATGAAATGCTGACTTTGGCATTAAATAGCATGAAAACTAGCAACACTGTAATTTTTGATTATAAGATTAATGTATATACCAATATATTGCTAATAAGCTAGAGAAGTCTCAAAAATATTCATCGAGGGATTTTGGAAATATTTACAAATTTAGGATTAAAACATACAAACTCGTATTTTTTATTATGAAATACTGACTTTGGCATTAAATAGCATGAAAACTAGCAATACCGTAATTTTTGATTATAAGATTAATGGATAGGCTAATATATTGCTAATAAACTAGAGAAGTTTCAAAAATATTCATCGAGGGATTTTTGAAATATTTACAAATTTGCGATAAAAACATAGAAAACCGTATTTTTTATTATGAAATACTGACTTTGGCATTAAATAGCATGAAAACTAGAAACACCGTAATTTTTGATTATAAGATTAATGGATAGACTAATATATTGCTAATGCACTAGAGAAGTTTCAAAAATATTCATCGAGGGATATTTGAATTATTTACAAATTTGCGATAAAAACATAGAAAATCGTATTTTTTATTATGAAATGCTGACTTTGACATTAAATAGCATGAAAACTAGAAACATCGTAATTTTTGATTATAAGATTAATGTATAGACTAATATATTGTTAATGCACTAGAGAAGTTTCAAAAATATTCATCGAGGGATTTTTGAAATATTTACATATTTGCGATAAAAACATAGAAAATCGTATTTTTTATTATGAAATACTGACTTTGGCATTAAATAGCATGAAAACTAGCAATACTGTAATTTT
Organism: Lordithon lunulatus; assembly: GCA_963942505.1. Classification (NCBI taxonomy): domain Eukaryota; kingdom Metazoa; phylum Arthropoda; class Insecta; order Coleoptera; family Staphylinidae; genus Lordithon; species Lordithon lunulatus. Next base: position 55,037,221 of record OZ012668.1, on the reverse strand, counting down.
TAATTATAAGATTAATGGATAGGCTAATATATTGCTAATAAACTAGAGAAGTTTCAAAAATATTCATCGAGGGATTTTTGAAATATTTACAAATTTGCGATAAAAACATAGAAAATTGTATTTTTTATTAAGAAATACTGACTTTGGCATTAAATAGCATGAAAACTAGCAACACCGTAATTTTTGATTATAAGATTAATGTATATACCAATATATTGCTAATAAGCTAGAGAAGTCTCAAAAATATTCATCGAGGGATTTTGGAAATATTTACAAATTTAGGATTAAAACATACAATCTCGTATTTTTTATTATGAAATACTGACTTTGGCATTAAATAGCATGAAAACTAGAAACACTGTAATTTTTGATTATAACATTAATAGATAGACTAATATATTGCTAATGCACTAGAGAAGTTTCAAAAATATTCATCGAGGGATTTTTGAAATATTTACAAATTTGCGATAAAAACATAGAAAATCATATTTTTTATTATGAAATACTAACATTGGCATTAAATAGCATGAAAACTAGAAACACCGTAATTTTTGATTATAAGATTAATGGATAGACTAATATATTGCTAATGCACTAGAGAAGTTTCAAAAATAGTCATCGAGGGATTTTTGAAATATTTACAAATTTGCGATAAAAACATAGAAAATCGTATTTTTTATTATGAAATACTGACTTTGGCATTAAATAGCATGAAAACTAGCAATACCGTAATTTTTGATTATAAGATTAGTGGATAGACTAATATATTTCTAATGCACTAGAGAAGTTTCAAAAATATTCATCGAGTGATTTTTGAAATATTTACAAATTTGCGATAAAAACATAGAAAATCGTATTTTTTATTATGAAATACTGACTTTGGCATTAAATAGCATGGAAACTAGAAACACCGAAATTTTTGATTATAAGATTAATGGATAGACTAATATATTGTTAATGCATTAGAGAAGTTTCAAAAATATTCATCAAGGGATTTTGGAAATATTTACAAATTTAGGATTAAAACATACAAAATCGTATTTTTTATTATGAAATACTGACTTTGGCATTAAATAGCATGAAAACTAGCAATACCGTAATTTTTGATTATAAGATTAATGGATAGACCAATATATTGCTAATATACTAGAGAAGTTTCAAAAATATTCAACGAGGAATTTTGGAAATATTTACAAATTTGTGATTAATACATAGAAAATCGTATTTTTTTAAATGAAATACTAGCTTTGTCATTAAATAGCATGAAAACTAGCAACACCATAATTTTTGATTATAAGATTAGTGGATAGACCAATATATTGCTAATACACTAGAGAAGTTTCAAAAATATTCATCGAGGGATTTGGGAAATATTTACAAATTTGCGATTAAAACACACAAAATCGTATTTTTTTTATGAAATGCTGACTTTGGCATTAAATAGCATGAAAACTAGCAACACCATAATTTTTGATTATAAGATTAGTGGATAGACCAATATAGAGCAGTTGTACGATACTGTTATTATATTTTTCGATTATCTAAAGCACACCTTACTTGGAAACAAAGTCGTTTTATAACAAAAAATATCAGGTCCACACATACACATACAATTTGATATCTGTGGCAATTTGGCAGAAGCTGATATGTGAATATTACTATTTTTTTTCTATAAATTCACTCATGGGATCTTTTATTATTATTTTGGAATTGTAATAAAAGGGGACGATCAAGGAAACAATGGTTGGGTGATCTACACAAACTCCAAATGAATTGGACCAAAGCAGTCCATAATCGCTGCTAGATCATCCAACCATTGTTTCGTTGGTTGTCCCCTTTTATTACAATTCCAAATAAATAATAAAAGTTCCCTTTTATTAATGAGTGAATTTGTAGAAAAAGGTTAGTAATATTTACATATCAGCTTCTGCCAAATTGCCACAGATATCAAATTGTATGTGTGGATCTGATATTTTTTGTTATAAAACGACTATGTTCTCAACCTTCATGCAGATGTGGAGAAAGTTAACGAAAGGAGCCTATAAGGCCTATAGAGCTAATTTATTGGTATTTCATAAAATTTGTAATAAAATACTTTATTTTAATAATAAAATCGTAGCGTGAAAAAAAAATCATTAAGTTTATTTATATATTCATGCAATGAGCATATATTAAAATCGTAACTTGCATTCAAAGTGTTAAGAACAGCAGCGTTCTAAGAACCTGGCAGTGAGTCAAATGCGACTGGCGGCAATGTCTCAAGGGCGCCAAACAATGTAATTTACACAGTTTGTGGGCGCTATAAAACAATTAGCAAATTACGTGTGACTATTACTTGTAATGCTTCTTACAATTAATTAAGGGCATGCAGCCAGCAAGTTGCCAAGACAGTGCGGCAACCGTTTAGAATTAATACGCGGGCACACATTTAAATATTCAATAACTTGTATCTATTATAATCGTTGCCGGTGAGTGGGGAATTATGAAAATTGTTTCTCAGGTCGGAAGTATAAACTACGCGGTGCAGCGAAATTGCATTCGTTTTATTATCACCGGGGGTGAACATTTACAAAAGTTCCGGGCTGCCGGTAGTTTATTTGTTCCGCGAGATAAATAGGCGAATAAACATTGACTGTTGTCGCCACCGGACCGGTGGAAAGAATGGGAAACGGTTAACGGGCCACGGCATCAATAAGGCGCTTTAAGTTTAACAGCGGCGGCGGCGGGTTAATTCCGGGGACTCTATTGACATGTCGCGGAGCGTATCACTACTTCTTGTGTAAACTTCTTTTGTTTTTTATTTTCGTTATTCGTGCACAGCGGATAGTTTTCAGACTCTATCTTGATCTCGCGGCACGTATTCGATCTTGTGCTATCTGTGTTATTGAGGATACTAGCAATATTCCACTGGGGAGGCAGCAAGTCTTTGAAGTGCAAGATGAAAGTTTTTCGCGACACAGACGTAAACATGCGAATACATAATGTTGTATTAACTGTCACATTGTTTAGATTTGACCGGTTTTTTTTACAGGATTTAAAACTCTTTTAACACGACAAATCTATGGGTTTACAATGAAAATTCAGTGATAACACCATGCATTTGGTAAATACTTCATGATATGTATTAGTACTCTTATACAGTTATAGCTTGATTCTATTCGAGCTCGAAAATTAGCCAAAACTACTTGCAAAGTGTAACTAAAGTGTGATAAAAAAAAGTTGCTAACATTTTATTTATTCTTTAAAATGAATTATCACAACATAGACGTCTTACCAATCTAATATTGAATTCCTATTAGTTTGCCATCTTAGTTTATTATTATTATTATCTTAGGTAGATAATTACACTGTCTGGTAGTATTAATTCTCATTTTAAAGCGTATTAGAGAAACATTTTACCTAGCATGCTACTAGTGATATTTTTACTTAAGACGGCCGTTTACTGGGAATCACTTTCAACTTGCTTTCCTCTCAGATTCCATAAAGAAATATTTTTGTTACAGGTGAAATGCCCGTCCAAGTCCATTTACAACCACAGCTTACTTACAATCGGTACAATATAAGTTTCTTGCGTTCGAGTACGTTTAACAGTTTACTTTATGGGTGGTCGGTCGAATCCGGGCAAAATAACACGATAAAAACGAGACTCTCTCCTCTCGTGTACGAAACCGTTTCAGTTTTCCGAACGGCGACCATAACCGTAAATTGAAATTAATGTGCAGTTTTATGTTTTATTTTAATAAAATTCTTCCCAGAATGCTAATGCCCGCCCCTCGCCTAGATTGAATGGCCTCCCCGTGACCCGTGTTTGGTTGGTTTAATTATAATTGGACTGAAGGAGATTTCAATGAAATTCAACTGGGTCAGCGATTTTTCGGCGCCTTGCAATCGAAATCTATAAGGAAATTAAATTAAAATTTTAAATTATTACTATTTTAAAGAATCAATTGAGTACTATTCAGTAGTGGAAAGAAATTCTATTAGAATCAGCTCGATAATATAAAAATACTATGGTTGCAAAAAAGGTAATATATATATATATAACTCACAAACACATGTTTTCTAGTATTAAAAATAATTTAATACAAAAACAAGTACTTTAAAGCATTTTAATTCGCGCCGAAGAACACTGCTCTTGATTAAGTGATTCACCCTTCTCGCGCGCGGCTTACAATTTAAATGTAAATTCGCAGATCGTGCCCTCCTCTCGGAGTGAGGTCCGGCGCTATATTGATTACGCAAAAAAATAAGCAAGAGCGTTGCTGTTTTATAAATTATCCCGACGCCTTCGGAGAATTTTAACCGCCCCCCATAAGTTCCGTTGTTGTTGCCTGCCGTCCGTCGCTTTAAATAATTTCACTCGCGTGTGTTTGTAGAGGCCCTGCGTGCCTTCGCTATGTCCTGTTTATCTTAGCATCTTGGATGTTTGAGGAATTTTATGGCGCAGAAATATTGGTTGGATTCGCTCTCGAGTGGATTTACATGCTGTTTATTGACGAAACTTTAAAGCAGTTTGTATAACAGACATGTGATGTGTGTGTGGGGACAGGGAGCGCATAGGGGTGTAATATATATGCGCTTTCATGATACCCATCTACTTATCAGGCGGAGCTAGAGTTATAACTTCACAACTCGCCGAGAATTATATTATGCAGTATTAACGTTGTACGGTTTTATTATTAATTATCATCAGACAAACGGGTATATGCAAATAAGTAATTTATCAAAACGTTGACTGGTGCTATATCTCTTGAGCAGCTTAGTATTTTGTACATTGTATAACTCTCATATTTCATACGGTATAAAAGTTGCAATAAGAATTTTTATTTTTATCTGATAAATGGTCTGCGATATAAAGGAAGTATTTTTGCATTATATACGTAGTCTTTCATTCAGGTATCTACCCCCTTGAAACAGCACGGTAATAAAGCTTTCAACAATAAGCCTTATAACATGAGATGTTACCTTACAATATTTTTTGTATCTCATTGTGATATTCCAGCCAATTAGTGTACACAAGAATGTAATAAAGAATTATATTCAATTTTGCGGTATATCCACTCATTTTACGATATATATATATATATATATATATATATATATATATATATATATATATAATATTAAGGCAAGAGAAACTAAAAGAAATTAGCCACATGGGTCGATGAAGAGTGCAAAATGGAGATAAAAGAAATGAATAAGAAATATAAGATAAGAAGAACTAGAAGGCAGGACTTCTAAGAGGCCATAAACAAATCAGACATGCAGAAGAAAACAAAAGTCGAAAACGACTGTATTATTGGGATGTACGAGAACGAATAGTTCGACATGTATTTGTATTATCTTCTATTATATCCTAAGTTTCACAATGGGCCCATTTTGAGGCCTAAGTGTCTGTAGCTATGCTACCCTCCAGCCAACTATCGAGAACTATTATATCCAATAGTAAGTATTGTTAAATAGTAATTTATTTGAAATATTCACTTAAAAAGTGTAATTCATTGATAAATTTCAATATATCTATCTATATATATATTTATTATATATATATATTTTTTTTAATAAAATCGGGATTACATTAGAGGCGTCAGGTGGATTTGCTCGAAATCCGTATAAAACCGTCAATACGCGCGCGATGTTTGAAAGGAAGCGTTCGCCGTATGATTTTATTGGGCCGCGGAGCATCGGTGTGATACTTTGAAGGGTTAGGGGCACACACATGCACCCACACCCCACCAACCCACCGCCCTCGCCCGTAGTAAAGATTTCAATGGATTGCGCGACGCTTTTCACCGTCCCGAAACTCGGCGCGCGAAGAAATAAATTTATCGAAGTTATAAAAGAAAATCCAGTCAGCCGGATAATATAAGTTTATGCGGCAGTATTAAATTTCCTACTAGGTTTTCATCTGCACAATCTATTTATCACTGAGGGCCTGTACAGCAGCCGCCGCGGATAATTAAAGGAATTTCCTTTTCGGCGGGCCGTTTATTATTCACGATTTCCCGCGTTTTGGCGCTCGTGTGCCGGGCGCCGTAGCAGAATAATGCGCGCGCGTTTGGGCATCGCGGCGCGGAAAATTAAGGGAACCGCTGAAAACAATCCAAGAAATTAAATTTTATTTATTCAGGGTAGCGCGCGGAGCGCAACGGGAACCGTTTAAGTCTGATACGATCAGGGGGGACTATTACAAAATGCATTGGTGGAATCGATTCCTATCTTCTAAGTAAACCAGTTTTATTACAAGATTGGCATTCATTACTGTAATAGAAGTACTTTAAAAGTATTTTTCTAGGATAATACTCCCTAAAATATAACTTCATTGTAATACTTCAAACAAAGCAGTAGCAGTAAGACGTTCTACTTAAAGAAAGCAAGATTTGGAATGGTTTGAATAAAGGCGTTATAGCGTTAATAACCTACGATTATATTTGTTAGATGTTGCATTAATTGTTGTTAACTTTATATTTTATAGCTTCATATAATAATAATAATAAACTGTCTTTATTTTTTCAGAAAAAAAAAACATTTGCCACCAAATTTAAATTAAAGAACAGGCGCAGTTCAGATTTATATATCGACACTATAGTGCAAGAAAGGCCAATCTGCTTTCCCAACAAACAAAACTGATTTAAAAGACTTAGGGTCGGTTCTACAATTGACATTTAACTGGAAAATAAGACTATTCGTGTAATAAGTTTGAGATTTTAATGGCAATATCTCAAACTTATTCCAAGAATAGCCTTATTCTCCAGTTAAATGTCAATTGTAGAACCGGCCCTAAATAATCAGAACTAATAGAGCCAATCTACAAGGGCCAATGTCAACAAACAATAAAATAAAATATGCAATCAAAGTAACACACACTAGACACCCTTGCCAATTTATTTCCCAAGTCAACCTCTTGCAGAGTTTCTTATAAAGTACCTACTCTAGATATTCTATGGTACATGACTTTTATTTTATAATAATATGAACAGTACATAGAGATTTGCATTTTAAGCTTTGAATTACCTAAAATTTTGTAGAAGTGCGTAGCACGATAGTTGTTACATACACTCAATTTTTAATTTTAGAATATCTAGAGCAGTGATTCCTAACATTTTTGAAATCAGGAAGCACTTTTGATCATAAGAAAAGCACCAAAATCAAAGAATCAATCACATACAGTAGATGAGCCAACATTAAATTTCGACTTTCGTAATTTCTCGGAGCACTTGCAACAAACTATATATAGTGACAATTGATAGTGACAATTATCAAAAATCGGCTTATTGTAAGCCCAATTAAATATAGAATATAAATTAATATCAAAAATTAAAATATCTAATTATAATTTAAAACAGCTCGTAGAATAAAAACCTGCATATTGGTTTTTATTGTACTTGGCTGTTTTTAATTAATTAGATATTTTAATTTTTGATACTATATTTTTGGGTGAAAATGATTAAAAATTAGCTCATTTTGAGCCTACTCAAATATAGAATGTAAAAAATATTAAATATTGTATGGGCTGTTTTAGATTAATTAACTAATTAGATATTTTAATTTTTGATACTATATTTTTGGGTGAAAATGATTAAAAATTAGCTCATTTTGAGCCTACTCAAATATAGAATGTAAAAAATATTAAATATTGTATGGGCTGTTTTAGATTAATTAATTAATTAGATATTTTAATTTTTGATACTTTATTTTTGGGTGGAAATTATTAAAAAATAGCTTATTTTGAGCCTACTAAAATATAGAATGTAAAAAATATATAAAATTTCTTAAATTTTTGATTTTTTATCATTTTTTAATCTTAGTCGATTCATTTAAAACAGCACGTGCAATAAAAACCTTCCTGTAGACATTATTTTTGGGTATAAATTATCAACAAATGGTTTATTTTGAGCCCAATTAAATATAAAATTCAAAATAATATAATAAATTTAGATTTCTTAAATCTTTAATTTTGTATCATTTTTTATATCTCAGTCGATAAATTTATAACATTTCGTATAATAAAAACCTTCTTGCAGACTTAATTTTTAGGTGAAAATTGTCAAAAATAGCTTATTTTGAGCCTAATTAAATATAGAATGTAAAATATATCATATATTTAAATAATTTAAATCCTTGATTTTTTTTTTCGTTTTTTATCTCTATAAAACAGTTCGTATAATAAAAACCTTCCCGCAGACTTAATTTTCGGGTGACAATTGTCAAAAACAGCTCATTTTGAGCGTAATTAACTATAGAATGTAAAATAAAATAATATATTTAAATATTTTAAATCTTTGATTTTTTATCATTTTTTATATCTCAGTGGATTAATTAAAAACCGTTCGTACAATAAAAACCTTTAAGCAGACTTTATTTTTGGATGAAAATTATCGAAAAGTAGCTTATTTTGAGCGTAATAAAATATAGAATGTAAAATAATATTATAAATTTAAATTTCTTACATTTTTGATTTTTTATCATTTTTTTTGATATCTCAGTCGATAAATTTAAAACAGCTCGTGCAATAAAACCTTCCTGCAGACATTATGTTTGGTCGAAAATTATCAAAAAATAGCATATTTTGATCCTGATTAAACATATAATGTAAAATAATATCATAAATTAAAATTTCTAGAATCTTTGATTTTTTATCATTTTTTATATCTCAGTCGATTATTTTAAAACAGCTCGTGCAATAAAAATCTTCCAGCGGACATTATTTATGGGTACACATTATAAGATAACGGTTTATTTTGAGTACATTTAAATATAAAATCTAAAATAATATCAAAAATTTAAATTGATTAAATATTTGATTTTTTATATTTTTTTTATAATTTAGTCGTTTAATTAAAAACAGCTCGTACAATAAAAACTTTCCTGCAGATATTATTTTTGGGTGAAAATTATCAAAAAATGGCTTATATTGAGTCCAGTTAAATATAGAATGTAAAATAATATCATAAATTAAATTCTTTTAAATCTTTGATTTTTTTTATCACTTTTTATATCTCAATCGATTAATTTAAAACAACTCGTACAATAAAAGTCCAATTGCAGACTTTATTTTTGAGTAAAAATGATTGAAAAATAGCTTATTTTGAGCCTAATTAAATATAAAATGTAAAATAATATAATAAATTTAAATTGCTTAAATCTTTGATTTTTTTTATCATTTTGTTTAACTCATTTGATTGATTTAAAATAGCCCGTGCAATAAAAACCTTCTTGCAGACTTTATTTTTGTGTTAAAATTGTCAAAAATAGCTTATTTTGAGACTAATTAAATATAGAATGTAAAATAATATTATAAATTTAAATATCTTAAATCTATGATTTTTTATAATTTTTTATATCTCAATGTATTAATTTAAATCAGCTCGTGCAATAAAAACCTCCCTGCAGACATTAGTTTCGGGCGAAAATGATCAAAAAGTAGTTTATTTTGAGCCCAATTAAATATAGAATGTAAAATAATATAATACATTTAAATTTATTACATATTTGATTTTTTATCATTTTTTATAATTTAGTCGTTTAATTAAAAAACAGCTCGTGCAATAAAATCCTTCCTGTAGATATTATTTTTAGGTGAAAATTATCAAAAAATAACTTATATTGAGTCCAGTTAAATATAGAATGTAGGATAATATCATAAACTGATTTTTTTTTAATCTTTGATTTTTTTATCATTTTTTATATCTCAATCGATTAATTTAAATCAACTGGTACAATATAAACTCACCTGAAGACTTTATTTTTGAGTGAATATGATTGAAAAATAGCTTATTTTGAGCCTAATTAAATGTAAAATCTAAAATAATATAATAAATTTAAATTTTTTAAATCTTTGTTTTTTTATCATTTTCTATAACTCAATTGATTAAGTTAAAACAGCCCGTGCAATAAAAACCTGCCTGCAGAATTTAGTTTTTGGTGAAAATGATTAAAAATAAGCTTATTTTGAGCAAATAAAAATAGAATAAAAGGTATTACAAATTTAATTAAATTTCTTAAATCTTAAATTTTTTTATAATTTTTTATATCTCAGTCGATTAATTTAAAACAGTTCTGATAATAAAAATTGTCCTGCAGACTTAATTTTTGGGTAAAAATTATCAAAAATAGCGTATTTTAAGCCTACTTAAATATAGAATGTAAAAATAATATCATACATTTATATCTTAACTCGTTGATTTTTTATCATTTTGTATATCTCAGTCGATTAATTTAAATCAGCTCGTACAATTAAAACCTTCCTGCAGACTTTATTTTAGGGTAAAAATTATCAAAAATAGAATATTTTGAGCCTATATTAAATGAAGAATGTAAAATAATATGATAAATTGAAATATCTTTAATTTTTCATTTTTAATCATTTTTTATATCTTAGTCAATTAATATATAAATCAGCTCGTACAATAAAAACCTTCCCTCAGACATTATTTTTGGTGAAAATTATCAAAAATAGCTTAATTTTGAGCCCAATTAAATATAGAATGTAAAATAATATCATAAATTTAAATTTCTAAAATCTTTAATTTTTTTATAATTTTTTATAACTCAGTCGATTAATTTAAAACAATTCGTACACTAAAAACCTTCCCGTAGACTTTATTTTTAGGTGAACATTTTCAAAAAATGGTTTATATTGAGTCCAATTAAATATAGAATGTAAAATAATATCAAGAATTTAAATTTCTTTAAATTTTTCGTCATTTTTTATAACTCAGTCGATCAATTTAAAACAGCTCGTACACTAAAAATCGTCACATAGACCAGTGATTCTCTCCCTTTTCCAAGTTAGGGAGCACTGTTGAGCACTGTTGAGCACTTTTGAGCACTGTTAATCACTTTTGAGCACTTTTGATCATAAGAAAAACTCGCGTCGCACCAAAATCAAAGAGTCAATCACATACAGTAGATGAGCCAATAATCAATTTCGCTTTTATGAGCACTTGCAACAAGATTGCGACGCACCGGTTAAGATCCACTGTTCTAGTGTAACTTTAAAAATCCACAGTTGACTAGATTTTCCAAAATTATCCCTTTTTACGTTTTAAATATGTAAAACTATTGTAGAAGTGCGCAGCACGATTGTTATTAGAATAGTTTGATTTTGAAATCATGTGCTATTTATTATATTTATTATATGAGCTTCCAATACTGTAACCAGAGTATTTAGTTAGTATCTCTTTTCAGTTTTGAAATACATTGAGAAATACCCGAATTGGAAACGCTTATTTGGAGACAGTTTGGAAGAGAAACGCGTAATCAAGTCACAATTATGGGTTTTAGTTAAATGTTGCATTTTGACTCCTCTGGTTTTATGTTCAAATCTCTTAGGTATCAATATTTTACTTTATTTTATTCTTTATAGAGAAATGGCATTTGGCGTGAATCAAAATATTTACAATATCGTATTATGAATTCGTATTTTTAGAATTCATAATACAATATTGCAAATTTTTTGATTCACGCCAAATGCAATTTCTCTATAAAGAGGAACATATAGTAAAAGATTGATACCTAAGAGATTTGAACATAAAAAAGAGAGTTGTAACATAAATATATGTCTCTAGCTCAATGATCATATAATTTCTTGCTTATAATCCTTCATGTAGAAAATCGTATCATATGTTGGCATGAACAAAATACACCCAATTTTTCTCCGCAAAAGTCTTTATTTAATTTTAAACTTTCCGGACTGCGATCCGTTCGTTTCGCTCCCGTGTCAATGTGGCCATTTGCCATTAGCAAAATAAAGCGGCAAACTTTTCCGGGGCGCGAGCACCGAAATGAAACATACAGCGGCGGCCTCTTTTTCTCCCCAAAACAGCAGCAAGCGATTTCACGGAACGACCGAACGTTTTAGCTCCGCTGCCCCCCTTCGTCGCCGCGGTCCCCCCCCCCCCGCTTTCCTTTGTTTCCCACGACCATATCGATTGCGTTGTAGTTTTAATTTTGCGCCGCGACCACCGACCACCCCCTCAGCCAGCCCGGAACTTTTAAGCTGATTTAGGCGAGTGTGAGAGCATTGCGCTGTAATCCCAACAAACCCACTTCGACTGCGAATGTATGAGTGTGTAGATCGGTTGATATCTTGAGGTTTGTATGATTTTGAGATAATTTTATGAAAATAGAGTTATCGAGGCGGAAAGAAATAAAAATGGGGATTTTCTATAATTTTCGTTTACACAGTCTCGTAAATTGTGATGTCTGATGATGTCTGACTTTGCAAATTAATTTTATACGTACACAAGTAAACGGCGTGGCAAAATATCTATATTATCATTGTTGCTTTACTCTATATTAATCTTGAGACTCTGAATTGCATGTCTGTTAAATAGCAATCTAGGATTTAGCAGTATTGCGTTGGTAGTTTATGGGGTTTGATCATCAGTCCATCGTATCACACTTTATCGAAGACTAGCAATATATCTGTTTACATAGTTTAATTTATTTTACTTATTCGTCTTAAATGTAAACCAAAAACGAACATTTATGAACGTACCATATAATTAGTGACACATCAAAAGCTTTCGCCCATTACCCCCAAGTCTTCTTATTTCGTGTATTTTTAAAGCTTCCCAAGAACTAATTTATTGATTACTAAGTTATGGCCGTTCTTTACGGATTTACGAAACTTTACGAGAGGCGCTCGCTTAATTTTTTTTGCCCATGCTAATTAATGCCGCCCGCATCAACATTTTAAAACACTCAAGGTGATTTTAATCCCGCGCTGCAGATGTATAGTGCATCTTGAGCCACTTTAATCCCGCCAGCTGGGGGAGTTGTTCCCACATTTACATTTGTTCGAGTGGAGATAATAAATAAGGAGTGCGCGCAATTAATATGCAAAGCTATTCAAATAACTTCTTTATATTTGTAATGGCTTCTTAAGATTTCTATATACATTTTAATGAGATTTCACTGGGGGATTGTGCGCGGCTACGGAAGTACAGTGGGATGGATTGTAATCGTCAATTGCGAGGAAGGAGTTAAATACATTTGTTTGATTGTAATCTTGCAAGAGATGAAGTAATATAGTAACCTTTGTTGAACCAAAAGTATAATATATAAAAAATTATGTAAAAAAAACCACACGACATTCCGAATTAATTAATTAATATATATATATATATATATATATATATATATATATATATATATATATATATATATATATATATAAAAACCATCTTTATTGGGCTATCGACCTTCTTGGGAGTCTTTCTGCCTGTTAATTAATATTAAATCAAAATTTAAGACATTTCGTACATTTAAGATGTTTCGCTAATAACCCGCGTGATTTCTTAGCTAATTTATTATGGAGAGGGCTAACAGGAGAGGTTGTAGTAGGAAGAACCATGTTGTGAAATGTAGTATATAATGTAATACTTGTGATCAAGAGAGTGGAAGAGATGCAAGAGATCGTTTTTTTAAAGAACGGGAAGGTAACTTGATAAGACGCGGTTAGTGGAAATGGAAGGGAAGATATATCATTCTTCTTAAAGGGCCTTATTCGTTGCGGACGTTGGCAATCAACATACCTATTCGGACCTTATCCACTGCCTGTGGTTATATTTTTAGTTATTATAATGTTGAAGTTTATCCAGACATTTCATCAAGAGTTGTATGGTGCTAATTAACTGTTTCAGAGGGGTAATATTTTATATTCTAACTATATTTTAAGCGGAATGAATGCTCAATAAATAAAGAAATGAAATGTTGATGAAATTATTTGCTTATCACAATCCGTTACAGAGAAACAAGCACTGTAATGTTGAAGTTTATCCAGACATTTCATCTCGAGTTGTATAGTGACAATTGAGTGTTTCAGAGGGATAATATTTTATATTATAATGATATTTTAAGAGGAATGAATCCTCAATAAACACAGACATGAAATGTTGATGAAATTATTTTCATATCACAATCTGTTACAGAGGAACAAGCACTGTAATGTAGAAGTTTATCCATAAAATTCATCAAGAGTTGTATGGAGCCAATTCAGTGTTTCAGAGGGCTAATATTTTATATTCTAATGATATTTTAAGCGGAATAAATGCTCAATAAATACAGACATGAACTGTTGATGAAATTATTTTCATATCACAATTCGTTGTAGAGAACCAAGCACTGTAATGTTGAAGTTTATCCAGAAATTTCATCTCGAGTTATATAGTGACAATTGAGTGTTTCAGAGGGGTTATATTTTATATTCTAATGATATTTTAAGCGGAATGAATGCTCAATAAATACAGAAATGAAATGTCGATGACATTATTTTCATATCACAATCCGTTGCAGAGGAACAAGCACTGTAATGTTGAAGTTTATCCAGAAATTTCATAAAGAGTTGCATGGTGCCAATTAAGTGTTTCAGAGGGGTAATATTTTATATTCTAATGATATTTTAAGCGGAATGAATGCTCAATAAATACAGTCATGAAATGTTGATGAAATTATTTTCATATCACAATCCGTTACAGAGAACCAAGCACTGAAATGTTGAAGTTTATCCAGAAATTTCATCAAGAGTTGTATGGTGCCAATTAAATGTTTCAGAGGGGTAATATTTTATATTCTAATGATATTTTAAGAGGAATGAAAGCTCAATAAATACAGTCTTGAAATGTTGATGAAATTATTTTCATATCACAATCCACTGCAGAGGAATAATCACTGTAATGTAGAAGTTTATCCATAAATCTCATCAAGAGTTGCATGGTGCCAATTAAGTGTTTCAGAGGGATAATATTTTATATTCTAATGATATTTTAAGCGCAATGAATGCTCAATAAATACAGTCATGCAATGTTGATTAAATTATTTTCATATCACAGTCCGTTAAAGAGGAACAAGCACTGTAATGTTGAAGTTTATCCATAAATTTCATCAAGAGTTGTAGGTGCCAATTAATTTTTTCAGAGGGGTAATATTTTATATTCTGACGATATTTTAAGCGGAATGAATGCTCAATATATACAGAAATGAAATGTTGATGAAATTATTTTCATATCACAATCCGTTACAGAGAAACAAGCACTGTAATGTTGAAGTTTATCCAGAAATTTCATCAAGAGTTGTATGGTGCCAATTCAGTGTTTCAGAGGGGTAATATTTTGTATTCTAATAATATTTTAAGCGGAATGAATGCTCAATAAATACAGCCATGAAATGTTCATGAAATTATTTTCATATCACAATCCGTTGCAGAGGAACAAGCACTGTAATGTTGAAGTTTATCCAGAAATTTCATCAAGAGTTGTATGGTGCCAATTCATTGTTTCAGAGGGGTAATATTTTGTATTCTAATGATATTTTAAGCGGAATGAATGCTCAATAAATACAGTCATGAAATGTTGATGAAATTATTTTCATATCACAATCCGTTGCAGAGGAACAAGCACTGTAATGTTGAAGTTTATCCAGAAATTTCATCAAGAGTTGTATGGTGCCAATTAATTGTTTCAGAGGGTTAATATTTTATATTCTAACGATATTTTAAGCGGAATGAATGCTCAATAAATACAGACATGAAATGTTGATGAAATTATTGTCATATCACAATCCGTTGGAGAGGAACAAGCACTGTAATGTTGACGTTTATCCAGAAATTTCATCTAGAGTTGTATGGTGGCAATTAAGTGCTCAGAGGGGTAATATTTTATATTCTAATGATATTTTAAGCGCAATGAATGCTCAATAAATACAGTCATGCAATGTTGATTAAATTATTTTCATATCACAGTCCGTTAAAGAGGAACAAGCACTGTAATGTTGAAGTTTATCCATAAATTTCATCAAGAGTTGTATGGTGCCAACTCAGTGTTTCAGAGGGGTAATATTTTGTATTCTAATGATATTTTAAGCGGAATGAATGCTCAATGAATACAGTCATGAAATGTTGATGAAATTATTTTCATATCACAATCCGTTGCAGAGGAACAAGCACTGTAATATTGAAGTTTATCCAGAAATTTCATCAAGAGTTGTATGGTGCCAATTAATTGTTTCAGAGGGGTAATATTTTATATTCTAACGATATTTTAAGCGGAATGAATGCTCAATAAATACAGAAATAAAATGTCGATGAAATTATTTTCATATCACAATCCGGTGCAGAGGAACAAGCACTGTAATGTAGAAGATTATCCAGAAATTTCATCAAGAGTT
This sequence comes from Lordithon lunulatus, assembly GCA_963942505.1. Classification (NCBI taxonomy): domain Eukaryota; kingdom Metazoa; phylum Arthropoda; class Insecta; order Coleoptera; family Staphylinidae; genus Lordithon; species Lordithon lunulatus. The sequence goes on along the minus strand of OZ012668.1, from coordinate 55,021,051 downwards.
GTATGGTGCCAATTAAGTGTTTAAGAGGGGTAATATTTTGTATTATAATGATATTTTAAGCGGAATAAATGCTCAATAAATACAAACATGAAATGTTGATGAAATTATTGTCATATCACAATCCGTTGCAGAGAAACAAGCACTGTAATGTTGAAGTTTATCCAGAAATTTCATCAAGAGTTGTATTGTGCCAATTAATTGTTTCAGAGGGGTAATATTTTATATTCTAACGATATTTTAAGCGGAATGAATGCTCAATAAATACAGAAATAAAATGTCGATGAAATTATTTTCATATCACAATCCGGTGCAGAGGAACAAGCACTGTAATGTAGAAGATTATCCAGAAATTTCATCAAGAGTTGTATGGTGCCAATTAAGTGTTTAAGAGGGGTAATATTTTATATTTTAATGATATTTTAAGCAGAATGTATGCTCAATAAATGCAAATATGAACTGTTGATGAAATTATTGTCATATCACAATCCGTTGCAGAGGAACAAGCACTGTAAAGTTAAAGTTTATCCAGAAATTTCATCTAGAGTTGTATGGTGCAAATTAAGTGTTTCAGAGGGGTAATATTTTATATTCTAATGATATTTTAAGCGGAATGAATTCTCAATAAATACAGTCATGCAATGTTGATAAAATTATTTTCATATCACAATCCGTTAAAGAGGAACAAGCACTGTAATGTTAAGTTTATCCAGAAATTTCATCAAGAGTTGTATGGTGCCAATTAATTGTTTTAGAGGGGTAATATTTTATATTATAATGATATTTTAAGTGAAATGAATGCTCAATAAATACAGACATGAAATGTTGATGAAATTATATTCATATTACTATCCGTTGCAGAGGAACAATCACTGTAATGTTGAAGTTTATCCAGAAATTTCATCTAGAGTTGTATGGTGCCAATTGAGTGTTTCAGAGAGGTAATATTTTATATATTAATGATATTTTAATTTGATGTAAGGATTATGGTAAATATAAGTTTTCTTTTGTGGAAATAGCTTTTGGAATTTTCAAGTAATTTAAGATATATCGGTCCGACTTCACGTTTTTTTCACGTTTTTCATGCAAACATTATATACATTAAAATGAGTATGTATGGGAGTATAATCAGATAATCTAGACAAACTGGGCGTCCGTATAAACATACATAATAACCTAATTAACGGAGCAAAATTTGCATCACCCCCTACACTGCTATATGCAATAATTGTTTATTCGAGTGTTTATGAAATTTTCAAATTGCCCATCTCAATAATTCACACTCAACTGCTAACGTATCATTTGCGTCGATCCAGAAGTCGAAGGTGTTCATTTGGTATTCAAGTTTAATTCAGTGTGCGTTCCTCTGTAACAGCAGCAATTAAAATCGAACAAAGAGGTCTCATTAAATCCGCCCGACTGGACGAACACGGAATTGGCGGAATAGAAAAACGAAACTGAAACCCACCGCCCGGGGGAGGGAGCGGAGCATTTTCCGCGCTTATTTATTCCACACAAAAAAACCTCACGCGCGCCACCCCACCGAAACAATCGATCCCGTCACGAGCTATTTTCTTTTCGGGTTATTAGTGGCGACAAATTGTGCGGAATTGCCGCTGCCGTCGTCGCCGCATCGCAGCGAAAAAAAGTCGATACGTCCTTTATGCTTCATTGGGCTTCATACTTCATTTCGTGATTCCGATTATGAATGCGCCCCTATATTGAAATGCGAGGCGGCGGCGCGCTGGTAGAAACGGGGTCGCGCGATTTGATTTATACGCGCGGAATCATTTTTCAAAAGTGTTTATTTTATTTTTCATAGAGATTGGCTTTTTACGTTAGATAAATTATGATGTCTCCAGTTTCACACCTAGCATATCACTAGAAACTTACAATTTCAACATCCTGTTTCACTAGAAACCCAATATTTTTAGAATTTTAGCGTGATTTGTTTGAATTTCCTGCGCTTCTCATAAAATATGCAAAATCACAAATCCGGCGATATGCGAACGAACCTTTACGCGCTGGATTACCCCTAATCCAGTTATTTCCGAGTATTTACATCCATTTCATTCGCATTGTTGTTTGATTGCCGGACTACTAATTTAAATCATCATCAAACGGCGCGCGCGCGCGCTTTTTGCGCGTGTTTTTAATCGGATTGCCGACAATGTAATGCATCAATCACCCGCCCAACATTACTAGTTTAAATTTATATTCAAACAAGATGCTTATGCATTCAGCGCGTCCGAATAATTCTGTTATTTAATGAACGCCCGTTAATAGCCAATGCTCATTTGTTGTTTTGGGCTGCAAAAAGTTAAATACAAACTGTAAATTGCGTTTGGGATGAACAATGTTGAATAATAAATAGATTTATATGCCTCTAAAACAGTGGTTTTCAATCACGACTCATTTATAATCGAAAGTAATGAATAGTATATTGTTACAGCGTCTACTTTGTGATAATTCATTTTAGAGGATAAATAAAACGATTTCAACTTCGTTTGTTTTAGTTACACTTTGCAACTAGTTTCGACTAATCGCTAGCCATTTTCAAGCTCCTATATGACTAAAGAAATGGTAGCCGATAACGACATGTAATTTGACTGTAGTATATGAATTTAAACTTAACAAATATATTTAAAATACAAAGGTGGGTGACATATTTACCTATGCAAAAAAAATATTGAAACAGCATTTTCTAAAATCGTCAGTGAATTAATTTGCGGCCCTCCAGTCGCAGTTTTCAGAGTTTCCATTAAGTCAATCATCCCCTGATGTAATAAGAGCGACTGAATCTTCTTTACTTAAGGTCGTTTTAGACAAGACAATTTCTTGACTCAAAAGTTAGTCAAGATGCGAGACAATCTAAATTGTCTCGTATCATACAACAAATTATTTGAAATATTGAATTGCTACCATCCAATTCAATATTTCAAATAATCGAATGGAAAAATATAACGCGTTCTATTTGTCAAGGACAAATTGTATGGGAGAAGGATATATGAATTCATTTCTTGAACAACTTTTGAGCTAAGAAATTGATTTGTCTAAAACGACCTTTACTGAGAGTTTTTCACCATATGTAAGCGGTAGTTGTCAGTATTTATCGTTTTACATTTAAGATATATACAAGATTCTGAGCGAAATATGAATATTTAGGATACTTTTTACTGTGAGTCCGCAAATATGGGCATACAGTAACTAATACAATGAACCAGTGTAATAATTCCAAAGAATGTCAATCAAAAGCTAACAAAATACAATAAATTTCATACACAGATGGTAGGGATGGAATTAACTTAACCGATTTACTGGTGAAAAAGATTGACGAAAATTGTAAATCGTTATATCTCTTCCCGATTTTTCAAGAGAATGCACATTTACTTTTTGATTAGATTAAAAATTATGATATGTAATGTATGGCGATTTGAAACAAACATATAAGATGTTTGTTTCAAATTTAATTCAATAAATAGTTATTGAATTAAAACTAATGGAAATTCTTGGTGGACAGATGACTACTTGGTAAACTCAGTAAATCATGCTGATTTAAAAAAAAATTAAACCTTACAAATTAATTAATTAAATATTTAATTTTGAATAAAATAAAAAAATTGAGTAATTAAGTAAGAAAACATATTTCAGAATTAATTAAGTTACTTGTTATGTAACGCGCGCCCAATTAAGAAAAAGAAACCGACTGCCAGCGCCTTTCCGTCGCCCTCGCTTGTTTTTCATCTGCTCATCGCTTGCGAAGAGGGTGGGTTAATTTTAATAAGGCCCCGCGGGCACAAAAAGCCCAACATTGTTATCCCGTAATTACCATATTAAGGGCCCCCCCGGAACGGGCAGCCGGGAATGTCAATTCGGTTAATTTTTGTTCGAGCCCCAGTCCTGCATACTTATCAGACCCGCAAATCTTATAAATAACCCCGCCCCCGCCGAGTGACCCGTTGTGATTATAAGGACCCCGCCCTTGTGTTAATTGCGGGGCAATAATGATGAAAACGGATTGTAGACGCGCTTTTTGCAACCACCCTCCTTTTTGTCCTTGCGGAGATCGCGGGGGATGGTACATAATCTGGCGCGGGGGTAGGGTGCGCGCGTGAATAATTAAAGAGCACTGCAGCGTTGAAGAAGTTTGCTGAATTGCGACCTGGGGACAATTGCCTTAATATTCTTAAGGGCCCGGTAATGTAGAGCGAGCCATTGACTGTGAATTTCTTTAAACGCCGTCGCGACGGCTGCCTGATTTTATTCGAAACGTTAAAATAACAAAAGGAGGGTTGTTCTGCATAATCTATTGTGCGTCATTTGATTTGATTTAATTTTATTTAAAACAAGCTATGTTTGTCTGTGTTACGATTGTGAAAAGTTTGATCGTTTACAAATGAGTAATTAACAAATGTTATTAGTGGGCACAATAGCGTAAAAGTATATAATATACTAGTATATAGTATACTATTAATATGTCGCTCTATTAAACTATAGCTTTATGTAATTGTAGAAATAATCTTGATGAAGTGACTTATTATGTAGGTTCGGTAGGTTAAATTTATTACAAGTGAAAAGTCACTAGTGATTTCTTGATAATTGTTTTCTATGTGAAGATCTTAAACTAAATTTGATTATTTCAACCTTCATTCTTTAAATTATGCAAAAAATGCCCTATTTATATCTGTTTTCAATTTACAAATGTTTTCGCTTGTAATCATTAAAACAGTGTTTATTTATCCTAAACACTAACGTAGTATTTTATGAAGACATAAGCAGTTTACACCCGAAATGTTTATTGACGAATGCTGACTATTTATATTCGAGCTCTAAATTGGGTAGTAAACATCACTCCCCCCCGTTTTATATAATAATTAAATTCATCAAATAGCAGCAAACATAAACTTGATACTCAATTAAAACGTAATTATTTGAATGCTGCATTACCGCGCGGGCTGATAGAATAAATTTCATTTATGGCCCATTCGGACGGGAGCTGCGAAAGACCGTAGACGCCAGGTTTTTGACGGCGTTTTATTATATTTTTTTTTATCTGCCCCTTAAGCCGTCGCGTTTTCTTTATGGCCGCGACATAAAGTCTTCATGGTGGAAATATATTTACTAAATGGAGAACTACATAACTAACTTCTATACATTGTATTTCGCTTTTATGTCTAATAAAGGATGGCGGAGCGGGTGATTTGGGGATTGGAATTTCTTGTTATGTATGTGCGGAACATGTAATGTGATGCGAGCGTCTTTCATTTATTACATTTCTATGGAATAGTGTGAAAAAATATTTCTTACCATTTCTTTTACTTTCATCTCATGGCTAGTGTGTTTCCATGTGACTGACTCTCTTCATCGGGGGTGGAATGAAAACAAATTTCGAGATATTTGTATGTACCACCTGGAAATTAATAATTTACATATTGTGAAAGAATTCATGAAATTTAATACTAAAATTAATAGTTTTTTATTAGCGACTATATAAAATTTAACATAAATGATGACAAATCGATAAATTACTAACTTTTATAAATTATTTTCATTTAATATAATTAAAATAAATAAATAAAAAAAAAACCTTTATTTGGCATATCAGCCCAATCCTTCCCCTTTACACAAATTCCAGCCGAAAAAAAAACAATACTTTCACAGAAAGAAATAAAAAAGAAACCAAAAAAAATACAAATTATCATTTTTCTAACCACTAAAATAAACCCCCTCTGCCCTCGCCAATTTCCTTTCCCACGTCAGCCTCCTGCAGATTTTCACGCCTTTCCCATCCCCCCCTAACCATTCGTTCAGCTTTCTGCACTCTCCAACCCACTCTGCTTTCACTCCCTCACATTCTTTGCTAAGGTGCCACGTGTCACTCCCCTTCCTACACAGCGCACACGCGGTGTACCCCAGCCCCATCCACACTTTTCTTCCTCGCTCTTCTGACCCACACCTCGCTCTTGCCATGCATTATTTGTCCTCTCTGCTCCACTCTCCCCTAGCTAAGTAGCTCGGGAGCTCTCAGCCATTCTCACTTGCCTTTCTTGCCACTCAATATCCCTCAAGCTCTCAGTTCCTAGGCTACCCCTTTCTCTCAGCTTCTCCTCTACCCACACCTCAGACATACCCACTCTTTTATACATCCTTTCTCTATCCTTCCTCCATCTACTCTCTGTTCTACTCTTACACCTCATCCATACCTCCCGTACCAGTCTTTCCTCGCCCAAATCCTGCAATCTTTCCTCAAACTTCACAACCCTCACACACGACTCCCACCACATACTCATACGACTTGTCTCCTGCAACAGCACTGCCCTATTTTTTTATAGACTCAGCCTTTAAATCGGATTATCGAGATATGAGCGTAAAAACAAACACGTAGGGATAGAGACTTTCCAGTTTAAATTGTCATATTGTTATAAACATTAAGCAATTTTTTTCAAATCCATATCGATTGCGTGTCTTGGTAAAAAATAATAATAATGATATACAAGTTAGTCGCCGAAAAAAAATAATCAAAATTTTCCATTTTCCTTCGGCAATCTGGTACATTGATATATTTTGTGCTAAGATCAGTAAAAACAAAAAAATATGTTGTATTATTTTTGTATCGACTCAGCCTCTAAAATCGGATTATCCAGATATGAGCGTAAAAGTTTAAAATTAAAAAAAAAATAGAAAAACAAATACGTTGGTATACAGACTTTCCATTTTACTATATCATATTGCTTTAAACATTAACCAATTTATTCAAATCCATGAAGATTGCGCGCCATTCTCAAAAATAATAATAATGACATACAAGTTAGTCGCCAAAAAAAAATATACTTAGAATCAAAATTTTCCATTTTCCTTCGGCCATCTGGTACACTGATATGTTTTGTGCTAGAATCAGTAAAAAAATTAAACAAAATATGTTGCATTATTTTTTTATCGACTCAGCCTCTAAAATCAGATTCTCCAGATATGAGCGTAAAAGTTTAAAATTAAAAAAAAAATAGAAAAACAAATACGTTGGTATACAGACTTTCCACTTTACTTTATCATATTGCTTTAAACATTAACCAATTTTTTCAAATCCATGAAGATTGCGCCTCATTCTCAAAAATAATAATAATGACATACAAGTTAGTCGCCGAAAAAAAATATACTTAGAATCAAAATTTTCCATTTTCCTTCGGCCATCTGGTACACTGATATGTTTTGTGCTAGGATCAGTAAAAAAATTAAACAAAATATGTTTCATTGTTTTTTTATCGACTTGGCCTCTAAAATCGGATTATCCTGATATGAGCGTAAAAGTTAAAAATTAAAAAAAAATTGAAAAATAAATACATAGGGATATAGACTTTCCATTTTACTTTGTCATATTGTTATAAACATTAAGCAATTTTTTTTAAATCCATATCGATTGCGTGACTTGGTAAAAAAAAAATTTACGTTACAACATATATTATATTATATATATTTATATATATATATATATATATATATATATATATATATATATATAATGATTGGCAAGACATAAACGAAGAATTCCTCAAAATTTGGATTTTATTGGTCACCCCAATTGCTCAGTATAGACCCGCAAACAATCCGCTGTGTGCGCGTTATAGAAGCTGGGATCTTAGAGGCTAACTTCACACTGGTAGTAGAAATCGTCTTTTACATGCATTTTAGCCATCAGTCATCATTTGTAAAGATTTAAGGACTATTATATCATTGAAAGAAATTGTCTAGTTATTATTCTATTTGTTATTGAAATCTAAGCAATTAATTTTTAATATTAGTTTTAAGAGTTTAAATTTTTTAAATTAATTTTTAAATTATATGTTTTGTCCCTATTATTTTGTAGGTGTGAATGGTAGACCAATTTGAGCAAAAATTCTTAACTGAATCCCACCTATTAATTTATGTTACTTGTATGTGATTAAAAATAGTATTATATGTATTGTAAAATGTAATAAGTAACGTAAATACAATACATTATTATTGTACTATTTTATTTTTCCTATTAAAGCGATTTAGATGAATTTCATACGATTTCACCATTAACGCAGTGATTGGAAATCGGATATTAATCAAATAACTCGTGCGTGGTGCGGTTTGCGGCTGTAGCCCTCCAGAGATTAAGCTAAATACACCTGCAATCATATTCAATCAATACAATTTTGTAATAGTAGACATGTGGAGTATTATAATATTAATTAGGTATGCGCTGATTACACATTACACAGGGCAGCAGCGCAGTTAATATCCTAAACAATGATTAGGTGGGGAGTAGGTTTCATTTTTGGTGAATGTAGAGCAGCGGCGGCGGTAATAACCCATCGCGGGACCGTTTAAAATTTACGAGCGATTAAACCCCGGTCCTCGGGGATTATAAGCCGCGGAGCATATAAATATTAATTAATCACCCCTTTAAATTGTCGAAAACGCGAATTAAGTGCCGTGTCGCGCCCGAAATTCGTATCAACAGTTAAATATTACTAATCGGGTTTGCATTAGGTTGAAAATAGTTTTGGGTTGTCGTAATTAATATTTACCGTATCAAATTGTTGTATAGACTCATTAAGATATATATATTGTATGATAAATGTTAACTGTCGACATGACAATTGAAAGATATTTGCTTGGAATTTATAATAAAACAAAAATCAAGTATATATATATATATATATATATATATATATATATATATATATATAAACTGTCGGAATGATAATTGAAAGTTGTTTGCTTGGAATTAATAATAAAACAAAAATCAAGTATAATTATATATACTTATTATACTTTAGTAATCATGATTTATTAATTAATTGACGGAAAGATGCAAATTATACCTCATTTTGAAGCTTAATTATCATTTTATACAAACTAATTCTTAAATCCCTACAAATCTAAAGATTTCAATTTATTACGAATGTAGCAAACAAAGAGAGTTCGAACATAAAATCGCATATATATATTCAAGGTGAAGTAACGAAACACATTTGATATCAGGCCGAAACAAGGGTTAACATCATCATCACGTGATAAGCAAATATCAAATATTAGAATTACCAAAACAGCCCCTGTTTTATAAAGCCTGTTCATGGGCGATACTACCACTTCCTCATGAGAAGCCAGACCCAAGAACTTGAAGTGGTCGAAAAATATGTAAACCTGGGACACACGATCAAAACCTGGGTCGCATTTGGCAAACTGATAAACTGATATAAACTTATATAAACTGATATAAACTGATATAAACTGATATAAACTGATATAAACTGATATAAACTGATATAAACTGATATAAACTGATATAAACTGATATAAACTGATATAAACTGATATAAACTGATATAAACTGATATAAACTGATATAAACTGATATAAACTGATATAAACTGATATAAACTGATATAAACTGATATAAACTGAAAAACTGATAAGTAGATAAACAGTCAAATCATGTTATAAACTGGTATAAACTGATATAAACTGATATAAACTGATATAAACTGATATAAACTGATATAAACTGATATAAAGTGATATAAACTGATATAAACTGATATAAACTGATATAAACTGATACAAACTGATATAAACTGATATAAACTGATATAAACTGATATAAACTGATATAAACTGATATAAACTGATATAAACTGATATAAACTGATATAAACTGATATAAACTGATATAAACTGATATAAACTGATATAAACTGATATAAACTGATATAAGCTGATATAAACTGAAAAACTGATAAGTAGATAAACAGTCAAATCATGTTATAAACTGGTATAAACTGATATAAACTGATATAAACTGATATAAACTGATATAAACTGATATAAACTGATATAAACTGATATAAACTGATATAAACTGAAAAACTGATAAGTAGATAAACAGTCAAATCATGTTATAAACTGGTATAAACTGATATAAACTGATATAAACTGATATAAACTGATATAAACTGATATAAACTGATATAAACTAATATAAACTGATATAAACCGATATAAACTGATATAAACTGAAAAACTGATAAGTAGATAAACAGTCAAATCATGTTTTGAAATGCAAAAGTTGCAACATTGAAAACTTTATATGGAAACTTCACCCCAATCACAGTACATTACCTGCACTTTCCAAGCGCGTTACAGGAAAACTAAAAAAAGCAATTCCTGCTAATAAAGTGGCCGTGTGAATCGCACCACGCGGGCATTTATTCAAGCTAAAGCGGCCGTAAAAGCACACCCCCAATATATCTAAACAGATGCGAATCCGCGATTGTTACCGTTATGCAGATTTCATTTTATGTTTTTACGTGCCACCGCCGCCCCCACGCGGTTGTGGCCAACACAACGCCCCCCCAACACGTACGTGCAAAAATGAAAGCAAAGATATCTTCGCGCCACCAGTCAGATATGCATGCATGAAATATGAACGCGCACGCGGGGCACCGCCGCCGATGAAGCCGCGGTGTAGGTGTCACAAACAAGACATTTGTAAAGTCCCCATTTATTATTCATACTAGAAAAATCTAGTCGGGCATAAATTCGGGCGCGCGGGGAGCGAAACTTTCCCGGCGGGATTTTATTAACGCCCGGCTCGCGTGCGCGCCGCCGCCCCCTTTGTTACCCGTCGGCGGCGGCGGTGAAGTCCCTATCTTTTTAGGTGTAAAATTTAATACGTTTGCATACTTATGCAAGTAACTTTTGAAAGACATAGTTCTCGTAAGTTCCCACCCAACCTACCTCTCGAGCGCGGCGATAAATGCATAAATTTCCCATCCTAGATTTTGCGCCCACCCCCGTTATTAACTTACCAAAGAAGGATATTTTTAGTTTTCATGTATGTTAAATTTGTAAAATTGTTATGCTAAAGCGAATATTTACTTTTTTTCCTATTTTCGTATCTTAACGTCTCTGAAATCCGCAAATTTAATTTCAAATAAGGAAGGTACATGTTTATCAAGAACAACATCTTGATATTGATGAGCATTTTTAAGAGGTTATGCCAAAATAAAGGTCTTTTTTCTATATAAGTTTAATATTGTATATATTGAAAATTTTAAAAATTCTTTAAAAAAATACACAAAAAACAATTTGCATTTTTAGTATTTCAATATAAAGGGTGTTTCATTTCGAGGTATAGAACTTTGAATTTAAATAAAACACAGAAAAATAATTGTATGGCCCACGAATATGACTTGTTTTAAAAGATAATTGTATGCCATTAATGTTTAAATATGATTTCCGCCACCGCGGCTGGCGCGTAGATGGCGTACACCGCTGGACTATGTTCTTTGGGGGTATGTTAAGTCATTTGTCTACACTGATGAGCCAGAGACTATTGTACATTTCGAAACCAACATTCGACGCGTTATTGCCGAAATACACCCAGAAATGCTGCGAAGAGTGATCGAAAATTGGACCTCCAGATTACGCCATCCACGCACTATCCACGCACCATCCACGCACCATCCACGCACCATCCACGCACCATCCACGCACCATCCACACACCAGCCCCGGTGGCCACATGTCCAAAAATCATTAATAAACATTAATGGCAGACAATTATCTTTCAACAAAATGCCATTGAAACTATTTTTGTGTGTTTTATTTAAAGTTCTATACTACGAAATGAAACAGCCTTTATATTGAGTTTAACTAACAATGTATGTTCCAATCGTATATTTTATATTTTGCTTGAGAGTTGTAACAAATATTTGTGTCTCGGTAAATGTATTCAAGCATCGCCCGGGGTTAGAATCGACCGTCCCCTCCGTGTGACTGTTAATGTAAAATTAAGCGTAAGCTAACCGGCACACCTGCAGCATGTTGATGCGGAAATAAAATTAAAACGAGTTACGCGATGCCTTGCGAGGCCACGGCTTTACACCCCCCGAATTCCAAAATAAACACCGGCTATTGTTTTAGGCACGGGGCGAGCGCAGGGGCGGCAGATTGCCCGTGCAGATATTGTAAAATGGAACGAAAACAATCTGGGCGTGCGGGATTTGTGTACGCGCGCGTAGTAGTGCACTGTCATAAACCCAGCTTCTATCTGAAATCTGAAATGTATTTTTCACAAGATAGAGTGGCGAGATTAACATTTCAAATGTATTATAGGACAGTGCATACATTTGTTTTGTGTTATTATCACTAGGATTTTGGGGAATGCCCCAGTTTTATCACCCCGGGGCAGCGTTTTAAAGCGACATAACTTTGTTATAAAATAAATACATAAATAAAATATTGACTGTGAAAAATTCATGTGATGCAGTGGTACACACTAAATTGCATTTTGCGGTATTATTTATAAATATAACAAAAGCTACATGTTGACCAACCAACAAGATATGTTCTGCACTAAGATCAGTAAAAAAATAAACAAAATATGTTTATAAATTATCATTTCAGAAACGTCTTGTATTTCAGTAAGTGTTTGACGTACCGACTTCTAGTTTGTGTTTTTGGATTCAGGGGGTGGCCTGCCAGACGAGAACTCTATTAATTCCAATTTCCCATCGTTAGTTTTAGCGTGACATGCGAGAAACCGAGAAATCATCCGATGGTTTGAAATGAAATTTTTACAAAAATGTTTCAAATTTAAAAATTCATTTTATGCTACCAATTAATACTCCTTATGGTACTAATGAAAAATGTGAAAACCGTTTCTGTATATATCTTTCCGTTTTCGCGTCACACCCCCTCAAATTTCGTAAAAATTGCTTGAATTTATCATTTCAGAAACATCTTCTGCGAGGTTTATCTCAGTAAATGTTTGACGTACCGACTTCTAGTTTGTGTTTTTGGATTTAGGGGATGGCCTGCCATACGAAAACTCTATTAATCCAAATCTTCCATCGTTAGTTTTAGCGTGACATGCAAAAAACCGAGAAATCATCCGATGGTTTGAAATGAAATTTTTACAAAAATATTTAAAATTTAAAAATTCATGTTATGCTACCAATCAATACTTCTTAGGGTATTAATGAAAAATGTGAAAACCGTTTCTGTATATATCTTTCCGTTTTCGCGTCACAACCCTTCAAATTTCGTAAAAATTGCTTGAAATTACCATTTCAGAAACGTCCTCTTCGAGCTGTATCTCAGTAAGTGTTGGACGTACCGACTTCTAGTTTGTGTTTTTGGATTTAGGCGATGGCCTGCCATCCAAAAACTCTATTAATCCCAATCTTCCATCGTTAGTTTTAGCGTGACATGCAAAAAACCGAGAAATCATCCGATACTTTGAAATGAAATTTTTCCAAAAAAAATTAAAATTTAAAAATTGATATTGTGCTATCAATCAATACTCCTTAGGGTACTAATCAAAAATATGAAAACCGTTTCTGTATATATCTTTCTGTTTTCGCGTCACAACCCTTCAAATTTCGGAAAAATTGCTTGAAATTACCATTTCAGAAACGTCCTCTTCGAGCTGTATCTCAGTAAGTGCTGGACGTACCGACTTCTAGTTTGTGTTTTTGGATTTAGGGGATGGCCTGCCATACGAAAACTCTATTAATCCCAATCTCCCATCGTTAGTTTTAGCGTGACAATAGAAATAGTTTTTTTATCGACCCAGCCACTAAAACGAGATAGGAGCGTAACAGTTAAAAATAAAAAATAAATAGTTCAAAAAAAAAATATGCCAAGATAGAGACTTTCTATTTTCTATTGTCATTTTGGGGGTGGCCTGCCAGACGAGAACTCTATTAAATCCCAATCTCCCATCGTTAGTTTTAGCGTGACATGCGAAAAACCGAGAAATGGTTTGAAATGAAATTTCATTTTATGCTACCAATCAATACTCCTTATGGTACCAATGAAAAATGTGAAAACCGTTTATGAATATATCTCTCCGTTTTCGCGTCACAACCCTTCAAGTTTCGGTAAAAAAATGCTTGAAATTGCCATTTTAGAAACGTCCTCTTCGAGCTGTATCTCAGTAAGTATTTAACGTACCGACTTCTAGTTTATGTTTTTGGATTCGGGGGATGGCCTGCCATACGAGAACTCTATTAATCCCAATTTCCCATCGTTAGTTTTAGCGTGACATGCGAAATATTTTTTTTGCATTTTTTCAGCCACTAAAATTGAGATAGGAGCGTAACAGTTTAAAATAAAAAATAAATATAAGGAAAAATATGCCAAGATAAAGACTTTCCGTTTTCTATTGTCATTTTGTTATAAACGTTGTGTAATTTTTTCAAATCAATTGTTTAACGGATTCATGATCAAAAATAATAATTTACGTTACAACATATATTATACAACAACGCCTATAATAATTATTAATAATAATATATAATTATGTATTATGGTCCGTAAAACATAAACATAAGAATCGTCAAAATATGGATTTTATTGGTCACCCCAATTGGTCAGTATAAACCCGCAAACAACCCGCCGTGCGCGGTATAGAGGCTAGGATCTTAGAGATTAACTTCACAGCGGTTATATTAACTACATATATATATATATATATATATATATATATATATATATATATATATATCTATATATGGGGGACTACTAGCTTATTTTTTTAGCTGTAGTTTAAGATTCTCTAGTACCAATTTCTCGGGTACAAAACTTTAAAATATGTCCTTGTTTCATGCATGCCACTACGTCGCGTTGAGGGTTATTTAGATTGTAAACCTAAATCATTGTTTTAATAGCACTACACTATTATAAATGTAATTTATATAACGTACATATTGGAGTTTATGAACACGTCATTATTCCGGTTTGCGCTGCTGCGTTAATTATTTCAATTCGAATAGAAATTCCAATTAACCAATTCTAAATTTAATCATAATGTTTATCCCCATCCTAGTTAGTTAGCGGTTGCTAATCGACTGTTTTGTTATTGTGTATGCATATTGTTTTTACTGCTATACAAGCAACAAAGTAACAGTATATGAAAATAATCATACAAAACATTAGCGATGAGTAGTAGGTGGAAGAAAATAAAAATTAAATAAATACACTAGAGAAAAAAAGTTATGGAATTAATGGAAATAATAATAAATTCTAATAAAACAAAGGAAACAAAATCTACAGGCTATACAATTAGTATGAGAAATTAATTAAAATAACAAAAAGTATACTTCTATATTTATAGTTATCAACTCGATAAAATAAAAAAATGGAAATAAATAAAAACCTTTATAGGGCTATCAGATGTGAGGCTTTTCCGCTGGGCAAGGGAGAAGCTCATAGAAGTTAGTTTAATCACCCGGCATTTATCTTAACTTTATAGAAAACCTCTGAAAAAACTGTGAAAGGTTATTTGCTTTATATTCATTAACATTTATTATTATTTCTATTAATTTCATTAACATTTATTATTATTTCCATTAATTCCATAGCTTCCTTTTTCTAGTGTATTATTATTTTTATTATTTTCTGTATATATTATTTTCATTACCCAGCTCATTAGAGGCGTCGTCTGTCTCGTACTGTCTCGTACTGAGCTGGGGATCGAACTCAAGTGCATTGGGGAGCTTGAGTTCGATCCCCAGCTCAGTACAAGACTCAGTCGAGACGGACGACGCCTTTAACCATTCGGCTAACGAGCTGGGTAATGAAAATAAAATATACAGAAAAAAAATATATATACATTAGAAAAAGAAAGCTATGGATTTAATGGAAATAATAATAAATGTTAATGAAAATAAAGCAAATCACCTTTCACAGTTTTTCCAGAGGTTTTCTATAAAGTAAAGGTAAATACCCGGAAACAAAATGTGCGAGCTATATAATTAGTAAGCAAAATTAATTAACATAATAAAAATTATACTTCTATATTTATAGTTATCAACTCGATAAAAAAAGTAATATCAAAATTCGTCTCATATTGAGTATTATTTGTGAATTTTCACCCATGATGGGGTTTTAACTCTCATTCCCCAAGTTCAAACCCCACTGTAAGCAAAATGTCGTGAAACACCTTTCACAGAAGGGTTCTGTGAAGTTTAGAGTGAATAGTGATTACACTCGCCTGAGCTTGGCGAGTGTAGTTCAAACCTCAAGTGGGCAAATTTTCGCGAAACACATTTCACAGTTTTCAGACGTTTTCTGTTATGTTAAGTTAAATAGCGAGTGACTACACTCCTCTAAGCTTCTACCGTTATCAACAGAAAAGCCATCGGGCTGATAGCTATAAAGATAGCAGTTTTCTTTTATTTACTGTGCATCCTTATGTATAAGTAAGACATGAGAAATCAGTAAAAATATTTTATTTACTGCGCATCCTTATAAATAACTGACACCCTTTTTCAATAATTAAACAGTAGTAGCAGCATAACTGTAATTAATAAATTTATTTGTTATATAATTAAATATGGGATATAAAATAAAAAGTAAGACATGAGAAATCAGTAAAAATAAGGATTATTTATGCTAACACTAGCATAAATAATCCTTATTTTCTCATGTCTTACTTTTTATTTTATATCCCATATTTAATTATATAACAAATAAATTTATTAATTACAGTTATGCTACTACTACTGTTTAATTATTGAAAAAGGGTGTCAGTTGTTATACTACTGGTCCAAGATAGCATTTATATAAGAAATCCGTTTCACTTGCAAAGGTGCCTCGTGGCGAACGTAAATAAAGTTCGTGCTAGCTATCTACTTCGTTAAACGGGAGTTTTCCGTTTCCGGAATGGTCATCTTGTAGATAAGTACCCACTTATATTCCAAATATTGTCCCCGCTCTCACCCTTATCTATGGCCGTATCCTACCTTTCGGATATATTTTTTTGCACTTGAAACGTCCTTATTATAGAGCCTTTCGCACAGAAGTGGGAACTAACGATTTATTTGTATAATTAATAAAATAACAAGAAGAAATCTTATATTATTATTGGGAGTGATTTTCGATTAGATCCTTAAAGTCTAGATTATAAGATTATATTCCAAATATTGTCTCCACTCTCACCCTTATCTATGGCCGTATTCTACCTTTCGGATATATTTTGTTGCACTTGAAACGTCCTTATTATAGAGCCTTTCGCACTAAAGTGGAAACTAACGATTTATTTGTATAATTAATATAATAACAAGAAGAAATATTATATTATTATTGGGAGTGATTTTCGATTAGATCCTTAAAGTCTAGATTATAAGATTATAGATAAGTTGTACGAAAGTTTATGTTTTTTATGTTATTTTAGTAATTCAAAGAAACGTTCTTTTATAGAGCCTTTCGCACAGAAGTGGGAACCAACGATATATTTGTATAATTAATAACATAACAAGAAGAAATATTTAATTATTATTGTGAGTGATTTTCGATTACATCCTCAAAGTCTAGATTATAAGATTATAGATAAGTTGTACGAAAGTTTATGTTTTTTATGTTATTTTGGTAATTCAAAGAAACGTCCTTATAATAGAGCCTCCCATACATAAGTGGACACAATCGATTTATTTGTATATACAAAAAACTTCTATCCTTATAGGGCTATCAGTCGTGAGGGTTTTCCGCCGGCCAAGGGAGAAGCTCAGAGGAGTTTAATCACCCGGTATTTACCTTAACTTCACAGAAAACCTCTGAAAAACGGTGAAAGGTTATTCGTGAAAATTCGCTTCCCTCTAAGGATTTTCGATTACATCCTTAAAATCTAGATTATAAGATTATAGATAAGTTGTACGAAAATGTATGTTTTTTTATGTTATTTTAGTAATTCAAAGAAACGTCCTTATAATAGAGCCTTCCGTACAGAAGTGGGAATAGACGATTTATTTGTATATAAAAAAAACTTCTATCCTTATATGGCTATCAGCCTTGAGGCTTTTCCGCCGGTCAAGATAGAAGGTCAGAGGAGTTTAATCACCCGGTATTTACCTTAACATCACAGAAAACCTCTGAAACACTGTGAAAGGTTATTCGCGAAAATTAGCTTCCCTTTGAGGATTTTCGATTACATCCTTAAAATCTAGATTATAAGATTATAGATAAGTTGTACGAAAGTTTATGTTTTTTTATGTTTTTTTATGTTATTTTAGTAATTGAAAGAAATGTCCTTATAATAAAACCTCGTACAGAAGTGGGAACAAACAATTTTTTTGTATATAAAAAAAAACTTTTATCCTTATAGGGCTATCAGTCGTTAGGCTTTTCCGCCGGTCAAGGGAGAAGCTTAGAGGAATTTAATCACCGGGTATTTACCTTAACTTGACAGAAAACCTCTGAATAACTGTGAAAGGTGATTTGCGAAAATTCGCTCCCCTTTGGGGATCGAACTCAGGCTTCCCAATGCTCAGTACGAGATGGCCTTTAACCACTCGACCACTGAGCTGGGTTTTATTTGTATAATTAATAAGAAATCAAGAAGAAATATTATGTTATTATTATTTTTATTTCAATTTGTATCTTTATTTTTTATGTATTTTTGTTGTGGTTGGGTATTTTGAAGAGTTTTGTGTGAAGAGAATGCCAATAAAGGTCTTATTTTTTTATTATAATTATGTTATTATTGTGAGTGATTTTCCATTAGGTCCTTAACGTCTACCATAATATTATAGATAAGCTGTACGAAAGTTAATGTTATTTTAGTTTTTCAAAACAGTCCACTAAAAAAAATATGTTAATTACTACATAAACAGGACTATGATATTTCTGTTGGATTTATGGAGCTCGGAAAGGAAGAGCTATAGAGCAATATTGGTATATTGCACGCATAAATCGAGTAAAATATGCATACATTGTGCACCCTTATGTGGGAGCGTAGCGAATAAATTTGTAATAAGTGCGCCCCGGGGGCTGGAATGACGACAGAACAAAAAAATTGCGAGGGGCAGATCAATAAACGCGGTTGGAAATACATAAAGGAAGCTATTACTCTGGACTGGTCTGGGGGAAATTGATAATTCCGCGGGTTTGATAATTCGATTAAAAACCCTCTTTCCCTACCCCCATCAATACCGGAAAACGCTTTAAATCTGCCCTTCGAACAGGAAAGTACAATGCGGTTATTATTGAAAAATAACTCATTTGAAATTGAAAATTTAAAATTTACGAATCTTATTAGTTCTGTTTCAGGGCAGGTTTTATATGTATGCAGTGTATCTCAAAAATTAGAGCTGATAGATCAAATATCATATCTATTAGATAAAAACATTTGATGTTTAATTAGTAACTAATGCAGTCACACAAAATTTTTTTTTAAATATATATTAATAATAATGTTTATGAACGTTCATTTCCGATAATAATAATTTCTCATAAAGTTTCTACAATGTTAATATATAAAACATTGTAGAAACTTTATGAGATTTCATCGTAAATGAACGTTCATAAACATTATTATTAATATATATTTAAATATAAAAAATAAAAAAAATTGTTTGTGTGTCTGCATTAGTTATTAATTAAAGATCTATAACTTTTATATATATATATATACATATATATATATATATATATATAATTAGGTAAGAAGCAAAAAAGGGGTCCATTGCATTGGATTAGCGGAAACTAGGGGGGTGGTAGAATGTTGAGAGAGGTGTCAATTGAAAGTGTCATCCTTCTAGACGGCGGGAAAAATATACCGGACATTGTACCTCCGGTGTGAAATGCTGTGGAAAGGTGGAAAACCGGGAAAGTGTGAAACATGAACATCGTAGAGAAAAAATTCAACTGTCTGTGCGCGTTAAAAAGCCAAGAAAAAAATCGGGGAAAAAAATTATTAGAAAATTTCATTTCTTCCGGAAAAGTGCAAAAATAAAAAAAAAGTTTTCCGAGAAATTAAGTTTGAGCTCATTGGATAGATAGTCGCAAACTGACCGATAAACCTTAAATTATAATTGCAAAAAGCACAAATGCGAAATGTGAAGAAAAAAAAAATCCGTAAACGTTGTATAATTATCCTTTATTGCGTCAAAGCAAAGATCGTCCTGGAAGTGACCTGATACTAAAACTGAGTCATTTGATTTGTAATGTAGTCCAGATGGCGGGAAAAATGTTGAGATTGCTACAAATTGAATCGGAAAAGCTACGGGGCTTTGCAAAATTTTTGAAACCTGGAAAATTTTATTTCATGTTAGAAAGTTGTGCTTTATCACATTTTGTAGGACGTTTAATCCCAAACATAATTCCGAAAAAAGTATTGTTATAAAAAGTCTACCGCTTACTTTTTTTAATTTTTATTTTCTTCACTTCTTCGGCTTTACAGCCACTAAACCGAAGAATGGACAATTTTCATTTTTATTTTCTTTACATCTTCGGTTTAGTGGCGGTAAAGCCGAAGAAGTGAAGAAAATTAAAATTAAAAAAGCAAACGGTAGACTTTCTATAACAATATTTTCCGGAATTTTGTAAGTGATAAGTGATAAGTGATAAGTGATAAGTGATAAGTGATAAGTGATAAGTGATAAGTGATAAGTGATAAGTGATAAGTGATAAGTGATAAGTGATAAGTGATAAGTGATAAGTGATAAGTGATAAGTGATAAGTGATATGTGATATGTGATATGTGATATGTGATATGTGATATGTGATATGTGATATGTGATATATGTGATATGTGATATATGTGATATGTGATATGTGATATATGTGATATATGTGATATATGTGATATATGTGATATATGTGATATATGTGATATGTGATATGTGATATGTGATATGTGATATGTGATATGTGATATGTGATATGTGATATGTGATATGTGATATGTGATATGTGATATGTGATATGTGATATGTGATATGTGATATGTGATATGTGATATGTGATATGTGATATGTGATATGTGATATGTGATATGTGATATGTGATATGTGATATGTGATATGTGATATGTGATATGTGATATGTGATATGTGATATGTGATATGTGATATGTGATAAGTGATTAGTGATAAAAACCGGTAAAAATTCAAAAACTACCTTCAGTTGCGTCAAAATTGAGGCTGCCCTAGAAGTGGTCGATTGATTTTATATTCATCATTCATTTCAGATGAAGTCTACATTTTTATAATGTTATTAACGGCAGGTAAATGTAATTAATATATAATAATAAATATTCAATATTTATCTAGCAGCCTTTGTTTGTTTAAATAAAGAAATATACAAGTTATAAATTTTTTATTGCTAGCTGCAACGGGCCACTAGTATAACATAAAATATTTTAATTAAAAACTTTTTGGTTATTTTACGAGCTCGCTCAGTTTTAATGAAAATATATGTTATCATGTGTAAAAAAAATCTCGTAATGAATTTTGATTGAATAATAATTCGATTGAACTATATCATGTATTGGATACATTCATAAAATTCGATTTATTCTCGAAATGGCAAACAAAAAATTGTTGTAAATCGCAACCGCACGCCTCGCCTCATAAATCTAACCCAATTAAATGTTTTCGAATTCGCGGCTCGCCTTTTACAGCCCCCCAAATAAAATAAATACACAATGAAACCAGTTGTGTATTGGTTGTCCGGTAAATTATTTCGTCTGAACCCACCCTCCGCGGCGATTGATTCAATACACAGCAGCGGCGAGTTTTAATTCCGCATCGGTTTCCGGCCCGTTTGAGCCGCGCGTTTGTGCCGGACGCGGTCAAAAGAAGGCAAGGCGGGGGTAGCGTACGGGGAAACCGATACCAAAAACCCACCCCAACGGCCCGTTCTGCTTTATGATATTTTATGCGAGTTTACATGCTGTGACATGCCGAATCGCGACGCAAAGATCGATACGCCACTTGATATTCCACTCGTGCAATTTCTGTTGACACTTAAACGTTTGATTTATTCCTTCAATCATTTTATGTGTATTCTTGAAAATTCACAATCGTGCGCGCTTTTGTTAAAGTTTTCCATATATTTATTTTGGGTGGGGAAATCGCGTTTGAATGCATGCGCCATTAGAGTGAACTGATGTGTTTCTTTATTATTCTAAAATGGTTCATGTATTTTTGTATGTATTTAGTTGAATCAATGTTTATTATTAATATATATAGTATTTGACTCGTACTGAACATTGGGGGAGTGAGAGTTTGAGGGCAAAATTTCACGAATCACCTTTGTCATGCCTTTATTCTACGAATTTCTCAGTGGTCCTAGGCATTATCATCAATTGCGAATCGATAAATGACCATTTTCGACTTTAAATTACTACTTTTTGAATGATCACATAATACATAGGATGTTGGTAGACCGCCGCCTATAATTTAAGAAACAAAGAGATCAAAAGTTTGGCCACTTCTGCTCTACACGATAAAAAGAGGAAATTTGAAGTATTCCGGTCAAATGATGAGAGCAAAAAAGTACTGGCTTCTACAAAACATCATTCCGTGTAAATTAGAAGGCAACGGGGGACTAGGCCAGAGTAAAACATCGTGGCAGAAAAATCTACGCGAGTGGTACAAAATCATCAACTCATGCACACTTTTTAGAGTTGACGTCGATAAACTATGACTATCTTTGTTGGTAAACAACATTCTGGAATGACATGGTACATAAGAAGAAGATCGTCTGACGATCACAGGCTTACTCAAAGATAATGTAGACAATAGGAGTGGATACATATTAGGAGTGGATGCAGATTATGAGTGGGTGCAGATTAGGAGTGGATGCAGATTAGGAGTGGATGTAGATTAGTAGTGGATGCAGGTTAAGAGTGGATGCAGATTAGTAGTGGATGCAGATTAGTAGTGGATGCAGATTAGTAGTGGATGCAGATTAGGAGTGGATGCAGATTAGGAGTGGATGCAGATTAGGAGTAGATGCAGATTAGGAGTGGATGCAGATTAGGAGTGGATGCAGATTAGGAGTGGATGCAGATTAGGAGTGGATGCAGATTAGGAGGTGATGCAGATTAGAGTGGATGCAGATTAGTAGTGGATGCAGATTAGTAGTGGATGCAGATTAGTAGTGGATGCAGATTAGGAGTGGATGCAGATTAGGAGTAGATGCAGATTAGGAGTGGATGCATATTAGGAGTGGATGCAGATTAGTAGTGAATGCAGATTAGGAGTGAATGCAGATTAGGAGTGGATGCTGATTAGTAGTGGATGCTAATTAGGAGTGGGGATAGATCCCCATATGTATTATATTACATTCACAAATCTATATTTTTAACATTAGAATTGGAGTAATAAAACTTTTTCAACTGCCTGCAATTATCCAACTCGTGCCCAATTATTTGCCCAGCGATTCGATGTTGATAAAATAAAATACCTTTTTACGCATTGATCCGATCACTCGGAGCCCGAAAAGTTCCGATGCCATAAATCTTACAATTGCAACAAGACCGGATTACAATAGCACCACCGCGCGAGATTTATCGTCCCGCAAAACTTTTATTTAATCCACATTAATTTGAAACATATTGGAAAGCCGCGGATAAATAACGAAAACCGACAGTACAGTTTTAATACCCACCACCCCCCATTTCAACCGCCCTGTTATAATTTATGTCACAGGTACGAAACGGATACGATAAATAGGAAAAGTCTGGTTATATTTGTGTAATTTGTTTTTATAATTTATTAGTATAATTCAATGTTATAAATTTATTCATAATCATTTAAAGCTGCTTTGTATTAAGTATACATACACGAGTTATACGCGTAACAGTCTAATATACTTGAAATTATTTTAATTTATAAATTTTAAATATCCGTTAAATATTTATATATATATATATATATATATATATATATATATATATATATATATATATGTATATATATATATATATATATATATATATATATATATATATATATATACATATTTAAATTTAATTATAATATAATACTTAATATCAAATAATTCATCACAAATGATGTCCAAATTAAAAAATAATAAAAATTCTGCATGAGTAACTATAAAAATGTTGTTTACTCATGAATAAAAAAATTGGTTCCTAAAGGGTTGATAATTAATACACACAATCTTTTTGTTTTAGGTAAGTTCCAGATGAATCTTTTCTCATACTGCGACAAATACCATGGTAAGAGTAAGAAATAAGAAAATGGTAAGTACTATTTAGATGATAATCATGATTATGATATACGTTATTAGACTGATAAAAACTACTAATAGCATACATTAAACCAATACAAAAAAATACCGTTTTAATAAAAATGCTGGATATAAAATTCTAATTATATTTTTTAATAGCTGCTTCGTTCCATTATATATGAGATATATGTACGTATGCAGTGGCGCGTTATAGTATGGGCGGAAAAGGCAATTATTGCTCTAGCTAGGGGGGACTAGAGGGGACTAGAGGGGACTAGAGCAAATAATTATATACTTAATTT
The DNA here is from genome assembly GCA_963942505.1 of Lordithon lunulatus. Taxonomy (NCBI): domain Eukaryota; kingdom Metazoa; phylum Arthropoda; class Insecta; order Coleoptera; family Staphylinidae; genus Lordithon; species Lordithon lunulatus. The sequence goes on along the minus strand of OZ012668.1, from coordinate 54,996,741 downwards.
TGTAGTTTATTGAAGCTTAAGGCTACTTTTATAGAAGATGCTAATATATTGGATGCTGATTTTACATGGGGCGTTAAAGTATCTGCGTGTTAATATTCACATTGTCTACAATGTAAAACGTGTATAAACTGATACACGGTATCGCGTACTAGTTGCAACAATATCATTTCATGTGAAAGTACTCTTAGGCAACTTTCACACGAAGACACTAGTGTCTTCGTGTGAAATTAGAAGTATTCCGGTCATATGATGAGAGGAACAAAGTACTGGCTACACTAGTGTCTTCGTGTGAAAGTTGCCTAAGAGTACTTTCACATGAAGTGATATTGTTGCAACTAGCGTCTTCATGTGAAAGTCTACACAAAACAAAACTACAAAATAAAGTATAAAATTATTTGCTATTGTCCCTCTAGCTAGGGCAATAATTGCAAACTATACATGCAGTAGGTATAATGATAAAAAGAAAAAGATAGGCGCTTGCCCGCCTGAGCTGGAGGCCGCAGTAGGCAAGAAGGTAAAATGCCAAGCACAAGGCAACACGCAGAAGTCATCCTGCTCTTCAGAAGCAATAGTGAAGACATTGAAAAATTGTACACCCACAATAGCAGGGTCAAGAAGACGCAATTTAGAATCAGAAAATATTCCTGTGATAATAAAACAAGAAATAAGACGCCGTTGAAGCAATTAAAAAAATCAGAAAGGTCCAGAGAAGACAAAATTACCAGCGAGAAGAAAAGGTAGAATTAGTATCAAAGATGCACTTCACGTGCTTCTCAATAGATGCCCATAGGAAGGCAAAATATCAGGCACAAAGCCAAACGCAAAAGACATTCTGCTCTTTAGAAGCAATAGTGATGACATTGCTATGCATATCGAAAATATTTACACCCAACGTTGCTTCCACGATAGCAGGTCTTCTAAGAAACGTTTATTCGCAATATTATGATACGAAACGAAACGTAATGTGCACTAGCCACATTTTTATAAAAGTATTTTTGTCTTGAAATAGTTAACATTCTCCCCTAAACATCATAATTCGCGCGGCAAACAACGACCAGATTTTCTTGTGTACATAAAACATTATTATAATGAGACAAACGAAATTCCGCAATTCCGCCGCCTTTCCAAATAGATGTTTGCGCGATGCATCCGCGCCCGCAAAAACAAGTCCTCTCGCCGCCGCCGCCGCCGCGGCGGTCGATCCCGCTGGGACGTCGCGCCGCCCCACCAGCCCGCAGTCATAAGGACGGCACATGCATAATTCATATCCCAAATTGTTAATGCCCGCCTAAAGACAATAGCACTCGAACGCTGATTTCTGAAAATGTTTTCGCGCAAAAATTCAGGAGAAGAAGATTATGTAAATCCGGCCCCCCACCGGCATTTTTCCGCCGCAGCCGAAAAATATTACGGGGATAAAGTAAATCCATAAGTGTCTCTATTCTCTGCGGACTTTTTTAATATTAAATTCCCGCCGCTGGTGCTTAATTAAATGAGCTTGATACAAAAAAAAAATCGACACAAAAAGGTGTAATTGATTTCGCCTGAGGGATGGTGCGGCGGGGTTGATTGAGGCAATTAAAATATAATCGTCCTGGTTGAAATTTGCATGTAAATGTGCGGCTAAGGCGGTGTTATCAAATGCTAAATATGGGAGGGCTGGATTTAGAGCGGTCCGCGCTTTGAAAGCTCTCATTTTCGCAAGGGCTTTAGCGCGAAATCTACCTTGCGAAAACATGTGATAAATGTTACGGGGGGTTTAAAATGGAAATGCATTAAAATGGTTATTACGGGTAGTAAATATTTTGTAGCTGGAGAAGAAATGGCTATTTATGTATCAAGCACATAATCGAGGGCTTTATTGAACTAGTTGTTTATGGCATGTTTATAGATACATAAAAATGCAGATCTTTAAAGTACGTGTAGGTACGGGTTGCTTATAAGAATATATTTAAGTTTATCAAATGTATTTGGGTTTTAACGCCCGGTTTCTCCAACGAATCTTAACTAGTTTAAAACCGTCTTAATAATAAGACGGACGTAAAGCGTTGCACCAAACAAAAATGATTACATTGTAAGACTAAGTAAGATCTATGTTTGGTACAACAGAATAAAAATTTAAGACGTGGTTATATATAAGAGGAGTTTATACAAAACGAGCTTACGGTGTTAAGGAGAGGGCAAGCAGGAGGGTTGTAGTAGGAAGTATCAAAATTTGGATGTTCGGATATGCATATGATGTAGGGCCAACAGAATGGAAAGACTGCGAAGGTACTTTGTTAAGAGAAGGTTAGTAGTGAATGTGGAAAAAACCAAATGAGATGGTTTAGAAATAAGGGTAGGGTAGGTAGGCCAGAAGAGTTGAAATGGAAGGGCATAATGATTGAGAGTGCATAAGTATTTAGGCTTATGGTTTGACTGCAGATGTTCGTTGGAGAAACCGGGCGTAATTGTTTTTATTAAACAAAAAGTTTTTAACGATAAGTTATGTATATTGAAACTCACCGTATTAAAACGTTACTGATTAAACAAAATAAACAAATAATTGTATATTTTGAAGGTATTTATTTACCTTCAAAATATAGAATTATTTTGGTACGCAAATAAATATTTTCAAAATATAGAATTATTTGTTTATTTTGTTTAATCAGTAACGTTTCAATACGGAGAGTTTTAATATACATAATTTGGCAATAAAAACTTTTTGTTTAAAAAAATCAATTCATTATTTGAAATTAAAACTGGATGATGATATGATTATGTATGGTACTTATCTAGCTTGAACAAGCATTGTTTGTTTATTTTAGTCAATTGGTAATGCCCGAAGTTTTAAGGGTAATATGTTTTGGATACAAACTGTATTTATAGGCATACAGTTTGTATAAAAAAATATGACCCTTATAACTTCTGGCATTACTAATTTGTCCTGTTTAATTTAATCAATATATTTTATTTCAAAAATTTGTATAAAATCGAATTTTTGTGTTTTGAAAATTTTATTGATCTTGTCAAAATCCAAACTACTTCAGCCATTGGATGAAATCATAACGACTTTTTTTGAAAAATCTATACTTCCCAAAAATTTGTGATGTTTAATGCGTCCTTATATTTTATTTTAAAAATGTGTATAAAATCATATATTTGTATCTTAAAAATTTTGTTGATGGTATAACAATCTACAATATTTCAGTTACTGAATGAAGTCATAATGTCCATTTTTGAAAAATATATACTATATACCGTAATAATTCTTGAAATTACAGTTAAATGACGATATAGTTATGTTTGGTATTTATTTTGCTTCAAAAATAAGTATTACTTGCTTTTTTGGTCAATTAATAACGTCTCTATACTTAAGATTTTTATTTTGAAATCCCAGTGTTATGATTTAATATTAATAAATCAATCAATGAGATTACTAGAAAACAAAGGAACCAATTAATATAACATTTGGTATCGTATCATATATAATTGTAGATTTGCATATCATTATTTTAATTACCATTAATTAATATATCGCATCCGTCATATCAATTAATTTTAATAACAAAGCATCAAATAATTATATATGCACTAGCCAAATACATTTTCCATGCTAAATTCCAGTTATAAATAATGTTTATAAATTATAATTAATGGAAAATTAATATTATGCTAACATATATTATAAAATCGCTAATTGCTTTATGTTAAAATTATTAAACAATTTTAACGCATTACTATTATCAGCAAGAAATAATGTCTATGGAGTCTATTTAAAATTTTAATGAAAAAAATTTATTATTCTATTTATTATGAATTGTATTTGTCCCGAAATATACTATAAATAGTTACGACAAAGTGAGTTCTTTTTAATTTATATCAGATTTTAGGTTTATTTTAGTATTTAATACAATGCATATAAATTAAATTATTGAAAAAGTTCAACAATAAACAACTAATTTTAAATTCCTCAAATATAGATGATTTCCACTTTCAAGTCGTTATGAATTCTCGAGAAACAAACATACTCTATGCAGACATACATACATATATTACTCTAGGCATACATAAATACACATATCACTCTATACAGCCATACATACAGACATAAATCTTTATACGTAGCCATACAGGCATATGTCTCTCTATGCAAGCATACACACATATATCACTAGATACGCTATACATACAAAATGAAATCTCTTTCTAAATCCATACATGCATATGCCACTTAATGCAGGCATACACACATATATTACACTATGCAGGCATACACACATATATCACACTATGCAAGCATAGACACATATATCACTCTATGCAGGCATACACATATATATCACTCTATGCAGGCATACACATATATATATATATATATATATATATATATATATATATATATATATATATATATATATATATATATCACTATATACAGATATACATACATACATAAATCTTTCATGAAATCTAAAAAAAATGAATGAAATCTCTTTCTAAAGCCATACATGCATATGCCACTTAATGCAGGCATACACACATATATCACACTATGCAGGCATACACACATATATCACACTATGCAAGCATAGACACATATATCACTCTATGCAGGCATACACATATATATCACTATATACAGACATACATACGTACATAAATCTTTCATAAAATCTAAAAAAAATGAATGGAATCTCTTTCTAAAGCCATACATGTATATGCCACTGAATGCAGGCATACACACATATATTACTATGCCTGTCCACTATTTCAAACGACTTGAACTATGCACTACACTGTTATCCGTTATTTTCTATTGTTAAATTACTATAATTTATTAATTTAAGACGAATTAAAAAGATATATGTGAAAAATAATGTAATGCACAGTTCAAGTCGTTTGAAATAGTGGACGGGCATAGTCAGGTTGGTGGGGGACGCCCGTCCGCCTCACCTTCGTTCGCATAGTTTTTCCATAGGATAACACTCTTCTTAAAATGGTTTAAACAATATAAAACGCCTGTATCCATTGAAAAAACTATGCGAGCGAAGGTGGGGTGGGCGGGTGGTCCCTACCAACCAAACTATACGCGTCCACTATTTCAAATGACTTGAACTATGCACTACACTGCTATTCGTTACTTTCTACGGTTAAATTAATGTCATTTATTAATTTAAGACGAATTAAAAAGATATATATGAAAAATAAAGTAATGCACAGTTCAAGTCGTTTGAAATAGTGGACGGTCATAGTCAGGTTGGTAGGGGCCGCCCGCCCGCCCCACCTTCGTTCGCATAGTTTTCCCATAGGATAACACTCTTCTTGAAATGGTTTAAACAATATAAAACGCCTGTATCAATTGAAAAAACTATGCAAACAAAGGTGGGGTGGGCGGGCGGCCCCTACCAACCTGACTATGCCTGTCCACTATTTCAAACGACTTGAACTATGCACTACACTGTTATCCCTTACTTTCTATTGTTAAATTAATGTCATTTACTAATTTAAGACGAATTAAAAAGATATATGTGAAAAATAAAGTAATGCACAGTTCAAGTCGTTTGAAATAGTGGACGGTCATAGTCAGGTTGGTAGGGACCGCCCGCCCGCCCCACCTTCGTTCGTATAGTTTTCCCATAGGATAACACTCTTCTTGAAATGGTTTAAACAATATAAAACGCCTGTATCCATTGAAAAAACTATGCAAACAAAGGTGGGGTGGGCGGGCGGCCCCTACCAACCCGACTATGCCTGTCCACTATTTCAAACGACTTGAACTATGCACTACACTGTTATCCCTTACTTTCTATTGTTAAATTAATGTCATTTACTAATTTAAGACGAATTAAAAAGATATATGTGAAAAATAATGTAATGCACAGTTCAAGTCGTTTGAAATAGTGGACGGGCATATTCAGGTTGGTGGGGGCCGCCCGCCCGCCCCACCTTCGTTCGCATAGTTTTTCCATGGGATAACACTCTTCTTGAAATGGTTTAAACAATATAAAACGCCTGTATCCATTGAAAAAACTATGCAAACAAAGATGGGGTGGGCGGGCGGTCCCTACCAACCTGACTATGCCTGTCCACTATTTCAAACGACTTGAACTATGCACTACACTGTTATCCCTTACTTTCTATTGTTAAATCAATGTCATTTATTAATTTAAGACGATTAAAAAGATATATGTGAAAAATAATGTAATGCACAGTTCAAGTCTTTTGAAATAGTGGATGGGCATAGTCAGGTTGGTGGGGGCCGACCGCCCACCCCACCTGCGTTCGCATAGTTTTTCCATAGGATAACACTCTTCTTGAAATGGTTTAAACAATATAAAACGCTTGTATCCATTGAAAAAACTATGCAAACAAAGGTGGGGTGGGCGGGCGGCCCCTACCAACCTGACTATGCCTGTCCACTATTTCAAATGACTTGAACTATGCACTACACTGCTATTCGTTACTTTCTACGGTTAAATTAATGTCATTTATTAATTTAAGACGAATTAAAAAGATATATGTGAAAAATAAAGTAATGCACAGTTCAAGTCGTTTGAAATAGTGGACGGTCATAGTCAGGTTGGTAGGGGCCGCCCGCCCGCCCCACCTTCGTTCGCATAGTTTTCTCATAGGATAACACTCTTCTTGAAATGGTTTAAACAATATAAAACGCCTGCATCCATTGAAAAAACTATGCAAACATAGGTGGGGTGGGTGGGCGGTCCCTACCAACCAAACTATGCCCGTTCACTATTTCAAATGACTTGAACTATGCACTACACTGCTATTCGTTACTTTCTACGGTTAAATTAATGTCATTTATTAATTTAAGACTAATTAAAAAGATATATGTGAAAAATAATGTAATGCACAGTTCAAGTCGTTTGAAATAGTGGACGGTTATAGTCAGGTTGGTAGGGGCCGCCCGCCCACCCCAACTTTCTACGCATAGTTTTTTCATAGGATAACACTCTATACGTCTATGCATATTATGTGGTCTATACCAAAACTGTATTCCGAAAAAATGAGCGTATATCCTCTGACATTTCAAGATTTTTTATATCATATTTACAGTATACTGTACATAAATCAAAAAAATTAGTTTAACTATTTATTTAAAAAATCCTGAAATATCAGAGGATATACGCTATTTTTTCGGAACAGTACATAAATCATACATACGTACATAAATCTTTCTATGCAGCCAGAATTGCTTATGTTACTCTATGCAGGCATGCACACATATATCACTACATGCATCCATACATACTGACATACATCTTTCGATGTGGCCATATATGCATATGTCACTCTATACAGGCATACACATATATCACTCTATGCAGACATATATATTTTTGAGTAAGCTTCAGTATCATGAAGCATGCTCTGCTTTTTATGTTTTCAAGGTGCTTGATATCTATGCTGTGTTTTTGTGTGTATTATATACCCAACTCCTCCGCCTGAGCTCTTCACATTTCACTTGAAGTATAGGGTGCTTCCTGATTTAAGGATAATCGGTTGTACTTTTCGCAGCACTTCAGCGAGACCTATTATATTCCAATAGATTCGATTTAGTTCTTCTCTAGTTGGAGTAGTTTCTCTTTGTTAGACAAGGTTCTTATGTTATATGTGGATATGTGGATATGTGGATATGTGCAGTTTCTTCGCCAGTTTTGACGATAAACGCTTTACTCTAGATCTTATCGTTTTCGCGCTGTAGTGCTGAGAAAATGTGAATATAATGAATTCTCATGTTTTCTCCCCTGTTTCAACTCTGTAGCGTCTCTATTTCAAATGCTATAGTTGGTTTATATGTGAAAATGTAGAGTATTCCTAGCCCTACAGATTCACTATAAACGGTTTCTTAGACCGGTGTGAAGTTAAACAATTCTCATAATTCCAGGCGGCCCGTGAGTTAGCGCGGCGTTTTCTCGGTTCATTGTTACTAAACGGAGTGTTCAAAAAAAATAATGTTTTTTTACAATTATTTACTTATGTCGTGGTAACCATAAAATAAGAAAAAAACAAATTTAAGTTAATTTTGTAAGCTGTTATTGAATAATGTGTGCAACAAAACAGATTACAATTTTAATTAAGGCACCCTAAGCACCCTATTAAAAAAACACCCGACCCCTTTTTCAAAAATATGTATGATGATTGTTGTTAAATTATAAACAATATTTTGAAAATTCATGGGGGTACATTAATAAAAATTGCAATTTGTTTTGTTGCAAATATTATTCAATGACAGGCTTATAAAAAATACCTACTGTCAACTTTTTTAACTGTTCTTTTTTGATTCCACTAAAGTAATGCCCTATAAACAAAATTGTTAAATAAAAACATTGGTGTATGAGCACATACATTTGTTATAAATATAAAATGATTTTACGAATATTTTACTAATATGTTTTTTCAACAATATTTAAAAAAAAAACTAAGGCCCAGCACCCTATTCAAAACTATGTCTGATGATTGTTGTTAAATTCTAAATAATATTTTGAAAGTTTAAAACAAAAATTGTGTGGATACCTTAATAAAAATTGTACTTTGTTTTGTTGCAAATATTATGCAATAACAGGCCTGTAAAAAATACTTGCTGTTAACTTTTTTAACTGTTCTTTTTTGATACCATTAAAGTGATATCTTATAAACAAAATAGTTAACTAAAAACATTGGTGTATAGGTACATACATTTGTTATAAATACAAATATATTTTACAAATACTTTACTTACATGCATGTTTATGTTCAAAAATAGTTAAAAAAAAAACTAAGGCCCAGCACATTATTCGAAAATATGTCTGATGATTGTTGTTAAATTCTAAACAATATTTTGAAAGTTTCAAAAAAAAATCGTGGGGGGTACCTTAATAAAAATTGCAATTTGTTTTGTTGCAAATATTATTCAATGACAGGCTTATAAAAAATACTTGCTGTCAATTTTTTTAACTGTTCTTTTTTGATACCGCTAAAGTGATGTGTTATAAACAAAATTGTTAAATAAAAACATTAAGGTGTATAGGCACATACATTTTTTATAAATAAAAAATTATTTTACAAATATTTTACCTACATGCATGTTTTGGTTCAAATTTAAAAAAATAGAAATAAGGCCCAGCATCGTATTCGAAAATATGTCTGATTATTGTTGTGAAAGTCTAAACAATATTTTGAAAGTTTCAAAAAAAATCCTGGGGGGTACATTAATAAAAATAAAAATTTATTTTGTTGCAAGTATTCAATAACAGCTGACAAAATTAACTTAAATTTGTTTTTTTCTTATTTTATGGTTACCAAGACATAAGTAAACAATTTTAGAAAAAAATAATTTTTTTCGATACCCTGTTTAGTAAGAATGCACCGAGAAAAAGTCCACGCTTGGCATGGGCCACTCGGAATTATGAGAATTGTTTAACTTCACACCGGTGATTCTTAGCACCCTCTGATCGCTGCTCGATCCAACCGCTACCTTGGTTGGGAGTGCCGGGGACAATGTGCACCATAGGCTTTAGTCACTTTTGTTTATCATTCAAGAGCTGTTCTATGCTGGTCTTTGCTGGCTTAGAACCGCCCGGAACAGCTCCTGAACGATAATCCAAAGCGATTATATCGTGTCTTACATATTAAGAGCGATTTAGCAGTTTTCTACCACACTGGCCTCTCACAATAATTTTAGATATAATGTGAATATTCTCCTTATTAACAAAGCCACAGTATTTCATTCAATAATTACAGCAATAAACATTTTCCTATAAAACAATGCTATTTCCCCCGACGAATTTTCCCCCTTGAGATAGATGAGCATAACCAAAAAATGTTCTTAATTGGTATGACGACTTGAATTTTAGTGACTAATTCAAAGCATATATTCATATTACTCATTTGATAGATTAATGTGAATATGTGCTTTGAATTAGTCACTAAAATTCAAGTCGTCATCCCAATTAAGAACATTTTTTTGTTTATGCTCATCTATCTCAAGGGGGAAAATTCGTGAGGAAAAACGGGTTTTCATGGCCCTTAAAAGCAACCGTCCACGAGTACGCTTGCAAAAGCGCCGTCGTCTCAGAATATTCTCTCATGTTATTTAGTAAGAAATATACAATTAGAATTTGCCTGTCGCCGCCGCCGACTTTCCGCCCGCCCCCCCTCCGCGTTTCATTAACACCGACAGGCTAGATAAGAGGCGGCAACGGAAACGGCAACGAAGAAACTCGCATAATGGGGAAATGTGTCGTCTAATTTCAACGCGCACTTGGCACGCCCGCCCCCTCCGTTATTAATTAACAATTGCGATCCGGCGCTAATGAAATTGACGTAATAATCCGATGCAATTCCGCCTAAACCTGCCCACCCCTCCCTGGCTCCCCGGCGCGGTTTTATGATCGCCACTGCGGCTAGGATTTATCGGGCATTTATCATGTTTTTAGTGCGGTTTTCAATTACCGCCGCGCGAGCGTTTCCCCAAATATTATTTCGGTGCCGGACAACGCGCGCGCGCCCCGCCGCCAACGGGGACGGCGAAAATGGCTTACCTGCGAATAAATTCCCCTATCCGTTCGCTATATTTTTATGATTGCGGTTATACGAACAAAAAATATTTAATGCCGGTCGATTGAATGAACACCGAGATGGCAAAATCGACAATTTTTAGTGGATACAGCTTTGGCGGATAATAGCTTTTTTTTCGGATCCACACACAATCCGTATCATCCACTAACATTAACTCATGAAGACTGTATATACTTTATTATATTGTATTATACTTATTAATTATCAGCATGAAGCATTTCTAGTTTATATTGGTCAATTAATAACGACTCAATGTGGGAAAATACATACTTATCGTAAAAAATGTCTTGCTCAAAAATCGTAATAAATTCAATTCTTGTAATTAAAATGATTATATACGTATATTTTGTGGTTATTTAGTTTCAAAATAAAGCATCATATGTTCACAACCATCATCCACTAGTATTAACACATGAAGATTGTAAAGATTTTATTAAAAAAAGACCTTTATTGGCATTTTCCTCACTGCACTTCCACATCACCAACCACAACAAAAAAATATAGACTTTATTATATTGTAATATACTTATCAAGCATCAGCATGAAGTAATTTAAGTTAATTTTCGTCAATTAATAACGTCCCTATGCAGGAAAATGTAAGACAGATAAATTTTCAGTTAAAATTTGTTTATTAAAAAGACTTAGCTCTTAGAGTCCCCACCCGGCGCATCCACCAATATTTTGCATATAGTCCTATAGCCCTCGTATTCACCAACGTTTTATAAATCTATCATTGGTTATTGAACCCTAAGTATTTGTTGTTATAGCAGCAATAAATACATTATCTAGAGAATGTAGTTACTTTAGATTATCTCTATTGGAAACACTGAATAATTACACAAAATGTGTCATCAAAGCTCCAATATTTACAATATAAAATTTATGGGATGTTAGTGAATACGGGCATAAGAATCAGCGGAAACAACATCGAACTTCATACAGTATGCGGCCGAAATAACTCTAATATTTAATAGGCGGATTGAAAAGAATGGGACGAGGTATCACCAAATTGTTTTTGTTTCTTTTTCTTTGATTTTTCAGTGTTTCCAATAGAGCGAATCTAAAGTAACTACATTCCCTAGATAATTTAATTAATCTAGATCCGGGAATTCTTTGATATTTTTACTTTCTCTTGCAAAATTACACGCGTACGACGTGTTCTATGGGCCATGTTGATGAAACCAGAAGTCCTCTAGTACGTGCTTTTCCCCATATTGTTGAATTTTTTTTCAATCAATACTGCAATATGTTGGAGTATTTTCTGCGCCCATAAATTGAAGAATATGGGGAAGAACACAACCTAGAAGTACTTTGGTACAGAGAATATCCGAGAAGAGACATCTCTGAAAATTATATCAATAGATAGTGGGTAATATCAGAGAAAGTAAAATCATAGGAGAATAGAGTTTCAGAGAAAGGGGAAAATATCAGAGAAAGGAGATAATATAAAGAAGACAAAATGTTTTCGCTTTTCTCTGATGATCTCCACTTTCTTTGAAGATATCCCTTTTCACTGATATAATCTCCATTATCTGATTGTTAACCTGTCTCTTCTGATCTCGTCATACTGATGTTTTAGAATACATGTATTACAAATAGAACCTAAACGATCATTACTGAATGAAACTATATATTCAATACAAACTAGAGTAATTTAAATTAGAATAGAACTGATCATTGATCATCCTACTGACCAGACTGTAGTCACATAAATTCACCCTCGAGGGTCTTTAAGTATTAGTAAAATAATTTAAAAATTCATTGTACAAATTGTCTTACGACAACGAAGTGGTAAGCTATCTCCCCGTAAGATTATGGAACGTTGATATTTACGATATGAGAATTACCATTAATTTCGTTATTACTTTTCGAACATAGTTCCACTAAATCCTTCTGTAATAAAAATGAATCGCCCTGTGCAAAAAAAAACAACGGTCGAATAGAACGCACCCAGAGGGAGCCTAGCTCCATAAAAACGCGAATTTCGCCAACGATAAAATTGAAATTATGGATCGAAAAAATGATTATCGCGACTGGTGCGGAAAATGTGTTACGTTCCCGCCGGCGGGCGGCCGCCTCCAACCGCACCGCGTAAGATATATAAAAGACTGATAGAACGGCAATATTATAATAATGGAGTGAATTCCCCAACTCTCCCCCGGGCAATATCCATACCGTGGGAGGGAAACCTCTTTAAGGAACTGATTGACGGAAGTTAACGCTCCCTGATTTTATGGTAACGGCCGCGCGCGCGCCGCCGCAATATCGCAAAGTGGTGCAACATCGCAGCCACCAGCCCCCGCCGGCCCCCCACAGTTCGCGAGTTAACGAGTCAAACAAATATGGACAAATTTTTCTTCGGTAATAGCCGATCGTTTATTTTTATCTGACAAAGGGGCTTCGATAAAACGCCAGGTTCGCCCTCGTATAAAAATAATATATTTCTTTATGTCGCCGGTCGCCAATGGCCCCTGCAATAACGAACAGAAACCATCATTTATTCCTACTTTTCAACGGGAGACTATTATACCTTCTATAAACCACCAAACGAGATTTTTTTTGTGGGCAAAATATAAATCACTACTCATTGTATGGCTTAAGTCCTTATTATTTTATCAAATCAAATAAATTATGTTAAATTTAATATTATCAATAATATGAGCTTGTAAGGGTACACCGATAAAATAGCCCTCCGAAAAAAAAACTTCCATTCATGTTTGCAGGTACATTTATCACAAAACAACTATACCTGTTTGCTAATAGATATAATGATAATTCGATATTATTTTATCTATCAAATTAAAATAGCTACAGATAGTACTGCTTACCTAAATTAAAAATAACTACTATTCATGTTTGCTAGTACATGTGATAATAATGCAATATTAGTGCAGCCCCCAAATTCATATTACACTAATGCACCTCCTTGATGTATAAACTAGCACTGAACGTACGATAAAACATCTTCATTAATTAATTAACATACATAAACTCAGAAAAAAAAAACTATTAACAGTCACTATGCGTTTTATAATAGCTAGATTATAGTATTAGCTATTTTTCTACCTGTAGCTGTAGCTATTATTGATGCGCACACCAAAAACATTAAATTTTGTTAATTTAGCAAAATAATGCGCATCCCAATGCTATTGAAATTAGCACAACATACCGAGCGGAACACAAATAATGGCATGCTCATAAACAGCATGGCTATAATATACAGATTCCATTTAAATTGATATTGTTCAATATTAATAATGGGTTTAGTACATCAATAAAACATTCGGCGCGTATGAGCATCCAGAATTCATAGTCGAAGCCTGCATGATACAATTTAATTATTTCGAATTATCTATGGATATTACTTACATTGTATTGTAAATACATTTTAAGTAATTATAATGTAAAGAATTTTAAATTTATAATTTGAGTAGATGTAGTTATATACATGAAATAGTACTAGATTGCAATGTTTAAATTAAATTATTAAATTATAAAGTTTATTTATACTGTCTGTGATTTGAATAGTGTAAAGGTCATTTTAGACAAGACAATTTCTTGAATCAAAGTTAGTCAATGTAAATAGTCTCGTAGCATACAACTGTTTGAAATATTGAATTGGATTGTAGATTGAATGGAAATATATAACGTATTCTATTTCTTGAAAACAAATTGTATGTGAATGTTTGTTTTCATTCGGAGTTATTTTGCTTTGTTACATTTAGTTCGACAGCCTCGGTGCAAAAGGTTACCTTTTGCACCTAGGTCGTCCAACTAAAAGTAACAAATTATTAATAACACAACCCGAATATTCACAATGTACATTGATAATTGATGTGGTGCCGCCAAATAGCGTTTAACTTTCCTCCTAGGGGGTTAGTTTATAATATTCACAATAATATTATAATTTAATTTACCCCCATATTTGCCAACGTTCTATAAATCTATCAATAGCTATTGAACCATAAGCATTCGTTGTTATAGCAACAATAAAAAAATTATCTAGGGAATGTAGTTTCTTTAGATTCGTTCTATTGGAAATACAGAAAAATTAAAGAAAATGTGTCATCAAAGTTCCAATCACAAGTGCTATTCAAGGTGTTGACATTTATTTAGACCCTTTCTGTCATAATTATATCATTTATAATTCAATTTATCATTCAAAAGCTTATGGGACCTATAAAGTTTATAAGGCACCTTACACGATCAGTATTACTGTCAATATTTTGGAATAATGACAGTATTACTGTACGATATGTTTAAAATGTTCATTATTCTAAAATATTACCAGTATTACTCATCGTGTAATATATATTAATGATGTAATGAAGAGAATACTGATCTTTATCTAGATAATTGATTTCTTATATAAGTGAATACGGGTAATACCCCCATATTCACCGACGTTCCATACATCTATCCATAGCTATTGAACCCATAAGTATTCGTTGTTATAGCAATAATAATACAAATATTTAGGGAATGTAGTTACTTTAGATTCTCTCTATTGGAAACACTGAATAATTAAACAAAAGGTATCATCAAAGCTCCAATTGCAAGCACTATTCAAGGTGTTTGACATTTGTTTTGGCATATTCTGTCACAATGACGTTGTCAATTTATCCATTCAATAGCTTATGGGACCTATAAAGTTTATGGGATGTTGGTGAATACGGGCAATAGACTTGTAATATTTAATTTCATGGTAATCTGTTAATTATTACGTTAAAATTTTCAAAAACAGACCCCGAATATTCAGAATAATATTATAATTTAATATAGACTTATTAATCTCTATTAACATAATAAAAATGAAATGTTTTCTAATAGACAGTAGTCGAGTACATGCTGGCATATAACACCATTCTTTTCCACCCGGTTTTCAAATTAATTTCACATTTTTCAAACACACTAAACCGCACACAATCACTTTCAACTGCACACTGCCGCCATGAACTCGTAGAGTGACAGTGCACTGCTGGAAATAGATTTAATACTTTTTTGCTGCGCTCGCATGAATAGCGAACGGGCACAAAAACAAGCCAGATATGAGCTCGCATTATTATTTCTTTATCCACAGCGAAATATCTATTGATAAACGTGCATGGCATGTATATTGTCAACAAATGTGAGCTGATGTGAATTGAATTGCTTGTTAAATAATTGCTCTACTTAAATCATAATATAGGTTGTTATTATAGGTTGGATTACAAGTATTATTTCATAAACGATATCTGCTTGTTTAGTGCACAAGCAGATATCTATTAGGAAATAATAGTTGTAGTCAAAGTAATATATAAATTATTATATCAATAGCTGTTACATTTTTTCAAGACTACTGTCTTCAAGTATTGAAGACAATAACTACCAAACCATAGAAGTGCAAGAGTATTGAATAGCAAGATCAATTTTCGTTAAAATGAAAAATCTTTTCTCAAATAGAAATCTTAATCCAGCCTTGAGAGTCCGAATAATTCGCTGTTACATTTTTTAAACACTACTATATGGGATGGAAGCATGGACATTAAATTCGCTGTTACATTTTTTAAACACTACTATATGGGATGGAAGCATGGACATTAAAGAAAATTAACATAAAAAAAAACTAGAGTCGTTTGAGATGTGGATATACCTCCGCATGCTCAAGATATCCTGGACGGACCTAGTAAACAACGAAAAAGTCATGCGAAGAATGCATAAAGAAAAGGAAATGATCCTTACGATCAAAACACGAAAGCTAGAGTACTTGGGAAACATCACCCGGGGAGAGAGATACTGTATTCTCCAACTGATCATGCAAGGAAAAATACAAGGAAGAAGAAGCATGGGGCGTCGCAGAACCTCATGGTTAAAAAACCTTGAAGAATGGTACGGACAAACATGGGTCGGACTATTTAGAGCTGCAACGTCAAAGATTAGATTCGCCATGATGATTGCCAACCTCCGATAGGAGACGGTACCACAAGAAGAAGATATTAATAGCATAAATATTCCAAAATAATCCATTTTTTCATTTGATATCTTCTGTTTTATTTATTATTTTATGTCGACCTAAACCAACTTTAATATTAGTCTACTTTTCTGATAGTATCTATTATGTAACATGTATTATGTTAAGGCGAATCTTCGAAAATCTCGTTCGAGGATTCGAGCTGAAAATCTATTCGAAAATCGCGTTGTGAGACTAACGGAACTGCTGCTACTTCTTTTGTGGAGTGTATAAACCGTGGCCCCGGGAAAAACTGGAGGGGTGCGCACCGAGAAATAAATTTATTTCGAAATAATGAAGCATTTTGTGACAATTGCGCGGATGTCTATAAACTATACTACTGTACTTAAGCATTATCAGATTGTATTTATCAAAACTTGAAATATGAAACTGCAATCTCTTAGAGGAATTTCTGTTTGTAATTTTGATTACAAATCGGAGTAAATATATACTTTTCTGCATATTTTTTACAACTATTTCGAGACAAAAAAATAACTTTTTCGTCCTAACAAAGTATCAAATCATCCTTAGATTGGAGAAATATCCAAACATATTTCCAGAAAATTATAAAATGTTGACTAGAAAAGACCGCGCGATTAGGTCAACATTGAACCGTATTTCATTTTCCGAGATTCGCCATAAGCATGAGATCACATGCATACTTTTCTTACGGCGTGAATTACGAGGTAAAAATTAAAAAAAAAATGTGGGGGAATGTCTTTAATTTTGACTTTGACAGCCGCCAAAAAATATTAAGGCATAAATATTAATATATATTAATGATTTAAATTAAAATAATATTGCTAAATATTTTGCAATTCCTTCAGCAACAAAGTGCAGCTATAGATCAACTTTGACAGCTTATAAAAAATATATGCTACAATGTTTTTGAATTGTACGTTTTAGAAACCACTAAAGTCATGTTTTATCAACAATATGGTTGTATTTAAACAAAGGTGTATCTTCACTTAAATCTATAATTAACCATCCACGTATATGTTTTTTTTTTCGAATTCAATATGTATGTCGCAAGCGAGAGGTTACGTGTCATAATAGCGACATGTAGATGAGATATTATGTGGTAAGTGACATGTAAAATGAGTCGTATTGTAATTAAACTTGTAATTGATATGTAATCGTACGACTTAAAATAGAATACCTGTTTTATTCCAGTAACGCGTACATGAGGTAGATTGCAATCATCTCCAACATCCAAATAGACACTAGTAATATCACCAATAATCAAACGTTCTTACAAAATTCACTTCGAGATTGATATGCCCGAGAATTATTATGTTCTTTAACCGCACTGACCGCACTACTGCCCCGCGCACTCTTTACTGACTGACCTAGCTGAGTTCGGCCGGCGCAATAATCTCCAAACGTTTTTTTGCGACTCGGTGTGAATCATGGTATAAACCGGAGTGCATTAAATTGAATACTATGCATTTGGGAGTTTTCTCTTTCTAATTTTAAGAGATGAAAGATTTAAACAATATATCAGTCTAAATATCACGTAAAACTAATGATAGTAATAATTTTAATTTCATTTAGATTATATCCATCAGCCAATTACATATCTTAAAATTAATACGTTGCTATATATCAAATCAAATTTATTTTTATTAAATACATACATATAGAAATAGAACATATACATACATAATTGTGAAAAATAGTCAACAATATTGTGAAAACACATCAAGGGGTATACACTCTTATAACAGTATATATAAATTATTATAAATAACAGTATATACATTTTCATTAATTTAAGAATTCTGCTACAGAATAATAAGCCTTTCTGTTAGCAACGTTTTAAGATTATACTTATACTTAAATGAATTTAGTTAAATACAATCTATATTTTACCACTTCAATGGTAGCTTCTTCAGGATATCTTTAAGAGAGTTTTCTTTTGTAACAAACAAACAGGACCCCTTTAGAGTGACACATAATTCAAATAACATACAACACATTGACACTGCCAAGGATGTATTAATTGTTCGAGATAAGAAACGTTTTTATTATAATCTTCTCCACAATTTAGACATCTCTGTTTTCTTGTTTCTTGCTTACAATCTGATGAAAAATTACTAACATTTAGGCGGTAAAGTAATTTATTGGACTTACTGAAGCAAATGTTTATGTTAGTAAGGTTTTTTTGAATAGCAGCGATTGTATACATCTGTATACGATGTACAATAACCTGAAAAACAGGCTTGTTCTTATTCAATATTGTGTTTTAATATTAAATTGTTAAATTGATATTGAAAAGGAAATAAAGACAGTTTATTATTATTATTATTATATTTTTGTTATTATGTTCTCAATTAGTACTGGAAAATATATGGTGTAGTCACCTTAAAGGCAGTTGAGCCCTCCGCCTCCAGACTAATAATGAACATTTCAAAAGCAGTAAACCTACATACAAATTAAATAAAAGTTCCTAAATGAAGGCCTAGAGCCATTTAGAGGCTTTTATTTAATTTGTATATAACTTTAATGCCTTTGAAATTCTCCTTATTAAGCAGACTCGAATATGTTATTTGCCCCCGGGTGTCACACCTGGCAACCACGTCTTTGCGGTGTATACATTTTTGATGCTGTTATTAAACACGCAACAACAAATACATTTTTTTGTTAGCAAAATTAAAGTTAAAGACGTGAATCGCCCGGTATTTATCTTAAGGTATAAATAACACAGAGATGTAAATCACCAACTACCACCATACCACAACCAACTACATCTCTCGATACCAGGACCAAGGGGGGCAGAGTTCTTGCAGAGAAAATCACTTTTTTTTATTATTGATTATATTTAATTTATATTGTATTATTATTATATTTTTTTATTATTGATTATATTTAATTTATATTGTATTATTAATATATTTTTTTATTATTGATTATATTTAATTTATATTGTATTATTATTATATTTTTTTTATTATTGATTATATTTAATTTATATTGTATTATTATTATATTTTTTTATTATTGATTATATTTAATTTATATTGTATTATTATTATAAAACAATATTTATTTAAAAAAAGTGGAGTTCTGCTTTTCGAAACGTTGCGCGTAAAGTGGTGAGCACTATTTAAGTTGACTGGAGGCGACATGGGGCATGCGAGTCAACTCGCATATTAATAATATTTTGAAGGAAGTCGACTGACTATGGAAGAAAGTCCACTGACTATGGAAGACAGTCGACTGACTATGGAAGACAGTCGACTGACTATGTAAGACAGTCGACTGACTATGTAAGACAGTCGACTGACTATGGAAGACAATCGATTGACTATGGAAGATATTCGACTGACTATGGAAGACAGTCGACTGACTATGGAAGATAGTTGACTGACTATGGAAGACAGTCGATTGACTATGGAAGAAATTCGACTGACTATGGAAGACAGTCGACTGACTATGTAAGACAGTCGACTGACTATGGAGGACAATCGATTGACTATGGAAGATATTCGACTGACTATGGAAGACAGTCGACTGACTATGTAAGACAGTCGACTGACTATGGAAGACAGTCGATTGACTATGGAAGACATTCGACTGACTATGAAAGACTGTCGACTGACTATGGAAGACAGTCGGCGACTATGTAAGACAGTCGACTGACTATGGAAGACAATCGATTGACTATGGAAGATATTCGACTGACTATTGAAGACAGTCAACTGGCTATGTAAGACAGTCGACTGACTATGGAAGACAATCGATTGACTATGGAAGATAATCGACTGACAATTGAAGACAGTCGACTGACTATGTAAGACAGTCGACTGACTATACAAGACAATCGATTGACTATGGAAGATATTCGACTGACTATAGAAGACAGTCGACTGACTATGTAAGACAGTCGACTGACTATGTAAGACAGTCGATTGACTATGGAAGACATTCGACTGACTATGGAGGACAGTCGACTGACTATGGAAGACAGTCGACTGCCGTCAAAATATTACTAATGTGCGAGTTGACTCGCATACCCCATGTCGTTCTAGTCAACTCGTATCGTGACAGTAGACTGTCTTCCATAGTCAGTCGACTGCTCAGCTATCATTTTGTGGTAACATTTTCTCACATTAATAACCATCTCAATTCAATCTCAATAATGTTCAATTTGCAACAAGAACTTAATATTGTAGCTGATATGTTGATTATACATATAAAGGACCTGAATCACATTTTATTTTAGTTGACGCTTGAGTTACTACTCACATGGTCAAAAGTAAAAAGACATCTGAGCTTTCAGATTTATTTTTCGCAGAAGTAAGTCTCTGAAAACTCGCAACATTATATATAATATTGCGAGTTTTCAGAGGTGAGAAAGAGCAAAGTTCACTTCATTAAGAAAATTATATCATCATATGCTGGAATATCTAAAACTCTATTCCAAAGTAAATATAAATTGCAAATCAACACGTTTGTGCAAACATTTGTTCATCCTGCAGTAGCTGATTACTTAAAATTAGGTGTGATACGCGTACAGTTTTAGTATTCCTCGTGATTGTACACTGCAAACATGCCGGTGCAATATTTAATTTAAATGAATAATATACATCCGCTTTAAATAGTTTGGTGGTGCGGATATGCCAAGAAAAGGTCTTTTTAACTATTATTATTTCAGTATTTTACTATAGCAAATGTTACGATCTAACATTATGTCACCACTATTATGTTAGAATTTTTCTAACGCGCTCGTCCAAATTAAACCAATCCCCAAAGTCCGGAGCGGCCGGAAGGCAACTCCGGCGAGCGGAAAAAGCGCCATCCACTTAACTTAAACTGTATTTACTGGGGGTAAACAAGTAGCGTGTTTTATTTTCATTTCTGCCCCTCCCCGTGTTTGACTGCGTCATTAAGCCAACATAACGTGCACCCCGGTACTCGCGGCGAGGCAATTATGAAATACACGCCGCCATTCTGGTGGATGATATAATTTTTTTCTTCTTCTTCTGTGTGCACAATCTGCAAAATGTTGGCACCGAAGGTTGTAGTTGCGGCATCAAATGTACACTTGCGGCCCGCCACCAGCATTACAATTTCAAATTAGACTCTGCGGCAGCGTCACAATCACCAGCGGGATGATTTATTATTAATGTCTGGGTGGGGTGTTTTGGTTATTCCTTACTGGGGAGTAGCTAGAGGCTGTGCAAATAAGTATTACTAAGGCGGTATTTATATAATCTTATAATAATTATAATTTCCAGGGGCAGAAGTCTACTTAATACAAACCGGACAACTTCTAAAAACCCGGGCAACTTCTAAAAACCCTCCCGGACTACCCGGACCGGGGAATTTCTGACGGATGGCAACCCTAGATGGGGAAAGACCAACCAAAATATACCTATATTCACTATTTTAAACGACTTGAACTACTGAATGAAACAAATTTCATCAAATAGCTAATTGTATGGCAATTTGAATTGTTTTGAGTCTAGAGGTCGATCCCATAAGAATTGGTCAAACGACTAAAACGGTTTTTCATGCAACAGTTTATCAGATAAGTTTTGTCAATTATCAGTCCATAATTATAATTAATATCATTTTGTTTCGCATTAATTATAATGTTGATATTATCAGTGTTGTTATTATATGAGCCTGTGAGAATGAAAGTGACGTAAGAAATTGTTACTATTTCTTACGTCACTTTCATTCTCACATGCTCATATAATAACAACACTGATAATATCAATATTATAATTAATGCGAAACGAATGATATTAATTACTATTATGGACTTATAATTGACAAAACTTCTGATAAACTGTTGCATGAAAAGCCGTTTTAGTCGTTTCACTAATTCTTATGGGATCGACCTCTATACTCAAAACAATTCAAATTGCCATACAATTATCTATTTGATTCGTATCGTCTTATCATATTCCTATATAAAATAATGCATTTTACAAGGGTAATTACTGTTCTACAAATGACAGGATATAAGCCAAATGTGATTAATATCTAATTATTATGATGCATACAAATATATAAACTTCACTGCATCTAATAACAGAAAAAAATTATTGCAAAAATGAGACTGTTTGTGGGTATTGTTATTGTTGTACTAGTTCATGATGTTATTTCTTCAGAAATGGATAAAATGGTAAGAAGATGGTGTGCATTGCGTACGTATAAATTTTATTAAGAAGACTGATGTCTTAAGATTTTCTATTCAATAATTTTATTTAATAGAAAATCTTAAGACATCAGTCTTTTTAATAAACAATTATTGGAGGATTGTTATTTATTTCATAGCTAGGTAAAATTCCTGTTGTCCGAATGACTCAACTATATCGCCAACTCCTTTGAGCACGTGTGACTATTTGTATACTTTTCCTCTCAAAACATTATCGTAAAACGTAATATTGTTCGCCCTACTTCTTCTTGTTCTAACTATGCAGTTGCAACTTCTAAGATAACATACATTACTATTGCATATATCGCTATAGACAAAACTGTCAGTAATAAAAATATTTCTCACGACATGCACTGACAGCACAAAGACGTAATATTGTTCGTCCTGCTTCAGGGCTACAGCACAACAGTAATAAATGACGGGTCTGTCTGCTTCAAAAAATTGTCTTCGTGTATGTTATATTATAGGGATAATGGTAATTTATTAATTGACTCAATGCAAAATTAAGTAAATAATAAATAAATTTCGTTATAATAGAAACCAAATGAAATACAATTTAGTTAACACTTAATTGGTTACACATACATATAATACTGTAAACATGTTTCTAAAATTGGTTTACTAGGTAACAAAACATTTGACAATATATTATCTCAATAAGGCACCTTACACGGTCAATAATACTGTCAATCCTAGTACTGTCAATATTTGCTTCAATCCTCCTTTTATATTTATCAAGTAATCAATTATCCGGATATACGTTAGTATTCTCTTAATTTCATCGTTATTATACCATACACGATAAGTAATACTGTCAATATTTTAAAGTAATGAATATTTTAAACATATTATTGTACAGTAATACTGTCATTATTCTAAAATATTGACAGTATTATTGACCGTGTAAGGTGCCTTTATAAGGCACCTTACACGATCAATAATACTGTCAATATTTTAGAATAATGACAGTATTACTGTACGATAACATGTTTAAAATGTTCATTATTCTAAAATATTGACAGTATTATTGAACGTGTAAGGTATAGTAAAGACGGAATGAAGAGAATACTGATGTTTATCCGGATAATTGATTACTTGATAAATACTCAAGGAGGATTCAAGCAAATACTGACAGTACTAGGATTGACATTAATATTGACCGTGTAAGGTGCCTTTATAAGGCACCTTACACGATCAATATTACTGTCAATATTTTAGAGTAATGACAGTATTACTGTACGATAATATGTTTAAAATGTTCATTATTATAAAATGTTGCCAGTATTACTCATCATGTAAGGTATAGTAATGATGTATGAAGAGAACACTGATCTTTATCCGGATAATTGATTACTTGATAAATATAAAAAGAGGATTGAAGCAAATATTGACAGAACTAGGATTGACAGTATTATTGACCGTGTAAGGTGCCTTTATAATATAAAAACGAAGACAATGTTTCGAAGCAGGCATACCTGTTGTTTATTTCTGTTGTGTTGTCAGTGCATGTCGTAAGAAATATTTTTAATTGTATTGATCATACCATATAAAAAATATGATTGTATCTGCTCGAATATATTGCCCTTATACTTGCTTAAATAATATAAAATTTTATTAATTATGGTAAGCATACAATCCAGTTTGTTTCCTCATTCCTAGTTATTGTGCATAAGCGGAAGTTGCATTTTTCACAGTCTATTGTCGTCCAAGTATCTACAACAAGCCTTTTTCATAGGTTTTTATAAATGATAAAGCCCAGGAATAATTAGAATCTTAATATATTTTGTCAAAATAATATTTAAAACAATTAAAGTTGTAAAATAATTAAATATTTTCACATGAGATTTCTATTTCAGTTTGAACACGATCAGTACGATATATCCTTTAAACGTGCCTCTACATTTTCACATGTAACTTTCTATTTCAGTTTCAACAAGATCAGTACGATATAACCTTGGAGCGTGCCTTTATGGTGTACTATAATAAAAGCGTTCTTAATTATGGATCTGTAGTCTCATTTAGATACAATCGTACAATAACTGCGGTGAACACAACTCTTGATACGAAAATGGACATGCATCATTCAAGGGTAAATTGCAGAATATATTAGGTTTAAAGCTTCGCATACACCAATGCAAATAAAAGAACGCGATAAAGTTGAATGATATAGTTTTACAAGTAAAGGTGGGTTTATGCTGAAATAAAATAATAAATAAAAATAAAGTTTAAAAGGCTATTATGAAGGTGTTTATGGTCACAAAATAATAAATAAAATGTTGTTGGACGAACTTTAGTTAATAAATAACTTTTGCAAGGTCATGCTTGTTTTGATGTCAAATAATTTGATGTTTTTTTTTGGAAAAACCTACTTGTAAAAACTTAAAAATTAATTCATAAACAAAGTTAAATATTGTTGTGTGTGTCTATTCCTTGTGGATGCCCAGGAGGAAACAAACTGTCTAGGGCCCTAAATAGGATAAACCTGTCCTAACCCAAAAACACGAACATGAGAACGGGGTAAAATTTTGTATCTAAATCCAGACATGCAGCGATACAATTCACATGAACCCCGGCATTGGTGTGTACACAGCTTAATATAATAAATATTTTAGACACATTTACGATTGTACAAACTGTTTATAAACGAATACAAATTTTTTGGCGTACAAACATCTTACGACACATGTTTGGCATTTAAAGACAACTTGTTTGGACTTGGATATAGTTTTAAAGTGAATGGTAACTTTACGGATTGTCCTATGAAAAAGGTATTGTTTTATAATAACCTATAATATACATATACATATACATATACATATACATATACATATACATATACATATACATATACATATACATATACATATACATATACATATACATATACATATACATATACATATACATATACATATACATATACATATACATATACATATACATATACATATACATATACATATACATATACATATACATATACATATACATATACATATACATATACATACACATACACATATACATATACATATACATCAGTATGATGTAGCAACTTTATTATTTTATTTTTAGGGTTTACACGTCTCTAATAATTTAATAATTGATGCAAGGAAATTTCCACCACACATGCCCAGCGGTCGCTACAAACTAACCATGGAAGCATACCTAGATGATTACAAGGCATATATGAACGAGCTTTTCTTTGAAATAATTTACAAGATAAAAAATATTAAAAAAAGTTAATTTAAAAATATTCAATAGTACACCATCTTGCTATTAGAATTAACATCCTGTTATTTTTATCGAATTTAATTATACTTTATCTGCCTATTTTATTGAGTGCAATAACATATGCAGATATAACTTAACCTGCACAGTTTAAGTAAGTGAAAATTTAATAACAACAGAAGTTAAAAGTTGTATTTAAACTTTGTCAGGTTTTCACGAACATAAGATTATATGAGAACATAACAAAATTAATTTCATTGATTACAAGGTATAATAGCTTAACACTAATTTTGTAGAGAAAATATAAATCACAACATACTCGACGGCGGATTTATTCGATCATATGGTACATTGAAAGTTAAATGTATGAAACATTTTTTTTAGTAATATTTAGTGATATTAATATATTTGTTTCAAATGTATCTTAACTTTCATGCACTACAGCGTTAATAATTGAGGCATATAAAGGAATCAAACTTTTTTTAAAGCTAAATAAAGGGGCAACACGATAAAAATTATAAAATTTTCAAAATTCAAAAATTTGATTTTTTGGAATTGTTTGCATTACGAATAGTGACTTTATATAAACTTTCATGCACTACAGCGTTAATAATTCAGGCTTATAAATGAATCAAACATTTTCTTGAAGCTAAATAAATAGCCAACACGATTAAATATGTATAATTTTCAAAATTCAAAAATTTGATTTTTTATAATTGTTTGCATTACGAATAGTGACTTTATATAAACTTTCATGCACTACAGCGTTAATAATGCAGGCTTATAAATGAATCAAACATTTTCTTGAAGCTAAATAAATAGCCAACCAGATTAAATATGTACAATTTTCAAAATTCAAAAATTTTATTTTTTATAATTGTTTGTATTACGAATAGTGACTTTATATAAACGTTCATGCACTACAGCGTTAATAATTCAGGCTTATAAATGAATCAAACATTTTCTTGAAGCTAAATAAATAGACAACACGATTAAATATGTATAATTTTCAAAATTCAAAAATTTGATTTTTTATAATTGTTTGCATTACGAATAGTGAGTTTATATAAACTTTCATGCACTACAGCGTTAATAATTCAGGCTTATAAATGAATCAAACATTTTCTTGAAGCTAAATAAATAGCCAACACGATTAAATATGTATAATTTTCAAAATTCAAAAATTTGATTTTTTACAATCGTTTGCATTACGAATAGTGACTTTATATAAACTTTCATGCACTACAGCGTTAATAATTCAGGCTTATAAATAAATCAAACACTTTCTTGAATCTAAATAAATAGACAACACGATAAAATATGTATAATTTTCAAAATTCAAAAATTTGATTTTTTACAATTGTTTGCATTACGAATAGTGACTTTATATAAGCTTTCATGCACTACCGCGTTAATAATGCAGGCTTATAAATGAATCAAACATTTTCTTGAAGCTAAACAAATAGCCAACACGATTAAATATGTATAATTTTCAAAATTCAAAAATTTTATTTTTTACAATCGTTTGCATTACGAATAGTGACTTTATATAAACTTTCATGCACTACAGCGTTAATAATTCAGGCTTATAAATGAATCAAACATTTTCTTGAAGCTAAATAAATAGACAACACGATTAAATATGTATAATTTTCAAAATTCAAAAATTTGATTTTTTACAATCGTTTGCATTACGAATAGTGACTTTATATAAACTTTCATGCACTACAGCGTTAATAATTCAGGCTTATAAATGAATCAAATATTTTCTTGAAGTTAAATAAATAGACAACACGATTAAATATGTATAATTTTCAAAATTCAAAAATTTGATTTTTTATAATTGTATTACGAATAGTGACTTTATATAAACTTTCATGCACCACAGCGTTAATAACTCAGGCTTATAAATGAATCAAACATTTTCTTGAAGCTAAATAAATAGACAACACGATTAAATATGTATAATTTTCAAAATTCAAAAATTTGATTTTTTACAATCGTTTGCATTACGAATAGTGACTTTATATAAACTTTCATGCACTACAGCGTTAATAATTCAGGCTTATAAATGAATCAAATATTTTCTTGAAGTTAAATAAATAGACAACACGATTAAATATGTATAATTTTCAAAATTCAAAAATTTGATTTTTTATAATTGTTTGTATTACGAATAGTGACTTTATATAAACTTTCATGCACCACAGCGTTAATAACTCAGGCTTATAAATGAATCAAACATTTTCTTGAAGCTAAATAAATAGACAACACGATTAAATATGTATAATTTTAAAAATTCAAAAATTTGATTTTTTACAATCGTTTGCATTACGAATAGTGACTTTATATAAACTTTCATGCACCACAGCGTTAATAACTCAGGCTTATAAATGAATCAAACATTTTCTTGAAGCTAAATAAATAGACAACACGATTAAATATGTATAATTTTCCAAATTCAAAAATTTGATTTTTACAATTGTTTGCATTACGAATAGTGACTTTATATAAACTTTCATGCACTACAGCGTTAATAATTCAGGCTTATAAATGAATCAAATATTTTCTTGAAGTTAAATAAATAGACAACACGATTAAATATGTATAATTTTCAAAATTCAAAAATTTGATTTTTTATAATTGTATTACGAATAGTGACTTTATATAAACTTTCATGCACCACAGCGTTAATAACTCAGGCTTATAAATGAATCAAACATTTTCTTGAAGCTAAATAAATAGACAACACGATTAAATATGTATAATTTTCCAAATTCAAAAATTTGATTTTTACAATTGTTTGCATTACGAATAGTGACTTTATATAAACTTTCATGCACCACAGCGTTAATAACTCAGGCTTATAAATGAATCAAACATTTTCTTGAAGCTAAATAAATAGACAACACGATTAAATATGTATAATTTTCAAAATTCAAAAATTTGATTTTTTACAATCGTTTGCATTACGAATAGTGACTTTATATAAACTTTCATGCACCACAGCGTTAATAACTCAGGCTTATAAATGAATCAAACATTTTCTTGAAGCTAAATAAATAGACAACACGATTAAATATGTATAATTTTCCAAATTCAAAAATTTGATTTTTACAATTGTTTGCATTACGAATAGTGACTTTATATAAACTTTCATGCACTACAGCGTTAATAATTCAGGCTTATAAATGAATCAAACATTTTCTTGAAGCTAAATAAATAGACAACACGATTAAATATGTATAATTTTCAAAATTCAAAAATTTGATTTTTTACAATCGTTTGCATTACGAATAGTGACTTTATATAAACTTTCATGCACTACAGCGTTAATAATTCAGGCTTATAAATGAATCAAATATTTTCTTGAAGTTAAATAAATAGACAACACGATTAAATATGTATAATTTTCAAAATTCAAAAATTTGATTTTTTATAATTGTATTACGAATAGTGACTTTATATAAACTTTCATGCACCACAGCGTTAATAACTCAGGCTTATAAATGAATCAAACATTTTCTTGAAGCTAAATAAATAGACAACACGATTAAATATGTATAATTTTCAAAATTCAAAAATTTGATTTTTTACAATCGTTTGCATTACGAATAGTGACTTTATATAAACTTTCATGCACTACAGCGTTAATAATTCAGGCTTATAAATGAATCAAATATTTTCTTGAAGTTAAATAAATAGACAACACGATTAAATATGTATAATTTTCAAAATTCAAAAATTTGATTTTTTATAATTGTTTGTATTACGAATAGTGACTTTATATAAACTTTCATGCACCACAGCGTTAATAACTCAGGCTTATAAATGAATCAAACATTTTCTTGAAGCTAAATAAATAGACAACACGATTAAATATGTATAATTTTAAAAATTCAAAAATTTGATTTTTTACAATCGTTTGCATTACGAATAGTGACTTTATATAAACTTTCATGCACCACAGCGTTAATAACTCAGGCTTATAAATGAATCAAACATTTTCTTGAAGCTAAATAAATAGACAACACGATTAAATATGTATAATTTTCCAAATTCAAAAATTTGATTTTTACAATTGTTTGCATTACGAATAGTGACTTTATATAAACTTTCATGCACTACAGCGTTAATAATTCAGGCTTATAAATGAATCAAACATTTTCTTGAAGCTAAATAAATAGCCAACACGATTAAATATGTATAATTTTCAAAATTCAAAAATTTGATTTTTTATAATTGTTTGTATTACGAATAGTGACTTTATATAAACTTTCATGCAGTACAGCGTTAATAATTCAGGTTTATAAATGAATCAAACATTTTCTTGAAACTAAATAAATAGACAACACGATTAAATATGTATAATTTTCAAAATTCAAAAATTTGATTTTTTATAATTGTTTGCATTACGAATAGTGACTTTATATAAACTTTCATGCACTACAGCGTTAATAATTCAGGCTTATAAATGAATCAAACATTTTCTTGAAGCTAAATAAATAGCAAACACGATTAAATATGTATAATTTTCAAAATTCAAAAATTTGATTTTTTATAATTGTTTGTATTACGAATAGTGACTTTATATAAACTTTCATGCACTACAGCGTTAATAATTCAGGCTTATAAATGAATCAAACATTTTCTTGAATCTAAATAAATAGACAATACGATAAAATATGTATAATTTTCAAAATTCAAAAATTTGATTTTTTACAATTGTTTGCATTACGAATAGTGACTTTATATAAGCTTTCATGCACTACCGCGTTAATAATGCAGGCTTATAAATGAATCAAACATTTTCTTGAAGCTAAACAAATAGCCAACACGATAAAATATGTATAATTTTCAAAATTCAAAAATTTGATTTTTTACAATTGTTTGCATTACGAATAGTGACTTTATATAAACTTTCATGCACTACAGCGTTAATAATGCAGGCTTATAAATGAATCAAACATTTTCTTGAAGCTAAATAAATAGACAACACGATTAAATATGTATAATTTTCAAAATTCAAAAATTTGATTTTTTATAATTGTTTGTATTACGAATAGTGACTTTATATAAACTTTCATGCAGTACAGCGTTAATAATTCAGGTTTATAAATGAATCAAACATTTTCTTGAAGCTAAATAAATAGACAACACGATTAAATATGTATAATTTTCAAAATTCAAAAATTTGATTTTTTATAATTGTTTGTATTACGAATAGTGACTTTATATAAACTTTCATGCAGTACAGCGTTAATAATTCAGGTTTATAAATGAATCAAACATTTTCTTGAAGCTAAATAAATAGACAACACGATTAAATATGTATAATTTTCAAAATTAACAAAAATTTGATTTTTTACAATTGTTTGCATTACGAATAGTGACTTTATATAAACTTTCATGCACTACAGCGTTAATAATTCAGGCTTATAAATGAATCAAACATTTTCTTGAAGCTAA
Source organism: Lordithon lunulatus (assembly GCA_963942505.1). Lineage (NCBI taxonomy): Eukaryota > Metazoa > Arthropoda > Insecta > Coleoptera > Staphylinidae > Lordithon > Lordithon lunulatus. The sequence continues at coordinate 54,965,323 of OZ012668.1, read as the reverse complement.
ATAAATAGACAACACGATTAAATATGTATAATTTTCAAAATTCAAAAATTTGATTTTTTATAATTGTTTGTATTACGAATAGTGACTTTATATAAACTTTCATGCACTACAGCGTTAATAATTCAGGCATATAAATGAATCAAACATTTTCTTGAAGCTAAATAAATAGACAACACGATTAAATATGTATAATTTTCAAAATTCAAAAATTTGATTTTTTATAATTGTTTGTATTGCGAATAGTACCTTTATATAAAGTTTTATACACTACGAAGTGAATAATTAAGGCAAATACGAGCCAAAGTTTTTTCAAAGGCTAAATAAATATTTATTTCATCGTGTTGGCTCGATAAAAATTGTATTATTTTAAAAATTCAAAAATTTGAATTTACATTATCTAGTATTGCGAATAGTGATTTTATATCAACTTTTATACACTATGTTAATATTTAAGACAAGTTAGAAAATAAAGCTTTTTTCTAAAGCTAAATAAATGGGCAATACGATTAAATTTATATAATTTTACACTTATTTTCTTCCAAATGTAAACACTGTGTTCCCTAGGATTCTCTGTTAATTTCAGCAGTGGATATGGAAGAGTAAACCTAATCACTAATGTTGAGGTAATATATTTTAGCGTCTACACAGACCGACGTGTGTAGCAAGACTGTCCTACTAAGGGACATTTTAGGGGGTTTAAAAAATGGGGAATATGGTTGCATATTGTTAACAAGTGTTTTAGGGCAGTAAATTAAATATACAAAATATGATGAAATATGCCACAACATATTATTTGCGAATTTACATAAGTTTCAATATATATTTCCACAGTTTTTGTAACTATTTATAAATAAAAATTATTATTAATTAATTCCCACAAATTGTATTTAGTCAATTCTAAATTGCCATTCATAAATCAATTTTGCACCGCACACCCTAATTCGCATCGAGAACAAATCCGGCCCCGAGGTTTAAAATAAGCGAATTCCGTTTTGAAAATTACGAACTGCACGGAACTGGAGGCTCACCGATGATTAATGGGGCTATTGTAAAATCGTTGGCACGTGTATAGGTGCGTGTGTAAACAAAAATTATTATTTATTGAAAAACTTTGGCGGCCATCAATTTCCCTACTGGCGGCAATTAATAATTCGCCGCGATTATTTTACATACTCACCTCGGAAACCTGCCGCAATCAATTACGCCGCGGACCGTAACTAGGTACAACAAAAAAATTGCCTTTCTATAAACTCAATAATCGTCGATAGGAAAATTATATTTTTGTTTGGTGGTTATTCGGAAATATATCATTAAAAATGTTGAACATTAACTTCGCCAGTTCTCTTGCTTGTTTAACTGCCTTTCCTTTCTTGATAATTATTTCCTCTATTCTGTTGTCCCACTCTTTTCTTGGTCTGCCTCTTCTTCTTTTATTTCCAGTTCTTGCTTCCCATACCTGTTTTGTTTGATTCTTTTTGTCCATCCTAATTAAATGTTCCTACCAGTTTAGTTGTTTCTTTTCTATATACTTTTCTATAGCTCCATATGTAGTAGTGTAGTAGTTTCCGTAGTTTTTCTTTACCTACCGGGCCCAGGTGCTTGATCATTTCCGCTGTAATCTGATCTTGTCCTGGTGCTTTTCCTATTTTTAATTCCCTTATTATTTCTAGTAGTTCTTGTTCCTGGATACTCCTTGTATCTGCTTCTGTGTTGTTCTTGTCTCTAATTTTTGTCTTTTGTTCTTTGTCGTTATTTGAAGTTATTATTGTTATAGTTATTATATTGAAGTAATTTTTCAAAATATTCTTTCCATCTTTCTAATATTTCTTCCTTTTACTTCACCATTCTTCCTTATTTGTATATTTTTCAATTTAAAAAATTACAAATTATTATTATAATACTTTTTTTAATTAATTTTTATCTGTTTAAGATTATCGTCAATTATTACCATGGACTAAAAACCATAATAAGTTATATTTTTTAATTTAAAAAATCTTAAATGATTATTTTATGTGTGAAAAAATTAAATTTGCTATTTTATTCAATTATAGCTTAAATTTTCAACAATTAATAATTAATGTAATTAATGAGTTATTTTAATTTGAGTTTTCGAAATATTTTCTACCATAAATTTCATAATTAAAAATTATTTAATTTCTGTGTTTATAGATAACAAATAGTAACACAAACGTATCAAACAAATCCATCAGACGATTCAAAATTTAAATAACGATTTATGATTTTTTTTCTGATCTCATTCAAGTTCTGAGTTTATATTATCCATATAATTTTACTATTTGTAGCATATTACCTAATATACACAAAATACAAAGCTGTATAAATCACCATAAATTTCATATTTATTCTCTCTTGTTATATAAGAAATATTTGTCAGTCTTATAACGCTTTTTACGGCCGAGGGAAATTTGTATTAAATATTGAAATGCTCGCAGCGCGACTTAATACAGTTTTCTAGCTTGTAAGTAGAATATAAATCCGGCATTATCATGCTAATATTGCTACATAAAGCCTGATGTATCTCTCTTTTGTGTAGGCTACTAAACATCGATGCTGAAAAGAAGAGGAGCGCGCGCGGAGGGGTACTAACTTATAACGCTGACGTACGTGTATGGTCTGTTTTATGAAATAACTCCTCTCGGAAAATTATTAGCTAATCTGGCGCGTTTCAGTAATTTGCAGAGGGTCTACCTCTCCAACCCCTCATTCGTGAAACTTACGTGAACTTGCCTCGTTACGGCGCTGAACCGTATAATAAGCTCGTTTTACGCATCTAGGGGGTGCAAATTGAAAATTTTGTGTAGTATTGACTAGACTGGCAACAATGTGTTGAAAGTTACACACAAATTATGGTTTACATTTTGTTTCATTCTTTTTATTTTTATTTATTTATTACCTCCAGTACATTCAATATATATATATATATATATATATATATATATATATATATATATATATATATATGAGTAACATTAGATAGATTTAGTACAACTGACCCCCTAAGAGGAAAGTTAAATGCCATCTGGCGACACCAAATCAATTAGCAATGCACACCCATATGGTAATAACCGTCAACAAGCTCATGCCATCACGATCACCGGGTAGTTCCCTCTAGGGAATAAAATTCCCAAAGAGTGCTTGAGATATCAGCCAATCGTATAAAACATATATAAGTGTGAACCCACCTCTTAGCAATCTACATATCTAAATGTCGATCTTATTAGATCTCATCAGTGTATCTCAGCTAGTGAGGATGAATTCACACAATATCTCAAGTAGTTATATACAAAAATTGATGTGGTGCCGCCAGATGGCGTTTAACATTCCTCCTAGGGGGTTAGTTGTATCAGTTCTTCATAAATTATTTTTATCTGTTTATACATCATTAACCTACGGTTCATCGAAAAAGGAAAACTCCGCGCAGCCCACCCCCCTGCCGACTGTTTATTTTAAATGTGAAGAGTGTAATTCAGATTTGTAATTCATTCGTTTTAATTTACAACAACTCGTCTCTTTTGTGCGGCGAGAGACAATGCGGCTTCCTTTTTGATCGCACAATGATATAACCGCGTGACCCAAAAAATTTCGGATTCAAAATAGCGAAACAAACAAGCGCTGAGAAGAGAAGGGGCGCGCAGGAAGGAAGCGCGAACGCAGGCAGGCCCGCCACGGCACAGGAGAGGAGAACAATAACAAAACAGCCAAGAACTTTGGACCGTGCGGATTAAATGGAGAATAATGGCCCCCGAGAGCGGCGCGGCTCTTCATAAATAATATAATGAAGCGGTTCTTTAAGGGAGTAGTCGTGGCGCGAAGGTTGGATGTATATATACAGTAAATTGCGACCCTATTATGCTTAAATGCCATTATAAATACCCACTATTGTAATTAAGCGAATTTCAACTGTTGCGGATATGCGGCAGTGCGCGTTCTACATGGGGTTGCCGGGTAATTGGCTGCGTTTTCCCCGAGGCGTGCTCACAGATCAATTTAAAATTTCCGATTTTGGTTTGCTTCAAGAAATGTGATATGATCAAACGTATGATTCATTTTAATATTATAATGACTTGTGTATGATAGAAGCAGCATAATACTAACCAATCAGTCAATATAGACACAGACATTAATTTTGCATGTTATACTATTACGGTGAGTTTGTTCCGACATAATTGTATAATAATAAATATAATAAGAAATAAGGATCCCATTAATTCTAATCAATCATATACAAGTGTGAATCCACCTCTTAGCAATCTACATATCTAGATTTTGATTGCTAATTGATGTGGTGCCGCCAGATGGCATTTAACTTTCCTCCTAGGGAACCCCCTAAGTTGTATAATTTTATATATATATATATATATATATATATATATATATATATATAACCACTCGAGATATTGTGTGAATTCATCCTCATTAGCTGATCTACACTGATGAGATCACAGTTTATAATAAAAAATATTCAGGGTTTTAATCTTCTATATCCTGTTTAGTATTTAGTTAGTTGACTCTAGTCTGAACTCAACAAGTATTAAATAATAATAATACTATTATTATGGCAATAACTTGATTTTTCTGTATTAATTACTATAAAAGCAATAATAATTCATTTACGCCCACATGGTAAATCACACGGGCACCTTGCGATAAATTCTCGATTTAGGGAAACATATTTGCATAAATTGCTCCATTCGTAACAGTGAACATATTATAAAGTAATTACCACGTGGTTATTATTTACGTGTACAGCGGCGCCGCACTTGCGTGTACTCGGTCTGATTTATACGTCGTGTTCACCGCATAATGTTCCAGGTATCCTCTGGTGTAACATGCTGTTATAGTTCATTTATTTCAATGAGGGTCGCAGCAATTACTCTCGTCCTTATTGCCTTACGCACGCAGAACAAGGATGAAGGATGTGGGTGTGAGGGCAGTTGGGAGGGCTGTTAAATACTTTTAGAGCGACGAGGCATGTAATTTTTGTTTATACACGGGGAACGGGGATTCTTCCTCAGATTAAATAATAAATGAGAGAATAATTTGCGTTTTAAAGAGTTTACACGCAGGCTGTTGAAAATAAATGTATACTAAATTTTAGTGTAAATATGCTTTAGGTAGCTTCGAGAAAAGGAGAATTTTATTCTTAACCCTTAAATACATGAATTAAAAAAAATATAATTAAAAAATTTATAAGTAACGCCAGTCGTCCACTGAAAATATAAGAATCGCCATTTATTATATATATATATATATATATATATATATATATATATATATATATATATATATAATAAATGGCGATTCTTATATTTTCTGTGGATGACTGGCGTTACTTATAAATTTTATATATATATATATATATATATATATATATATATATATATATACTATAACTATAACTATACTTATTTAAATATATTGTTGTCCTGTGATTGGAAATTTTTTCGGTTGTACAATAAAGGCTTATTATTATTGTAATTATTGGCAAAATCATGAATCATATGTATGCAGATATCAATAAAGAAATACAGTTTTTAAAGATATAATTACAAATCAAGATAAAACCAATATCAAGATGAAACTAATAGATGCCTCCTATTCGAACCAGATAGGGCAATAAAAAGAAAATACCAACCAAACTACGCCCGTCCACTATTTCAAAAGACTTGAACTATGCACTACACTATTATCCGTTATTTTCTATGATTAAACTAATGTCATTAATAGTGGGCGGGCATAGTTTGGTTAGTGGGGGGCGCCCGCCCACCCCACCTTCGGTCGCATAGTTTTTTCAATGGATACAGATGTTTTATATTGTTTAAACTATTTCAAGAAGACTGTTATCCTATGGAAAAACTATGCGAACAAAGGTGGGGTGGGAGGGCGGCCCCACCAACCAAACTATGCCCGTCCACTATTTCAAATGACTTAAACTATGCACTACACTATTATCTGTTATTTTCTATGATTAAACTAATGACATTTATTAATTAGAGACTTAATAAAAAGATATATGTGAAAAAGATTGTAATGCATAGTTCAAGTCATTTGACATAATGGACGGGCATAGTTTGGTTGGTGGGGCCGCCCGCCCACCCCACCTTTGTTCGCATACTTTTTCCATAGGATAACAGTCTTCTTGAAATAGTTTAAACAATATAAAACATCTGTATCCATTGAAAAAACTATGCGAGCGAAGGTGGGGTGGGCGGGCGGCCCCCACCAACCAAACTATGCCCGTCCACTATTTCAAATGACTTGAACTATGCATTACATTATTTTTCACATATATCTTTTTAATAAGTCTCTAATGAATAAATGACATTAGTTTAATCATAGAAAATAACAGATAATAGTATAGCGCATAGTTTAAGTCATTTGAAATAGTGGACGGGCATAGTTTGGTTGGTGGGGGAAGCCCGCCCACCCCACCTTCGCTCGCATAGTTTTTTCAATGGATACAGGTGTTTTATATTGTTTAAACTATTTCAAGAAGAGTGTTATCCTATGGAAAAACTATGCGAACAAAGGTGGGGTGGGCGGGCGGCCCCCACCAACCAAACTATGCCCGTCCACTATTTCAAATGACTTGAACTATGCATTGCATTATGTTTCACATATATCTTTTTAATTAGTCTTAAATTTATAAATGGCATTATGTTAATCATAGAAAATAACGGATAATGGTGTAGTGCATAGTTCAAGTCATTTGAAATAGTGGACGGGCATAGTTTGGTTGGTGGGGGCCGCCCGCCCACCCCACCTTTGTTCGCATAGTTTTTCCATAGGAAAACACTCTTCTTGAAATAGATTAAACAATACAAAACACCTGTGTCCATTGAAAAAACTATGCGAGCGAAGGTGGGGTGGGCGGGCGTCCCCCACCAACCAAACTGTGCCCGTCCACTATTTCAAACGACTTGAACTCTGCACTATACTGCCCACCCCACCTTCGCTAAAATAGTTTTTTCAATGGATACAGACGTTTAATATTGTTTAATCTATTCCAAAGAAGAGTGTTATCTTATGGAAAAACGATGGGAGCGAGGGTGGGGTGGTGTTTGGAAATTAAAATTAAAAATAAATATGTTACCAAATACAAAAAAGTCAATTATGAAAAATATTAAAATACAGTTCGCCGAAGAAAGAAAGGTTACACATTATACAAATTTCGACCATCTCATAGACAATCTACAAAAAATAATTCAAAAGAACACGAAAATAATAAAATTCAGACATCGTGAAGACAAGAAATGAATAATATATAATAATATATAATAATATATAATTATAATATTTCATGTATGTCCTCCAGTTATGAATCAAGCTGTATACATAAAATATCTGTATATTATTTCGTACAATATCCAACAAATTAATAAATCTTATCACACACTCCTAAGAAGAAAACTGCACGAATCAATTCCAAAAACATCAAACAATCAACGAACTGCAATTCCGGAGACAACCAATTCTTCCAGTCACTTCTCTCTCTTCAAACACACACACACACGTCTCAAACGTAATTATTTTACGCGGAAAAGTTGCACGCTTATTATGTTACTCCCCCTTGTCTGGTGCAAACTTTAAGGGCTAATTTAAAACTTCCCCCCAGCGCGCAAAGTGCGCCGTTTCAGAAATTGCCGCCGCGTACGTGCCATTCTTTTTGCAGCGGCAATTTTGTTTAATAAATTTCATTCGGCCGGACGGACAAGGCCTCCCCCCGTCGAACGCTTGCCGCCCCCCTGCCGACGGGGAGAAACTTCCCGGGAACCAATAAAGTATCACGACGCGCACAGCTATTTAATTAAAACTTATCGCATTAAAATGTTCGGGATATTTGGAATATTTAATATGGAATTGTTAGATTATTCGATGATGAGGGCTTGTTAATAACGCCGGCGGGGGATAGTTGGGAGCCCGCTAACTGGATTTTTATTCGGGGGCTTTTAAACGCGCCGCATGAGTAATCATCGCCCAATTGTTTTCGGTTTTATTGCAGTCAGCTCGATTGCGACCTTTAAATGTTCGACGATTTAATTACTAATTAGTTTGTGCGGGGGAGGGTTTCAAGCAGGTTTGGCTGTCCGCAATTCAATTGTCAAATTTATGCGGTGGTTTGGTTTTTTCAGTGGGGTAGTGTTGTGAATGTTGCAACATAATTTGTGCACAAGACTAATATTTGTACCTAGATATACATACATTGTACGCCTTGCAAGTTAACGTACTATTAACGCTCTAGTAGGGGGTACCTACCATCGAGTTTTTGAAATTTTATAGAAACATTTTGCAATAGACAAATGGGATAAAAATGATGTATAATATTTATATTGTGCACTATTTACAAATTCAAAGTGATATTATCTCAAAAACTATTTAAAAAATATAACTCTGTATATGACAATGACAATTTTCAAGAAAATAATTTTAAATCAGTTATGTAGACTGATAAGGGAAACCTTTTAAAATTACTAGAAAATAATTGTAGCATTCCGAATGATAGTTAAAACACAATCCGCCAACGCGTTCGCTGTGGAACACCCTATATACTTTCTTCTAATCCTCTTCTCTAGTAACTGAATAAACATATATAGCAGCGTTGATTGAAGTAATTATACTAGTAGATAGTAGCTACATTAGATTTTTGAAAGAAATCGCGTACTGTATAAAAATTATTTCTCCTCACACAGCTTTAAAAACCCTCCCACAAACTTAATCTTAAACTAGATTACTTATTATTCTCCCACCAAGTTGCCCTAACTAAATTAGATGCTATACGACATAATTAATACTTTTGACGAAACTATATTACATGTGTATAATTTAATATACAAGTTTGTATTAGTTGAGTTTCGGGATAAGTTTGAGCGCAACGCGTCGCCTGATTGTCTCCCGTCACATTGTAATTAACACAACAAAAAAAGTTTCAATTAGTACTAATAATTGAATAACAATTCCGGGACATTTTAATGGAGTCGTGTACGTTGCGTGCAAACTGATATATAAATGCGTCGCTATAATTATTTCTATTCAGAATGTAACTTTGTTAATAGAAAATTTCACCAGTATTTATAAGAGGTTTATAAAAAAAGTAGTTGCAACATAGATAGAAATCAATTTATATAAGTCGTTATGACCGCCCTAAAGCATTTTTACAAAGTTAAAATTAATGATATAAAATGAAAAAAATATTAAAGCGAGATTGCCCATCGCCACAATGCATCTAAATGTTAGCGAGGATTACGTGAAGCCAATCACGAAAATAGCGTATAGAACGGTTGCATGCACAAGGATGTTTATATAACGCAACAAAAATAGTTTTTGTTATTATATTATTAACCGGATTATTTTATAGACATTGTACCTGTAAAATAAATCTCAATTATATATTCGAATATATATATATATATATATATATATATATATATATATAATATATATATATATATATATATATATATATATATATATATATTATATATATATATAGTCCCATCAATTGTCATTTAAGTAATTAACAGGCATAACAGATCAAAGTTGATTGGTTTAATTACGTTTGCTTGTGTAGTAGAGAAAGCGATGTCGCTGCCTCAATTGAGCCGTAAAATAAACAATAACGAGCGTGTGATGTACGCTCAATTTGGTTCTGATTCCAAAAATACTAGTATCGTTAACAATAATAATAATATTAATAATAATAATCGCCCTCATATAGTTTTAATAAATAAAATAAATCAAACATGTTTAATCATCGACATTGCAATACGATCAACTCACAACATCAATAAAACTGAATGTAAAAAAGTATGAGAATTATTTTTTCCGTATCAATATGTATGGATGTATGGATTTTAGTAGTCGCCCGTTTTGTCCGTTAATATTGGTATATCCCAATATACTATTGTGTGGTCTCTAGGGCTATTATTATTTGTTTTGTCTTGTCTTGTCGTGCTTAACCCTTAAATGCATATTGTTGCAGAACTGCAACCTTGTAACATGCCTAATTAAAACCGTTATTTAAAAAAAAAATAATATAAAAATCATTTATTAATTTTGAATACATACATATGTTTCATATAAATATAATAAAATTTGGCTGAAAATGATCAAAAAACGGTTTATTTTGAGCCCAATTAAATATAGAATGTAATATAATATCATACATTCATATATCTTAAATTTTTGGGTTTTTAATCATTTTTTATAACTCAAGTCAATTAAGTTAATACAGCTCGTAGACTAAAAACCTCCCTGCACTCTTTATTTTTGGATGAAAATTATCAAAAAATAGCTTATATTGAGCCCAATTAAATATAGAATGTAAAATTTAATTTAATTTTCTTAAAGTTTTGATTTTTTTTATAACTCAAAAAAATGAAATACTATCATAAATGACTTATGTTGAGACCAATTAAATATAAAATAATATCATAAATTTAAATATTTTAAATTTTGGATTTTTATAATAGTCGTTTAATTTAAAACAGCTCATAAACTAAAAACTACATCAAGGTTTTTAGTGTATGAGCTATTGACCAGTGATTTTTAACCTTTTTGAGGTCAAGGAGCACTTTTGATCATAAGAAAAACTAGCGGTGCACCAAAATCAAAGAGACAATCATATACAGTAGATGAGCCAACATTCAGTTTCGGCTTTCATGATGAATTATGAATTACAAATCATATTAAAACCATGTTTCGTCATACGATTATTTATTTTATTTTATTTCTTTCTCTGAACATAAGCATATTCTGTGATTCTTTTAAAAATCAATGATTTTTTTTCTACAGAAATAAATAAATACATAAATGTGAAATACGATGCTAAATTAGAATTTATAAACCGTAATTATTTATCTGTGTTAGTTTTTAAGTAATAGCTCATTAAAATCAATGTTGTGAAAATATAATTGCTGCGCCATTCAACGGTTTTAAAAATCAATGAATATATTTTTCTACGGTACATAATTAAATAAATAAATATGATATTCTAAATGGAAATATGATGCTAAATCAGAATTTATAAACCGTAATTATTTAGTTGAGTTAGTTTATAAGTTATAGCTCATTAAAATCATTATTGTCAAATTCTAATAGATCTGTAAACAACTGTTGCAAGAATCAATGAATATTATTTTCTACTGAACTTATAAGGGTTAACAAATATTGTATTCTGAATGTAATTATATGATAAATATGAAATTTCAAACCATAATCAAATAGCTGGACTAGTTTTAGAGTTATAGCCCATTAAGGATCAAAGTTTTCAACTTACACCATATAACATTTGCAAGAATGAGTGAATATTTTTTTCTACGGAAATAAATAAATAAATAAATATGATATTCTATATGGAAATATGATGCTAAATTAGAATTTATAAACCGTAATTATTTAACTGTGTTAGTTTTTATGTTATAGCTCATTAAAATCATTATTGTCAAATTCTAATAGATCTGCAAACAACTGTTGCAAGAATCAATGAATATTTTTTTCTACAGAACTTATAAGGGTTAACAAATATTGCATTCTGAATGTAAATTGAGTGATAAATATGAATTTTCAAAACCATAATAAAATATCTGGACTAGTTTTAGAGTTATAGCCCATTAAGGATCAAATGTTTCAACTTACACCATATAACATTTGCAAGAATGACTGAATTTTTTTTCTACGGTAATGAAAGCAATTGGTAAATACGATAATCTAAATGAAAATTTCATGGCAAATTAGAATTTTCAGACGGCAATTATTTGTCTGTAATAGTTTGTAAGTTATAGCCCATCAAAATCGACATTGTATAACTCTAAATATTAATTTATATAATCGTTCGAGCAAGATACAGTGAATATTTTTTATTAGAAAATTAAGAAGGTTTTGCAACTACGATACATAGTATGCATAATATACATAGACATGTCGATAAATTAAAGTTAAGAAGCAGAAACATATATTTAGCTCGTAATTTTCACAAGTTTGGGAAATTTGCCCCAGTTTTGAACTGCTGTATCTTGGTAAGTATTGGATAAAAAGTAACGTTGACTAATGAAAATTGAAGGAATTTTTATGTTCTACAACTTTGTGTATAGACATTCTTCTCGAAAATCCCATAATTTAGAAGATAAGCAAAATATTGAGGAACAAATCCGAACTTTTCGAGGTATTTCCCTCCTCCCTCAAGGGACATGTAGTACTGTCCCTTGAGGTCAAAAACTCAGATTTCATACCCCATACCTACTCTGAACAATATCCCAAAGTTTCATTAACTTCGGAATGTCATCCAGGGAGGTCACCTGGATGACATTCCTTCTGACTCATCCTTTTGACTTGCCGACTGGACTAAAAATAAAATTGGAATATACGAAGAATGAAACAGGTCAACAAATAGCTTGGGCATAAGGAAACTATAAAACACAAACCAATCATCTGGGATCGTTGAGTATAAATCCCTCAATACCCATAGCCTGAGGAGGAATCCACAAACCTCGCGGCGGTGATGAAGGGAAGAATTTTTTATGTATTTTTTTATAAATATACTAGAAATTATTTTAATTTAATTATAATTCTGTTGTTTATATTGACAAAATAATAAAGAAACTCATTAGTAAATACAACAAACAATTCTGCAAATTTTGGATTGGTAAATACTCAGATGCAAAGTGATGTGTTGAACACCGGGGTTTCGCTGCCACCACCTCAGGATTGAGGAAAACTCGTACAAGTTTTAAAAATGTCTAATTCTATAAAGATTAACAACTATTTAAAGTGAGAGCTAGCTCCTGTAATGTTGGCTGCTTCTGATGCCTGACTGTCCGAATGAATGTTGTAACAAGAATGAATGAATATGTGTAAGTATATATATTCTGCGTCGCGGGTCCGTTCGGATTTAATTTTTGAAGATAAGTTCACACCGAATATTTTCTTCTAACGATAATCTCTAACAAAATTATATATTCTCATCAACTATTATTTTTTATGCATGAAAGTTCGCGGGTAGAACTTGAATCCGACGAATAAGTTATAGTTCGAGAGACGCCCGTGGCGGTCGGAAAAGTAAATTGGAAACCTCTAGTAACAATGGACGGAATACATTATTATCATTTGCCCGGGCGGTGGATGAGAAAACCATATCGAGGTGTGCGTTACCGATGACGTTTATGGGAACTCCTCCACACCACGACGTTTGCGTTTGTTCCCGCAGACAAATTCAATTTGTGTAGCAACTCTTGCTGTACGTCAGTTCGGATACACGAATAATTCATTCTTTATTTACATTTACAATATAAAGGAAATAAACAGCTGTCGAGTATATGTGATTTGAATAAAAGTATTATAAAGTAATGTGTTATAACTGCATTTAATTCATTATTATTATAATAACACATTAGATTATATTATGGGATCGCACCTAATGTGTTATGTCCCTATACTTTTCTTATGGCGCGATTTATGATACTGTATTTAATAAAAACTACACAATCAATAGCTATACAATTTATGCAAGTTGATTAAAATACTATGTCTCTAAGATCTTTTACATGCTATAACTATGGGCTTCAATTCTTATGTGTTTGCATGTCTCAGAACCTAGAAAACCATGGGTTTTGAGTTATTATTAATAATTAAGTTTAACACAATTTAATGTAATTTAAAAGAATATACAAATATTTACGTTTAAACATATTCTTCATTGTTGTAGTACTTGTCCATTCCGCATTAAGCACATATGCCGACAGAAATTTGTCTAGCACAACGGAAGGCAATAGTATTATCACGTTTTAGTGTCGTTTTGTAATTCAGTCACGAATTATTTACCCGTGGGGGGGACAAGTAAATGTGTCTCGTGCCGCATCGCATCTTTTATACATGTATATTTATACGACGCGGGCGGTTATATATGTAATTTTCTCATCCGTTAAAGAATTTTGCGACTTTATGCGGAATGTATAATATTCCCCGAATAAGACGGGTGGTGCGCGCCCGTATTTGCTTACTTATAGCTCGGCTATTTGCAATTCAATTCGACTGGGAGCGTTTGCGTTACGTTGATAAAAATGTTGATGTATGGGCCCGCTAAAACGGCGTGGAAAGTGATAGGGCTGACCGCGTGGAAGAAGTCGGACGGGCACAAGTAAACAATTTGTTACAGCCGCGGAATCGGAGTGCATTTGGACGTTGAAATATGGGCGACGTAAAAACGGGATTGATTTATACGTTATATAGGCCCCTCGGTACAATATATGCTCGTACATCAAGCAAGAAAAATTAAATAACCCGCGCTGCAGGATAATGGCAATAAGTGCGGTGCTTTTTAAAACTGGTAAATTGCAATCCGCGCCGAACAATGGTGGAAACGGGTTGCAGACAAGTAAATTCATCAGACTCTCAGGGATGGGAAATGGAAAATGTCATATTAAAATGAAAAGCGTTTATATCGAAGGCATTAAGTGCTATTGTGGATAGAAACACAATGTAGCGAGCAAAAAACAGATTGAAATTCACGGCATTAGTCTGTCACTTAAGGTAATAGATGGAGCTGGTGCGCAGTGACGTCATAACATGACGTACAATACTCCTCGACTACTACCACCCACCCACCAACCAACCAACCTAATGGATTCTTGTTTGATATGACAGTTGTACGTCTCGGGAAGACTTTGCTTTATCCCGGTCTTGTTACAACACTTAATGCGATGAATTTCCTTCCTTCCCCCTTTGCAGATCTTTTCATCTCCTGATAAAATAAATAACACGCGTAACCGGAGGGCGCATTAATTAAAATTGCGCACGTAAATGAATCGTGCCCCCCCGATTTATCACACCACCTCCACCGTTGCCTTCTTAAACTGTAATTTTTCTGCTAATAACGGATGATTGATGGCCCATCACGATTATTGGATGAAATAACCTTGAGCCCGGGATACGGCAATCCCTTTCCTGCTCCTGCTGGCAGGTATGTGCGATGAAAAATAACCCCGCGTTACAGCAGCTGCAGCCCACTTAACTTGTACCTTCGAGGTCCCGATAACGAGGCTGAAGTGAGGGGAGCTGAACGCTGTGATTTTTATAATGATGGTAATTACTGTAGGGGAAATTGGTTTACCGTGACAGGTATGTAATTTACATTTCGGATAGTAATCATTGTACATTTTATGCACATCTTCATCAAGCAGCACTGAGTGAACTAGAAATGGGTGTAAAAGTAAATGGATAAGAAATATTCGCTTTGCAGACAATACAATCATTGCAGAAAATACCATAGATTATGTATTTATTTTAGTAATAATTTAAAATTTCGAAGAATTAAGTTACTTACTTCGTTAGTAATTTTCTACCAGGAAAAAGAATATATTTTATATATTATTCATAATGAATTTTTCCTGTAAAACTTGCATAACATAAATAGATAAATCCGCTTGAAAAATCCCCTAATTAACTACCCGGCCGCGGTTCGCGTTAATTAAACTAATTAACTAACCGCCGGGGAAGTAAAACAATATTTCGGAAACAGTCTCCCGAGTCCGCGTTTCTCTCGCTCTGTTGGTATGTGTGTGTCCAAGTAATTAAACAAAGGATAGGGAGTAAGCCGCAGGGCTAAAGTATGGGGACAGTTGCGGCCACAGGGCGGCTACGTATAATCAGAGTATCAATTTCGGGCGGGATTTCTGAGAATTTGCACCGGCGCGACTCGGCGGCCGGATAAATCACGCAGGGGTGGCGCATTGGGCGCCCCCGCCGCATAAAGATCCGCACAATACGAGCTTCATCATTGTTACATAACGCGACCGCCGCGGGGCCCATTATGCGGCGCCGTAAAAAAGACGGGGGGGACTGGAAATAAGCCGGACCTGAGGGGGGGTTGCTTAGACGCCTTGCAGGAATTTTCTTTGTGTTGCCGACTGCGAGATATGAAAAGTTTCGATTTTCTACACAAAAAAAGATTTTTATTTTGCCATTAAATTGCTGTATTTGAGCAAAGAATTCAGCTGATTATTGAAGCTATCTTCTTAAGAGTGCTATTTTTTTGTCACATAAATAGATATTAAAGACTAAATAAAAAAGACATTTATTTGGCATATCAGCCCAACCCAAACCGTACTTTCACAGAAAAAAATCAAAAAAGAATACAAATTAACATAAAATACATTTTTCTATCCATTAAAATAAACGCCCTCTGCCCTCGCCAATTTCCTTTCCCACGTCAGCCTCCTGCAGATTTTCACGCCTTTCCCATCCTCTCCTAACTATTCGTTCAGCTTTCTGCACTCTCCAACACACTCTTCTTTCACTCCCTCACATTCTTTGCTAAGGTGCCACCACGTGTCACTCCCCTTCCTACACAGCGCACACACGGTGTACCCCCGCCCCATCCACACTTTTCTTCCTCGCTCTTCTGAACCACACCTCGCTCTTGCCATGCATACTTTGTCCTCTCTGCTCCACTCTCCCCTGGCTAAGTACCTCGGGAGTTTCCCTGCACTTGCCACTCTACGTAGCCAGGGTTGTATGAGCTCTCAGCCATTCTCACTTGCCTTTCTTGCCACTCAATATCCCTCAATCTCTCCCTTATCTCAGTTCCTAGGCTACCCCTTTCTCTACCCACACCTCAGACATACCCACTCTTTCATACATCCTTTCTCTATCCTTCCTCCATCCACTCTCTGTTCTACTCTTACACCTCATCCATACCTCCCGTACCAGTCTTTCCTCGCCCAAATCCTGCAATCTTTCCTCAAACTTCACAACCCTCACACACGACTCCCACCACACACTCATACGATTTGTCTCCTGCAACAGCACTGCCCTCGGTGTCGACCTTTCGAGCCCTAGCAGATTTTTCAGAAACCAACCTTGCTCCCTTTCTATTACCTCCCATTCACGCAATCCCCACACTTCCACTCCATACAACAATATAGGTTTTACACACGCATACCATATCTTGCACGCCATTACTAGGTTACCACCCCACAAACTCCCCCATTTTCTGCACGCAATCCCCCAAGCCATTCTTGCTTTCGCCTGCATACACTCCACATGCATCCTAAGCCCTCCTCCACAGTCAAACCAAAAGACCGGAGTGAAGATATCCCCTATGATCCCAGCCCCTATACCGCGCGGCGCCGTGGGGCCGGGCGCACGGCAGATTGTTTGCGGGTCTGTACTGACGGTGACCAATAAAATCCAAATTTTGAGGAATTCTTTACTAATGTCTTGCCGATCGTAATATATATATCTAATTTTTTTTAATAATTTTTATAGGCGTTTTTGTATAATATATGTTGTAACGTAAATGATTATTTTTGACCATCACCCGCAATGTTCCTGGATTTGAAAAAAATTAAACAAAATATGTTGCATTATTTTTTTATGGAAAATCGAATTATTCAGATATGAGCGTAAAAGTATAAAATTTAAAAAAAATAGAAAAAACAACTTGCCGGTATACAGACTTTCCAGTTTACTTTATCATATTGTTATAAACATTAGGCAATTTTTTTCAAATCCAGGAACATTGCGGGTGATGGTCAAAAATAATCATTTACGTTACAACATATATTATACAAAAACGCCTATAAAAATTATTAAAAAAATTTAGATATATATATATTACGATCGGCAAGACATTAGTAAAGAATTCTTCAAAATTTGGATTTTATTGGTCACCGCAATTGGTCATAGGGGATATATTCACTCCGGTAACCAAAAGCCCAAATATTTAAAGCCATTCACACTCTCAATTAGGTTTTCCTTCCATTTCAGCCCTTCGTCCTTACCCCTCCTGCCCCTATTCCTAAACAACATCCATTTGGTCTTTTCCACATTCACCACTAGCCCCCTCTTATCCAGGTATCTACCCATTCTATCCAACATCTCTTGCATCTCTTCCATTCTCTTGGCCACCAGCATCTGCATACGCCAACATCCACACTTTGGATCCACCCACCACGACCCCTCCTGTCTGTCCTCTCCTCAGCGCCTGTTCCAACTCGCTCGTGTACAGATTAAACAGGAGGGGGCTCAGCGGGCACCCCTGCCGTACTCCTACATTCACCCTAAATTTCTCAGATATTTCTCCATTCACTCTTGCTTTCGTATTAAAGACTACTTAACACCAATTCAGAAGTAAACCCGAAGATGCTCGCTCTAATCCAACAATACGACGAGTACAAGGCAATGAAGCATCCTATATCTTTGGAGGATGTTAAGAAGGCGATCTCTCAAATGCAGAACAGTGGTAGAGGATGAAATCCCGTATGAGATATTCAAGCAGTAGCGTGCGGTCTATGTGTACAGGGTGTGCACTATATACCCTATTTAAATTTGAAATGTGTATACAACAGGGTCCAGAATGGGTTTGGGTCTATTAATCCATGGGTGGTGTGTCTGTCCATAGTGAGTGTATGGTAGTATGTAGATAATGCGTACGTTCTATGTCAATAAGGGCAAAAACAGTTTAATTTTCTATCAAAAATTTTAAAATTTTTGATAGAAAATTAAACTGTTTTTGCCCTTATTGACATAGAACGTACGCGTTATCTACATACTAACATACACTCACTATGGACAGACACACCACCCATGGATTAATAGACCCAAATTCCGAAGAAAAAAGAGTCTATTAATACCGGACTCTAACCGGTGACGGCATGAACGCAGTGGCTTCAAACCATTACATTACATTCAAAACCGTTATGTTTTTAAACATACGGGAGGTTCTCTTTTTCATCATTTCACCGAAGTTGTCCTGTTCCTGCCTTGCGGCTTACCAAGACTCCAAAGCATGCGTCGGGCTGTCGGTAATTTAGAAAAGAATTCTGAATTGTGAGTGTCTAGCGGATTTTACAAGTGTACATTCCTTCGATATGCTTAGCTCTCTCAGGACATGTGACGGTAAAAAATATGAAAGTTAAAGCAAAGACTAAGGGCCAATGGCCAATTTAGGACCATTGGCAACTTGAAAAATTGGGTTCATCGGTATGAACAAATTAGTACCGCACATTTATCTTTTTTGAGAAAAAATCGCTTTTAATAAAGTACTCGTTCCAAACGTGGGGGCCGCCTGTGTACCGCGCGCGTAGCTAAACCTAGGGCTCCTCCTTCATTCACTCTCTATCAGGCATGCGATCCTTTCGTCCATCACACATTCATACTGGATTTTCTCTGGACTTTCTCACACTTGCATTCATGTGTGGAGATTTGGTTAGGAAAGGGGTGAGGGAGAATTGGGTCAACTAGGCTTCAAACCGTCGCCTTAGACCACTGCGCCACGACCGCCCCTGACAAATTAATGTATTTAATATATTCTATATTCCCTAAAACCGATTTATACCTAATTAACAGATTATTTTGTGAGAATATGTTGCATACTTAGTAGTAATATGTTTTATATTTAGATGCTACGATTACATATGTTTTAATTAGGTTAAACAAATAAGTTATGAACTTGTGGGGTTGGTGAGCTTTATATAAGATGGACCAGCCATAACAACCGGTATTTCGTTCATCTAATAAATAGTTCGAATTCAACTCAAGTGAAAATTATTCGGTGTTAAAACCGAACCCGCGGATTGATTGCGACGGGAGCGGTCGCCCGGTTATTGGGGTAGAAGTTACTGCGGGATATCAAAAAGGCATTAAGAATGAGGAAGTGGCCGCGATAGCGTTTCACGCCGCGCTTGTTTAGTCAGCAACGAGACAAAAACGACGCCCAAGTTATGAAAATAATAAGCCCCCTAAGCAACGTTAATGTGAGCGGAGCCGTGAAACCGCGACGCGGCCCGCCTGGCCAACCACCCCTCACGCCAACTAAATGAACCGTGCGTATTTCACGCTGTAAGTTATTTTTAATGATCGCCATATATTTGCCGATGCACTTTAGATGATTTACTGGGCTAAGTACAATTCTATGAATTGAACAGAATTATGAGTCCAATTTATGTCGCGCCGCGCGAAAATGGAGCGACCGCGCGCGCTTTAACACAAGTGGGATAATGAATGTTAAATTCTTTTTTTGGTGGGTTCATAAAGTATCTAATCAAGTTTAATTTAGAGGGTTTTTTTTGGTGGGGAATACTTTAATTTAATAGCTACAGAAGGTGGTAATTTCACGTTAACAACGATTTAGATATAAAAAAAAACTTCTATCTTTATTGGGCTATCAGCAGTGAGGCTTTTCCGCCGGTCAAGGGAGAAGCTCAGAGGAGTTTAATCACCCGGTATATACCTTAACTTCACAGAAAACCTCTGAAAAACTGTGAAAGGTGATTCGCGAAAATTCGCCCCACTGGGGTTCGAACTCAGGCTCCCCAATGCTCAGTACGAGACGGACGATGCCTCTAACCACTCGGCCACTGAGATGGGTATAAAAATATATATTATAAGCTTTTATCATGTACGTTTAAAAGTACGTTTAGAAAATTAATTAAATTGCTCTGGTTTGGTAATGGAATATAAATTATTTTTGTTTGCGTTTATATATCGATTTATAAAACTTATTATCCCAATTGTTATTGAAATCTAATCCGCTTTTAAATATTAGTTTTAAGAGTTATAAAATTCTATGTTATATATTTAGGATTGGTAATTTACGATGGCATTAACTATAATATTTACATTTTCTCTCGTATTAAAGGAAAAATACCCCTGCTGTTTTAATTTCGTATTGTTGCTTTTGTGAATAAATTCTCAAAAAAGTGAATCAAACTGGATTAATCAAATGTGTTTTATCGTTATCTTTATTGTTTAAAATAGTATTCTCATTTTTTTTGTTTGGCTGCACCATTGTATTATTGATCGTGTAAGGTGTCTTATACAGCAGTGCTGTATTCGTAAAATAAAAAGCAAAAATAAAATGAATGTATTAATAAGGGTGCCGAGAATTCTATTATATATGTAATAATTTCATTAAATTATTACATATATAATAGAATTCTCGGCATCCTTATTAATACACTCATTTTATTTTTGCTTTTTATTTTACGAATACAGCACTGCTGTATAAGACACCTTACACGATCAATAATACTGTCAATCCTAGTACTGTCAGTATTTGCTTTAATCCTCCTTTTATATTTATCAAGTAATCAATTATCCGGATAAACATCAGTATTCTCTTCATTCCATCATTAATATACCTTACACGGTCAGTAATAGTGTCAATATTTTAGAATAATGAACATTTTAAACATGTTCTCGTACTGTAATACTGTCATTATTCTAAAATATTGACAGTATTATTGACTGTGTAGGGTGCCTTTTAAAGAAAGGTATTGTTTTCGCGAAAAAAAATTATTTTGTAAGTGTGATTTGTTGACCAGTTGGAGCGAAAATTTTGAACTGAATCCCACCTACCGGTTTATGTTACTTGTATATGTTTAAAAATTGTATTATATTGTATATTATAAATAATGTTTGGCTGTCGCTGTTGCTAATTCGAAAAACAAACCTCTAAAAAACACCCTTTACATGTATTTACTGCCAACTACGAGCATTAATTTATTTGATCCCTCGATATAATTTATGAATATGTATTAAAATCAGATCATCATTAACATAGTCTTTATAGCATACCTATAAATATAATCATATCTCTTTCATTCCGTAATGACGTACCGGTAATGTCGTTAATTAGACAAACTGTAATACGCAGGATTTACTCGACTTTATCCCCCTCGCAATGAGCGCGTGCGCTTTCAGAATGCTGCTAAACATGCTAGGCCGCATCTGCGGAGTATGGTGACGCTGCTGGGTATTTAAAATTTTAATTAAGAGCCTTTTCGCTTATCCAAATAGATGAATTGATGTTTGAACATCAAAGCGCGTGCAGGGGAGATTCGTATAATCTGCGGTGCGCGCACGTCAAAGCCCCGTCTCGTCGGGGACGGGCATAATGCGAATATTGTCAATCGTAAATAAACAGCATACGAGTAAAGTAGGTATGTGTTTGAGGGAAACTAGTTTTACAAATTCAATAGAGATTTTCAGCTTAGTTCAGGCTTTGTATGTGGCTTGTATGTTTAAATTTCTAATAAGAAATTAATTTATTCTTCTCTCTTTCAAATTACCTTATATGAGATGAATATTTATATTTTAATATTCTTTACAACTTGAAATAAAGTTAATAACCACTTTCATGACATTCATTTGACCACATAAGGCATCTTGTTGAACAATATAGTGAACAGTTGATGTTGTTTTGTTTCCTGCAAATCCAAATTTCAGTTCCTATTATAGCTCTGTCTCCATCAGTGACAATATAGGAACATTTATCGAATCCCCTGTAGTCTGACACCACAACTTATTTATAGCTTCAAAAATATCCGTACCCATGGTTGTACCATGGAGAGGAATAAGATCAAGCATCTCCACTGCTACACTTAAAGTCTCATCTCAAAAGATTTCTTGTCACATAAATGGACATTAATTTAATCTCACGTTATAATGAATCAATTTATTTTTACAAATCAGCATTCACAATAAACAATCAGTGCTGCATATTTTAAAACGGGCCCAATTCGCAACGTAAAGCAAATATTTGGCTCGTAATGAAGCTTTATACCCTGCAAATATGGTGTTTTCGCTTCGCAAATAAAACAGGGCTCGTCAGCAATGCCCGGAGGCCGGCGTTGTGGTACTTCCTGATGTATTCATTAATTGCAAAACGTATGTAGTAAATAATATATAAAATTTTCGCTAATGGATCTACATAATAATAATTTAATTTAAATAGTAGATAGAATTAAATTAGTCTTTGTAAGTGTTTGATTGGATGGCCGGTTGTATAAATAAATAAACATAATATAATAATATAATAAACAATAGACAGACATTTGTCTAAACAATGCACGTTTACAATACTTTATCCATAGTTCGTATGATAAAGTAATAATCTTAGGAATCCTAGTCTTAAGCCTTGCACAGCCTGGCCTGAGTAAAAAACTGAGCGTGTTTGGGGGACACGCTCAGTTTTTTACTCAGGCCAGGCTGTGCAAGGCCGATTTGCGCAAACTGGGCTATCCTTTTGTGGTCTCCATACATGTTCAGGCCATCGTGCAAACATTTTATACAGTTCAAAAGAGGAGTTATAAAAAAGAAAGGGAAGTAAATATTCAAAAGACTGGCCACTTTCTTAACTTTTATAATTAAGAATCACTGTTTTAAACAATAAAGATAGTGGTAAAACACATTTGATTCATCTAGTTCACTTTTTTTGAGCATTTATTCACAAAAGTAAGAATTCGAAATTAAAACAACAGTGGTTTACTTTTTATCGGAGAGAAAATGTAAATATTACAGTTTATGCCATCGTAAATTACTAATCCTAAATATATTTATAAAGGCGGAATTGCCGAATACACTAAACCGTCTGTTTGCCGCAAAAGTAAAATAAATACCACCCACCACAGCCACAATTAAGACATAAAAACCATAAATAGGCAGACTTATACATTCAACATCCCCCCCGCCAACCCGCAGACCTGTTTATTTACGGCCACGTAAATTATAAAACGCGGCCTCAGGAATTATATCCCGCATTCGTGAAATATAAATAATCTCACGGACGAAAAATGCAATTACAGCCCCCGCGCGCTCGACATCAAACGGATTGTTAGTCGTCCATGCCGCGGGGTGAAATTTAATATCGCAATTATGGCACATTTTAAGAGGCCAACAAAGAGAGCGCGCACATACAACATCGGTAATTTAAACCCGCGGTCGCATTAATAATTAATTTATCAAACTGAGAGTCGGCGGGTGACAATGTGCGACAATGTGTGACGTGAATATTAATTGGGCGCGAGAGAGGAATCAATAGCGGTGTGAATATGCCTGAGGGGAGTATTAAATAAATTGCTTCGTGTTGATAATCTTAGTGGTAATTAAAATGGAATTATTAGAGTGGTGCGAAATAATTAATCCTGAAAAACTGTTTAGAATCTATTCTAAACAGTTTTTCAGGGTTAATTATTTCGGATATATAAGGAATTTTATTGAAAATAAATTAGAATTAGGCTTCACGTGTAGTGCTCTACACGTGAAGCCTAATTCTAATTTATTTTCAATAAAATACCTTATATATCCAAATTAATTAACCCTGAAAAACTGTTTAGAATAGATTCTAAACAGTTTTTCAGGATTAATTATTTCGCACCACTCTAATAATTCCATTTTAATGAGCTGAGCGGTAAAGCGCCAGACAAAAAACAAATCTCGGTGTCGCGTTTACATGCATCAGAAGCTGTTTTCGTTTATCACAGTGTGCTGCTCCGGGCTAATGTCTCTTGCTCTATTTGTCATGCAAGCCACTCCCGATGCGCACAATTCTACCTTGTACGTTACAATTAGTGCACGGCCGCAAGCTATACAATACGAATAGTAATATTAAACTAAAGTACCTCTAAAAATGTCTTTAATTTTTATAAAAATTGACTTATTAAAAATCTTGGTCAGTTGGCCTTATAACCCAGCCCTGTGGCGCTTAGTGGTTGAGGTGCCATCCGTCTCATACTGAGCGTCCTGGCGAAATTTACTTTTCACAGTTATTAAGAGGTTTTCTATGAAGTTAAGGTAAATACCATGTGATCTGAGCTTCTCCCTTTGCCAGCTAAAAGCCTTCGGACTCATAGCTATAAACATATTATTTATTATATCTCCACTGTTTTAGGTAGGTCTCAACTTCAAAAAACTGACTCATATAGGGTTTAAAATGTATCTGAAAGTGGACTAAATTATCTAATTAATTTAGTCCACCTTCAGATACATTTTAAACCCTCGAACTAATTATATCAGTAAAAGCAAGCAATTTAATTCCCCAACCGTCCCTTTTATTGGATAAACATGTTTACTTGTAAACTTGTAAAGCGGTCACGGAGTGGAAAGTCGGCGCGGCCGGAATCAATTAGCGCGGGGGTGGGCGGCGGCGGCAAATTATCGGCAATTGTTTTCCAATTGTATTTACAGCTGTTTTATAGCGCTTCCCGGGCGGTTGGCGGCGGCGCGACTCACGTCCCGAACTTCCGAAGGAGCGCACTCTTTTTGCTCCATTGCCCCCTTTGTTCATAAGTCCATTTGTCAAATGTTGTTCGACGCAAATAAACAACGCGACACGCCGATTCCCCCGACGCGCGCGGCGGCAAATCTTTTATGTCACGAGGCGTGTACGTCCCGAATCCGACAGGATTAAATTTAAACCGACGGCGGCGATTTTATATTTCCCTTTTTCGCTTCATAAGCAGGACGAGTGGACGTGTATCGATGAGAGAGTGTCGGAGTATGGTGTTCAGTTCAAATGCTGTATATTTATGTTTTTTTTTTATATATATCTAGATAGCAACAGTACAGTACCGGTTGGTTAAATTGGGCAATCAACAATCGCTATAAGGAAAATAAAGCACTCAATAAAATATTTTTTTTCCTTATTTAGAACCCGTTGTGGATTTGGCCTCTTCTACGATTTTATCAATACGTCTATATTTTCGACTGTTGTACTCCAATTCCATAATCTCATTACAGTTAGGTCCTCTTCCAGGCTGTATTTCTTTTTACAGGGCCTTTTACATTTCTTCAACTTTCCAAAATTGCTGACAAACTACCAGTACTTACATAAATAAATGTGTAATGCAGTCATGCAGCCTTCTCGAAAAATTATTACATTTCTGCAACTTTCCCCAATTGCTAACTAACTAATATAGCTAAACCAACATACACTACTTCGATTTTTAGCCAAATAAATAATGCATATATTCTGTTAGTCTACTTTTTGAAAACTCATTTATTTGATTAATTACAATTTTTTGAAGTTTACATTCATTTGAACGGTTACATTTTTTAACTTTCCCCAATTTCTAAGTAAATAATTTAGTTAAACCAACATACAATACCTAGTTTTGTAGAAAAATAAATGTATAATACAAACATCTAGTCCACTTTTTGAAAACTTATTAATTTGATTAATTACAATTTTTTGAATAGTTTACATTCTTTAAACGGTTACATTTTTCAACTTTCCCCAATTTCTAAGTCACTAATTTAGTTAAATCAGCATACTATACCTAATTTTAAAGAAAAATAAACGTATAATATAATCATGTAGTCCACTTTTTGAAAACTCATTGAATTGATTAATTACAATTTTTTGAATAGTTTACGTTCTTTGAACGCGGTTACATTTCTTCAACTTTCCCCAATTTCTAAGTAATTAATTTAGTTAAACCAGCATACTATACCTAATTTTGAAGAAAAATAAACGTATAATAGAATCATGTTGTCCACTTTTTGAAAATTCATTAATTTAATTATTTATAATTTTTTGAATATTTTACATTCTTTGAGCGGTTACATTTCTTCAACTTTCCCAAATTTCTAAGTAACTAATTTAGTTAAACCAGCAAACTATACATACTTTTGTAGAAAAATAAACGAATAATACAATCATGCAGTCCACTTTTTGAAAACTCATCAATTTGATTAATTACAATTTTTTGAATAGTTTACTATTTTTGAGCGATTACATTTCTTCAACTTTCCCCAATTTCTAAGTAATTAATTTAGTTAAACGAGGATACTATACCTAATATTGAAGAAAAATAATCGTATAATAGAATCAGGTAGTCCACTTTTTGAAAACTCATTAATTTGATTAATTATAATTTTTTGAATAGTTTACATTCTTTGAGCTGTTACATTTCTTCAACTTTCCCCAATTTCTAAGTAATTAATTTAGTTAAACCAGCATACTATATCTAGTTTTGTAGAAAAATAAACGAGTAATACTATCAATCAGTCCAATTTTTGAAAACTCATTAATTTAATTAATTACAATTTTTTGAATAGTTTACATTCTTTGAGCGGTTACATCTCTTCAACTTTCCCCAATTTCTAAGTAAATAATTTAGTTAAATCAGCATACTATACCTAATTTTAAAGAAAAATAAACGTATAATACAATCATGTAGTCCAATTTTTGAAAATTCATTAATTTAATTATTTATAATTTTTTTAATATTTTACATTCTTTGAGCGGTTACATTTCTTCAACTTTCCCCAACTTCTAAGTAATTAATTTAGTTAAACCAGCATACTATATCTAATTTTGTACAAAAATAAACGAGTAATAGTATCAATCCGTCCAATTTTTGAAAACTCATTAATTTAATTAATTACAATTTTTTGAATAGTTTACATTCTTTGAGCGGTTACATTTCTTCAACTTTCCCCAATTTCTAAGTAATTAATTTAGTTAAACCAGCAAACCATACCTAATTTTGAAGAAAAATAAACGTATAATAGAATCATGCAGTCCACTTTTTGAAAACTCATTAATTTGATTAACTACAATTTTTTGAATAGTTTTCATTTTTGAGCGCTTCATTTCTTCAACTTTCTCCAATTTCTAAGTAATTAATTTATTTAAACCAGCATACCATACCTAATTTTGAAGAAACATAAACGTATAATATAATCATGTAGTCCACTTTTTGAAAACTTATTAATTTGATTAATTACAATTGTTTGAATAGTTTACATTCTTTCAGCGATTACATTTCTTGAACTTTCCCCAATTTCTAAGTAAATAATTTAGTTAAACCAGCAAACCATACCTAATTTTGAAGAAAAATAAACGTATAATAGAATCATGCAGTCCACTTTTTGAAAACTCATTAATTTGATTAATTACAATTTTTTGAATAGTTTACATTTTTTGAGCGGTTACATTTCTTCAACTTTCTCCAATTTCTATGTAATTAATTTAGTTAAACCAGCAAACCATACCTAATTTTGAAGAAAAATAAACGTATAATAGAATCATGCAATCTACTTTTTGAAAACTCATTAATTTGATTAATAACAATTTTTTGAATAGTTTATATTCTTTGAGCGGTTACATTTCTTCAACTTTCCCCAATTTCTAAGAAATTAATTTATTTAAACCAGCATACTATACCTAATTTTGAAGAGAAATAAACGTATAATATAATCATGTAGTCCACTTTTTGAAAACTTATTAATTTGATTAATTACAATTTTTTGAATAGTTTACATTCTTTGAGCGGTTACATTTCTTCAACTTTCCCCAATTTCTAAGTAATTAATTTAGTTAAACCAGCATACTATACCTAATTTCGTAGAAAAGTAATCGTATAATACAATCATGCAGTCCACTTTTGGAAAACTCATTAATTTTATTAGTTACAATTTTTGTAATAGGCCTACTAAACATAGGTTTCCTATCTGCGATAAGTTTTACGTTTTCATCTGTGCGAGCCATCTTATTCTCTGTAATTTTATGTGTTTCATTATATTCTTGTTGTATATATATATTGTTTATAAAAGTAATGCAAATAACTCTCAATTCTAACAGCGTTTTTGGATTTCTCTTCGTAATCAATACAAACTATTGAGATGCCCCATTACAGTTATATCACATCCCAGCGGCGTCAGATTACAAGATATTTTTACGATGCGCCAGAAACAAAGAGGCGAATGTATTTCTCCGGCAAGAGGCAGCAATAAACAGTTCGAAAGCTATCGCGCCCATCGGGGAAGAAACTTCTCTAAAGCCCCACAAATTTCCGCCCTCCCATAAAGCGCCCGTAACGCGCAATAAACGAAAATAGTCGATCATCGATTATTCAAATGGAAAATAATAAATAAACCCCGCTGTCGACACGTTAGCCATCGTCGAATTAATAAACGTCGATCGGAATTAGGTGAAAAATTATATATAAAAGGTCCCCCATTTTTTCCTTAACCCCGGAAAGGGATTTATATCGGGGGTGGTTATTAATCGGTCCGGATGAGTTACGGGCGCGCTGGTGGAATCTTGGCGGTTTTTGCGCGCCGCCACCGTCTAGCCGATATAATTTACTCCCGGACAAATTGTTCAGCACCTTGATTAAGGGGTGGAGATAACACTGAGCGAAGGACGATTTGTACTGGAGGCTGTACGGTTTAATTATGTACATTAATAATAGTATTAAAAATTTACACACTCATTTTTTAATGTGAATTTTGAATAATAACACAGAGACGGGGATTTATGGGATATCCTACTATAAACGAATAAAAATCCGGATTTTAAGATGATCAAGAACTTCAGTTCTATGATTCAGATTCAGATCTCAATTTTATTATTTCAAATGATTAACTTTTGAAGTTAAAAGTTGAAGCGTAGTATCAACAATATTTAGGACGAAATAAAATAGATACTTTTCAATATTATGCCTTATTCAGAGTTATATTCTGAAAGTTATTTTCAATATGTTTGCTACAATAGAATAATTTTTCCTATTAATAGAATTATTTTGCAAATACAAAACAGTTGATTTTTTACGAACAATTTATATAACAATTGTTAAATTCTCAACAAAAAGATAATTTCAATCGTTCGAACGAACCAGAAAAGAAAAAAAAAACTTTAATAACACCACCAACCCTGCCAACATCAAACGTACCGTACCGGCTTAGTGACTACAAAAGAATCAGCCCAGAGTTATAATAACCGTTTCGTTCTTAAGTTTCAAGTTGGACTTAATTAAAAATTAAACTTAATTAATTTCCTCGAGCCGATAATCCGTGGGGGGGTTGCGGCGGACGGTGGGGGTGGCGCTCACTCCGGGTAGCGGCGGCGGCTTCATTAATTATTCCGGAAATATGTTTCGGTATTATTGAAAAAGCGGCCGAATTAAAGTCGCGACTGATTGAAAACGAGCTCTCCGATCGCGATTGCGAAATCTATTAACTTTCGAGAACCGACGAAGGCTGATGGGAGCGATGGCCCCCGCCGCCCCTCAGGGCGCTGGCGTTTTAATTTGAATCGGGGAATTAGGGACGGGGATTGATTAGTTCCGCGGAAATAGTGAGCGTGCGCGATTGGCGGGCGAGCGCGTTTGAACTGTTCGATTATTTCCAATTAAATGTACTGGGGGATGATATTGTTTACGGGAAGAAATCAATGATGAGAAAATGAGTTGTTTGTGAGTATATTATTTGTTATGGCATGAGGATACATTTGAATATAAATTTGCATTATTATGTCTGCTACCAGAAATTAAATGGTGGCGTCTACTGCGTGGTAATCTTCCTCTAAAACTACACACATATATCTCTCTTCTCAATAATCTACAAGTTACTAGCAAAGATCATAACAAACGTTCTCAACTTCAGTTTCTAGCAATCCGTCGAATAAGTGAGTTTTAGAAAAGGTTAAAACATACTTGTTACTAAAAAATCACACCTTCGAACTAATCGGAAACTACGGATATCCAGTAAAGACCTAAAGAATACAGAAGTATCGTTGGCCGACCACAGGCAAGATGAAAGCGGATATTCGTGACCACGCAGGTGGAAACTGGACAACAGGATGAAATGGAAATAAATGAAGAAGGCATTTGTTCAGAAGTGGACGTGTACAAACTAAAGAAGAAGAAAACTATATAGTTCACAGAGAGATACTATAAGATACTATCGACAACAGAGGAAATATTGTTAGAATGAATGAGGTATTTCACAAACACTCTTTATACATAAAAAACGAAATAACTAAACTGATGTAGTCCACACCAACAATTTCCTCCCACATCAATTTTTATTGACCGAAGATATTAAAAAAGAAACACTCCGGCTATAAAAGGAGAATGAACAATTATGAGCAAAACGCCGCGCAATAAAACATTCCAATCTCCGTTACATCCGCAATTCGATGCGTGACATAATTAAGTGCTTCTGCTTGAACAATAAACTCCGATACGTGCTTGCAATTTAAAAATGCACTTAATTCCGAATGGCAATTCCGGGGAGCGCGCACTCCAGCACTGCCCATTACAACTAACAAATGAAACCGAAGACGCCCACTTAAATGCTGCATATGGCACAAATAGGTAAATGGTAGGAGCAGCAAAGTGTACGTGCATTTATATGGAGGTAAATATGAAAGAACGGTAATCGGACGTGAATTAGAATGAAATGCATGCAGTAAGAGGGCTTTGCAGACGGGGAGGATTTCATAGTTTACAAAGACGTATTGTTGGGGACTTTGGAAAAGTACGTTGCTACTTAAAAACATCATTCTGGTGATATATTTTATACTTTAATGCACCTTATATATTTTTATACTCCTTACAACGAATATATAAATTTATATGTTTAACCCAATCTAAATATTTCTCTATATTTTTGTCTATTATGAATAAAGTTTGTTGTATATAAAGGGTCTTTTAATATTGCATTTCGCCTTATTAATAATAATTATAAACATATTCTGAAAATATTTCCTGATGAGAAATATTAACATAGTGATACATACAGGCCAGATTTGGGGAAGGCAGGCATTTCCCCCCGTGCACCATCCTGGTCCCTGCTCCTAAGTGCATGGTTTTTCAATTATATTTTCAGTGAAGACATTTTTCACGTGTAAATAAATAAAATTTCATCATATTCATATATTCTCACCGATATAGCGCGAAAACGGTATCAGCTACAAAAAAATGTCTCAATTTGTCGGTAACTAGAGAAAAGCGTCTAGCGTAAATCTGTAGGGCTACATATATTCTATATTTTCACCCATAAACCATGTGTCTAGCATTTGAAATAGAGATGCTACACACTTGAAACTTGGGGAAAACATGAAATTTCATCATATTCATATGTTCTCACCGCAATAGCGCGAAAACAGTAACAGCTACTGAAAAACGACTAGTCTCAATAAATAGGACTAGAAATACTCTACATTTACATATAGACCATCTCAGTAGCATTTGAAATAGAGTCGCTAGGAAGTTGAAACTGGGGAAAACATGAAATTTCATCATATTCACATGTTCTCACCGCTATAGCGTGAAAACGGTATCGACTACAGAAAAACGTCTATCTCAATTTCCATATATTAACCATCTTTCTAACATTTGAGATGCAGATACTATAGAGTTTAGACTGGGGAAAACATGAAATTTGAATGAATATTTTATATATTAATATTATAAAAAACAGTTTTAATTAAATAAACATAGTTCTTACAATAGTTTTCAAATAAACTTGTAAATGCTAAATATATTTGATAATACTATCAATATCTGATTTTCTGATATATTTTTCAATAAGAAAAACTTAGATATTCTATTAGACCTTAAAGTGAACTAGTTTTAACGATGAAATTAGCGAATAAATATAATTTTCAACTTTACAGATGCATATCTTTGGAAGTACTGAAGATATTTGATGGTGCTGTCGATATTTGATTTCCTGATACATTTTTCAATAAGAAATACTTGGATAACCGATTGTACCCTAGAGAGGCGACTAGTTATATTAATGAAATTAGAGAATAAACATAATTTTCAACTTTATTGCTGCATATCTTTGGAAATGCTGTAGATATTTGATGGTACTATCAACATATGATTTGATGACATACTTTTCAATAAGAAATATTTGGATAACCCATTGTGCATTAGAGTGGCGACTAGATAAAATGAGCGAATAAATATAATATTTAACTTTACTGCTGCATATCTATGGAAATGCTGAAGATATTTGATAGTACTATCGATATCTGATTTTCTGATATATTTTTCAGTAAGAAATGCTTAGATAACATATTGAACCTTAAAGTGAACTAGTTTTATCAATGAGCTTAGCGAATAAACGTAATTTCAACTTTACTACTGCATATCTTTAGAAATACTGAAGATATTTGATGGTACTATCGATATCTAACTTCCTGATATATTTTTCAATAAGAACTAGTTGGATAACCTTACAATGTGGAATGGTTCTATTGATGAAATTAGCCAATAAATATAATTTTCAATTTTATTGCTGAATATCTTTGGAAATACTCAAGATATCTGATGGTACTATAGATATCTGACTTCTTGATATATTTTACAAGAACAAATACTTGGATAACCTTTTGTACCTTAAAATGAACTAGTTTTATCGATGAGATTAACGAATAAACATAATTTCAACTTTACTAGTATTATTTTCAATTAATTATCAGACTATTATTTTATTTTCATATTTCTGATACAGATGTAACCGAAATAAATTATTACATTGTTTATTTCTATTTCTATATTTTTTTAAATTAATAATTGAATAAATTGCGTATTGAATTAACTAGGTGTCATGTTAAAACTACTGAGCACGCATGATACATCACTTTTTTTATATGAACATGTGTTATTATTAAATTCTCTATAATTCCTCTCGAAAACACTCGCCTGCACAATTAGAATAATTGAAATTGTTATCGCAATCAACTAAAACGTCCAACGCAAAAAGTATCAAATTTAAAATAACAATTATAATTAAAACCAATTTGACTGATCAAACCGAACCACAGCTATATCGTGCTGGTTATTAATATAATAACAATTTCGGGGGCGAGAGAATGGAATTGCATTAATTCGGCAATGAAATTAATTTCCATCCGACGATCTGATTTTTAATTAAGCTACAATACATATAATATGATGCTGGCGAGACGATATCAAAATAATAGTTCAAGGCAGCACAAGACAGAGAAGCATGGAGGAGATTGGAAGAGACTTACATCCTGCTCTGTTAGTTTAAATATTGTTTTCCCTATTTTTATTTCTTTCATTCTTATTTTTGGTTTATACATATGCTAGCTCTTACTCACTCCCTGTTCCTGTGGAACTTCATATTCTACCCGCCTGGGGACTTATTTCAAAAATCGACATTTATATCACATTAAGGAGTTGTTGGCCATACCGCGCTGACCTTAGCGAGTTGGTAGAGGATTAGTGATATGATGGTAAGGATATTTGGGTATGACTGGAAGTGGGTGTAAGGGCCTGACTCCTCCAGTGCAAGGATTTTGTAGAGACTCAGTAGCTAACGCAGGGCAGGTTCGCCAGACCTGTAGCAGCCTATCCACCACCAGGACCGTGGAGGAGTGCTACCCGCTACCCTATAATATAGATATTACTTGTAATTATGTCTATATAAGTAAGAATAAATTAATTACCATTGGTTTTAATTAAGATTTCATATAGATAATAAGTTTGCGTGCTGTTGCGTCTTGTTCATTCATCTGAATTGGATGGCAGGAATTTAGACGAAAATACCTTTAGATATAATACTTTAAGACATTATAAATTCCCCCTTTTATCCGGCGACTGCATGCCCAGCTCCCCGGGGTGGGCGGCAGCGAGCGTAGCGCGTTTATATAAGATTTTTTTTACAGTATTTTGTCCCATGCATTCCCATAACGGCCTTTAAGGGAGTTTGGTTTATACGTTACGGCCTGTGAGGGCCCGAGTATGTTCGATTATTGGGGTTTATATGCGGGTGGTGTGAAATATGACTATTTTAAAGCAAAAAAAAATACAAAGCACAGGTAATTTTAGGCGTAATGATTCAATTTGTTGGTTGGGAGGCTTCCATGCGGCGGTAATTCCGTCGCGTATAATTATGATGAGTGAGCGCCTGCGAAGTGATGTAGCAGGATTTTCCATGTATCCGGATGTCAGTTTAGTGATAGGCCATTATGCACAGGTGTTGCCGGTGGAGTCACATTGTCTGGCTGCAGGGTATTATGGTAATGTCAGTAATATTCTACTAATGGAAGCATTTAGTTTTAAAAATTCCGTTTAGCTCGTGTGCTCGCTTTCATCTTTTCCATATAAACGAAATGGTTTCGTCAGGATGAAAATTGTAATAGGATTTATTTTACGATTGGAAATTAGTACTCCACATTACCGATTTATAACGAGTTTTATTTTTATTTATTTAAAGTAGCGCCCTTACAGAATTTGTATGATTTATAACATATACATATATACATATTACTAGTCGCCCCGGGGCGTGCTGTTTCGATCCAAGTTTTGCGGTGTGCCAGTAGAACCTACAAATGTAATTATCAGTCTATGTAGGTCTAAGCTATAAGTAACGATTAGAAACGTAATAACCATTTTTATAGATAATTAGTAGATTCATATTATAGTTGTTTTCGTTTATCACAGTGCGCTGCTATGCTGCTGTTCTATCTGTCGTGCAAGTCGCTTCTTGTACGACACATAGAACAATGGACGATAAGCCCGGAGTAGCACACAATCATAAACGAAAACAACTATAATACAAATCTACTAATTTTCTATAAAATATATATTATCTATTTGCCTTTTACCTTTCGGTGTAGGCTATTACATTTACATTACTTAACATTATACTTTACAATTATTTCTGTTTTTTATATATTTGTAAATTCATTTCTGTTCTCTTGCTTGCTTGACTGTCTTTCGTTTCTTGATTATTATTTCCTCTATTCTGTTGTCCCACTCTTTTCTTGGTCTACTTCGTCTTATTTTATTTCCAGTTTTTGCTTCCCATACCTGTTTTGTTTGATTATTTTGTCCATATAATTAAATGTCCCCACCAATTTAGTTGTTTCTTTTCTAAATACTTTTCTATAGCTTCAATTCCCAATTCTTCTCTGATGTTATCATTTCTCTAGACCAGAATGTGCCTCATATTTTTAATTATAATCGTCTAATTGGAATGAATTAAAAGTCCTTATAACTTTTAATTCATTGCACTCTTTTTTGTTCTTCACCACTTTTCTTGCTTGTTTAACTGTCTTCTCTTGATTATTATTTCCAATATTCTGTTGTCCCACTCTTTTCTTGGTCTACCTCTTCTTCTTTTATTTCTTGCTTCCTATACCACTTTTATTTGATTCTTTTTGTTCGTCCTAATTAAATGTCCCCACCAATTTTGTTGTTTCTTTTCAATTCTTTCTATAAAAATGGTTATTAAATTTCTAATCATTACTTAGAGCTTAGGCCTATATAGGCTGTTAATTATATTTGTATAATTAATAGCCGCGACCTATATCTCTAAGAATTACAAGATTACAAGTTTCGTGTAAAAGCATTATACAATGCCTACTTTTATGCGTTAATGATTACATTACGTGTTTGTTTGTTTTATTAATTCCCAAACCTACACAATTCTATCAAAATGAAAGATCAGCGCAATGCGTCAGGTTACACCCTTAAAGATTAAGAAAATTAATCCTAACCCGCAACTAATGCTGCCCGTGGGAAATTTCAATGCGTGCCGGTCGCTAAAATTCCATCTTCCCGCACGCGAGCGCACCGCTTCATTAATAAGTAACGAAATTAAGATAAGCAAGCGGAAACGTGCCGCTGCCGCTGGCGGCAGCGGCATGTATCGATGCGTTGCCGCT
Organism: Lordithon lunulatus; assembly: GCA_963942505.1. Classification (NCBI taxonomy): domain Eukaryota; kingdom Metazoa; phylum Arthropoda; class Insecta; order Coleoptera; family Staphylinidae; genus Lordithon; species Lordithon lunulatus. Next base: position 54,929,088 of record OZ012668.1, on the reverse strand, counting down.
CATTTTTTTTTGCCTGTCCTGTTTGCTATTTCGGGGGCATATTTCAAGCCCTAACGTTCCCATTTATTATGCTTTAGTTTTTTTTAGTTATGTGGGAGAGCCATATCGGCTTTAGTGCGCGTCTGAAATATTAATGCGGCGCCGAAATCATATTTCAAAATGTCATTCCGCGGCCCGGGCGCGCGTATGTGTGTGTGCACGCAGATGAAAGGAGCTGCCGTCGGGATATTGCGGGAGATGATAATCGAGGAAGATGTGATATGCATCAAAGTGAATAATGTACTGTATGGGGTAATTTGTTGGTTATTTTCTAGGATAATGGTGCCGTATACAACTTTGACGGATATTTTTATTACCTCGCAACACACAATAGGAAAATATCTCTTATTTCTGGAATTCAGTGAACTCAGTAACATTTGATTCGTTATTTCTGAAACTTGAATCTTGTTGATTTTATCATACTTTTATATTATAAAGATATAGGTCTCTAAAACCCTCTATTACATAAATTACAAATATTCAATATAATCCAAATAAATGACAGAAGGCTAAGGGCCTAAAGATAATTTATGATTTTTTTTTACCCGGCGCATCCACCATTATTTTAGATTGAGTAAAAGTTTGTTACGCGTTTTGATTTTTATATGGAGCGTTATATACATATATACATATATACATATATACATATATACATATATACATATATACATATATACATATATACATATATACATATATACATATATACATATATACATATATACATATATACATATATACATATATACATATATACATATATACATATATACATATATACATATATACATATATACATATTTAGATTATTTAGCAATGTTAGAACTACATATGAAATATAATTGAACTTTATATTTTCTAATTGGCATGTGTACACATTTTGATTCAGTAATTATTTTTTAAAAAAATACGACGGGCATTTCACATTTAAAGTATATGAAATCCCGCCAATTATGTAATCAAAATGACAATAGATAGTGTAATCCCATTATATCCGGACGTAGAGAAATAGAATCAATAGCGTTAATAATATAATACAAATAATCTCAATGTATTTGGTATTAATGCGGGTGCATTAGCGCGGTAATAAGTCCTGCGACCTCATTAAGTGTGTATTGTTAACGAACCGTCTCTGTCAATTCGTCTTAGTCCCTCCCACTACAGCTTGCAACCCCGCAGAGGGCAAGGATTAGCAACATGGCTGTTGAATGAAACAATAGGGAGCGTTGTACAATTGCCAGCAACTGGTTTCCAAAAAATATGGTTAAAAATACAACTGCGGCCGTCCGTTAATCACGCAATGGGTTTATTTATCGGGCGAGCAAATTAAATTTCGCCCCCCGCTATAAAATGAAAACGACAATTTTTGTCCAATTATCCCCGGCTCCCCCATTCTCTATAAACATCCGAGAAGGAGCATAATGGAAACTCGCCGGGCGGAATTAAAGACAGAATTACAACCGGCTCATTTTATTGTGCCACATCGATTGCTTTCGTTAGAGCGTAGGTTTTTGCAATTACGACACACACACACACATATATACACATATGCGGGGGCGGCATCAATCAGTGCCGATTTTAATGAATGAAGATCGGAGGTGAAATATTCCGGCGGTGGCGGTCGGCCCACTCTACTCTCTTCCTCGTAAATAAATTAGTTCGGGTTTGGCTCGTGGCCAGGCTGCGGCACACATTTCCTAGACAACCCTCCTGGGATGTATACGCAAAAACACAGTTTACTATCTGTCTCGATTAGATTATTACGGGGAGTGAGAACATATTTTTGTTTATTACACAAAAGTGACTTAAAGAAATAATAAATTACAACTACAAAACAAAAAGACTTTTAGAATTTAATTGAAATATTTTTATGCTTCAATACAATATTGTTTTGCATGCATGACTATATTTATTTTATTTATTACTTTATACCAGGGGTGGCCAACGCGTCGACCGTGTAACTATCTATAGTCGCCCTACTGTCTGATATGTGTACACATATTTTATTAATAAACTAATTAGTTTTTCAGAAGAAATCATTATTTTCTTTTAGTTAAATAAATTCATGTTGAATATGTATTTAAAATATCTATGTTTATTTATAATTATTATAAACTCTTGCAATATGTAGCCACATAACAAACAATAGGTACATACGAAAAAATACAATTTTATATATATATATAAATATATATATATATATATATATATATATATATATATATATATATATATATAAAAGATAGAATGTTACTTTGACATTTAGAAAAGTAAATTAAATGCAAATTCTGAATTTTCTATTAGTGATTTAAAACATCTACTATGTGTATGGTTACAGCCCCTCAAACTTGTAATGGTAGTGATACTTGAGAATTCTGGGAAAATTGATTTTACCATTTACTGTGATATTTTTAAAATGAAATGAATTGTTAACTCTGAATTTTGTATTATTGATTTAAAACAGCGCCTAGTTGTATGTTTACCAGCCATCAAACTTCCTAATAGTAGTGAAACTTGATAATTTTCGGAAAATTGATTTATTTGATCCAAATAATCTAGGTTTTCCCAGTTGCTTTAACATTTATAAAAGGAAATTAATGTTAAATCTGAATATTCTATTACTGATAAAAAAAACAGCGACTAGTTGTATGGTTACAACCCCTCATCTTGTTAATAGTAGTGAAAATTAAGAATTCTGGGAAAATTGATTTTTTTCTCCTAAATAATTTAGATTTTCCCATTTACTGTTTTATTTTTAAAATGAAAGAATTTTTTAAATCTGAATTTTGTATTATTGATTTAAAACAGTGGCTAATTGTTTGTTAATAGCCCTCAAACTTGCTAATAGTAGTGAAACTTGACAATTCTCGGAAAATTGATTTATTTGACCCAAATAATCTAGGTTTTCCCAGTTGCGTTATCATTTATAAAAGGAAATTTAATGAAAAAATGTGAATATTCTATTACTGAAAAATAAACAGCGACTAGTTGTATGGTTACAACCCCTCAAACTTGTTAATAGTAGTGAAAATTGAGAATTCTGGGAAAATTGATTTATTTGTCCAAAATAATCTAAATTTTCCCATTTACTGTGATATTTTTAAAATGAAATGAATTGTTAAATCTGAATTTTCTATTATTAATTTAAAACAGCGGCTAGTTGTATGTTTACCACCCCTCAAACTTGCCAATAGTAGTGAAACTTGATAATTCTCGGAAAATTGATTTATTTGACCCAAATAATCTAGGTTTTCCCAGTTGCTTTAACATTTATAAAAGGAAATTTAATGAAAAAATCTGAATATTCTATTACTGATAAAAAAACAGCGACTAGTTGTATGGTTACAACCCCTCAAACTTGCTAATAGTAGTGAACATTGAGAATTCTGGGAAAATTGATTTATTTGTCCTGAATAATCTTGCTTTTCCGAGTTACTTTGACATTTATAAAAAAATTAGATTAAATGTTCAATCTGAATTTTGTATTATTGATTTAAAGCAGCTACTAGATTTATGGTTATCACCCTACAAATGTGCTAATAGTAGGATTCTCGGAGAATTGATTTATTTGTTCTAAATAAACTATGAAAGTTCTTTGTACTTTGAGGATTCAGATATGTATGCACCTGATTTATATATTTGTGTGTATCGCCTTGATTATGCAACATATAACTCTCAACGAAAATTTTGGGCAAAAATTCAATAAATCTCATAATTTGTTTACAATTATGTATTATGTATACAATTTTATGATTATATATCTAGACATATTCTAGCGAGAAAACATATATTGTCCAATATAACCAAGATTAATGCATAATATTAAATGCAAATAGCACTTTAACACGCTAATACAGTAGTTAGCAAGTTTTTAGTGCTGTGGTTAAAGACATCCGGAACTATAATTATATTGAAACTATGAACTTTATAATCAGTGCAATTTGAAAATAACTTACATGAAAATATACATCATCTTCTATTTTCTATTTTCTATTATTCTATTATTTATTTTTGTTAGGATAGTAATTCACTTATAGGCTTAGAAATAGATAATAATAATGACTTTTATTTTCATTGAAATACATAATTCTATACATATAAAAACTATATCAACACATGTTTACAGTAACATCCGGAACTATAATTATATTGAAACTATAAAGTTTTTAAACAGTACAATTTGAAAATAACTTACATGAAAATATACATCATCTTCTATTTTCTATTTTTTTTATTCTATTATTTATTTTTGTTAGGATAGCAATTTACTTATAGGCTTTGAAATAGATAATAACTATGAGTTTTATTTCTATTGAAATACATAATTCTATACATATAAAAACTATATCAACATATGTTTACAGTAACAACGAAATTAATAGACTAATTGCAAATAGAAAATAGAAGATGATGTATATTTTCATGTAAGTTATTTTTAAATTGTACTGATTATAAAGTTTATAGTATCAATATAATTATAGTTCCGGATGTTACTGTAAACATGTGTTGATATAGTTTCTATATGTATAGAATTATGTATTTCAAAGGAAATAAAAGTAATTATTATCATCTATTTCAAAGCCTATAAGTGAATTGTTATCCTAATAAAAATATCAATAAACTTACGATATTGATAGTAATTTAGTGCTAGAGCAACTATAAAGTATAAAAAAGGCACAATAGGTCCATGAAGGGCCGCAGATTAAACAGCCTAGGGGCGGGGGCCGTACTCACAGTAGAAAAAACTACAAATCTAGTAGTTAATTTAAATCAAAAATTGAAATTTCAGATATGCAATTTAATTTCTTTTCAAAAATATGCAAGTAAATAGAAAATGTATTATTTGGGAGGGAATATTAAATTTCAACATCCCCAAGTTACTTTACTAGTAGTAGCAAATTTGAGTAGCTGTAACTATACAACTAGTAACTGTTTTAAATCAATTACAGAAAACTCAGATTTATTGTTTAATTTTCCTTTTATAAATATCAAATTAACTGGAAAAACCTAGATTATTAGGACAATTAAATCAAAAAAATAATTTTCCTATAAAATATCAATTTTCCGATAATTATCAAATTTCACAACTTACAGCAAGTTTTAGGGGTTGTAACCATACAAGTAGATATTTTAAATTAATTATAGAAAATTCAGATTTAACATTTAATTTCAATTTATAAATGTCAAAGTAACTGGGGAAAACTATATTATTTGATACAAATAAATCAATTTTCCCAGAATTCTCAAGTTTCACTACTATTAGCAAGTTTGAGGGTTGTAACCATACAACTAGTAGAAATTTTCAATCAATAATAGATAATTCAGATTTAGCATTTAATTTTCTTTTATAAATGTCAAAGTAAATGGGAAAACCTAGATTATTTAGAACATATAAATCAATTTTCCGAGAATTCTCTAGTTTCTTTACTATTAGCAAGTTTGAGGTGTTGTAATTATACAACTAGTAGCTGTTTTAAATCAATAATAGAAAATTCAGATTTATCATTTAATTTCCTTTTATAAATGTCAAATTAACTGAGAAAACCTAGATTATTTAGGACAATTCAATCAATTTTGCGAGAAAAGATCAATTTTCCGATAATTGTTAAGTCTCACAACTTACAGCAAGTTTTAGGAGTTGTAACTATACAACAAGTAGATATTTTTAATCAATAATAGAAAATTTAGATTTAACATTTAATTTTCTTTTATAAATGACAAAGTATCTGGGAAAACCTTGATTATTTAGGACATATAAATCAATTTTCCGAGAATTCTCAAGTTTCTTTAATATTAGCAAGTTTGAAGGGTTGTAATCATACAACTAGTAGCAGTTTTAAATCAATAATAGAAAATTCAGATTTAACATTTAATTTCCTTTTATAAATGTGAAAGTAATTGGGAAAACCTAGATTATTTAGGATAATTAAATCAATTTTCCGATAATTCTCAAGTTTCACTACATACAGCAAGTTTGAGGGATTAAAACCATACAACAAGCAGATATTTTAAATCAATAATAGAAAATTCAGATTTAACATTTAATTATCTTTTATAAATATCAAAGTAACTACAAAAACTAGATTATTTGGGGAAATAAATCAATTTTCCCAAAGTTCTCACGTTTCACTACCATTAGCATGTTTGGGGAGTTATAATCATGCAACGAGTTGATGTTTTGATCAATAATAGAAAATGTAGATTTATCATTTAATTTCCTTTTATAAATGTCAGAATAACTAGGAAAACCTAGATTATTTAGGATAATTAAATCAATTTTCCGAAAAATTATCAATTTTTGATAATTCTCAAGTTTCACTACATACAGCAAGTTTGAAGGGTTGTAACCATACAACAAGCAGATATTTTAAATTAATAATAGATAATTCAGATTTAACATTTTATTTTATTTTATAAATGTCAAAGTAACTGAAGAAAACTAGATTAGTTGGTACAAATAAATTAATTTTCCAAGAATCCTTAAGTTTCACCACTGACAGCTAGTTTGAAGGGTTGTAACTATACAACTAGTAAATCTTTGAAATAAATAAGTGAAAATTCAGATTTAATATTTAATTTCCTTTTATAAATGTTAAAGTTACTGGGAAAACCTACATTGTTTAGGACAATTAAATTTTTTTTTGAAAAAAGATCAACTTTCCGATAATTCTCAAGTTTCACTACTTACAGCAAGTTTGAAGGGTTGTAACCATACAAATAGTAGATATTTTAAATCAATAATAGAAAATTCAGATTTATCATTTAATTTAATTTTATAAATGTCAAAGTAACTGGGGGAAACTAGATTATTTGATACAAATAAATTAATTTTCCGAGAATCTTTAATTTTCACCACTTACAGTTAGTTTGAAGGGTTGTAACCATACAACTAGTAGCTGATTTAAATCAATAATAAAAAATTCAGATTTAACATTTAATTATCTTTTATAAATATCAAAATAACAGCAAAAACTAGATTATTTGGAACAAATAAATCAATTTTCGCAAAATTCTCAAATTTCACTACTATTAGCAAGTTTGAGGGGTTAAAACCATGCAACAAGTAGATGTTTTAAATCAATAATAAAAAATTCAGATTTAACATTTAATTTCCTTTTATAAATCTCAAAGTAACTGGGAAAACCTAGATTGTTTAGGACAATTAAATACATTTTTTGAAAAAAGATCAACTTTCCGATAATTCTCAAGTTTCACTACTTACAGCAAGTTTGAAGGGTTGTAACCATACAACAAGCAGATATTTGAAATCAATAATAGTAAATTCAGATTTAACATTTAATTCTCTTTTATAAATATCAAAGTAACTACAAAAACTAGATTATTTGGGGACAAATAAATCAATTTTACCAAAGTTCTCACGTTTCACTACCATTAGTATGTTTGGGGGGTCATAATCATGCAACGAGTTGATGTTTTAAATCAATAATAGAAAATTCAGATTTAACATTTCATTTAATTTTATAAATGTCAAAGTAACTGGAGAAAACTAGATTAGTTGGTACAAATAAATTAATTTTCCAAGAATCCTTAACGCTCCTTTCATGGTCAGTAATACTGTCAATATTTTAGAATAATAAAAATTTGAAACGTTTTACTGTACAGTAATACTGTTATTATTCTAAATTTTGACAGTATTACTGACCATGTAAGGTGCCTTATAGAGAAACCAGCATTACAGTATTTGATTATTAAGGCGTCTACTTTGTGATTATTCATTTTAAAGGATAAATAAAAAAAGATTGTGTTATTTTTTTATCACACTTCATACGTGACATAAAAACAAAGTAAAAAATCATTTTATTTATCCATTAAACCCGTATGACATTATTTAGTTTCCTATATCGTTTTATATATAAAAATTGATATAATAAAATGTATAAATATTTCTAAATGGAAAATTAGCATTGTGTATTACAGTACTGTTATTGTTAAGTGAATTTATTATTATTCCGCCGCTATATCATTGTCTACATATGTGTATGACACTATGTAGTTTGTGTTTGCATCGAAAACGATATAAGAAACTAAATAATGTCATACGGAATTGAGTATTTATTGTATTTCCTTGCAGATTTTTTTTTATTAATAAAAAATAGATCTAACATATAATCTCCCAATAAATCTAAAATAATTTATTCGTTCATTTTAACTAGAGCTTTATGGAACTGTCCGTGTGTCGACACGGCTCGAATCCTTTCAATCAATTTGCGGGAACGTAGCGCGCGATACCTCCAATAAAACGAGAAAACTCCCGCATAAAAAATTCCATATCTGACAATCTGATCAATCACACGGATTTCCAACGGAACGGAATCAATTAAACACGAGTTAAGGTTTTCCGCACGTGGAAATCCATACATATATCGCGCTTTACAATTTATTAACTGTTCGTTGCGACAGCGCGATAGTTTGTTTCGCTTTACCTTTGGAATATAACGCGCGTTTATTTTAATCCTCAAATCGCTGGATTGATAGGGCGCTTTGTTCACTAAAAGCTGCTACTGACAGCTGTGTTGACACAGTAGGGTATTTTAAAGTAAGGATTGATTGGGGTAGATTTGATTTATTGTTTTTGAAATTATTTTAGAATATTATAATAGATACGTTTTAATTTCTCCAAAATAAAATTGAATAAATCTTAAAAAGATACAATTCAAGATGTAACCTGAGAATATTATATTTTAAAAATATTGTATGATATTTTAATTTCCTATGATATGAAGAAGAATGTGATATTTATAAATAATAAATGTCAAAATGCTAAAGTAGTACTACTTTTATGTAGAATGATCACAACTAAATTCGCCATAGATATTTCTAGGCTTGGGCCTAGTGTTATTAAATGTGCATTAATGCAACTCGTTGCTAAGAAGTTTACTTGTATACCAATTTAGGATGAAGTAATATATGATTTAATTTTTGTTCCTATGCTATCAACCACCGTGTATATAACAATATTATTAATTAATAAATGCACTTAAAATTTTAGTTCGCTTAGTTATTGTCGAATTACATTTTTATACCTTACACTATAAAAATTACATCCCCCGCTGCAATGACGGCAAACAATTTCATTCGATTTGTAGGTGCCATCAGCACTAAGAGAATGAGAGTCGGGCAAATAAATTTTTACGTTCGTGATTTTTACGCAGAAAATTCTGCGCCGGTCATCAGAAGATTTTACGCTTATGACTTAGTTTTGTCTCCGACGGCTCAAATTACGCGGAGTGCTGCGGAGGAGACGGCCCCATAAACCGCTAAACCGAATGTCGCCAATCTGTTTTCTTATGTTTCAAACCCACCCCTCAACCCACACCACTGGCGGCCGCAGTCACGCTCAGCCGTTTTTATTGATATTGAAATTTTATTGATCGACGTTAATTTGATAATTTATTTTTCGGACGTAAAAATAGGTTACATGGATCGTTAAGTTTTTTTTTATGGGTTTAGGTACGCATAGGCGTTTTAATGTATTAATTTTTGAACAGGTGTATATTTTATATGTCATAGGTAGAAGGGGTGGAAAGTTTGAATGGGGGTTAACGAACGGTTGCGCGGCTCTGGAAGGATTTATATGTAACTTTTAATTAAATTGCGTTTGGTTTGAATAAATGTACTAATCCCGTACACACTTTTGAATAATAATAATATCTGATTATAATTAACAAAGGGAATTCAAATAAGTCCCAAATGGAATATGTTAGTTACATATTCTCATAAAGTTTACTTGTTTTAATGATATTTTCAAAAATAATTTGTATTACTTATTGCATACTGTTTTTAATCAGTTCTCCTTAATTAAATCAGCTACTTCAAGAATAATAATAATAAATCAAATTATGTTCCATAAATCCACCGTAGTGGAACGATTCTAATATTCAAAATATCATGTCATGAAACATACTAACATGATGATGACTATGATAATATCTAAGAGAAACACACACCAAAAATTAAAATTCAACCACTCAACATCTAGCGGGTTTTTTCTCAACCCGCGATAGAAACCACTAATTTGAAACGAATGCAACAAACACTAGAGTTAGAGCCATGGGTGGGAATATAAATTTTCCTTCAATTACGCAAAATCAAGCTGGTTTTTGAATGTAAAAATCACCACTTAAAATAAGAAAAATATCGTTGGAAACATGGAAAAGTCGATTGAATCAAGAAAACATCGATGAAACCTGAGGAACATAAAAAATAATGTTGAAATTAACATCAATTAGTTCATGAAAACATGGAAAAAGCCGTTTGAAATATGAAAAACAATAAAAAAGAAACTAAAATTGATGTTTTTCATCTACTAGTAGTATAAAAACTATAAATGTTTGTTTTTTTGTTGTTTTTCAAGTTTGAAACATAATAAAATAATAAATAAATTAAAGTTGATGTTATTTATCTACACACTCTACAGTGCGTAGTATAAAAACTATCAATTTTTGTTTTTTTTGTAGTTTTTCAACTTTGAAACATAAAAAACAATAAAAAATTAATGAAACTTGATGTTATTCATCTACACACTCTACAGTGCGTAGTATAAAAACTATTTTTTTTGTTTTTTGTAGTTTTTTAAGTTTGAAACATAAAAAACAATATAAAATAAATTAAAATTAAGGTTTTTTATCTATACACTGTAGTAGTGTGTAGTATAAAAATTTTCAATTTATGTTTTTTTGTTGTTTTTCAAGTTTCAAACATAAAAAACAATATAAAATAAATTAAAATTGATGTTTTTCATGTACACACTCTATAGTATGTAGTATAAAAACTATCAATTTATGTTTTTTTTTTGTTGTTTTTCAAGTTTCAAACATAAAAAAACAATATAAAATAAATTAAAATTGATGTTTTTCATGTACACACTCTATAGTATGTAGTATAAAAACTATCAATTTATGTTTTTTTTTTGTTGTTTTTCAAGTTTCAAACATAAAAAAACAATATAAAATAAATTAAAATTGATGTTTTTCATGTACACACTCTATAGTATGTAGTATAAAAACTATCAATTTATGTTTTTTTTTGTTGTTTTTCAAGTTTCAAACATAAAAAAACAATATAAAATAAATTAAAATTGATGTTTTTCATGTACACACTCTATAGTATGTAGTATAAAAACTATCAATTTATGTTTTTTTTTTGTTGTTTTTCAAGTTTCAAACATAAAGAAACAATATAAAATAAATTAAAATTGATGTTTTTCATGTACACACTCTATATTATGTAGTATAAAAACTATCAATTTATGTTTTTTGTTGTTTTTCAAGTTTCAAACATAAAAACAATATAAAATAAATTAAAATTGATGTTCTTCATCTACACACTCTGCAATATATAGTATAAAATCTATTAATTATTGTTTTTTGTTGTTTTTCAAGTTTCAAACTGCGGTTTCGATGTTTTTCATGATTCAACCGGTAGTTTTTGATGTTTTCCATGTTCGCTGGCGCCAATGAATCCCCCCAGGCGATCGCAGTTACAAAGACAAATCTTACTTACAGTAAAAAGAAAAAGAATCAGGTACTGACTTGATTTTGACTGTCTTACGTTTGTTCTTTTTATATAAATATCTGATTATTTTTCTTTTTACTGTAAGTAAGAAAAAACAGTTTCTAATAGTTTAGAACAAGCTTGCAATATTGCTCTATTGAGTAGTCTAAATATCTCTATATTATCAAAAAGTTGTTAAAAACACAGTTTAGCTGTATAATGTTTTAGGTTATTGGTTCTTAATTAGACCAAAAAGTGCTATGTGTGTTCTAAAATTTGAAATAGCAACTGAAAATATTCGAAAGTTCAGCAGTTCGTATGCAAATAAGGCGAATCCAGCGGAAACAATTTCGCAACTTACGAATGCGGCACTAAAATTTTATCACGTTTAAAATACATATCCGAAAACCCCCGGAAGCGCGAACACATGCCCCGATTGCAGTTTGAACGCTGGATATATTAAAATAGTTTGCGTGCAAAGAAAGCGAGCGTCGATGCTGGAAATTATGTAATGTAATAAAGGGAAATGCGCGTGAATAGATTCCAGTAGAATCTATATTAAATTATACAAGGGAAATACGGGGGAAAAAATTTGATTATTTACAATGTTCAGCGAAATATAAGTTGATTATATATATACATTATATTATACAATAGTCAGTGTAAATATTTGAAATAATTCATGTAATTTAAAATATTATTGTTCAAACATATGTATTGGTAATAAAATATGCAATAGATTTAAATATATCTGTTAAGGCGAATCTTCGAAAATCTCGTTCGAAGATTCGAGCTGAAAATCTATTCGAAAAACGCGTTGTGAGACTATCGGAACTGCTGCTACTTCTTTTGCGGAGTGTATAAACCGTGGCGACAGAAAAAACTGGAGGAGTGCGCACCGAGAAATAAATTTATTTCGAAATAATGAAGCATGTTGTGATAATTGCGCGGATGTCTATAAACTATACTACTGTACTTAAGCAATTTCAGATTGTATTTATCAAAACTTGAAATATGAAACTGCAATCTCTTAGAGGAATTTCTGTTGAATTTTGATTACAAATCGGAGTAAATAAATACTTTTCTGATGCAAATATTGACTACTTTTGCATATTTTTTACAACTATTTCGAGACAAAAAATTAACTTTTTCGTCCTAACAAAGTATCAAATCATCCTTAGATTGGAGAAATATCCAAACATATTTCCAGAAAATTATAAAATATTGACTAGAAAAGACCGCGCGATTAGGTTAACATTGAACCGTATTTCATTTTCCGAGATTCGCCTTAACAATCTAGATTTCGATCTTGTTAGATATCATCAGTTTAGCTCAGCTAGTATGGATGAATCCAAACAATATTTTTTTGTATTTCCCATGGTCCCATGTTCGCTTTTCTTGCTACTGCTAGGTGGTAGTCGGATGACGGTTAGGGGAGCACTCACCGCGATCTTCTCACCGACCAGTTCAGTTTATTATTTTTTCGTTATTCGTTTGTTTCTTTTATTTTAGGGTATAAGTAGTACCCTTCCTTTGTCGTATGCAGTGTTTGTCAACTTCCTATTTTTTTATCGTGTAGAGGATCGTAATGGTTTCATTTATTCGCTGTAATATTGCCGCGTTAGTAATTTATTCAGCCCATGCAACTCTTAGCAATCTCCTATAGGTCTACAACTCGAAGGCTTCAAGAAGTTTCTCTTCGTTTCTGCTGATGGTCCAAGCTTGCACTCCATACAAAAACGTAGAGAACACGTAGTACCTCAAATCGGTAGGTGCAATTTAAGTAGTCTTCAGTTTAAGACCCTACTAATGTTTCTGAAAGCTGTCCGTACTTGGTCTATCCTTAATCTCACTTCTGTGTGCATGTCTGCATTTTCTGTTAATATAACAAGATGTCTAAATTGGTGCATTTGTTCCAGGCTCACGTCTTTTACTTTGATATCAGCTCTGATATTCTGTTGTTTACTCACTACTAAAACGTTGGTTTTTTTTTATGTTTAGTTTCAATCCAACGGTCAACTACTTAAATAAATAAAGTAGTTGACCGTTGGCTCCATTGTAGATCATCCGCATTTGAGATTGTCTTCAGCGTACCGCAGATTATTTATCGATTCGCCATTGATGATAATGCCTACTGTTGTTTCTCTATCCCTTTAGTATATTAGTGTACAATTGTATTAAGCCATTCTTCTATCACCTTCCGAATGATATCATAAATACGCATTTGTTACAATTTAAAATAATAATGGCGCAGTGGTCTAAGATCTGAAACTACTGCGTTCGCGCCATCACCGGTTCGAGTCCAGTATTAATAGACTTTTTCCGTTCGTAATTTGGGTCTATTAATCCATGGGTGGTGTGTCTGTCCATAGTGAGTGTCTGTTAGTGTATAGATGGAGTAATATGCATAAATGATATAAATTATAATACATAGTTGATGACTGAGAGAATCAACAGATTAAAGTCAAAAAATCAAAAAATTAAATAAAATAATACGCTCAAACTGTCGGTTGTAATATATACAAATGCACAATCTCGATTCCTACTGGAAACAACTAGAGTTCATTATTGATGTGTTTCGATTTCCATCGGATATCGGCAATTTTTTACATTTTATCGCCAAAAGTGATATATACGGACTGGCTGCAAATATCAACTCATTTCTCACTGATGGCGGCGGCGGCGGCGGCAGCAGCATGTTTCTGGGACACCCTAAACAAATTTGCCATGTTAAAAAACGTACATAAATGCCATCGTAAAATTCGAACATGCAAATACGGTTTAAAATACCTTTTACAGTAGTCAAATATTGAATTTTAAAATTTTATCTTACCACTTTTAACTAGCAGTAGTAAATATTTAAATGATTGTCTAAAAGAATTTAAGTAGTTAGTAGTAGTAGTGAGTTTTTTGTATTGAAATATACAGGCTGCTCTACAGTAAGGGGTTACACAACCTTGAGGTTTTCAAAAAATCGATTTTTTTTCTTGGCTAAATCAATTCTTTATACTTTTAAGGATATTTTAAATGATAGAAAATAACGAATAACAATGTAGTGCATAGTTCAAGCCATTTGAAATAGTGGAAGGGAATAGTTTGTTTGGTGGGGACCGCCCACCCACCCTACCTTCGCTGGCATAGTTTTTTCAATAGATACAGACGTTGTATATTGTTTCAATCATTCCAAGAAGAGTGTTATCCTATGAAAAAACTATGCGAGCAAAGGTGGGGTGGGCGGGCGGCCCCTACCAACCAAACTATCCCCCTCCACTATTTCAAATGGCTTGAACTATGTACTACATTGTTATTCGTTATTTTCTATCATTCAATTAATTTTATTTATTCATTTAAAACTAATTCGTAACAAAATGTGCGAAACAATGTAGTGCATAGTTCAAGTCATTTGAAATAGTAGAAGGGGATAGTTTGGTTGGCGGGCGCCGCCCGCCCACCCCACTTTCGCTGGCATAGTTTTTTCAATGGATACAGACGTTGTATATTGTTTCAACCATTCCAAGAAGAGTGTTATCCTATGAAAAAACTATGCGAGCAAAGGTGGGGTGGGCGGGCGGCCCCCACCAACCAAACTATCCCCCTCCACTATTTCAAATGGCTTGAACTATGTATTACATTGTTATTCGTTATTTTCTATCATTCAGTTAATTTCATTTATTCATTTAAAACTAATTCGTAAAAGAAATGTGCGAAACAATGTAGTGCATAGTTCAAGTCATTTGAAATAGTGGAAGGGGATAGTTTGGTTGGTAGGGGCCGCCCACCCACCCTACCTTCGCTGGCATAGTTTTTTCAATAGATACAGACGTTGTATATTGTTTCAACCATTCCAAGAAGAGTGTTATCCTATGCAAAAACTATGCGAGCAAAGGTGAGGTGGGCGGGTGTCCCCCCAAACAAACTATCCCCCTCCACTATTTCAAATGGCTTGAACTATGTACTACATTGTTATTCGTTATTTTCTATCATTCAATTAATTTCATTTATTCATTTAAGACTAATTCGTAAAAAAAATGTGCGAAACAATGTAGTGCATAGTTCAAGTCATTTGAAATAGTGGAAGGGGATAGTTTGGTTGGTGGGGGACGCCCACCCACCCTACCTTCGCTGGCATAGTTTTTTCAATAGATACAGACGTTGTATATTGTTTCAACCATTCCAAGAAGATCCTATGAAAAAACTATGCGAGGAAAGGTGGGGTGGGCTGGTGTCCCCTACCAACCAAACTATCCCCCTCCACTATTTCAAATAGCTTGAACTATGTACTACATTGTTATTCGTTATTTTCTATCATTCAATTAATTTAATTTATTCATTTAAAACTAATTCGTAAAATAATGTGCGAAACAATGTAGTGCATAGTTCAAGTCATTTGAAATAGTAGAAGGGGATAGTTTGGTTGGCGGGCGCCGCCCGCCCACCCCACTTTAGCTGGCATAGTTTTTTCAATGGATACAGACGTTGTATATTGTTTCAACCATTCCAAGAAGAGTGTTATCCTATGAAAAAACTATGCGAGCAAAGGTGGGGTGGGCGGGCGGCCCCCACCAACCAAACTATCCCCCTCCACTATTTCAAATGGCTTGAACTATGCAATACATTATTTTTCACATATATTTTTTAATTAGTCTTCAATTAATAAATGACATTAATTTAATCATAAAAAATTATGGATAAATAGTGTTGTGCATAGTTCAAGTCATTTAAAATAGTGGACGGGCATAGTTTTGTCGGAGGCCGGCCCACAGTTCCTTTTCTTTTGCGTTTACCACGAAACTATTTCTTTCAAAATGGTATACACGATATCTCAAGATCTACTTAACCGATTTTGTAAAAATTTTAGAATGCATATCCTTTATAATATTATCTACGAAGTAGCATAGGATATTTTTGAAAGAAATTTTGCTTTAAAAATCGGATTTTTTTCAAACAGCTTGCATTTCTACAAAAAAAAAAATTGCGTAGTAAGATAAGATAGTAGATAAGTAGATAATTTTTTTTGTAGAACAGTAGTCTCTGAAATAGTGGTCGTTTATTTAGAAATCTTCTTTGATATTTACGACAATGTTTTATAAAGAAATTTTGCTTTAAAAATCGGATTTTATTCAAACAGCTTGCATTTCTACAAAAAAAAATAAATTGCGTAGTAAGATAAGATAGTAGATAAGTAGATAATTTTTTTTTGTAGAACAGTAGTCTCTGAAATAGTGGTCGCTTATTTAGAAATCATCTTTGATATTTAAGACAATGTTTTATAGTATTACCATTACAAAATCCATAAACAAAAATAATAGCTGCTTGTAACTAATAATAACTAATTTTAATAATAAAATTGTCAAAGAAAATAAACGATTCCTTAGCTCCAAATAATAATATGGTATTATTGAAAGTCCCATAATACCATATTATAAGATATAAAAACAAGAGCCTTTCGTTTATCACTCTGGGCTGGTACGGGCTTATTGTTTCTTGTTCAAGAACAAGTGCCACTGGTCGTGTAAAATAAAAAAGAAGATATAAATAAACAAGTGTAAAATACAATCTTCAAGATAACATCAATTTAAAATACAAATAAAATTTTACAATTATTTAACTTAAGTTAGCAATAGATAGCCCGGGATGGGACAAGACTCACAAATTCCGAGGGGAAGGATACCATGTTTCTTTATTATTTTTTTCCCTTTTAGACATAAGTACATGTTTGTATGTATGTGTATATGTATATATGTATTGTACATGTAAAAGTGTAATAAGTGTAAAAAATGTAAAAAGTGTAAAAAGTGTAAAAAGTGTAAAAAATGTAAAAAGTGTAAAAAGTGTAAAAAGTGTAAAAAGTGTAAAAAGTGTAAAAAGTGTAAAAAGTGTAAAAAGTGTAAAAAGTGTAAAAAGTGTAAAAAGTGTAAAAAGTGTAAAAGGTGTAAAAAGTGTAAAAAGTGTAAAAAGTGTAAAAAGTGTAAAAAGTGTAAAAAGTGTAAAAAGTGTAAAAAGTGTAAAAAGTGTAAAAAGTGTAAAAAGTGTAAAAAGTGTAAAAAGTGTAAAAAGTGTAAAAAGTGTAAAAAGTGTAAAAAGTGTAAAAAGTGTAAAAAGTGTAAAAAGTGTAAAAAGTGTAAAAAGTGTAAAAAGTGTAAAAAGTGTAAAAAGTGTAAAAAGTGTAAAAAGTGTAAAAAGTGTAAAAAGTGTAAAAAGTGTAAAAAGTGTAAAAAGTGTAAAAAGTGTAAAAAGTGTAAAAAGTGTAAAAAGTGTAAAAAGTGTAAAAAGTGTAAAAAGTGTAAAAAGTGTAAAAAGTGTAAAAAGTGTAAAAAGTGTAAAAAGTGTAAAAAGTGTAAAAAGTGTAAAAAGTGTAAAAAGTGTAAAAAGTGTAAAAACTGTGAAAAGTGTAAATAAATAAAACGAATTTTCTTTGAAAACAAAAATGTTAGTCATGGTAAATAGAAACTATGTACGGCATTAAACTCATCATTCGCTGTATTTCTCTCTTGTTATAGGTCTTGTCGTTTTATACAATGGGCACCTTTGTAAATAAAAAAAATATTTCAAATGACGTAATTTCATTCTTACTAGATAAGTAAAAAAAATGTGCGGTTCATCACTTTAAAAGTATAAAAAGTATCTACCTAATTCTTAACAAAGCATATATCTGCATATATTCACCATCCATTACTGTAAACCGGAGTAGTTTTGGTGTGTAGGGAAAACGAGGATCTGTTAAAAAATAACTAATAGCTCATGCAACAACTTTCATTCGTCAGTTGTGTGCATTTTATGACCCTAATTTGCCAACTGCTGCACCCAAAATGGAATCCTGAGTGCGCTACTAGTATTGTCAGTATATTTCCGGTTATTTGTAAACCTCTGACAATTTCTTTTAACTTCCTTCTTTTAAGTCCTGACTACATTACATTACATCATAAAGCGGCCGTTCATGATGTTATTTACACGTCACAAAAATGTTTTATCGTATATAAACATGTATATTATGAGAAGGCATGTAAAAACTAAATTACATAGAGCACAACTCGCAACACTAAACCTGTTAAAATAGTCACGTATATGAAATGACAGTTACAAATTGTACCCAATTAATCCAGTAGTCAAATAATTAATTTTATGAAGTGCACACAACAGCAATAATACAGGTAATCCTTTTCCGACGGTATCTCAATTAGGATGCAGATTCCGGGTGATAAATTCGTAGACGGCACATTAAATGCGCCATTATCAGGCAACGGCGCTCTGCATGCATAAATGTCAATATTGTTGTGCGATATGAATGCTGGAAGAGTTGAATGGCATGAATGGATTTAGCTGTGTTACGCGAGCAGTTAATATACACCTGCTGCACCGATTCGAACTGCACGCCACAAAACGAATTAATAATTGTTAAATTACTTTCATGCTAACACGAGTTTCGAGTCGCAGAGTTTGTGGATTTAGAGATTATTAACATGATAATTTGTATTGGATTTTATTAATTTAATATAGTTTAGTTTAATATAGTTACATTACTAGTGAAAACTCTTCACAGTAGTATCAGTAGTATGTAAACATAAATAATACTTTAAATATAAATTTTATTAATAAAAATACTGTGAAAAACTTTTAGAAAGTCTAATCGATTGCAATCTAATCGAAAAAAAGACACAGAGGAAGTTGTATCTAAAAGAGGTATGTCAAAAAATCAATTTGGCTTTAGAAAAAACTTAGCAGCTCTGAATGCTTTAGAAAACGTTATTAATGAAGTTAATTTGGTTAAAATTGATTCATATAAAAATAAAAAATTATATATTATGTTATGTTTAGACATCAAAACTGCATTTAATACAGCTCAATGGTATAAAATTGTTAAAATAATTAAAGCCTTAACAATTTCTAATAGTATCTAATAAACATCATCAAAAGTTATTTCGAAAATACCCTCTGGAGTAAAAAAATAAATTAAAAATGAACATGGATGTTACACAAAGATCCGTTTTTGGTCACGTTTTATGGAACATTTTTCATGTTGGCTGTTAAATTTAGTTATCTTTAGGTGTTAAAATTGTTGGCTATGCTGATAATATTGCAGTCTTAATATCTGGTTAAAACGAACTTGAGCTCGAAGATTAGGCAATAGAAACTATATATAAAATTGATTTATGTGTGATTGATAGTGGACGAACTTTTGCAGGTGAAAAAAAACAGAATTAATTATCTTTGAAAGTAGACAAAAATTAAATAACTTTATAAATTAAAATTTATAAACCATGGTAAAAATGTTTTGGAAAATATAATTTAAAAAATAAACTTATTATCTAAAATTATGAAGAGTAATTACAAAGTTTCAAGTGATAAAAATAAAATTGTAGCTAATGTTTCAAATTCAATAATACTATACGGTGCACTTATTTACCAACCAAACTATGCCCGTCCACTATTTCAAACGACTCGAACTCTGCACTACATTGTTATTCGATACTTTCTACGGTTAAATTAATGTTATTTATTAATTTAAGCTTACTTAAAAAGATATATGTGAAAATTAATGTAATGCATAGTTCAAGTCGTTTGAAATAGTGGACGGGCATAGTTTGGTTGGTAGGGGCCACCCGCCCACCCCACCTTTGTTCGCATAGTGTTTCCATAGGATAACACTGTTCTTGGAATAGTTTAAACAATATAAAACGTTTGTATCCAATGAAAAAACTATGCGAGCGAAGGTGGGGTGGGCGGGCGGCCCCTACCAACCAAACTATGCCCGTCCACTATTTCAAACGACTTGAACTCTGCACTACATTGTTATTCGATACTTTCTACGGTTAAATTAATGTTATTTATTAATTTAAGATTAATTAAAAAGATATATGTGAAAAATAATGTAATGCATAGTTCAAGTCGTTTGAAATAGTGGACGGGTATAGTTTGGTTGGTGGGGGCCACCCGCCCACCCCACCTTTGTTCGCATAGTTTTTCCATAAAAGCAAAAGTTTTCGAAATCTGTATACATAACTCTATCTTTCCGCTACTCAAGAGTCATATATCTTCCTACTAGCATGGCTTCATGGCCTATTGGCCATGAAGCCATGCTGCCATCCCTGCCTATCCAGTGTCTCGGCAGTAAATTAAGTAAACATCATAAGATTAGTTGTGGTACATCTATTGATAAGAAATATAAAAATATAACAGCCACAGAAAAATGTCTTTAAGAGTAATTTGCGCATACAGAACTATTTCGAATGATGCTCTTAGAATTATTGGTGCTTTATTTCCATTAGAATTGCTAATTTTAAAACGATCAGAAATTAGAAATAATGTTTGCAGCAAAAAATTAGCACGTGAAAAAACAAAATTGGTATAATTCATGCAAAGGAATTTGGACAAAGAAATTAATTCCACAAAAATAATTTTATGCCGAATTGGTTAAAAGTTAATTTGGCTACATTGCGATATCCGACTTATTTTCACCCCTGGGTTAATAAACACTAAAGTGGTAGAACAATAAAACTTGTTCGAATTACAATAAACCATATTGCATTTATACATTACATATTAATCTTCCTATATATGAATATTCACTATAAGCAAGTTGACTACAAAGACACCGTACACAGCGCTGGATTCTCTAACGTAACCTAAGCCCTCCATTCAACATTTAACCCCTTATAATATCACTCTCATCGTCTATTGTTATTCCTTTTACTTTCAACTCCTGCAGCCGCATCGTTATGATAATATCAGGCATGTCTACTATTATTACTCCATTAAAACGCACTCCCCTCGATCACAGTCAGCATTGTTTTGAGAAGCCCGGTTTGCAATCGGTTTAGAGAAATTGTAATTTGTGCTGTAAAGTACGTATTACATATACTCATTTGTAGACACATATTGTATTTCACCCATTTGTTTGTGTTAAAATATTTTTATATTAATACATAATTTTTTAGTGAAGCACCTGTTTCAAACAAACTAAATTGTTGGGCTTTGGCTACGGCTACTTGCACTTTAAGTCGCTGGCCGTGTTATTAGTTATAAATTAGCGAGCCGGCATTCTGCTGGCAACAGACCGGCATAAACAAAACGCAAATGGCCGTTCCAGTTTTGCTTTAAAACCGGAAACCGTGGACATTCGACAATACTGCGGGGGTTAGTTATTAGTTATGTTATTGTGAAAGTTATAATTGCTTTTGTTCGGGCGGGGAAGGGATATTTAGAGTAACGCGCCGCGACAAAAACCCCGCAACGTCGTTGGCGGTGCGGGCGGCAAGTTTGCGCGGTAAATTTTCGACATTTTTTAAAGTGCCGTTAAAGTTTAATAGTAAGTGCATAATTCGGGTCATCAAAAACCGCTTCCGGTGTGAACAATCTCACGTGCAATTCCTTGAGCGGCCATAAAATTATTAATTGCCTCCAATGGGGTGTTTACAGGGGAATAAACGGCGAGTGTTACGACTTCTTTAAGCGGTTTCGTTTAATTGGAGTAAGCGTTTTTCGGTTCTACGAGTGGAATTGTGTTTACTAATTACTTTTGACTGTTTCGTTTTATTGAATTACACTCGTTTCTTCCCGATAAATAAACATTCAGCAATCAAGTCATTGTATTGCTGGAGGTGTTTATTTATTATATATATACAACAGTACGTAGTAACTGTCATCGATAAATAAGCTTTCGAATCAATAATGTGATAAGTTATCTCCAACATAAGTTCTCGAGAATATTTATAATATTATTAATTTTCAAATGTGGAAAACAATCTTATACACTAAAATAGATAGAGCCGATAAAAAGCTGACTTTTTATTTATTAACCATCCATAAACCATAAAACACCTTATTTTTTATATCATAAATTAAATAAGATATGTTTTTAATTGTAAGCAGAATTAAGTTTTTATTTTAATGTTGTAAGCCGGTCGCTTATACGTCGATTGTGTTACTAAGATAAAGAAAAACTTCTATCTTTATAGGGCTATCAGCCGTGAGGCTTTTCCGCCGGTCAAGGTTCAAGTTCAGAAGTTCAGAGGAGTTTAGCCACCCGGTATTTACCTTAACTTCACAGGAAACCTCTGAAAAACTGTGAAAAGTGATTCGCGAAAATTCGCTCCCTGCTGGGGATCGAACTCAAGCTCCCCAATGCTCAGTACGAGACGGACAACGCCTCTAACAACTCTGCCACTGAGCTGGGTTTACTGAGATATTTATTCAAATTTTTCAAAACGTTAATCGTGAAATACTCCACTGTGTTTCGATGTGAAATAATTATTTAAAAAATGTAAGTGCACATCATTATTGCAATAGTACAGGGTTATAGTGTAAACATCACTCGAATTGATTATCGTTTGCCAATATTTTTAAATTCAATCAAATGCCAAATCTTAAATATCTAGATGTATAAAAAATTTACTTATACCACCAATACTAATAATGGCTAATATAATTTCGTATAAAAAACATATATGTATGCGTATGGATTGTATATTAATGTCTAACATATGTTTCTGATCTGAATTATCTTTCGCTGATATTCGCCCCAGTTTTGGAAATTAGCCAATTAAACTAAAATACCACCCCCGCATCAAGCATTGCGCTAATCCAACGCACATAGCGTCACCAAATTAAATTCACATTCAACCGCCATAAACTCAATTAGCGTCATTGCGTACTCAACAATCCCACTCTCAACTACACGCGCACACGCATCTTGGGGGATTCAAGAGTTGGCGAGAATTAATTAAATAGCAATTTTCTTTTGAAACGCCCCCCCGTTGTCTCCCGCTGACACCAATTAAAGTTCGAGTATAATTCACTAATTAGCTGTTCATTTCGTAATTTACTGTTCTTGTGCGCATTAATTAGCCATATCGGTCCGCCGCTCGATATTCATTCCAGCAAAAGATTAGATTTAATTAAAACAACCCAAAGCGCGCGTGTTAATTGTCGCCGCGAAGATACGGGACTATTTATATTATATGTGTTCAGGGGGGTGGCTGAAATCAATGGCGGTGTCGCTTGTTTGTCAAGTCGAGCCGGGGCGTTGTTACCTACCTAGTTTATTGGCCCCCCCCTTGCGCGCGGATGTAATTGCTATTGACATTTGTCGTTTCTTTTAGGCGTTTCCGGGCTGAAAGACATGCACATCAAAGTGCCGGAAGCCGTGAGGGCGGGCGAAACTGTCACGCTCGCTTGTGATTATGACCTGGAGCAGGTGGCGCTTTACACCATCAAGTGGTATCGCTACGAGGAGGAATTCTACAGATATGTGCCCAAGGAGTCGCCACCCTCTAAAGTTTTCGTCATGCCACACCTCGATGTCGATGTAAGTAATTTTTTAATATAACTATCGAGATTTAATTCATTTGTTGCAAATATAGAATGTACATTTGATTAATTTATAGCAAATATAGGATTTATAAGGCTTTACAAACGATTATCAGAATTTCCTGATTATGCGTTTCTATAGTTTTCAGTCAAATAATATCCTTTCTGACATTTAATCTATTAAAATTCTACTACTTTTCTGCATACAAGTGCATAGGGGTCGGCCTGAATATTTAGGAAATTGAAAAATGGTTCGAAAACAATCAATGATAGCTAGGTTGAGATGACCGGTGTAAAGTTAGCCTCTAAGATCCCAACCTCTATACCGCGCGCACAGCGGATTGTTTGCGGGTCTATACTGACCAATTGGGGAGACCGAAAAAATCCAAATTTTGAGAAATTTGTTTATGTCTTGCTGACCATAATATATATATATATATATATATATATATATATATATATATATATATATATATATTACGCTCATATCTCGATAATCCGATTTTAGAAGCTCGATAAAAAAATAATGCAACATATTTTGTTTAATTTTTTTACTGATCTTAGCACAAAACATATCTATGTACCAGATGGCCAAAGGAAAATGGAAAATTTTTATTCTAAGTATTTTTATTTCGACGACTAACTTGTATATAATTATTATTATTTTTGACCAAGTAGCGAAAATGATATGGATTTAAAAAAAATGCTTAATGTTTATAACAATATGTCAATGTAAAATGGAAAGTCTCTGTCCCAACGTATTTTTCTTTCTATTTTTTTTTTCAATTTTTAACTTTTACGCTCATATCTCGATAATCCAATTTTAGAGGCTGAGACGATAAAAAAATAATGCAACATATTTTGTTTAATGTTTTTACTGATCTTAGCACAAAACATATCAGTGTATCAGATGGCCGAAGGACATTAGAAAATTTTGATTATAAGTATTTTTTTTCCGGCGACTAACTTGTATATCATTATTATTATTTTTGACCAAGTCGTGAAAATAATATGGATTTGAAAAAATAATGCTTAATGTTTATAACAATATAACAATGTAAAACGTAAAGTCTCTATCCCAGCGTATTTTTTTTTTCTATTTTTTTTAAATTTTTAACTTTTACGCTCATATCTCGATAAATCGATTTTAGAGGCTGAGACGAGAAAAAAATAATGCCACATATTTTATTTTATTTTTTTTTACTAATCTTAGCACAAAACATATCAGTCTGTTAGATGGCCGAAGGAAATTGGAAAATTTTGATGGTAAGTATTTTTTTTTTCGGCGACTAACTTGTATATCAATATTATTATTTTTGACCAAGTCGCGCAATTGATATGGATTTGAAAAAAATTGCTTCATGTTTATAACAATATGATAATGTAAAATGGAAAGTCTCTATCTCAACGAGTTTTTCTTTCAATTTTTTTTTATAACAATATGATAATATAAAATGGAAAGTCGGTATCCCAACGTATTTTTCTTTCTATTTTTTAAATTTTTAACTTTTACGCTCATATAATGAAATACAAATTACAGAAAAAAATATTTACAATCAAAATTTTCCAATTTCCTTCGGCCATCTGATACACTGACATTGTTAGTATTTTTTTTCAAAAGATTAAAAAAAAGTAGCAGTTACCTAATAACTAACATAACCTAACCGGCGTAAATTCTTTTTTATTAACATTTCGCTTTTTAAAAATTTATTATTGATTTTAATGAATATTATAATATAAGTGTACTGTATATATATATATGTATGTGTTATATGTTGTATGCGTGTATATGTCTGTATGTATGTGTGTTGTGTGATCGATACGGTTCGCCCCCCAGTCACGTGCGTGCGTGTTCCTCGTCACTTGCACTTTCAACACATCCTTATAATACACACACAGTACGTGACAGTTTTCAAAATTGAAAATCAAGCTTTCACTCATGATACAATAGACTGCGTTCCATTCGAGCTACTACCCCACAATATTAGATCTCATTGCTAAAAAAAATGATATAAAACCACTAAAAATCCTTTGTATTCGTAAAACTGTAAAAAATTCCCCAATAATGACTACAACTTCAGTGTAAAAAAAATAAGGTTGTTATGAAATATAGGTGTCTGACACAATGCACTTTCCTCTGTCGTTTCTTATTATTTGATTTATAATTGACTTTAAATACTTCATACTTAAGTATAGTATTAGTATTAGAATTAGTAATAGTATTTTAAAAGGCATAGATTCTCAGCTACAAAGTCAAGCAATTGAATTGAAAATTCATCTAAAGCTTTTCCTAATATTCTCATTAACGTGTTTTCTTCATAATTTTCGTAATACATATTTAACTATATTAAAAATTGTTAAGGAATAGCGAAAAAACTAAGAGATATAAGACACTTTTAGTTATATAATTTCTGAAAGAGCTCAGTAGTGGTAGTTACCGTATTTGTGACAATTTGTAACTAGCGATATTTTTATGTTCTTCGCCGTATTTTCTGAAATAATCACTTACATACACATAAACTGATAAACAGCCGATGGAATCGGTAAGTTACATCTACCTACCGAGTCCGTCAGCTGTTTTATCAGTTTATGTGTATGTAAGTGATTATTTCAGAAAATACGGCGAAGAACATACGCTAGTTACAAATTGTCACAAATACTACTAAGCTCTTTCAGATATTATATAACTAGAAGTTTCTTATATCTCTTAGTTTTTCCGCTATTCCGTAAGTGACTATTTCAGAAAATACCCCGAAGAACATAGAATTGTTTTGAAATGAATGGATTAATTAAAATGGAATTGTCAATGCACTTCGCCGTATCCCAGTAGCTGTAGCAAGTTAACAATGATACTCATTGTAAAAGGAATACTCTATACTTATTTTATACCAAAGGTAAACGATGTGTTGCCTTCTTTGTTAATAGATGTAGTGGATATGGAAGAGTAAAACTAATCACTTAAACTGAAATAATATTTGCGTCTACAGACCGACGTGTGTAGCAAGACCGTTCCACTAAGGGACATTTTAGAGGGTTTACAAAAAATATGGTTGCATACAGTTAACAACTTTTAAGGGTAACGAATAAAAATATACAAATGTATATGCCGTAACAAATAAAAATATACAAAACATGGGTATATATGCCGTAACAAATACCGTAGTATGAGTTTTACAATGGTCATTGTAACACATGTTTTTATACTATTTTATATATTTCACCTTAATATTTACTTAAATATATTTTACAATACATAATATTATGTATGTATATATTATCTTTATTATCATATGTAATTGCTTTGATATTGGAGTGTTACTCTGTTGGGTAAATTAAGCTTTATTTACACAACAGAGTAACACTCCAATTACAAGGCAATTACACATGATAATAAAGATAATATATACATACATAATATATTGTATTGTAAAAAATATTTAAGTAAATATTACGGTGAAATATATAAAATAGTATAAACACATGTGTTACAATGACCATTGTAAGACTCATACTACGGTATTATTATTATTATTATTATTCAAACTTCGTATGATAAACTTAAAATTTCTGCAGCATTATTACCATATTTTAAAATTGTTTTGTACACTTTAATTTTGGTTCTGATGCTGATGCTATATCAAATTTTACTGTTTGTATAATACTGTTGATTGAAGTATATAAGTACTTAATGAATAGTAATATACTCTATTTGTGGCCTGCAATTTCTTGCTGATTTTTACTATAAATTTCATGGTAGTTTAATAATGTGTAAACCGGGCTGGAATAATTTGTTATTAGAATTAATTGCAAAGTGTGAGGGTGATGATGGAACAGATTCGCAGTTGCGGCTGAAGACGACATGTCAGAAATGTTGGCGGTGAATCCATTCGGTGTTCCTTTACACCCGCACCGTAATTAATACTGTCAGACGCTTTACGCTGAATTGTAAACTTTTAATAAATGAGTTCACGTCGCGCACCTGTAACTAACTAACTCTTGGTTGCCAGCGGGACGAGAGAGGAATTTACCGCGAATTACACACGCAAATTGTAAAAGAGCTAAATTTTTTAAGTATAAAGTTATTTTCATGTATCATTTTAAAATATACTTAATAATTCTGTATAATTCTGCTGTTGTAATGTATAGAAAATTAGTTTAGTTTGACTATTTTGTAGGTAATTATATATAGGGACTGGAAACTGAATGAAAAATAATTCAAACTAATAAAATTACAGAAATATCCTTATATAAAAAACCTTTGTTAGGCATTCCATTACAGACAATACTAAATTACATATATATTTACATAAAATTATTAATTCATAATTCGTACCAAAACAACTAAATAAAAATATATTATAGGGAATTGAAGAAAACATACAACATTTTTTTATGAAATACTGAATTTGGCATTAAATAGCATGAAAACTAGAAACACCGCAATTTTTGATTATAACATTAATGGATAGACTAATATATTGCTAATGCAAGTTTCAAAAATATCCATGAAGGGATTTGGGAAATATTTACAAATTTGCGATTAAATCATACAAAATCGTATTTTTTTTAATGAAATACTGGCTTTGGCATTAAATAGCATGAAAACTAGCAACACCGTAATTTTTGATTATAAGATTAATGGATAGACCAATATATTGCTAATACACTAGAGAAGTTTCAAAAATATTCATAGAGGGATTTTGGAAATATTTACAAATTTGTGATTAATACATAGAAAATCGTATTTTTTTAAATGTATTACTGGTTTTGGCATTAAATAGCATGAAAACTAGCAACACCGTAATTTTTGATTATAAGATTAATGGATAGACCAATATATTGCTAATATACTAGAGAAGTTTCAAAAATATTCATCGAGGGATTTTTGAAATATTTACAAATTTGTGATTAATACATAGAAAATCGTATTTTTTAATGAAATACTGGCTTTGGCATTAAATAGCATGAAAACGAGCAGCACCGTAATTTTTGATTATAAGATTAATGGATAGACCAATATATTGCTAATAAACTAGAGAAGTTTCAAAAATATTCATCGAGGGATTTTGGAAATATTTACAAATTTGTGATTAATACATAGAAAATCGTAATTTTTGTAATGAAATACTGGCTTTGGTATTAAATAGCATGAAAACTAGAAATACTGTAATTTTGATTATAAAATTAATGGATAGACCAATATATTGCTAATAAACTAGAGAAGTTTCAAAAATATTCATCAAGGGATTTTGGAAATATTTACAAATTTGTGATTAATACATAGAAAATCGTATTTTTTAATGAAATACTGGCTTTGGCATTAAATAGCATGAAAACTAGCAACACCGTAATTTTTGATTATGAGATTAATGGATATACCAATATATTGCTAATAAACTAGAGAAGTTTCAAAAATATCTATTGAGGGATTTGGGAAATATTCACAAATTTGCTATTAAAAAATACAAAATCGTATGTTTTTTATGAAATGCTGACTTTGGCATTAAATAGCATGAAAACTAGCAACACAATAATTTTTGATTATATGATTAATGGATAGACCAATATATTGCTAATACACTAGAGAAGTTTCAAAAATATTCATCGAGGGATTTTTGAAATATTTACAAATTTACGATAAAAACATAGAAAATCGTTTTTTTTTTAAATGAAATACTGGCTTTGGCATTAAATAGCATGAAAACTAGCAACACCGTAATTTTTGATTATGAGATTAATGGATATACCAATATGTTGCTAATAAACTAGAGAAGTTTCAAAAATATCTATTGAGGGATTTGGGAAATATGCACAAATTTTCTATCAAAAAATACAAAATCGTATGTTTTTTATGAAATGCTGACTTTGGCATTAAATAGCATGAAAACTAGCAACACCGTAATTTTTGATTATAAGATCAATGGATAGACTAATATATTGCTAATACACTAGAGAAGTTTCAAAAATATTCATCGAGAGATTTTGGAAATATTTACAAATTTAGGATTAAAACATACAAAATCGTATTTTTTTAATGAAAAATAGACTTTGGCATTAAATAGCATGAAAACTAGAAACACTATAATTTTTGATTATAAGATTAATGGATACACCAATATATTGCTAATACACTAGAGAAGTTTCAAAAATATTCATCGAGGGATTTTTGAAATATTTACAAATTTACGATAAAAACATAGAAAATCGTATTTTTTATGAACTACTGAATTTGGCATTAAATAGCATGAAAACTAGCAACACCGTAATTTTTGATTATAACATTAATGTATAGACTAATATATTGCTAATGCACTAGAGAAGTTTCAAAAATATCTATCGAGGGTATTGGGAAATATTTACAAATTTGCGATTAAAACATACAAAATCGTATTTTTTTTATGAAATGCTGACTGGCATTAAATAGCATGAAAACTAGCAACACCGTAATTTTTGATTATAAGATTAATGGATAGACTAATATATTGCTAATACACTAGAAAAGTTTCAAAAATATTCATCGAGGGATTTTTGAAATATTTATAAATTTACGATAAAAACATAGAAAATCGTATTTTTTATGAACTACTGAATTTGGCATTAAATAGCATGAAAACTAGAAACACCGCAATTTTTTATTATAACATTAATGGATATACTAATATATTGCTAATGCACTAGAGAAGTTTCAAAAATATTCATCGAGGGATTTGGGAAATATTTACAAATTTGCAATTAAATCATACAAATTCGTATTTTTTTAATGAAATACTGGTTTTGGCATTAAATAGCATGAAAACTAGCAACACCGTAATTTTTGATTATAAGATTAATGGATAGACCAATATATTGCTAATATACTAGAGAAGTTTCAAAAATATTCATCGAGGGATTTTGGAAATATTTACAAATTTGTGATTAATACATAGAAAATCGTATTTTTTTAATGAAATACTGGCTTTGGCATTAAATAGCATGAAAACGAGCAGCACCGTAATTTTTGATTATAAGATTAGTGGATAGACCAATATATTACTAATAAACTAGAGAAGTTTAAAAAATATTCATCGAGGGATTTTGGAAATATTTACAAATTTGTGATTAATACATAGAAAATCGTATATTTTTAATGAAATACTGGCTTTGGCATTAAATAGCATGAAAACTAGCAATACTGTAATTTTTGATTATAAAATTAATGCATAGACCAATATATTGCTAATAAACTAGAGAAGTTTCAAAAATATTCATCGAGGGATTTTGGAAATATTTACAAATTTGTGATTAATACATAGAAAATCGTATTTTTTTAAAATGAAATACTGGCTTTGGCATTAAATAGAATGAAAACTAGCAACACCGTAATTTTTGATTATAAGATTAATGGATATACCAATATATTGCTAATAAACTAGGGAAGTTTCATTAAATATCTATCGAGGGATTTGGGAAATATTAACAAATTTGTTATTAAAACATACAAAATCGTATTTTTTTTTATAAAATGCTGACTTTGGCATTAAATAGCATGAAACCTAGCAACACAGTAATTTTTGATTATAAGATGAATGGATAGACTAATATATTTCTAATGCACTAGAGAAGTTTCAAAAATATTCATCGAGGGATTTGAGAAATATTTACAAATTTGCGATTAAAACATACAAAATCGTATTTTTTATTATGAAATACTGACTTTGGCATTAAATAGCATGAAAACTAGCAACACCGTAATTTTTGATTATAAGATTAATGAATAGACCAATATATTGCTAATAAACTAGAGAAGTTTCAAAAATATTCATCGAGGGATTTCGGAAATAATTACAAATTTGCGATAAAAACATAGAAAATTGTATTTTTTATTATGAAATACTGACTTTGGCATTAAATAGCATGAAAACTAGAAACACCGTAATTTTTGATTAGAACATTAATGGATAGACTAATATATTGCTAATGCACTAGAGAAGTTTCAAAAATATCTATCGAGGGATTTAGGAAATATTTACAAATTTGCTATTAAAACATACAAAATCGTATTTTTCTTTATGAAATGCTGACTTTGGCATTAAATAGCATGAAAACTAGCAACATCGTAATTTTTGATTATGATAGACCAATATATTGCTAATAACCTAGAGAAGTTTCAAAAATATTTATCGAGGGATTTCGGAAATAATTACAAATTTGCGATAAAAACATAGAAAATCGTATTTTTTATTATGAAATACTGACTTTGGCATTAAATAGCATGAAAACTAGAAACAGCGTAATTTTTGATTAGAACATTAATGGATAGACTAATATATTGCTAATACACTAGAGAAGTTTCAAAAATATCTATCGAGGGATTTGGCAAATATTTACAAATTTGCTATTAAAACATACAAAATCGTATTTTTTTTATGAAATGCTGACTTTGGCATTAAATAGCATGAAAACTAGCAACATCTAATTTTTGATTATAAGATTAATAGATAGACCAATATATTGCTAATAAACTAGAGAAGTTTAAAAAATATTCATCGAGGGATTTCGGAAATAATTACAAATTTGCGATAAAAACATAGAAAATCGTATTTTTTATTATGAAATACTGACTTTGGCATTAAATAGCATGAAACACCGTAATTTTTGATAATATAATAACGTTTTTTTTATGAAATGCTGACTTTGGCATTAAATAGCATGAAAACTAAAAACACCGTAATTTTTGATTATAACATTAATGGATAGACCAATATATTGCTAATAAACTAGAGAAGTTTCAAAAATATTCATTGAGGGATTTTTGAAATATTTACAAATTTGCGATAAAAACATAGAAAATCGTATTTTTTTAATATGAAATACTGACTTTGGCATTAAATAGCATGAAAACTAGAAACACCGTAATTCTTGATCATTAATGGATATATATATATATATATATATATATATATATATATATATATATATATATATATATATATATATATATATTATAGTAATAAATGTTAATAAGGACATTTACCTTTTATTCCAATTATATTACAGCTGTGAATCCAAGCAAGAATAATTGTATAAATGATAATTTTTAGTCGGAAGGTAGACTAAAAATTATCATTTACACACTATCTATAGGAATCACTATAAGGAATCTAATTAAAATAATTGTCAAATAGCATCATACATTTTGTTTGTAGAAATTACTTGAATCCACTGTATTCGAATAAAACGTGTAGTTGTTCCCCGCAATTTAAATGTCTAGTCAGCATTATCAATTTACTTTTTGCTATTTATTTTATCCATTTATCTCGGGAGCGTGTGTGTGTACTTTCTGCAGGAAGAGTGGCGACCTGTTTAAATTTTATCGCACACGGTGCGAATTCCCCAGTATATTGTTAGGATCCTCGGAGAGTTTATGTCAGCACTACACTGCAGGACTATATACTGATTGCGGTTATGTAACGTCGGGGGCGGCGGTTTTTTTTTAGTCGCTGTTGCTTCTACCGCCGCCAGCGGCGGGCGCGGTACGCTCACGTTCTCCGGTGATTGATTTATCTAAACCCGCGCGCGGAGCTTGTGTTGGTGACTTGGATTAATTAATTTGATCTTACTTTTATCCGATTTTTAGCGCGGCCATTATTTCGCAGCCGGGTGGCGTTTCGCACATATTTTTTATTTCTATTTTTATTTTTTTTGCGCTCTTTTCTAGGTCGAGCTTATTATAACGGGTTATTAATTAAAACGCCTTCCGCTCCAGCGGTCCCTGTACACAATGCGAAACACGATAACGGGGTCATTTGTTATTTTTGGCCCGATTGTTGGTTTGATAGCCACGGGGTCGATCCGTAAAACATGTTAATTCTAGATAAACTCTTGACATGTTATGCAGCAAAATAACTATCTGTCATCGGAATTATCGGAGGAGCTCGAAAATGGCTACTAGAGTTGAAACTAGTTGCAAAGTGTAACTGAAGTGTGATAAAAAAACAAAGAAAAAAATCGTTTTATATAACCATCTGGAATAATATTCACACTTTTGCGAACTGTGTTTTGTATATTTGTAATACGTTATTATATGTAATTCCTAATTGTTGAATTCAGACATTGAAGACATTTATACCTACTAAGTTGCCGGCAACTTTTTAAATTTTTTAATTTATCTATTTTTAATTTTTTTTATTATACAACTAACCCCCTAGGAGAAAAGTTAAACGCCATCTGGCGGCACCACATATTGTGTGAATTCATCCTCACTAGCTGAGCTACACTGATGAGATCTAATAATATTAAAATCTAGATATGTAGATTGCTAAGAGGTCGGTTCACACTTATATAGAACTACATGTCTTTACTTGTTGATAATGCAGCCTATTCTTCAAACCCTACCTTCCGTAAGAAGTTCCTCATATTTGTTAAATCCCAATAATAATATAGAATAATCTATATTCTATATATAATAATATAGAATAATCTATATTCTATATATAATAATATAGAATAATCTATATTCTATATATAATAATATAGAATAATCTATATTCTAAATATAAAAAACTTCTATCTTTATAGGGCTATCAGCCGTGAGGCTTTTCCGCCGGTCAAGGGAGAAGCTCAGAGGAGTTTAATCACCCGGTATTTACCTTAACTTCATAGAAAACCTCTGAAAAACTGTGAAAGGTGATTTGCGAAAATTCGGTAACCTCTGGGGATCGAACTCAGGCTCCCCAATGCTCAGTACGAGACAGACGACGCCTCTAACCACTCGGCCACTGAGCTGGGTTCTAAATATAATAATATAGAATAATCTATATTCTATATATAATAATATAGAATAATCTATATTCTATATATAATAATATAGAATAATCTATATTCTATATATAATAATATAGAATAATCTATATTCTATATAATAATTATTATTATAGGGAGAGAATTAATCTTTATCAAAGCTTTATCAACCAAAGGCATTTCTGTAGTGCACTGGCCAATCATAAACTGACTATGTTAGATGCTTATCGATTTATATGAAAAACTCGCTTGAAAGAAGGTCAATAAAAATTGTGGTTACTTTTATTTAAGCTCAATAAATCAGATATTAATCGTTACTTTTGTTACACCCTGTGTTTGAACTGTGTATAAATGTATCTACACTCCCGCGCAGTATTTTTTCGCAAACAAAATTTACTTTTACTATTGTAACATGCCACAAAAACCTGGCAGCAAAGTAATTTAATTGCGCCAGCCGTCGGCACCGCGCAAGATATCTGATTGATGGACGGCTCTCTGCCGGGGCGCTTTTACTTTATTTGCTCCTGCAGCTAAACGATTGGATCCTTTGCGACTATTTGAGCATTAAATTAAAGAATCGAAAGAGTGGGATGAAAATCAATCTAGGCCCTGAAGTGTTACAAATCTTTCAAGGGCGCAATTAAGTTTGCCATCGTCCCAACAACTAAAACAAACGAGTACATTTTTTAAATAATTATTTAATTTAGTTACTTTAAATTTTATGATCATTTAAAAAATAATTTATAGGGAGTATATTTCCATTATTAAACCGATTATCTATTCGCCATATAGAATGCGAATTCGAACAATATATCGTTTATTCCGGCGGTATTCCTGCACGGGCAGGAATAAAAGCTACTGCCGTAAAATGTACTCTACGGCTTCCTTTTATAGCATCAATAGAACGCCAGCAAATGCTCCATATAAACTCTTGTCGGCGAAAATAATTTAGTCTTTGTAATAAATATTTGCATTCGCGAAACAATGTTTCGCATTATGCCCGGGAATAATACTGCTGTTAAGATTTAATAAACACGCCAACGTACTGGAATATTCCAGCTTATAATTGGTTTTATAATCTAGGCAAAAAGGGGTAAGTATATAAATGAGCGTAGTTATTGCCTGCTGTTTCTCATGCGGCGATGCACTGAAATCTACCAAACAAAAACGATCTCGACTTTTTTTTTAAACATGTTATACACACGAATTGTATTTAGCAGAAATAAATTATATAAACCTTTATAGTCATCTGTGCATAAACTTTCTTGATGTGTGATGCTTAACTGCTAACAGTTTACACACAAAATAACATTAGATGTATTATATGTTAACAATTAACTGTCTCAAGTTATAACAAAAAGGTTATATAATAAAATTTATTTCGTCGTATTATTGCTATTTATTTGATTATATGTATCATTAACCCTTACACCACATTGTGGTAGAAATTGGTAGTATATTGAAATTATTGCTGTTCAGGCACACGGAATGACTATAAATTACTAAAAGTAGTTAATACTTTTAATAATTTATAGTCATTCCGTGTGCCTGAACAACAATCAACATCTCGATGGGCCAATTCTTGACAAATGCTATTTGAAAAAAAATAGCTTTTTTTTTTGAAAAATACATAACTTTTTTGAGGTGGATAAAAAAAATTTGAAAAAATTCTGAGAACCGTTTTTCATAGGGTAGAAAAAGATAAAAAATTTCAAGCAAATCCAAAAAGAGTCGGTGTCATGGAATGACCCATATATTCGCTTATCATCCGAGAGCTGTTCTGAACTGGTCTTAATTGGCTTAGAACAGCTCCCGAACGATAAAGAAAGCGGTATATGAAATAACGCGCCAATAATGTGCATAAAAATACCAGAAGCTTCATTATAAGTGTTAGTCCCTAAAAACTTCCATCATAAAGCAATAATCCCATCTTACACACTTCATATAATTCAACATAATTTCTAGTCGAATTTACAATAGAATAAAAAAAATTAGCTCAAGAACAGCGTCTAGAATTTCCTCCTCCCGTGCCATTTAAAATCGCGGCGGAATTCCTCTGTCGAGGGCGGCGACGTCGCGTCGTAATCCTGGCCGATTATGGGGGGCGGATGAGGCGGTAGGTAGATATAGCCCATAAGCAAATATCTCCCAGCGAATTTAATCAATTTAATCAGAACCTAAAGATTAACATCGTTAAGCGACATCGCGCCTTTAAAAGTGGGCCAACTGCGCGCCGCGCTAATCCCCCGGGCTGGGGGTGTCGCTGTCACTTTGTTAAATTGACAGTCGGCCGCCTCAGGAAAATGAGAGGCGACGTCATAACACCCGTGACAACATCCCGACGGTGAAAGGGGTGGCAAAGCGATAATTATGCAAATTCTTTATTGTGGCAGATTTTAGTATCGAGTGCGGGCGGTTTAATGCTGAAAAGTAGGATGGAATTATTTGCCTAATGCGGGTTTATGGGTGTAATTATTATTTATTAGTTGGCAGGCAAGACGGGTCCCGATTTTAATTTCAGCTTTTTTGTTTGTTTTGAATGTGAAAACTGTCGAGGAGATTTTTTTTTGACAACTGTTAATCCGTGGAAGATTTTTTTTGTACAATTCATTTCGGCGCGGCTCGTACTACGGGACTGTTCTGTCATTTCAAAGCTTCAGTGTGTGTGTTTACGTTAGTTTTAAAATGTTTCGATCGCAAATAACTTTGTGGGCAACAAAGTTGAAATTGTATTCATGATATATACAATATGTGTACGGTCAACACTATTTCAAATAGTTTATTTGCTAGTTTCAGATTCTATTATGTACATTGTTCTGATATAATCCAAATAAATAAAATATTAAACATAGGGAAATAACTAAAAAGTCATTATTTCCTTTATTATTTTGAGGAATAGTAATTTACACTTGGCTATTTGAAAATATTTTAACATATATTTGTATAAATAACTTTGTGGACAATAAAGTTGAAATTGTATGCATGAAATATACAATAAGTGTACGGTCAACACTATTTCAAATGGTTTATTTGATAGTTTCAGATACTATTACATTGATCTGATATAATCCATATAAATAACATATTAAACATAGGGAAAAAACTAAAAAGTCATTACTTCCTTTATAATTTTGAGGAATATTAATATACACGTGGTTATTTGAAAATCATTGACATAAAATATCTTTTTTTTTTTACAAAAATCCGCTATATCTCTATAAAAGGCTTACTAGAATGTAAGAGCATTTTATAGAGATATAGCGATACAAAATTGGTACTTTGTCTAGTAAACTAAAATAATAAAAAATATCATTACTAGGGTGTATAGTAATGATATTTTTTATTATTTTAGTTTACTAGACAAAGTACCAATTTTGTATCGCTATATCTCTATAAAACGCTCTTACATCCTAGTAATGATATTTTTATTATTTTAGTTTAATAGACAAAGTACCAATTTTGTATCGAAGTCCCTAGTGGTATATTTTTATAGTAAAGAGAATCCCCTAAAGCAGTTTTTCTGCCTATTGCGTCCCACACATGCAATTAATATGAAGCTTTTAAAACCAATAGTATGACAATCACCGCTAGCTACACCGAATAATTTCCCTCAATTTTTTTTGGTGAGCTCATATTATTGATAGGCCCGTGGGACGGGGATGATTCATCATCCGATAAGAATACGTGCGGGCCCGCCGCGAGTGATCTCTATCCCCATACGTGTGAGTGGTTATGCGGTCGTCAGTTTAGAGGGGGCCCCTGGGCGCCCATCAAGTGTCGGGGCGGCATGAGTGATGACATCGGACAGATCCAAGCCGTCGTTCGTCACAAAGGACATCGGTAAACGGAGCATTGTCATGTCCGGACTTTAAAGTCCCTCCCCGCGTATATAAATGGTGTCTTTCTGAGCGCGCGCGTACCGGAAGCTGCAGCGCGAATTAAGTCCGTTTCAGAGAGCTTTCGCTGCTGCCATTTCTCGCATCCGCGAACGCGGAGAGGTTTTCGAAATAGAGGAATTTATTTACGAATTATAATTGGTTACGTTCATTTCATAATGGAGCGCTCCCATTGCGCCTCATGAATATTAATTCGAAATCCAGAGCTGCACGTGGCACGTATTCGCATTCTCAAACGTATTTAGCAAAAATACTTAAATCAACTGGGTAATTCTATTTTTGTTTGTTCAATAAACGTAGTTTATTCCGACCCGGATTTTCGGTACTATTAGTTGTTGGGCTATACAACTAACGATAGAAACCATTTCGTTTTTTCATATCTAACATAGAGCCTACAATGACTGAAAATTTGATGATAATTGGTCATTTCACCCTACACGAAATGCAAATTAGTTTTGGATTTAAACGAAGGTTCGAATCGCCATCGAG
This sequence comes from Lordithon lunulatus, assembly GCA_963942505.1. Classification (NCBI taxonomy): domain Eukaryota; kingdom Metazoa; phylum Arthropoda; class Insecta; order Coleoptera; family Staphylinidae; genus Lordithon; species Lordithon lunulatus. Next base: position 54,890,065 of record OZ012668.1, on the reverse strand, counting down.
GGTGTAGCCTTTTTACATATTGTAACTCATAATACCATTAGTATAATAAGTATTTTGAATGAATTGTAATCCTTAAAGTAGGGAGTTGATTTATAAGTAATAATAATCCCTATCGGACATTTCGGAATTTCGCGCAGCCATATAAATGATCAAACTACGTAAGAGGCCTGTAAAAATATATAAAAGTGGATCCGTGTCAATCTAAAAAATACATTTTGTAACCACTATTGGGTTAGCAACAAATGGTGAAAATTTAAAAAAAATCTCCGTGGGCTATGATAGAAAATTAAATAATTTTGACTTTGACCACCGTCAAAAACTTATTGAGCGTCATTTTTGGATTTTTCATTTTACCCCATGTTGACCTATAGCTATAATTTTTTACAATAGAACTGTTTAGAAACCAGTAAAGCTATGTTTTAGCAGCAATATGGTTTTATTTAAATAAAGGTTTGTATTCACATCAATCTGTAATCAACCGTCCACGTATATGGTTTAATTAATTAAAAATCGATGTAAAATAGATAGATATATAGATAGATATAGAAAAATGTATCCCTGGCAATCTAAAAAAATACTTTTTGGAACCACTATTGGGTTAGCAAAAATCTCCGTGGGCTATGATGGAAAATTAAATAATTTTGACTTTGACCACCGTCAAAAACTTATTGAGCGTCATTTTTGGATTTTTGATTTTACCCCATGTTGACCTAATGTAGCATAAACAATATACAATAATTTAAATAAAAATAATATTGCTAAATAATTCGTAATTCCTTCAGCAACAAAGTCCAACCATAGATTTCGGGTCAACTTTGACAGCTTCTAAAAAATACTTGCTATCATTTTTTGCAATAGGACTTTTTCGAAACCACTAAAGCCATGTTTTAGCAACAATATGGTTTGATTTAAACAAAGGTTTGTATTCACATGCATCTCTAATTAACCATCAACGTATATGGTTTAATTAATTAAAAATCGAAATAAAAAAATGTATCCCTGCCATTCTAACAAAATACTTTTTGTAACCACTATTGGGTTAGCAACAAATGGTGAAAATTTGAGGAAAAAAAAACTCCGTGGGCTATGATGGAAAATTAAATAATTTTTGCTTTGACTGCTGCCAAAAAATAGTAGGGTCTAATTTTTTAATTTTTTATTCCAATCTATGCTGACCTTGTAAGTGTTAATCATTACAGAAAATATAAACACGTTCCTTATTTTATAATCGATTTTATTGATTTTTTACCAAGCCGTATACTAACAAGTTTAAGTTCAAAATTAATTTAAAAAAAATCTAAAGCCACTGAAACTTTAAAAAAATATGTTTGATGATTACTATTAAATTCTAAACAAAACATGAAAATTTTGAAAAAAAAAACTTCGCGGGCTAAGCTGACATGTATAAACCATTATACCAAAAATCAAATATTTTTATTGCTCCACTACTGGAGAATCATAACCCGCGTCGCGACCCTCGCGGCCGCCGGAATGATCGGAAATTGATATCTTCACGCCGGTGAGGAAGGATATATAATAATATTTTAATATTACGAGTACACTTTTCTATAATAGAATATACTCCGTTATTTAATTTTAATTAAAACATAAACCTATATCTGAATTAAATTCCATCCGATGGCAAAATGTAGCGCTCTCTGCGGGCATTAAATCCGAAATAACCAGTCTTCGGAAAGATAACAATGTAAATCCCATCTAAATCAAAAATGTGTAATACAAATTGAATTGGCGATAAAGTTGCGCCGCCGCCGCCGCTGTTGCTGTGTGCGGCTCCGCGGTCCGCAGGCCTCGCCATAAAGTTCGCAGCATTGCGCGTTTTGCATACATTCCGCTGCGATGATTATCGGTAAATAAATTGTTTTAAATTGTTTGTCCATGGCTTCCAGAGTGACTGATAAGCCGTATCGATGAACGGTTATTACGGCACCAGCGCTGTATTTCACTAGCCGCCGCCCGACCGCCCCACCCCCTAGTCGCGCCGTGTGTGCGTTTGTGTGTGTTATATGCAAACGCCCGATCGCCCAGTTGGATATTGTATAATTGTATATGGCTCGAAAATTAAATTGTGATTTATACGATCGGTCCGGCCGATTATCGAACATCGACCTGGAATTATTAAACGCTGGGGGGGCGGCGGATTAAAATATGCACGGTCTAATGCGGGGCTGGTTGCGGTTTGAGAAGTTTTTACTTTACTTTAATAAGGGAATTTAAGAATAATTAAACGTAATGAAATAAAAAACTTTAAAATAACTAGTTTATACGAAATATATATATATATATATATATATATATATATATATATATATATATATATATAAACCGATGTTCCTAGCTCTAGCTTATTAGGGTAGTGCAACAATATAACGCAATTTAGTTCAAGTACACTTTACTTCCTTTTTTCCCAATATTTCGCTAAAACAGCTACTTCATCAGGGTTCGGAGTACGTGAAATTAGCTATAGACAAATGATACAAGTAACCCCCTAGGAGGAAAGTTAAACGCTATCTGGCGGCACCACATCAAACAGCAATGCACACCCATATGGTAATAACCGTCAACATGCTCATACCATCAGGATTACCTGGTAGTGCCCTCTATGGAATAATATTTGAACCGAGTGCTTGAGATATCAGCACAAGGCCAATCTTATAAAACATATACAACCAAGGCCAATCTTATAAAACATATACCACCAAGGCCAATCTTATAAAACATATACAAGTGCGAATCCACCTCTTAGTAATTTACATACCTACAACATTTCGAGGTTATTAGATCTCATCAGTGTAACTCAGCTAGCGAGATGGATTCACATTTGTATATGTTTTATAAGATTAGCCTTGTGCTGATATCTCAAGCACTCTGTTGGAATATTATTCTATAGACGGCACTACCCGGTAATCCTGATGGCATGAGCAAGATGACGGTTATTACCGGTGTGCATTGCTAATTGATGTGGTGCCTCCAGATGGCGTTTAACGTTCCCCCTATGGGGTTAGTTGCAACATTTTTATATATAACCACTCGAGATGTTGTGTGAATTCATCCTCACTAGCTGATCTACACCGATGAGATCTAATAAGATCGAAATCTAGATATGTAGTTTGCTAAGAGGTGGATTCACACTTGTATATAGCTGTAGAGATGTTATATGCAACCCACAAATGGTAGTTGCAGGAATGTAATTCCTTAGAAGAATGGATGAAGATGACTAATTTTGACTCGATACATAAACAACTTCAAACGTTATGATTATGTCAAAAAAAACTCGCTATTAAGTGACACATAATATCGAGTTTTTTGACCATATTTGCTCTCTAGAGAAAAAGTCGCATTACTTTATTACATAATATATTATTTTTATTGAATGTTAAGTTAATGAGGAATCAATCTAAGATTAACGAATTACAATAGTTTGAAATTGGTTTTCGAAAAACTTTTTATCATAAATACCAAAAGGTCATTTTAGACAAGACAATTTCTTAGCTCAAAAACTGTTCAAGAAATGAATTCATATATCCTTCTCCCATACAATTTGTCCTTAACAAATAGAACGCGTTATATTTTTCCATTCAATCTACCATCAAATTCAATATTTCAAATAATTTTCTGTAGGATACGAGATAATTTAGATTGTCTCGCATCTTGACTAACTTTTGAGTCAAGAAATTGTCTTGTCTAAAACGATCTTAACGGAATGATGTATATGGTTGTCAAAAAAAAAACTGGGTTTACAAAGTCAACAAAAGCAAGTACTAAAAGCATATTTGTAATCCGAAATTGCATCCGCCAAACTATTTCCCGGGGCGGCGCGGAAAAGTTTAAAGCGTGTGCGTGATCAATACAGTTAGTTCGCGAGGAAGCTGTAAAAAAGTTATAAGAAAACCTGTAACCCAATACAAGTAATTTACTCCCCCCGGGGAAGGTGGGCGCCCTCCGGTGTTCGAGCGTTGCGCGGCGCGCGCGATAAATCACCGAGATACCCCCCTAGCCGCGGCGGTGTTCACACTGAGACACCATTAACATCTCGCACTCATGGGAATTACACACCACCACCGCCGCCACCGCAAACAGTTTTCTTATTTATGGCGGAGGCCCCCGGGCGGTATAATCCCAGCGCAAACTATTTTTCTTATCGGTTCGTGACGGCGCCGGGGCCGGCGGGGATTGCGAGCGCCAAACGGCGGCGACATTATTTTATAAGACAATGCGCCCGAGTTAAAACAATTTAACTATTCGGCTCTCATTACTGGGAAAGTGAGCTAGCTCGCGCGAAGGGGCGGTAGGGTGTTGGCGGGGGCGCGTACGGGCGGCCGCTTTGTCTGTCGTCCCATTGTGCCGACGACTGAATTACCAAATGAATATACCCCCTAATCCAATTGAACCTGTTCAGCTGATAGAGACAGACTTGTCCTATAAGCCTGCCTTTCAACCTGGACCGCCATAGAAAATGGGAAGAGTTATCTTTTACCAAGGCTTTTGTTCAAATAAACACGTCCCCCTGTTACAATGAAACTGTAGTTTTTATTTTGATGTTTGTTATTCCGCCTTCACGGGGGCTTTATACTTGGACGCTCTTTTTTCTACACGGCGCTTTGTGCTTGAGAACAATGTTTGCAACTTCTTCCGGGGATGCTATTGAAACGCTATACTGTCACTTTCTATTTGTAGTTTGATTGGGAGAAATAAATCGGTATTGTAATTTCACTATTCTAATCATTACTATCAGTTCTCTGACGACGCTAGCTTCCCAACAAAAATATCATATCCTAGCATATCCTTGCGCGAGAATATGGCCCTATTCGTTTGGCTACTACTAGTGACTAGTAGTCACACATGCTGATATCACGCTCATACTAATAGTACAGCGTGACGCGCCAGCACGTGTCACTACTAGTCACTAGTAGTAGCCAAACGGACCTATATGTTATTTTGTGGTATATATTTAAAATGAGGGTAATCAAATTTATGAACTATAAATAGATCAAAATATGCATTATCACAAGAAAATGCGGGAAACACAAGCTGCACACAATTATTCTGATAATTCTGAGTCAATATAACGTCTCTTTTGAGTTGTATACCGACATTATAATTAGTAAGCAGATGATCATAAGACAAAACACCGAAATATAAATTTGCAGAATATAGAAATGCCAGCACTATGTCACAATTTAAACCAGGTAAGGGGCAAGTTTTCTTTACAAAAGGCCAACTACAAATTAAAAACAAAATATTGTGCGGGATGCATATAAGAAACTAAAATTATTTCTTTATTAACAAAATAAACCGGGTACTATCGCCCAAAATATTTATATAATGCGGTGAAAATTTTATACCACATAATTTTCTTTTTAATTTTAATCATACAAAAATAATTACAATTGATAACATACCGTACGTGGTTCATAAATAAGCAATTACTGCAAAGCCGTGCGTTATATGGACTATGCGTATATGGTGGATGCGCCGGGCGAATTTAATGTTATTAATTTTCCTTATATTGTCACGTAGTGATATTTCTCTAATCAAATTGAATTATATTTTTACAAATAACCAACTATGATCTATGCGAAAATTTATGATTATTAATTACTTTATAGCTTCAAATCAGAGGTCAGTAGATTTTTTCGGTAGCGCTTTCCAAGTTTATATTCGGAAGTGGCGTTTTCGCGCCCGGGGGGTGAGACGGGTATAAAATGGTCATATTGCACAAGGAAAACCTCAGAATTTCTCAAACATAAATACTGAGATGAATCTCTAAGTCGGCAGTCAACCTAACAAATGCTTAAATACCAATACAACCAAACCGGAGTGAACTTATCCCCTATGATCCCAGCCTCTAACCGCGCGGCGCCGTGGGTCCGCGCGCACGGCAGATTGTTTGCGGGTCTGTACTGACCAATTGGGGTGACCAATAAAATCCAAATTTTGAGGAATTCTTTATTAATGTCTTGCCGATCATAATATATATATCTAAAAAAAAAATTAATAATTTTTATAGGCGTTTTTGTATAATATATGTTGTAACGTAAATTATTATTTTTGACCATGATGCGCAATGTTCCCGGATTTGAAAAAAATTGCCTAATGTTTATAACAATATGATAAAGTAAAATTGAAAGTCTGAATACCGGCAGATTGGTTTTTCTATTTTTTTTTAAATTTTAAACATTTACGCTCATGTCTGGATAATCCGATTTTAGAGGCTGAGTCCATAAAAAAATAATGCGACATATTTTGTTTAATTTTTTTTTAGATCTTGGTTCAGAACATATCAGTGCACCAGTTGGCCGAAGGAAATTGAAAAATTTTGATTCTAAGTATTTTTTTTTGCGACTAACTTTTATATCATTATTATTATTTTTGACCATGATGCGCAATGTTCCTGGATTTGAAAAAACTTGCTTAATGTTTATAACAATATGATAAAGTAAAATGGGAAGTCTGTATACCGGCAGGTTGGTTTTTCTATTTATTTTTTTAATTTTAAACTTTTACGCTCATGTCTGGATAATCCGATTTTATAGGCTGAGTCCATAAAAAAATAATGCAACATATTTTGTTTAATTTTTTTTTGGATCTTGTTTCAGGATATATCAGTGCATCAGATGGCCGAAGGAAATTGAAAAATTTTGATTCCAAGTATTTTTTTTTTGGCAACTAACTTTTATATCATTATTATTATTTTTGACCAAGATGCGCAATGTTCCCGGATTTGAAAAAAAATTGCCTAATGTTTATAACAATATGATAAAGTAAAATTGAAAGTCTGTATACCGGCAGGTTGGTTTTTCTATTTTTTTTTAATTTTAAACTTTTACGCTCATGTCTGGATAATCCGATTTTAGAGGCTGAGTCCATAAAAAAATAATGCAAGATATTTTGTTTAATTTTTTTTGGATCTTGTTTCAGGATATATCAGTGCATCAGATGGCCGAAGGAAATTGAAAAATTTTGATTCTACGTATTTTTTTTTTGGCGACTAACTTTTATATCATTATTATTATTTTTGACCATGATGCGCAATGTTCCTGGATTTGAAAGAAATTGCCTAATGTTTATAACAATATGATAAAGTAAAATGGAAAGTCTGTATACCGACAGGTTGGTTTTTCTATTTTTTTTTTAATTTTAAACTTTTACGCTCATGTCGGGATAATCCGATTTTAGAGGCCATAAAAGTCCATAAAAAAATAATGCAACATATTTTGTTTAATTTTTTTTTGGATCTTGGTTCAGGACATAGCAGTGCATCAGATGGCCGAAGGAAATTGGAAAATTTTGATTATATTTTTATATTTTGATCCAGGAACATTGCGCATCATGGTCAAAAATAATAATAATGATATAAAAGTTAGTCGCCAAAAAAAAAATACGTAGAATCAAAATTTTTCAATTTCCTTCGGCCATCTGATGCACTGATATATCCTGAAACAAGATCAAAAAAAAAATAATAAAATAATAAATAATAAATAATAAAAATAATAATAATGATATAAAAAAAAATAAAAAAATAGAAAAACAAATTTTCCGGTATACAGACTTTCCATTTTACTTTATCATATTGTTATAAACATTAAGCATTTTTTTTTTTAATAAGTTCACTCCGGTTACAACTAAGCTCGAGCCATTCTCAACTTAGCCGCATGTAAAGTACAGTAATGTTTAGTAAGATTTATTGAACCTTTTTTAAAGATTGATATTTATTGTATTTGTGAAATCGTTGAAAGTAATTGTAATAAGTATATGACTTGCATTCAGACTTTTTGGACTTAATAAGTAATTATCATTCTTACTAACATCCCGATGTATATGTCTCGTCATGACTCGCAGCCAAACGCTTAAGCTACCCTAATAGTTGCGGTAATGCAAGAACAATAGAGCTAGTACAAATTAAACAATTTATTAATCTAAAATAGTACACTAAACCCCTTAGTCGTGACAATATTATAGTACTAACAGGCGGAAAGGCCCAAGAAGGGTCGATAGCTCGATAAAAATTGCTTATCTATAGAAATAACAATTTTTTTTGAGTGTTACTTTTATTTCTATTTGTATTTTTATTTTTATGTATTTTTGTTGTATTTGTTGTTGTTGAAGATCAGTTATTTGTGAGTTAAATGCCAAATAAAGGTCTTTTTTTTAGAATTAACAATTAAAATTAATCTTTAGTTTTTTCTTAAATTTTTTATTGAATGATATAATCTTTGTGGATGGATGTGACCAGGTTCATAGATAAATCTAACTTTTAATTCTCATGCTGATTATGTACTAAGAGATATGTCTATAAAAATTGGGTAATTTAATAGAATTAGTAAAAATCTAAAAAAAAAACAAATTAAATGAAGATTCCATCTTTATCATCATCAATTTTCATAGACAACGAAAAATCTGTCTAAATAACTATATGGTGATTGTTATTACCAGATACAAACATCCACAAATATACAAGAGTAGTAAAGAGTGGGAACGAGAAACCTATAATTGATTATATCTTAGTGGAAATGGCGTACAACAAAAGTGTAGCAAACACAAGAGTAACAAATGGAGTGTAAATTCACATCACTGCATGTCAACGATAGAATTGTCGAAACCCTATAGAAGAGAGGGACAAACAAAGTAAAGGCCAAAAGCAAAAAAGGAAAATTAAAACATATAAATTTAAAGAAGTTGCAGTAAGCCAAAAACCTGTAGAAATCGATATCAAAAAGCACAAACACTAATAGATGTCCCTAAAGGGTCACAAGAACTAGATTGACTATATTATGATAGATTCTAGACGCCTGTCAAATATACTAAATGTACGATGCTATAGAGGACCCAACTCCCACGACCACTATTTGGTCAAGGTGAGATTCAGAAACCGTATTTAGTATATTATACCGCCCCCGGTCCCACCATTCGTTAATTAAAATACCTGTTAAGATTTTGTAGTCCTTGTACTCCTTTCAACGACATTCAGGACGATCCTGGTATAGGTTTATCAGTTCTAAAACGCTTTCGTTTGTCCACTACAGCGTTTCTCTACGGCGTCTTGACTCGCAACTGCAGGATGACCACTATTTGGTCAACTACTTAACAAGCAGTGGAATCTAGAAAAGATAAAAGACGACAATCAAACGCAAGCACTTTTTCACGAAAATGTCGACACGCTGCTCCACACTAACACTAACCTGAGCCCCGCTAAGGTCGATTAGAGGAAAAGTGGCAAAGTATAAAGAAGGCCGTGACTATGGCAACTAAAAGCTAGATGGAAGAGGCATCGAAACAGAAGATGGAACAGCTGGTTTGACATAGACATAGGAGTGTCATGCTAAATATAAAACAAGAGCCAAGATGTTGCAAAGGAGAATTAGAGCCATAGAACAAGAATACGAAATTGTGCGCATCGGAAGCCCGTACCAGCCCAGAGTGATAAACGAAAACGGCTATTATGTTACTACTTATACGACATTTTAGATGATACCTATCTTAAAGTAAAATAGAGTACGTTCTATATAAAATCGTATATTTTATATAAAATTGTGCATTCAAACTGCGAAGCAGAAATTGTTAAGAATACAGCCGTGCCGGATTTCACCCCTGGCCGCTGATCATTAATTCCGCTGAATCAGACGCCGTCCTTTTTCCCGCCAAACACGCGCCCGTTCAACCGAAAGCGATCATTCTCCCCGGGGCGCGCCAATTAACAATTTAATTACAGCCGGACACGCCGGGGCTCGTTGTCAAAGCGCCTTATTGCAGCCTGGCGCGCAAGAAGCGGAATATCCTTTTTATCCTTCTTCTCCCCCTCGGGGGGACGCAGGGCGAGGTTCAATATTTTATAAGGCTAGTCGCGGCCCGACGTAACATATGTTCAACATGACATCATGAAATAATTAGATAATAAATCACTCCGAGCGGAAGTAATATTGCCGGGGCTTTAAACTGTTATAAAAGTAACTTTGTCAAAAGAGAGAGCTTGCTGTACGTCCGGGCGGAATTAACACGGGAAATAGTACACACAAATAAAAGAGGATAGCGATTGATTGATCGCGGAAGTAAATTACTACATGGCGGCGCGCGCGGGTGGGCTGTGGGAGTGGACGTTTTGTTGCTTCGGGGGTGATTGCGAGATGGTGAAACGGTGTCGACGCCAGAAATAAATTTTAATCGGAGGAAAAAATAAGGTCGCTGGTGAATATGAGGGTTTCTTATTGGTTACTTATTGTAAGCTTTTATGGCGCACATAAAGCGGAACATGGGCTTTTATAAGAATTGTTGGATGTAATTCCGGTCGTGGTACATTAAAAATCGCTACGGTTTTTACGATGCGTTAAGCTTGTCCACATGTAGCAAGTTATTGAGTAACATATTACCAACTTGATCAACACATATCCAATTACCGCACAACCTAATCAAATGTGAAACAATGTCTTATGGATGATAACTGTTCTTTTTTGATACCACTAAAGTGATGTCTTATAAACAAAATTGTGAAATAAAAATATTCGTGTATAGGCACATACATTTGTTATAAATAAAAAATGATTTTACAAATATTTTACTCGGTACAACGACCATTGATCTCTAAAGAAAAGTAACAAACTTTAGAATCTTTATATAAATATATCGAGCTTCAATTTTAATTACAGGCGAGAACCGTTAAATTTAATGCAACCTAGTGTTTTTGATAATTAGATTATACATAAAATAAATACAATGCGATCTATACATTAGGCATACAAATTGTTTCCAGATCATTTATGATTTTTGTTTGCCCGGCGCATTCACCATTATTTACGCCCATGAGTTGTTCTCTGTATAAAAAAATACAACGATTTCTGGTACTATCGTATGCCGTATACAAAAAAACACGTTTCCATTAGATGTTTTAGTTATATTCCCTATCACTACCTATCTATCTAATTATATCTCGATTGAAATCTATTATTTCTGTTTCAAGAACTACTTTTATTCTGTAAAATATGTTAATAAAAATTACAATTAAGGTATAATAAATGTATTCTGGTATGCATTATTAAAATTTGGCAATTTCATTCAAAAGTTAAGATGATTTAGTCACGAAATTAAATGTATACACCAAACGTGCGCCAATTAGTAGTTGTAATTATTATGAAATTAATTTTCCGGCGTCATGATTAAAAACAATTTAATTTAGTAGCGCGCTCTTCAAAACTAACAACGCGGTCAGACAAACTAATAACGGGCCACGGGCACCCAACAGTTTGTTTGCCGTGCAAAAATTAAATTCGCTGGGGTTTTCATATTTCAACGGAATATAATTCCGCGCCGCCGAATTACCGCTTTCATATGGCGCTAAATGCAATTTTATAAATGCAATCTGTTTGGGCGCCTGTCGGATTACGACATTACGGTGACGCTAATTTTAATTTTAATCCGCGCAAATTAAACAAATCTGTTTCAACCAACATCTGTGCGTGTTTTCGTTTTTTTACTAAAAACCCTGTTGGGTGTTGCCATAGTAGTGATTGACAAGCTCCTTACAGTTATATATCACTGGTGCTTGGTCAAGTCATCATTTTTACAAAAATAAGGTTTTTAAGTCTTTTTAATCAAAAAATTCAGCTCTGTCCATTGGTACAAACGGCTTGTAAACTGTACATTTCCTGACTTAAGCCCTTTTGCCCAAACACCAGTGATATATAATTGCAAGGTGCTTGTCAATCACTATTATGACAACCCCCAATAGGGTTATATATATATATATATATATATATATATATATATATATATATATATATACATATATATGTATAAGTTATTTTTGGGAAACCGCAAAGGCAGTGAAACTTCTTTTATAATATATCAATATTTCGCTCGTTTAATTTCGAGAATCATCAGGATAATTAAGCAGAGTTAATGAACATAGAAACTGGCAATTAACAGAATTTACAAAAAAAAAATTAATTCAGATTTGGTGCTTTAGTCAACAAAGCGCAAAATCTGAATTGAAATTTTTTGATTTTTTTTTTTTTAAATTATGTTAATTGCCAGTTTCTAAGTTCATTGATATATTATAAAAGGAGTTTCACTGCCCTCGCTGTTTCCCAAAAATAACTTAAATAACCTAAATAATGTATTTTTGAATTCATGGTGAGATGGAAGATCAGTTTGAATATTTTCAACCTGAATCGCACCAATGTGGTTTCTAAAAAATTACGCTAGTCTTTAAATTCAAATGTAATATGTCTCTATATCATGGTTGTAATTATTATGAAATAAATTTATTTGTTATTATTATTATTATTATTATTATTATTAAAATATTATTTTCTGTGACATAAAAGTGTTCAGGTGAGGTGAAATTTGCATGGTGCTTCAAGGGGGATGCTATTACGTGCATCTGGCTCGCGTTCCGTAAGCCATCTTGCCGGCCCGGATTGGATTATATGTCATCTCGAATGGGGGCGCCTTAAAGTTCCGTCCGTAATTGAAATGGAAATTAGTGTACGTTTACAATGTCCATGAGAATAGGTAAACATAGGCCCGTGCGGGCTGTTTAGCTGGAGGCGGTCCAGGTTCATTTTGCGGCTACATATACAATTTGTTGGAAACTGGGAGACCGCAGGTTTGCAGTTTGCCGGATATTTATTGCACCAATTTTAAACGGGTGTACATTTCATGTGTGTGCACGCCCGAATGGAATTATTTAGGAACAGCAGCGGGCGAATTTTTATTAAATATTATATTCTGCATGTTTATTTATATATAATTGATATTAAGTGTATTGCATTTTCCCAAGCCTCCTAACGCGAACCTCTAATAAGGTACATATTTCATTCAAGAGGAACATTTACGAGATTACGATATGAAAGTAATAAGACGTTTTTTTTTAAATATCAATTAAGCCTGAAAGACCACCGTCGATGACCTCTTGTACATGTATGTATATCTTGTATGTATATATGTTACAATAAATATATATTCTTCTTCTTCTAAATATCAATTTTTAAAGGTATTTTTTTATCAAACAAATTATGCAAAATATGACATAATGGTCGTTTTAGACAAGACAATTTCTTAGCTCAAAAGTTAGTCAAGAAATGAATTCATATATCTTCCTCCTATAGAATTTGTTCTTAACAAATATAATGCGTTATATTTTTACATTCGATCTACCATCCAATTCAATATTTCAAACAATTCGCTGTATGATACGAGACAATTTAGATTGTCTCGCATCTTGACTAACTTTTGAGTCAAGAAATTGTCTTGTCTAAAACGACCTTTAGGCATTTTTTAATTACTAATTTCTACATCTGTTAAAAGTATTCATGAAATTAGTAGTAGCAGCTAAAAGCCTATATTATAAAATATATAAGTTTAAATTCGAATCAGATGGCGTAGATTTTCTTTTATATACAGAAAGCTGCTTTTCTTTGTATATAGAACACTTGAGATGATGTGATTCAAAATATAAATAAATGAAATATACAAAATACAACAAATCCAAAACAAATGCCCGACAATAGTTATAAAATCACCATGATTCACCTCCAACTTAGATATCCATAATGATTTAAACTTCCCCACCATAGATAAAAATATCAAGAAGTTGGCCGAAATTGCTAATGAAAAAAATCATCATATACAGCAACCCAACCATCAGCATCATCAGCACTAGCAGAACCCAAAGAGTCCAAAAATTACTGATGGAAGAATAAACGCTTTGAAAATGGGTATTTTTAAAGCGTTTATTCTTCCATCAGTAATTTTTGGACTTTTGGCACCTCTCTTGGTCGCGTTTATGTAGGTACATAATGTAAATATAATATTAAGATTCAAAAAAAAAACATGAGCAAATCTATAAAAAATTGCATTTTGTTTTATTTCAAATATTATTCAATAACAGGCTTAAAATACTTGCTGTCAACTTTTTTAACTGTCCTTTTTTGAAGCCACTAGAGTAATGTTTTATAAACAAAATGGTTAAATAAAAATATTGGTGTATGGGCACATACATTTGTTATTAATAAAAAATGATTTTACAAATATTTTACTAACATGTTTTTTGTCTTCAAAAATATCTAAAAAAAAAAAACTAAAGCCCAGGACCCTATTTGAAAAAATGTCTGATGATTTTTGATAAATTCTAAACAATATTTTTGTAAGTTTCAAAAAATATCGTTAATCAAAATTGCAATTTGTTTTCTTGCAAATATTATTCAATGACAGGCTTATAAAAATACTTCGCTGTCAACTTTTTTAACTGCCCTTTTTTGAAACCACTAGAGTAATGTTTTATAAACAAAATGGCTAAATAAAAATATTGGTGTATGGGCACATACATTTGTTATTAATAAAAAATAATTTTACAAATATTTTACTAACATGTTTTTTTTCTTCAAAAATATCGAAAAAAAAAACTAAGGCCCAGGATTCTATTTGAAAATATGTCTGATGATTTTTGTTAAATTCTAAACAATATTTTTGTAAGTTTCAAAAAATATCGTGGGTGAAACATTAATAAAAATTGTAATTTGTTTTCTTGCAAATATTATTCATTGACAGGCTTATAAAAAATACTTCGCTGTCAATTTTTTTAACTGTAATTCTTTTAAACCACTAAAGTGGTGTCTTATAAACAAAATTGTTAAATAAAAATATTGGTGTATGGGCACATACATTTGTTATTAATAAAAAATGATTTTACAAATATTTTACTAACATGTTTTTTTTTCTTCAAAAATATCTAAAAAAAACTAAGGCGCAGGACCCTATTTGAAAATATGTCTGATGATTTTTGTTAAATTCTAAACAATATTTTTATTTCAAAAGATATCGTTAATAAAAATTGCAATTTGTTTTCTTGCAAATATTATTCAATGACAGGCTTATAAAAAATACTTGCTGTCAATTTTTTTAATTGTACTTTTTTTAAACCACTAAAGTGATGTCTTATAAACAAAATTGTTAAATAAAAATATTGCTGTATGGGCACATACATTTGTTATTAATAAAAAATCATTTCACAAATATTTTACTAACATGTTTTTTTTCTTCAAAAATATCTAAAAAAAACTAAGGCCCAGGACCCTATTTGAAAAAATGTCTGATGATTTTTGTTAAATTCTAAACAATATTTTTGTAAGTTTCAAAAAATATCGTTAATAAAAATGGCAATTTGTTTTCTTGCAAATATTATGACAGGCTTATAAATAATACTTGCTGTCAATTTTTTTAATTGTACTTTTTTTAAACCACTAAAGTGATGTTTTATAAACAAAAGTAATAAATAAAAACATTGGGTACCTACATAAACTCGACTAAGAGAGGTGCCAACATCAAATATGTAAGATAACCAGGACTAGCGAATAATTCACTACACATACTTCACAATTATACAGTTACTTAACTAGAGTTGAAGGTTTTGCAGGATTTGAAGCTCGATTATATAACGCAGTGCATTTCGCCAGTTAAGACAGATCCAATAATTCAATTACATCTCTCGATGTGAAGTGAAGGCGCCGCCGTTGTATCTATCACAAATAATAATCGAACGTGATATTACGATCATGTCGGCGTATAAATCAAAGCGACTGTAATAAATGCGAATGCTGCACATAAGACAACTTGAGCTTGCGAACTTTGCATATTATCCGGACTATCATTACCAGCCAACTAATACAAGTTGCTTAAAGTGCATTTACATACACTCGATGTTTCCTTAAATAACTTTCCAAGTATAATTTTGGACCCTTAAATTGTCGCAGATGTTGATTCCGCCCGGTCGGATTTTATTTATGCATTTTGCAGACATTTAGAAATTCATTAGTGTGATATAAGTTATATAATATTAATAATATATAATAAATATAATAATAATAATACAATGGCACCATCGACACATTTTTTAAATGAGAACCCAACTTTTTTATTACAGATTCTGAAAGGGATTATTTTTTTGCGATCAGAGATGTATACTATGATCTAGGTTACATTAGAAAATTTCCGAGAAAAATCACATCAAATGTCAGAGTGAATAAATATTACAGCTAACCCCCCAGGAGAAAAGTTAAATGTCATCTGGAGGCACCACATCAATTAGCAATGCACACCCATATGGTAATAACCGTCAACATGCTCATGCCATCAGGATCACCGGCTAGTGCCCTCTATGGAATAATATTCCAACAGAGTGCTTGAGATATCAGCACAAAGCCAATTTTGTAAAACATATATAAGTGTGAATCCACCTCTTAGCAATCTACATATCTAGATTTCGATCTTATTACATCTCGATTTATCCTCACTAGCTGATCTACACTGACGAGATCTAATAAGATCGAAATCTAGATGTGTAGATTGCTAAGAGGTGGATTCACACTTATATAGGTTTTACAAGAGTGAAAAAACATGAAATACGCGAAATTTATTTAAAGTAAATGTTCAAACTGTGCACCATATACAGTCTGACAATGAGCTAATCGAAGAATAAATAAATTAATTTAATTTAATATTATTTCACGTTTCATATTTTTTCGCTGTGACAATTGATATAATTTTTCTCGGAAATTTCCTTATGTGATCTATATCATAATAACCGGTGTGAAGTTAAATAATTCTCATAATTTCAGGCGACTAAAAAATTATTTTACAAATATTTTACTAATGTTTTATTTTCAAAAATATTTAAAAAAAAACTAGGGCCCAGCACCCTATTTGAAAATATGTCTAATGATTGTATTTAAATTCTAAACAATATTTTGAAAGTTTAAAAAAATCATGTGGGATACATTAATAAAAATTGCTATTTGTTTTGTTGCAAATATTATTCAATGGCAGGCTTATAAAAAAATACTTGCTGTCAATTTTTGTAACTGTACTTTTTTTAAACCACTAAAGTGATGTCTTATAAACAAAATTGAT
Organism: Lordithon lunulatus; assembly: GCA_963942505.1. Classification (NCBI taxonomy): domain Eukaryota; kingdom Metazoa; phylum Arthropoda; class Insecta; order Coleoptera; family Staphylinidae; genus Lordithon; species Lordithon lunulatus. Next base: position 54,873,145 of record OZ012668.1, on the reverse strand, counting down.
AAATAAAAAGACTAGTGTATGGGCACATACATTTGTTATAAATAAAAAATGATTTTACAAATATTTCACCATGTTTTTTTTTTTCAAAAATATTGAAAAAGAAACTAAGGCCCAGCACCCTATTTGAAAATATATATGATGATTTCTGTTAAATTCTAAACAATATTTTAAAAGTTTAAAAAAAAATCGTGGGGGGTACATTAATAAAAATTGCAATTTGTTTTATTGTAAATATTATTCAATGACAGGCTTATAAAAAATACTTGCTGTCAATTTTTTAACTGTACTTTTTTTAAACCACTAAAGTGATGTTTTACAAATAAAATTGATAAATAAAAACATTGGTGTATAGTCACATACATTTGTTATAAATAAAAAATGATTTTACAAATATTTTACTAACAAGTTTTTTTTTCTAAAATATTAAAAAAGAAACTAAGGCCCAGCACCCTATTTGAAAATATATATGGTGATTGTAGTTAAATTCTAAATAATATTTTGAAAGTTTTAAAAATATCGTCGGGGGTATATTAATAAAAATGGCAATTTGTTTTATTGCAAATATTATTCAATGACAGGCTTATAAAAAATACTTGCTGTCAAGTTTTTTAATTGTACTTTTTTTAAACTACTAAAGTGATGTCTTACAAATAAAATTGATAAATAAAAACATTGGTGTATAGTCACATACATTTGTTATACATAAAAAATTATTTTACAAATATTTTTACGAAATAGGCGTAAATTAACCAATGAAATTCATGGAGTAATTAAAAGTAACGAATAACAGTGTAGTGTAGAGTTCAAGTCATTTGAAAGAGTGAACGGGCATAGTTTGGTTGGCAGGGGCCGCCCGCCCACCCCACCTTCGTTCGCATAGTTTTCTTTATTGGATATAGATGTTTTATATTGTTTAAACTATTCAAAGAAGAGTGTCATCCTATGGAAAAACTATACGAGCAAAGGTGGGGTGGGCGGGTGGCCCCTACCAACTTGACTATGCCCGTCCACTATTTCAAACGACGTGAACTATGCACTACACTATTATCCGTTATCTTCTATGATTAAATTAATGTCATTTATTAATTTAAGACAAATTAAAAAAAATATATGTGAAAAATAATGTAATGCATAGTTCAAGTCGCTTGAAATAGTGCACGGGCATAGTTTGGTTGGCAGGGGCCGCCCGCCCAACCCACCATCGTGCGCATAATTTTTTCATTGGATATAGATGCTTTATATTGTTTAAACTATTCAAAGAAGAGTGTCATCCTATGGAAAAACTATACGAACAAAGGTGGGGTGGGCGGGTGGCCCCTACCAACTTGACTATGCCCGTCCACTATTTCAAACGACGTGTACTATGCACTACACTATTATCCGTTATCTTCTATGATTAAATTAATGTCATTTATTAATTTAAGACAAATTTAAAAAAATATATGTGAATAATAATGTAATGCATAGTTCAAGTCGCTTGAAATAGTGCACGGGCATAGTTTGGTTGGCAGGGAACGCCCGCCCACCCCACCTTTGTTCGCATAGTTTTTTTCATTGGATATAGATGTTTTATATTGTTTAAACTATTCAAAGAAGAGTGTCATCCTATGAAAAAGCTATACGAGCAAAGTTGGGGTGGGCGGGTGGTCCCTACCAACTTGACTATGCCCGTCCACTATTTCAAACGACGTGAACTATGCACTACACTATTATCCGTTATCTTCTATGATTAAATTAATGTCATTTATTAATTTAAGACAAATTTAAAAAAATATATGTGAAAAATAATGTAATGCATAGTTCATGTCGCTTGAAATAGTGTACGGGCATAGTTGAAATGGTTGGTAGGGGCCACCCGCCCATCCCTCCTTTGCTCGCATAGTTTTTTCATACATGTTGATGTTCAAAAATATAAAAAAAAAACCAAGGCCCAGCACCCTATTCGGTAATATGTCTGATGATTGTTGTTAAATTCTAAACAATATTTTGAAAGTTTCTAAAAAAATGTGGGGGGTACATTATTAAAAATTGCAATTTGTTTATGTTCAAAAATATTTAAAAAAAAAACTAAGGTCCAGCAAACTATTCAAAAATATGTCTGATGATTTTTGTTAAATTCTAAACAATATTTTGAAAGTTTAAAAAAATCTTGGGGGGTACATTAATAAAAATTGCAAATTTTGTTTTTTTTTCAAAAATATTAAAAAAAAAACTAAGGTCCAGCATCCTATTTGAAAATATATATGATGATTTTTGTTAAATTCTAAACAATATTTTGAAAGTTTAAAAAAAATCTTGGGGGGTACATTAATAAAAAATTAAATTTTGTTTTGTTGCAAATATTATTCAATAACAGCTAACAAAATTAATTTAAATTTGTTTTTTTCTTTTTTTATGGTTACCAAGACATAAGTAAACAATTGTAGAATTTTTTTTTTGCACACTCCGTTTAGTAACAATACACCGAGAAAAAGTCCACGCCGCGCCAACTTACGTCCGTCCGGAATTATAAAAATTGTTTAACTTCACACCGGTTATCATAATATACATTCCTGGGGGTGAATTTTTAAGGGATCGCAATGAATACACATACCTTCGCTATTATTGCGAATGGTGTCGATTTGTGACCCTTCACTTCGTGAAAGGTGCAGCTTATCTTTGAAAGAACTGGAAGCTAGACAATAGTTATGTTTTGACATTAATTTTTGAGTAAATTTTATTAGTTCAGTACTATGAAACATATTCGCATTATAGCGTAATAGTGATCGGTCAAAAATCGCACCCCTGAATGAATTCAGAATCCGCAATAAAAAAAAATGGGGTTGTTATGATTATATCATCATCGTTATTTATCCTTTTTGTTTGATATTATTTACGTTGTCTGTGTTATATAAGAAGTAAATATTTCACAATACAACACAATACAATGTTATATCTAAGCTAACATCCTATTTATTTATATTCTTTGCAAACCCCGACAAGATTTGCATAGCACGAACAGGCCTCGCAGCGCAGTTTTCGTTGTCCGTGCACGCTCGCGCTTTTTCAGCGGTCCCCTTTTTTTGTTGAATCGCTGTACGTTGGTAAAATTTACTTAAGTGACCGTTTCGTTGAGAATAAGAATAACGTTCCCGGGGATAAAGCTCGTAAAATATACTCCGCAGCAACTTTAAGTTTGACACCCTTAAAAAGTTCTTTTTTACTTGTGGATTAAGCGCACACACAGGACCCCCGCTCGGCCAGTTTATTTCTCGAAGAGAAAACATTAGAGGCATTTGATCCACACTTTGGACTATCAGACGAGTTGTTGGGAATACTAATGCAGGCTAGATTTGTTACAAAAATAATGTGTCGAGAAGGGCTAGATGTTACTATTCTGACTTTATTTTAGCACTAATATTATAGATAGTAATCTCGACAATTGTTGTTTATGCTGTTAAAATAATAGGCACAAGAATTTTTGAAATAATTATAATGTAGCAGCTAGCACTTTTATAATAGAGCTAGTGATCAGTCAGGACACATATTAAATTAAAATACAAAATGAATATTTAAATTTTCACTTATAGATGTACAAACCAGTTACAGCTCGTACGAGTTGTAGCTAGTCATGATTTAGTTTTTGAATTTATTTTGAAAATATTTAGAACAGATGTCTCAAAAGTTCAACCTTGAAAAAGGTATTATATATTATTATATATTATTATATATTATTATATATTATTATATATTATTATATATTATTATATATTATTATATATTATTATATATTATTATATATTATTATATATATATTATTATATATTATTATATATTATTATATATTATTATATATTATTATATATTATCATATATTATTATATAATATTTCATCTATGTTTTTTTCTCAAATAGGAGAAGAGAAGAAGGCTCCTAAGAAGAATTTGTTGATAAATGCATAAGGAATATCGTGATATCCTGTATTAAAATTATTAGTCAATTATGTAACATATTTTCCGAGATTTCAAGTTGATTTGTTGTTATATGTTAACGAAATAAATTTTTTTCCGACCACTTGATATATGTTTTTTTCTTGGATAGTTGAAGAAAATCATATCCAAAATATTTAAAATTCAGACAGTTGATTTGTTGTTATATAAGCCTGTGAGAATGAAAGAACATTTGAATTATTTTGAAAAGAAGAAGATTTTACGCTTGGAATTTATGTAAATCGACGTGGGCAGTTAAAAACATGAAGTCAATTCCTTCATAAATAAAAATGTAACTACGTACGTCGATTTACCTAAATATAAAATCTTCTCCTTTTCAAAGACATTCAAATATGACTTACACCACTTTCATTCTCACAGACTCATATGTTAACTAAATAAGTTTTCTCTGATCACTTGATATTTCGGCTATGATTCTTCCTCAGATAGGAAGAGAGAAAAAAACCCTAAAAATAAAAGAAGAATTTATCATAAATGTATAAAGAATATCGTGATAACTTGTACTCAAATTATTAGTCAATTATGTAACATGTTTTCGGAGATTTCAATTTGATTTGTTATAATAATAATAATCAACTTTATATACCCAACAGAGTAATACTCCAATTACATAATTAATGAATTAATAATATGTTAACGAAATAATTTTCTCTAACTACTTGATATTTAGGCTATGTTTTTTTTCTCGGATAGTTGAAAAAAAAATCATATCTGAAATATAAGTGTACAATTGTAGGCATTAACTATAAATTCAAACATTTATACATATATTTAGTGTTTTAATGTGATATAAGAAAAAACAGATACATAGTTTTTTTTATATCACACAAGAAAAAAAGTGTCTGAATTTTTACAGACACTTTTTTTCTTGTGTGATATAAAAAAAACTATGTATCTGTTTTTTCTTATATCACATTAAAACACTAAATATATGTATAAATGTTTGAATTTATAGTTAATGCCTACAATTGTACACCGTTTATTATTCAATTAGTCTCATGTGCAGAATATTATTATTAATTAATTATCATTACTCTCTAACTGCTTGAACTATGCTAATTATTATATAGTATTTTAGTATCATCGGAATTTCCCAATAGTATATATGCAAAACAGAATTTATTACACGTTCACTATTAACTGTAATTATATTATCGCAATTCCATGTATGCAAATAAAAATATGACATAATAAATCACCAGCAGCATCAAACGCACCCGTGGGCCGGCAGATAATTAGTGAGCACGTTCGAAAACGAATTACATAAATTAATATTTTAGCGCGTTTAAATTTACAGCGCGGCGCTGTTTAGCGTATGTGATTTATGGGCATATGTCTAATTAATACGCAAAAAATGGCTATTGAAAATACAAAAACCGCAGTTTTTATTGCCTATATTACGAATTAATAAAAATATGGTTTAAAGCTTATAGATTTGAAACATAATTGGGTGGAAAATAGTAGTTTATGCAGATTTTTAATTATAATAATAATCATAATATTAAAATATATAAGCGTATATTCATCACTTAATAATCTAGATCTAGATATCGATCTTATTATTATTTATTATTTTATTTATTATAAAAAAAGACCTTTATTTGGCATATCAGCCCAACCCTTCCCTTTTACACACATTCCAGCCAAAAAAACAACAATACTTTCACAGAAAGAAATCAAAAAAGACACAAAAAAAGAATACAAATTAACATAAAATACATTTTTCTATCCACTACAATAAACCCCCTCTGTCCTCGCCAATTTCCTTTCCCACGTCAGCCTCCTGCAGATTTTCAAGCCTTTCCCATCCTCTCCTAACAATTCGTTCAGCTTTCTGCACTCTCAAACCCACTCTTCTTTCTTATTTATTATATTTATTATTAATAAATATAATACTAATTTTTTTATGTAAATTTATCCTCGAGAGCTGAGTTCTCATCAGTTTAGCTCAGCTAGTGATATCATATATAATTTGAATGTTCATTATATATCTTTGTGTTATGTTTTTTCTTTCTTTTATTTGTTATGTTGTTATTATATCATCTGTAATTGGTTTCTGTTAAACTGTAGATGTCTATATTAAATAAATAAATAAATAAATATAATATTAAATAAAATAATATTTTTTTATTTTCGTCATTGCTTGTTCAAAAATAGTGGAAACAAAAATTACTTTCATTCAAAATCGGCAATTCAATTTAAAAATTTTTGCAAAAATTATAAATAAAGGTTTTATCGAATTTATTCCATACTTTAGGGACATCCTGTATAACAGCCTTGCACCAATAGTAATTGGTAAAAAAAAATTGCTGTTTCATCGGAGATTACGTTGAAAAATAGAAAAACAAATTGTGAAAAACTTGCCTGTTCATTCATAACACGGATATTTATAGATCAACCCTCGTAAATTGTATAATCATTATCATACAATCAGAAATCAAAACGGCATGTGCTCGTTCAACATAATTACACTAATAAAGCATTACAAAGCAATACCGGTACAGTAAAACACACGCACAGCCAATTTTCCTATCGCCCTTTGTAAATTTAATTATCTGCGAACTTCGCTACGCTCCTCCGAGCAGGAGGGTGGGATGGAATTTCGTCGCGTTTCATGTGGCGCCCGGGGGCGCGATAAAGAGAGTGAAATAAACGCACATATAAGTGGCTCTATTATAGCGAAAGGGGTGACGTGTGATGCATCGCGGCAGTATATCTGCGTCAGTGGGGTAATATCGCGCGAGGGAAGTGCCTCTTATTCATTTACTTTATGAAATAAAGAGGGCCTCGAAGATGCTCCAACATATTGCTATGAAAATATAAGAGGGAAGTACCGAAAAAGCGCAGCAATACTCAACGGAATTAAATCGCAGGGTTATTTTATGCGGATTATTAATGGATATGTCCGAGCGAATTGATGGGGAATTTGTCAGTGTTGCAGACTTGTAGTTTTCATTACTCACCGGGGTTTGACCTCCAAATTAAATTGAATAGGAAATACTTGGTACTGGATTTTATTGTGACTAATAGATTATACTTATAAATATTGCTTCTTTAACAACAAACATTGAATCAATGTATGGAAAAACGTAAGTACCAAAATAATCTACAAAATCTGATCAGGCGAATACAGGAAAGTGAATTTCGATTAAGGGGTGATAAATATCACATTAAAATGTCATCAATAAAATACTTAAGTTAAAGTTAAATAATCTGTGTAGTACTGTATTCTAGCATAAATATTTTAAAAAATTGTATGAGATTAGAATAGATATTAATTTTTGAAATTACAATAAATAGTATGACAATAAACCTGATTCGCAGTCGTTATTCTCGTATTCACCGCGAAATATGAGTGCTACATCATGGATTTTTCATCTATATGAGAACGCGTCTTGGGTAATATAATATATTAAAAACCTAGTTGTAAAAGCCTTATATTTTTTGTACACGATACATCTTTATATGCAACGTATGAGAAAGTATATAGGAACTATACGGGAATGGACACCTCTATGAGGTTAAACATATGTTTGTCTGATTTGAGACGAGTTCACTGAAGACTACACAAATAGATAAACTGATAGATTAAAACAAATTGGAATAAGTCTTTAAGATAAACTATTGCTCTGTACCCGCGTCTTTCCTCTAAAAAAAAGACCTTTATTGGCATTTCCCTCACTGCTCTTCCACATCACCAACCACAACAAAAATATACAAAAATAAAATTAAAATAAAAATACAAATGGAAATAAAAAAATAAAAGTCTTTCCTCTACTTAAATCCATAACGTATGAGAGCAATTCATATTTGATTATAAAGAGATAGAATCAATCTTTATTAAAGCTATCGGCCAAATGCCTGCAACATTTGTTTATATTTATATAAGTTAAAGTTAATTTATTGGCTGTTTATTGTCTAAAAAAAGAGCGAAAACATTTGTTTATTTTTATATAAGATCAAGTTAATTTATTGGTTGTTTATTGTCTAAAAAAAGAGCGAAAACATTGGTTTATTTTTATATAAGTTCAAGTTAATTTATTGGTTGTTTATTGTCTAAAAAAAAGAGCGAAAACATTTCTCGGTTTCATGCAATTAATTTTATGCATTTAATAAGTGGATAATTGTGTTGTATTCAATTTAGTTGCGTTTATTTTATGTTAATGTGGAACAATATAAAATATAGCTGTATTAAATTTAATGAGACATATTTTATGCCGGCTGCAGAACAAAAGATGTAAATGCAGCGGAGCGCATGCAGGACCGCAGCGTCTGCGGTATTGCAGATTTCATCAGAGGGAATATGAAATTGGTTCAATATTTTATAAGATACTTTTGAGGCACGAGCGCTCCGCCGGCATTCATAGGGATCACTTCACCAAAGAGGCTCTTCGCTAAAAATATTTTGAGACAAATTTAATCGACGTTTGCCCCACAACTTTACTAAAATGGTCAAGGAAATTGAATTTAACTCGGTCGAAAATAAATATTTAAAACCTGCGCCTGCTGCGCGAGTGTTTTTTTTGTGTGTGTGCCTGTGTTAAGTGGGCTAGCGCTGGATGCATGAATTTCCCGTTAGCATATCCAGATGCTCGTTCGCTCGTTTTCAGCTATTCATAGATAAGGCGGGGTCTTTAAGGACCATTATCGCCGTTTTGAGGGCAATTCAATACCATAAATTCGGTCGGACTCCGAATATCAAAAGGATGAAGTATTATTCTTAAGGGCCGCATGCATAAACTTTTATCGGCTCCCTTCTGTCCCAATAGTTTTAACTGGAAATGCCCTTATCGGTATATAACCGGCCGCACAAAAAGAATTATGTATCTGAATTTCTATATGTGGACAAGAATAATATAAGATTCCCAAAAAATTTAACAAAGTTTTGATAATAAAATATATCAAAAATGCCTTATACAGAAGTACTGTATTCGGAAAAAAAGGATACGGTGAACATATTTTTATTTTTTTTGGAAAAATAAAGACACCAAAGAAAATAGAAAATACATTATAAAATTCATATAATGGTATACAAAGCCATTATAATAATATATAAATATTTTTCTTTTATAAATTATAAAGACATAAAGAAAATTCTACGATTTTACAAATGTTTTTGAAAGCAACTGTTAAATGTTCAAAAATCTCAACCCACGACACACTGCACTACTACATTACACTACTACTACATTTTGCGATGCACGACACGATGATAACATTGGCCGTGATGGCCTACACGAAACTAATTTGTTCAATATATTATTTAAAAAAATTAAACTTTGCAAAATAAAGCACAAAGTGCCTCTTTATAAATAAGAAGAAAATAAATAAAGTTAGAGGACGAAGCAATGAAATAAAGGAATGTCCTCTTAAATAAAGAACGTATGGTCACCGTAAATAGAGGTCAAAACGCCTCTTTATAAATAAGAAAATTAATAAAGTTAGAGGACAGAGCAATGAAATAAAGGAATGTCCTCTTGAATAAAGAACGTATGGTCACCGTAAATAAAGGACAAAACGTCTCTGTATAAAGAAGAAGAAAATAAATAAAGTTAGAGGACATAGCAATGAAATAATCGAATGTCCTCTTAAATAAAGGACGTATGGACATCGTAAATATGACCACTGCTCATTATTTGATCATAATAATTAAAATAGATTTTTTTAAAGAAAAAAATAAAATGTCTTGGGCTCTTTTTATTATAATTTTTTCACATTCTAAATATTTATGAAACAATATTTAATTTCTAATCAATTCTAAAAAAAATATTAAATCGTCTATTTTATAATAATAATAATAAGTAAAATTCGTTTTATTTATCCTTTAAAATAAAAAAAGGATAAATAAAACGATTTTTACTTAATTTCTTATTACAGCTCGAAAATTGCTAGAGCTTAGTGGAAATTATGTAACTAAAGTGTGATAAAAAAAATTCAAAGTAAAAATAGTTTTACTTATCCATTAATTTTCGGAAAGGGGTGGAGGTGGCCCTGGCACAGTTAAAACTAGGCAGCGGGGAAAGATGGGCTAAAGGCAGAGGCTTTCAAAAAGCTACCGGAGGAAGGAAGGGAGAAGGTGCGGCAGAGTATTAACAAGGTGTGGAGTGGAGAGGAGGAAGTGCCGGAAAAGTGGCGTGTAGGGGTGGTGGTCCCGACTCATAAAGGGGGAGAGGCCTCGGACCTTAAAATCTATAGAAGGATCACCATTATGAGTGCCGGTTATAAATTGATGATGACTATGGTGAAAAATAGAATGGATAGGGAAGTGGAGCAAAAGGGGCTGCTGCCGGAATGCCAGGGTGGGTTCAGAAGGGGAAAAGGGACGAGGGAGCAAATTTTCACGCTAGCGAGAATGGTGGTGGAAGCGCTGGAATGCAAAGGGAGAGTGTATGCGGTGTTTATGGATTTAAAAGCGGCGTATGACTCAGTTCCTAGGGAAAAACTGGTGGAATGTATGGATAGATTGGGTATGGAAAAGGAAGGAGTGGAGTAGGTGAGAAGGATGTATAAAGAGACATGGGCGATAGCAAGAGTGAATGGAGACATATCTGAGAAATTTAGGGTGAATGTGGGAGTAAGGCAGGGGTGCCCGCTGAGCCCCCTCCTGTTTAATCTGTACACGAGCGAGTTGGAAGAGGTGCTGAGGAGAGGACAGGAAGGAGGGGTCGTGGTGGGTAGATCCAAGGTGTGGATGTTGGCGTATGCAGATGACGTAGTGCTGGTGGCCAAGAGAGTGGAAGAGATGCAAGAGATGTTGGAAATAATGGGTAGGGGATAAGAGGGGGCTAGTGGTGAATGTGGAAAAGACCAAATGGATGTTGTTTAGGAATAGGGACAGGGGGGTAAGGGCGAAGGGCTGAAATGGAAGGAAAGGCTGATTGAGAGAGTGAATGGCTTTAAATATTTGGGCTTTTGGTTTGACTGTGGAGGAGGGCTTAGGATGCATGTGGAGTGTATGCAGGCGAAAGTAAGAATAGCTTGGGGGATTGCGTGCAGAAAATGGGGGAGTTTATGGGGGTGGTAACCTCGTAATGGCGTTCAAGATCTGGGATGCGTGTGTAAAACCTATATTGTTGTATGGAGTGGAAGTGTGGAGATTGCGTGAATGGGAGGTAATAGAAAGGGAGCACGGTTGGTTTCTGAAGAATCTGCTAGGGCTCGAAAGGTCGAGACCGAGGGCAGTGCTGTTGCAGGAGACACGTCGTATGAGTATGTGGTGGGAGTTGTGTGTGAGGGTTGTGAAGTTTGAGGAAAGATTGCAGGATTTGGGCGAGGAAAGACTGGTACGGGAGGTATGGATGAAGTGTAAGAGTAGAACAGAGAGTAGATGGAGGAAGGATAGAGAAAGGATGTATGAAAGAGTGGGTATGTCTGAGGTGTGGGTAGAGGAGAAGCTGAGAGAAAGGGGTAGCCTAGGAACTGAAATAAGGGAGAGACTGAGGGATATTGAGTGACAAGAAATGCAAGTGAGAATGGCTGAGAGCTCATACAACCCTGGCTACGTGGAGTGGCAATTGCAAACTCCCGAGCTACTTAGACAGGGGAGAGTGGAGCAGAGAGGACAAAGTATGCATGGCAAGAGCGAGGTATGGGTCAGAAGAGCGAGGAAGAAGAGTGTGGATGGGGCTGGGGTACACCGCGTGTGCGCTGTGTAGGAAGGGGAGTGACATGTGGTGGCACCTTAGCAGAGAATGTGAGGGAGTGAAAGCAGAGTGGGTGGAAGAGTGCAGAAAGCTGAACGAATGGTTAGGAGAGGATGGGAAAGGCGTGAAAATCTGCAGGAGGCTGACGTGGGAAAGGAAATTGGCGAGGGCAGAGTGGGTTTAGTTTATTTTAGTGGGTAGAAAATGTTAATTTGTATTCTTTTTATTTATTTTTTTAGTTCTTTCTGTGAAAGTATTCTTATTTTTGCGACTGGAAAGTTTTTTTCTTCAAAATATCACTATGAGTGACTTATTTTATTTATTATTTATTTATTTATATTATTGTTTATACATTAACCATACCTCAGATAATAATATGCAAAAACATTTAATATGTTTAAAGAGACAAATACCAAATTAATTCAATCCCAAATAATATAATATTACCATCAAAATCCAATCTATTCAAGGAGTCATCGTGATGATTTGAAAAGATAAACATTATTTTACTGAATTTAATTTACATTACGCACCCTTCCCCGTCTGCTAAGTGTGTACCAGTAAAGCAAATCGGTTTCCTTGAATCAATTTGCAGTTCTTAAAGGGATTAACCGAAATGACGAAGGTAGAAATCATTTGGGGCGACCTCCCAGTGCGGCCGCATATAAACGACTTAATACTTTAATAAAATTAAACCGAGGGCGCGCGATCAATTTCCAATTCCTCCAGAATGCGATTTGATGGAATCAGATGGCGGAGGGAGGTACTATAAATCTATTTAAAGAATTATTTAACGCCCGCGATTTAAAAAAGTAGCGCGCACGATTTTCCATTATAATTTCCAAACGCGCGCCAGCGCGAATAACAAAGCGGATTTACGCGGAGGCGGCGCGAAATAAATAGTATTTATAATGAATAATATGAATATTATGTGTACTTTACAGCCCGCAAAATGGAAAAATTTGTGCGAGCGAAATGAGATGGAAATAAAATACAGGGGGAGCGGCTGATGGGTTAGATGGACTAGAAAAAATCACATCGCTGCGGAATTACCGGTGTGGGGCGGCTGGAAATAAGGGCTGCTAGCACGTCGGATTAATAAGGGCTCATTATCCGCGGCGGGGTGGGCGCATTGTAACACTGCCCGGGCCTGACAAGTTCTTTAACGGATTCCCGTCATGAACGGGCGCAAATTTTAATAATAAAATTTAATATGAATTTTATAATTGAATTTCGGAAAATGGGAAACGTGTTATTTATGCGATTCCGCTTGTACTAGCATACGAATTGAAATGAGCTACATTTATTTGGCGACATTATGTGAATTAGAAACGTTTCGTATTATTATTCACAATTTATAGCTTGTTTTAACAATCACACTTTTTCAAAAATATAGTAGCTAATTGTTGAAGTGATTTGAATATTAAGACATTTGATTGAAATACTACTTCATTTGGAAGATACAAATGACGAAACTTGATGTTTCGTCGAGTTCGTTTTTGATGGTATTTTTTTTTTAATTGATGAACAATCAGACGACTTAGTGAGAAACGGTTCGAAAATCTGTATAGAGCTGCTAAATTACTATAAAACAGCAATAATTTACTATCAAAATTTAATCACAGCTGAAAAAAGTAGCAAAGGTGTAGAGGAATGTACAAATATATTACTCCGTTGATAGACAAGTGGTGAAACTAGAATTAATCTATTTTAAAATAAGAAGGTTCTTAATAATGTAATGTAGTAAAGAATTAACTACACATTTTATAATATACAATCAACGCACTAATCTGTCATTTTCCACACCTACACACACACACACACACCCATATATATATATATATATATATATATATATATATATATATATATATGTGTGTGTGTGTGTGTGTGTGTGTGTGTACATGTGAGTCTAGGATTGATTTTGAACATATAATTAACATAAAATTTTTACTTATATCACGTTTCTATCAACGGAGCGCTATATTGAATGAAAATGTTATAAGCAAGAGCTATCTGAATCTAATGCCGAAAACTACAAATTCGTTCGTTTTTGAGATAATACGTGAAATACCCGTCTCTGAAACGCACATTTATAAACAATTTGGGAATTCTTCTTCTTCTTTATGTGCCGTGTCCTCGTAGAACGTTGGCTACCATCACAGCTAGTTGAATCCTATCCACCACAAGTCTGGATTTGGGAATAAGGCGTATAAAAGTCATGATATTGGGTTTTAGAAACATAGTGCCTTAACCCTATTGGCTCTGACGGTGGCATTTGTCACCATAACATTACTTACTGTGCCTTTCCATATGTTTGCTTTTAATCGCTAGATTTCATTCCAACAAGGTATTTTAAAGAAAATCCATGCGCAGTTTTAGAAAATTTTGATTGTTATGTGTGTGAATAAGCGTAATAATAATTATCAATATTTTCAAATTTAAAAATCCAGGGCTGAAAGGGTTAAGCCCCCTCCCTCTTTTTAATTCTGGAATCCATTAGATAGCATCCCAATATATAGATGATTATCTATATATTCAGTGATTACAAAGAAAAAAAATACCCTAATTGATATTTTAAAACTAAAAAAACCGTCACACGCCCATCGGTTGATGTAAAATTATTTATTACAAACAATTTCCCTTCCAATTTGTACAAACTTTGTGGGAATTGATTGCAAACAATTTCCCCCAGCAAATTAGTATCCGGTTAATTCAGCGCGCGGACATAAACAACATTCTAAACAAATTAAATATAAATCTATTTATTTGCACCCTCGCCGCTATATTTTTAATCCGTGTTTTGCGGCCGTGCGATTGGCACACTCCGGCGGCGCGGTTCGATTTATTCAAAACACGAAACGCGTGTGATTTAAAATCCACTTGCGTCGCATACAGAGCGCGGGCCGTGGGGGGGTGGCGGCATTATTAAAATTCACGGGGAATTTGTTTAAAATCACCGCTGTTCGTTTGGGCGCCTCTGCGCGTTTGTAATTAGCGAACGCGCGGGTTATAGATCATTAGTGCGATATAATTCCGGAGGATGGGGTGGGTTTTGAATAAGATTATTGGATTAGGTTCATTAGTCGTATTATCTATCGACGTTGATACCGTGGGAGCTAAAGTGACTTTTATGTTAAAAGACTAAACAGTTTGTTGCTGGATAACAGAGTTGGTCGTAAGAAACGTTTTCTATGATAACCGTTTTAACCAGTAAAGTTTCCTAGGGAAACGGTTGATTTACGATTAATTTTAAATTCAAGTATTTCAATGTTCAACATTTATGTAAAATGTAAAATGTACATTTATATCTTTATTGTTTTCGAGTGTCTTACAAGTTTTTGGTTTGTTTATATAATTGGATTTTACAAATACAAATACCTCACTGAACCGAAGGACCAATAGGACTAAATGATGAATTTAATATCTTCCTCGCAACAGGATTTCCAGTTCGAAAAAGGAATCAGTAACAGCTCTTTTACTGATTCCTTTTTCGAACTGGAAAGCCTGGTGCGAGGAAGATATTAAATTCATCATTTAGTCAGAAGGGCACATCTATCATGTATTAAAATATGATATAATATATATATATATATATATATATATATATATATATATATTACTTGTTAAATTTAAATTGTGAAATAAATTGATTGGTTGAAAAATATTAATCAGTTGAATGCCGGTTGAAAAAGCACAGGACTGCGCATTAGGATTCGTCCCTTGCCATTATCGCTAATCCGGTGATCCGCGAAGATTTAATATAACCGCCAGCCGAACAAAATAGTTTAGAGATAGCGGGGATTAAGTTAATGAATCGATATTAAGTTGTCACCGTATAGTGGGGTTATCGTAGCTATGCATCTGCATATTTGTATTTGAAAAATGTGCTTGAAAAGTAACGCAGTTCGAAATATAGCGGTCTTAATGGAAAACGGTAATTATAGTATCAACTAGGATAATTGAAGTTTTCAATATTATTTTTATTTGTAAGAGATTTCAGTTTACAAATGAATTTTAAACCAAATCCATAACGAAGTAAATCAAGAAATCTTCTACGGAAGATAGAACATGATGTTAATTCAAGTAGCTAAATACAGCAAAACATTTGGTATGCACAAAAATATGATCTTGAAGGACACAACTCAGTGGCCTTATATTGGATATGGTCACTGTCCGTCACGCACTGGATAATTAACTTAAAATAGTTGATATTATTGCCAGCAACGTTTTCTTAAGCCCGTATGATGTTATGTAGTTTTATATATATATATATATATATATATATATATATATATATATATATATATGTATATATATATATATATATATATATATATATATATAAGAATTGATATAATAAACTGTATAACTATTTCTAAATGGAAGACTAACATTGTGTATTACGGTGTTGTTATTGTTAAGTGCATTTATTATTATTCCGCCGCTATATAATTTTCTGTGTGTATGACACTATGTAGTTTGTGTCTGCATCGAAAACGATACAAGAAACTAGATAATGTCATACGGACTATAAAAAAGAAACAAATTTCTAGTACATACATGTTTTTCCCTTAACAGAAAACTGGAGTCGATTTTCTGTAGTAGCAAGTCCTAACACTTTTTTTTGTATGACCTTGATCCACAGATCACACAGTCAACCAATATATATGAATTAAGTCCTAACACTTACATACAGTTATACTGCCTGTAGCATCTATCCATATTATATTTTAAATTCTATTTAAATTAGTTTTTTTAATTTTTTTTATTTGTATACATGATGTTTATTTTAATTATGATTGATTGATGTATTTGTCGCATACTATCGCAAATAAGTATATTTGCCGTATGTGGCAACTGTGC
This sequence comes from Lordithon lunulatus, assembly GCA_963942505.1. NCBI lineage: Eukaryota > Metazoa > Arthropoda > Insecta > Coleoptera > Staphylinidae > Lordithon > Lordithon lunulatus. Next base: position 54,856,647 of record OZ012668.1, on the reverse strand, counting down.
CCCGTTCACCCCACCGGGTGTACCGTTGCTTCTTCGTCTGCCTGGCCGAGTATAGTAACTCGACCATGGCGATGCCCGGGTAAGTCTAGTTTAGGTTATTGTAATAGTAATTAAGGCACACGTTGTTGGTAGATACCATTTTATACTAATAAATGCACGGATACCTCAAGCTCTTAAGAGTATCCGCGACATAATGGTGGATGCGCCGGGCATCTGTTGTATTTTATCTCCATGTACAATTATTTATGACTTGTGTAGAATCTGTGATTTATCCGCACTAAATAAATTAAACTGAAACTAAAACTACTCCGTAGAAGGAGCCGAAGGTCGATAGCCAGTTACATATTGCAACAAATTCAGTAACTATTTTGCCCCCATAATATAACACAAATAAAAGGCATAACTTAAAAGTAAGACTTCTATAATTATTTACTTACTTTCTGTAAACCTACTATTGCTGGATTTTATTATTTTCGAGTTTAACACCCCAAAACGTCTACAGAAAGTCAAGATATGAATTTCCAACTATGTAGTCACTAAATATGACTAGTGATGAACACATTTTAAGTAATTTTATAAAATTATGAAAATTATGGATGTAATTACAGTACTTTTTGTTACTCTACTACTGTTGGATTATTAATATCGAGTTCTTATCCCAAAAAGTCTACAAAAAGTCTAAAAAAAATCAAGATACGAATTTCCAACTATGTAGTTACTAAATATGACTATTTATGAATAAATTCAAAGCAATTTTATAAAATTTTAAAAATTATGGATATAATTACAGTACTTATTGTTACTCTACTACTGTTGGAATTTATTAATTTCAAGTTTTTATCCCAAAAAGTATACAAAAAATCAAGATACGAATTTAAAAAAATTATAAATGTAAGTACATACACTGCTTTTTGTAATGCTACTACTATTTTGTAATTTTTGAGTTTAACATCCCAAAAAAGTCTACAAAAAGTCAAGATATGAATTTCCAACTTTGTAATCTGAGAATCTGACCATTTATGAATACACTCGAAACAATTTAAAATTTTGAGAATTAAAGTACTTTCTGTAACAGCTGCTGGATTTTGTAATTTTCGAGTATAACATCCCAAAAATCTAAAAAAAAGTCAAACTACGAATTTCTAACTATGTAGTCTGTAAGTATGACATTTATGAATACACTCAAGAACATTTTGATAATTATAAATGCACAGTACTTTTTGTTATCCTACTACTGTTGGATTTGATAAATTTCGACTTTCGACATTCCAAAAATTCCACAAAAGTCAAGTTTCGAATTTTCAACTATGCAGTCAGTTAATATGACTATTTATAAATATATTCAAAGCCAGTTAATTTTTTTTTTAATTATGGATGTAATTACAGTACTTTTTGTGACTCTACTACTGTTAGATTTTATTAATTTCAAGTTTTTATCCCAAAAAGTATACAAAAAATCAAGATACGAATTTAAAAAAACTATAAATGTAAGTACACTGCTTTTTGTAACCCTATTACTATTCGATTTTGTAATTTTTGAGTTTAATCCCAAAAAAATCTACAAAAAGTCAAGATATGAATTTCCAACTTTGTAATCTGTAAATCTGATCATTTATGAATACACTCGAAACAATTTAAAATTTTGAGAATTAACGTACTTTCTGTAACAGCTGTTGGATTTTATAATTTTCGAGTATAACATCCCAAAAATCTTAAAAAAATCAACTACGAATTTCCAACTATGTAGTCTGTAAGTATTAATATATATATGTATGAATATACTCAAGGTAATTTTATAAAATTTTGATAATTATAAATGTACAGTGTTTTTGTTATCCTACTACTGTTGGATTTTATAACTTTTGACTTTAACATTCCAAAAATTCTACAAAAGTTTCGAATTTTCAACTATGCAGTCAGTTAATATGAGTATTTATAAATATATTCAAATCCATTTATAAAATATTGAAAATTCTGGATGTAATTCCAGTACTCTTTGTTACTCTACTACTGTTGGTTTTTATTAATTTCAAATTTTTATCCCAAAAAGTATACAAGAAATCAAGATGCGAATTTTTAAAAATTATAAATATAAGTACACTACTTTTTATAACCCTACTACTATTCGATTATGTAATTTTTGAATTTAACATCCCAAAAAGTCTACAAAAAGTCAAGGTATGAATTTCCAACTAGGTAGTCTGTAAATCATTTATGAATACACTCCAAGCAATTTTATAAATTTTTTAGAATTATACATGTAATTAAACTAATTTCTGTAACCCTACAGCTTTTGGATTTTGTAATTTTCGAGTATAACATTCCAAAAATCTAAAAGAGTCAAAATACGAATTTCCAACTATGTAGCTTGCAAGTATGACTATTTATGAATACACTCAAGGTAATTTTATTAAATTTTGATAACTATAAATGCAATTACAGTACTTTTTGTTATCTTACTACTGTTGGATTTTACAAATTTCGAGTTTAACATTCCGAAATTTCTACAAAAAGTCAAGTTTTGAATTTCCAAGTATGCAGTCAGTTAATATGAATATTGATGAATATATTCAAGGATATTTTATAAAATTTAAAAAATGATAAATGTAAATATATTACGTTTTGTAACCCTACTACTGTTAGATTTTGTAATATTCGAGTTAAACGTCCTAAAAAGTCTACAAAAAGCCATGATACAAATTTCCAACTATGTAGTCTATAAATAAGACCATTTGTGAATTCCATCAAGGCAATTTTAAATAATTTTGAAAATTACAAATGCAATTATAGTACTTTTTGTTACCCTAGTACTGTTAGATTTTATAAATTTTCAGTTCATTCCAAAAAGTCCACAAAAATTTACGATACGAATTTCCAACTATATAGTCTGTAAATATGATTATTTATGAATGTACTCAAAGCAATTTTATAAAATATTTAAAATTATAAATGTAATTACAGTACTTTGTGTTAGCCTACTACAGTTGAACTTTATAAATTTCGAGTTTAACATTCCAAACATTCCACAAAAAGTCAAGATTCGAATTTCCAACTATGCAGTCAGTTAATATGACTATTTATGAATATATTCAAGGCAATTTTATAAAATTTTAAAAATTATAAAAGTAAATAAAGCACTTTTTGTAATCCTACTAATGTAAAATTTAGTAATTTTTGAGTTTAACATTCTAAAAAATCTAAAAATAATCAAGATACGAATTTGCAACTATGTAGTCTATAAATATGACTATTAACGATATGCTCAAGACAATTTTATAAAAGATTGAAAATTATAAATGTAATTACAGTACGTTTTGTTGCCCTACTACTGTAGGATTTAATAAATTTTGAGTTAAAGATTCCAAAAATTCCACAAAATGACAAGATGTGAATTTCTAACTATGCAGTCAGTTAATAATAACTATTTATAAATATATTCAAGGCAATTTTATAAAATTTAAAAAATTATAAATATAAGTACAGTACTTTTTGCAACCCTACTCCTGCTCGATTTTGTAATTTTCGAGTTTAACATCCCGAAAAGTCTACAAAAAGTCATGATACGAATTTCCAACTATGCAGTCTATAAATATGATTATTAATCAATACACTCACGACAATTTTTTTAAATTTTGAAAATTATAAATGTAATTATAGTACTTTAGCTTAGCCTATTACTGTTAGATTTTATAAATTTTGAGTTTAACATTCCAAAAAGTCCACAAGAAGTCACAGTACGAATTTCCAACTATGTAGTCTGTAAATATGATGAATTATGAATGCAAGGCAAGGCATTTTCATAAAAAAAATTAAATTATAATTGTAATTACAGTACTTTTAGTTACCCTACAATTGTTAAATTTAATAAATTTCGAGTTAAAGATTCCAAAAATTCCACAAAAAGTCAAGATGCGAATTTCCAAATATGCAGTCAGTTAATAGAACTATTTATAAATATATTCAAGGCAATTTTATAAAATTTAAAAAATTATAAATGCAAGTGCAGTACTTTTTGCAAGACTACTCCTGTTCGATTTTGTAATTTTCGAGTTTAACATCCCTAAAAATCTACAATTTGTCATGATACGAATTTCCAACTATGTTGTCTATAAATATGACCATTAACGAATATATTCAAGATAGTTTGATAATTTAAAAGAAAATATAAATGTAATTATAGTACTTTTTCATACTCGACTTGTTAGATTTTATAAATTTCGAGTTTAACATTCCAAAAAGTCCACAAAAAGTCACGGTACGAATTTCCAACTATTTAGTTTGTAAAATATGATTATTTGTGAAAGCACCCAAGGCAATTTTATAAAAAAAATTAAAACTATAAATTTAATTACATTACTTTTTGTAATGCTACTACTGTTCGATTTTGTAGTTTTCGAGTTAACATCCCAAAAAGTCTACAATTTGTCATGATACGAATTTCTAATATTTAGTATGTAGTCTATAAATATGACCATTAACGAATATTAAAATTATAAATGTAATTATAGTATTTTTTCTTACCCGACTACTGTTACATTTGATAAATTTCGAGTTTAACATTCCAAAAACTCCACAAAAAGTCAATATTTGAATTTCCAACTATGCAGTCAATTAATATGACTATTTATGAATATATTTAAGGCAATTTTATAAAATTATAAAAATTATAAATTTAAGTACAGTACTTTTTGAAACCCTACTGCTGTTCGATTTTGTAATTTTCGAGTTTAACATCCCAAAAAGTCTACAAAAAGTTACGATACGAATTTCCAACTATATAGTCTGTAAATATGATTATTTGTGAATGCACTCAAGATAATTTTATAAAAAAAATTGCAACTATAAATGTAATTACATTACTTTTTGTAATCCTACAACGGTTCGCTTTTGTAATTTACCAGTTTAACATTCCAAAAAGTCTAAAAAAAAGTCAAGATATGAACTTCCAACTATGTAGTCTATAAATATGCCTATTTTTGAATACACCCAATGCAATTTTATAAAATTTTGAAAATTAGAAATGTAATTACAGTACTTTTTGTTACCCAACTACTTTGGATTTTATAAATTTCGAGTTTAACATTCCAAAAAGACCACAAAAAGTCAATATTCGAATTTCCAACTGTGCAGTTAATATGACTATTTATAAATATATTTAAGGCAATTTTATAAAAAATAAATAAAAATCATAAATGTAAGTAGAGTACTTTTTGTAACCCTAATGCTGTTCAATTTTGTAATTTTCGAGTTTAACATCCCAAAAAGTCTACAAAGAGTCATGATACGAATTTTCAAGTATGTAGTCTATAAATATGACTATTAACGAATATACTCAAGACAATTTTATAAAAGTTTGAAAATTATATATGTAATTACAGTACTTTCTGTTACCCTACTACTGTTGGGTTTTATACATTTTGAGTTTAACTTTCCAATAATTCCACATAAAGTCACGATACGAATTTCCAACCATGTAGTCTGTAAATATGATTATTTATGAATCCACTCAAAGCAATTTTGCAACAACAAAAAAATATAAATGAAACTACAGTAAGTTTTGTTACTCTACTACTGTTGGATTTAATAAATTTCGAGTTTAACATTCCAAAAATTCCATAAAAAGTCCAGATTCGAATTTCCAACTATGCAGTCAGTTAATATGACTATTTATAAATATATTCAAGGCTATTTTATAAAATTTAAAAAATTATAAATGTAAGTACATTACTTTTTGTAACCCTACTACTGTTTCACGTTGTAATTTTCGAGTTTAACATACCGAAAAGGCTAAGAAAAAGTTAAGATAAGAATTTATAACTATGTGGTTTATACATCTGACTATTTATGAATATACTCAAGGCAATTTTATAAAATTTTGAAAACTATAAATATAATTAAAGTACTTTCTATAACTTCACTACTGTTGGATTTTTTAATTTTCGGGTTTAACTCCCAAAATGTCTAGAAAAAGTCATGATACGAATGTCCATCTGTGTAGTCTGTACTACTACTATTTATGAATACACTCAATATAATGTATAGCTCAGCTTGTGGGGATAAGATCGTAAAGTCTCTACTGGTGTGCATTGTTAATTATATTGGTTCCGCCAGATGGCATTAAACTTTCTCTTTAAAGAGAAAGTTGCATTACTTTGATTATGAACTGAATTGTCGTGCTTTTTGAATTTTTAAATGTATAAACTCTTGCCCTGGACCTCCAAAAATAGCCAGCCGGTACAAGCAGTAAAACATTTGATTTACAACCGAGCCCATCCTCTAGTTTATGATAAATAAAAGGAATCAGATAGAATCAAGCGCCCGAAACGCAATAAATTTGTCGCCCCCTCTTAAGATATTCTCGTTTTTGATTTATCTCCCGATGTCGCCGCCGCCGACCCGTTTAGCTCAGCCCTCAACGTTGGCAGCGATCTCGCGCCATTACGGGGGCCCGCGAGCGCGCGGCGGGAATAAGAAACGGCTTCCGGTTTCCGGGACGAGGCGCGCGGGAATGTCGCACGCACTGGCACCAGTGCGGACATAACAATATTTCTCGTTAATCCGGTGCTTTTTTATTTTTCTATATAAATTATGTATATGCGGGCGGCGGCCGCGATTGGCTGATTTTCCGCGTCCGCCACTTGCTAATTCCCTCGGTCAATATTTGCCGCTCCGCACCGGCGGCGGCGGCGACCTGTTTAAATATCCGAATGCTATACAATCAGGTTTATTAGGTTATATTAGTTTAAGTTAAAAATAATATTTGGTTTGTAAATGCTGTTGCGGGCGGTGTAAACCGATTAACAACTCAACTTATATATCAAATTAGGGCAACGTCAACCCGGGGTGAATATTCAATGTAACTTTTAATTGATTTCGCAACGTGTCCGTCAACGAATGTACCATTACATATGTATACAGAATATATATATATAGTTTAGTCTACTCGTATATAAATTTGTTACTTTTATAAAACGATTCTTGTATTTGCTGCCAATTATCAATCAAACATTCGCGAAAAATTGCCCTATTGGGGTTTGAACATTAGCTGCCTAATGATCAGTATGAGACGGACGGCGCCTCTAATCACTAGGCCACTAATATATATATATATATATATATATATATATATATATATATATATATATATAATCTATTTGCCTTTTACCTTTCGGTGTAGGCTTATAGGCTGAAAGGCCTGCCTATTTCACGAAAAATAAAATAAAATATAATCAATTAAGGCAGAAAGACTGCCCTTTTTTTAATTTTATTACTATTATAATTAATATTAACTATTGTATTTTGTATACCAACAGATATAATTGTATACGATTATATAAGATAGATAAAATTGTTTCGAAATACTACTCAGTTTTAATGAATATAATGAAAATTATTATTATAATTAATTACTTAGTTCGTGAATTATTGTGCGCTAAGTTACGATTCAGTGGATTCGGGATGAAATATATAATTTGGATGAAATGTTCATTCCTTAGACGCTTGTTATTTATTTAATTATAAATTGATACTGTAAATCATGCAGTGTCCACGAAAGTGTGAATATAAAAAAACTAAAAGTAACTAATTGCTCTATAAACAACCATTTGAGTGGACGCGAGTTGCCAATGGCAAAGCACACAAACGCACACGTATGTCCGGGTCAAATCGGTGCTGGGGCAATGCAAACACTCCCCGGTAAACCCGCAAAGCCGTAGCAAAAATAGTTACAAACCCATTAAAACTAATTAAACACGCTGTAATTTCGGACTGTAACAATTTTAACACGGCGCGCTGAGGTAATAAGCGGCACGAGATTGCGGGGGCCCCTCGCACACAATATACATACACACCCCTCCGCGTTAATTAAATAAAGATCGAATTGCATTGTTTATTTACGCCCTAAACGTAACTAACGCCCCGGCCCTCTCCGGACGACGACGGCGGCAATAGGGCTGGGAAACGTCCCCATTATCACGCAATTCCCAGCGCCAACCTGCGCTTCCGCCGTTTTATACCCCACTTAAACACGGCAGAGTTTTAATTATGACAACAATGTAAGACGCCTTATCTGCGTGGATAATTAAAGCTCGCAACGGCTGTAATCCGCCGCCCCCGCTTTAATTAACCCCCCTCGCGCTGAGCTGGTGATTATCAATCGCCATGTTTATATGGTGATATTTTAGAGGGGAGCACGATGAGAATGAGGGTGGGATTATTCGCAATAGAACGGGGCGTAACAAAAAATTATCCAATTTCTTATATGTTAAGCCCAAAAATTAATTAAATCTTATTGTATTTTATATAATACTGTATAGAAAGCTCTGTGAAATTGACGACTTTAATTTAAAGTCGAATTATTTCAAAGGTTTCAGTTACTTGTTACTGAAAGTCAGTTTTTATGCTTATGCTATCATTCCAATGATAAATTATGCATAACAGCGCGTATAAATATGTTGGTATATTGTTAATTAATTATATTGTAAATATTGCTAATAAATAAATAAAGTTTGGCATACTAATAAACTAATCGCCAGGGGGTAAATAGATAAAGCCAAACACCTTACTTTTTAATATATACGTATAATTATAGCATTAATAAGATGGTGTAAGTTGTTCTTTTGGTATGCTCACTATGTCTCTTCCTTTGTCCTTGGTAACAATATATATGTGCGCAAGGCGAGTGGAGTATGCCACGCGCACAAAGGTCATTAATAGGAACACGTAATTACGAATCGTAATTAATTAATTATGGAGCTGAACTGGCGACACAACTGACTGCTTCGCAGCACACTCTCAGCCGGAGAGGCTGCGTTTGTTGTATGTCGACGACAAAGGTAAACCACAAAAAAAATACAAAACCAAAGGAAAGTATTAAAGGGCTGTTTAAAATCTGTTTGTTATATCTGTAGTATAAGATATATTCCCTAATAATTGTCCTAAATTGAATCGTTTTTGTTCTTTGTAAATTGAATGCAAACAGTATAGTACATATCATATCGGATAAATTTTCATTGTATAGATGGTGCAAGTACAATAATTCTGCACGGCATTCATCACATTAATACACCTCGTCCCCGAACAGCGGCGGTGCGGACTTTAATCCTGTAGGAAGTGCAATTTGCATTTGAACAGAACACAATATCGGGCATGATCTGTTTTAATCGATTAACGAAACACAGCCGGAGGGGCCGCGCATTTCGCATGCAATTGTTGGATATGATTTTCAGAAGCGCGCCGGCGAAAAGTTTTTGATTGAAATTCAAATCGGCGCAAATTGGCCAATTACCTCCGCATTGAAAGAAGACAGTGAAATATTGCGATAGATCAAGGGGATGTGTCTGTCGAATGCATTCTGCGCGCCGCGGCGTCGTCGTCGACGTCGGGGATGGAGTGACGCATTCCTTTCAAGCCGAGGCGATATTTCTATTTGCGGATTGGTTTCCCGAATCTATTTGCTTCAGTCTCTCTCTCCTCTCCGTAATTCCACGGTTCAAATCTGCGCCGGCGATAAATCTCGCTTTATACGGCCAGTCGCTCTCATACTTCTTCGCTCCCACTTAAGGACGCGCCGGATAGTCCTTAATTATCACAGCGGCTACTATTAGTCAACCACTAAAAAGCTTATACAAATTATAGATATATGCGGTATGTCGCGTGAACGCCGCGAGGGTGGCAGAACGCTAACTCTATTGTGAGAGTATTTCAGCTGCAGTCGGCAATTGTAATATATAAAAGCAAAAGGGAGGGGACCTAAGGGCCCGTTTTAAATTCTGTTTATTGCGGTACTATAATTTTATTACTCACTTCTTTATGCATCCGCGATATAAAAAGGAGCCTAAAGAGTATTACCTTTTATTTTATTTCGCGACGACTCCCTTTTCATTCCGTTTAAACCTTAGTTACTGCCGTCTGAAGATTAATCCAGAATTACGAAGGATAGGGTGTGCGCGGTACATGCTTTAATATTTACGAAACCATACGAAATAAGGTTAATATATAATTTAATTGGTACTACTATTGGTGATCTTATTAGTATAAATCACATAAGGGCAACCAACGAGCCGCGAATTTTCATTCTATGTAATATCAAAGGTAATATGTCTTAAAAAATAGGTTTTGCATATTTGTATGCATTGTTAATTAATGACACCACATCAATTAACAATGCATACACATATGCAAAACCTATTTTTTAAGAAATATTAGTTTTGATATTACATAGAATGAAAATTCGCAGATGGCGTTAAACTTTCTGTATAGAGGGAAAGTTGTATTTTTCCCTCTATAGAGAAAGTTTAACGCCATCTGGCGACACCACATCAATTAACAATACATACACATACGGTAATAACCGTGAACATGCTTATGTCATCAGGATCACCGACTATTGCCCTCTACTGGAATAAATTCCAACAGAGTGTTTGAGAGCACAAAGCCAGTGTTATAAAATATATAAGTGTGAATCCACCTCTTAGCAATCTACATATCTAGATTTCAATCTCCACTGTGATCTAACAAGATCGAAATCTACATATGTGTATATGGGAGTTAAAAAAAAAAATCTGCTAAAATATGCAAAACCTATATATATATAAGTGTGAATCGACCTCTTATCAATCTTCATATCTAGATTTCGATCTTGTTAGATCTAATCAGCGTGGCTTAGCTAGTAAGGATACTAGCTGAATTACACTGATGATATCTAACAAGATCGAAATTTCGATATGTAGATTGAGAAAAAGTGGATTCATACTTATAGGTATAGGTTTTGCATGTTTTAACAGATTTATTTTAAATCCCTAGATGCGATACTTGTTAACCCTTTTAGCCCTGGATTTTTAAATTTGAAAAATAATTTTTCTTTTTTAATTATAAACAAAAAAGAAAAATTTATTAAATAAAAAAAATTCAAATTTAAAAATTCAGGGCTGAAAGGGTTAACAATAATTGTATCTATACACATTTCAAATTCAAAAGTTTCTAAAACTTTACTAGGTATTTTAAACCTTGTTGGAATGAAATCTAGCGATTAAAAGCAAACATATTGATAGACACAGTAAGTAGAGGCCTGTAAATGTTATAGAGGCTACCAGCAGGGCCGAAAGGGTTAAAAAAGAAGTATATTTATCCATGTATTAAGGTCAAAAGTGCAGGGTTTCTAGTTTTCATTCTATTTAATGTCAAAGTTAGTGTTTCATAAGAAAATAGGTTTTGCATGTTTTAACCGCAAATTTCTAAATTTTTGAAAAATCCCTCGATTTTATTTCTTAAACTTGATGCATAATTAATATATTTTTCCATTTATTAGAAACATAATACAAAATTACGAGGTTTCTAGTTTTTATTTATTGACAAAGGTAGTATTTAAAAAAAATAGGCTTTGCATGATTTAACTGCAAATTTCTAAATTTTTCCAAAATCCCTCGATTTTATTTCTTAAACTTGATGCATAATTATAATATTTTTCCATTTATTAGAAACATAATATAAAATTACGAGGTTTCTAGTTTTTATTTAATGACAAAGCTAGTATTTCATAAAAAGTAGGTTTTGCATGTTTTAACCGCAAATTTCTAAATTTTTCAAAAATCCCTCGATTTTATTTCTTAAACTTGATGCATAATTAATATATTTTTCCATTTATTAGAAACATAATACAAAATTACGAGGTTTCTAGTTTTTATTTCATGACAAAGCTAGTATTTCATAAAAAGTAGGTTTTGCATGTTTTAACCGCAAATTTCTAAATTTTTCAAAAATCCCTCGATTTTATTTCTTAAGCTCTTAAGCATAATTAATATAGGTTTCTATTTATTAAAAACATAATACAAAATTACGAGGTTTCTAGTTTTTATTTAACGACAAAGGTAGTATTTCATGAAAAATAGGTTATGCATGTTTTAACCGCAAATTTCCAAATTCTTCAAAAATCGCTCGATTTTATTTCTTAAACTTACTACAAAATGAGATATAACTTGTTTCTATAGCTAAACTATTAAGATCAGAATAATGAAAAGTGTAAAAAAGTAACTTCTCAGACTTATGTGGACTATTTAAAAAATTGCAAAAGATTGTAGCTATTATTTTTGATAAGTATAATAACAGTTTTATATTACCAGCTTAAATAACTACAAAATGAGATATGATGTGTTTACATAGCTAAATTATTACGATCAGAATAATGGAAAGCGTAAAAAAGTATCTTCTCAGACTTATGTGGGCTATTTAAAAAATTGAAAAAAATTGTAGCTATTATTTTTGAAAAGTCTAATAACAGTTTTATATTACCAGCTTAAATAGCTACAAAATGAGATATAATCTGTTTACATAGCTAAATTATTACGATCAGAATAATGAAAAGCGTAAAAAAGTAACCTATAAAACTTATGTAGGCTATTTAAAAAATTGCAAATAATCGTAGTTATTATTTTTGAAAATGTTGATAACAATTTTGTATTACTAGCTTAATTCTCTACAAAATGGGATATAAGTTGTTTCTATAGCTAAATGATTAAGATCATAATAAGGTAAAGTGTAAAAAAATAGCTCATGTGGGCTATTTAAAAAATTGTAAAAAATTGTAGTTATTATTTTTGAAAATATTATAAACAATCTTATATTACTAGTTTAATTAGCTACAAAATGAGATATAACTTGTTTATATAGCTAAATTATTAAGATCAGAATAATGAAAAGCGTAAAAAAGTAACCTCTCAAAGTTATGTAAGGTATTTAAAAAAATGCAAAAAATCGTAGTTATTATTTTTGAAAATGTTTATAATAATATTGTGTTACTAGCTTAATTAGCTACAAAATGAGATATAACTTGTTTATATAGGTAAATTATTAAGATCAGAATAATGAAAAGTGTAAAAAAGTATCTTCTCAGATTTATGTGGGCTATTTAAAAAATTGCAAAAAATTGTAGCTATTATTTTTGAAAAATCTAATAACAGTTTTATATTACCAGCTTAATTAGCTACAAAATTAGATATTATCTATTTGCATAGCTAAATTATTACGATCAGAATAATGAAAAGCGTAAAAAAGGAACCTCTAAAACTTATGTAGGCTATTTAAAAAATTACAAAAAATCGTAGTTATTATTTTTGAAAATTTTAATAACAATTTTGTATTACTAGCTTAATTAGCTACAAAATGAGATATAAGTTGTTTCTATAGCTAAATTAGTAAGATCAGAATAATGAAAAGTGTAAAAAAGTAACTTCTCAGACTCATGTGGGCTATTTAAAAAATTGCAAAAAATTGTAGTTATTATTTTTGAAAATTCTAATAACAGTTTTATGTTACCAGCTCAAATTGCTACAACATGCATAATTAATATATTTTTTATCTATTAAAGATATAATACAAAATTATGAGGTGTCTAGTTTTTATTTAATGACAAAGAAAGTATTTTATGAAAAATAGGTTGTATATGTTTTAACCGCAAATTTCTAAATTTTTCAAAAATCCCGCGATGGATTTTTTTAAAACTTCCCTGATGCATAAGTAATATATTGGTCTATATATTAGTCATAATATTAAATTCCTTGGTTTCTAGTTTTCATTCTATCTAATGTCAAAGTTAGTGTTTCATAACAAAAAAGGTTTTGCATGTTTTAACCGTAAATTTCTAAATTTTTCAAAAATCCCTCGATTCTATTTCCTAAACTTGTTGCATAATTAATATATGTTTCCTTCTATTAAAGACAAAATACAAAATTACGAGGTTTCTAGTTATTATTTAATGACAAAAGTAGTATTTCATGAAAAATAGGTTGTGCATGTTTTAACCGCAAATTTCTAAATTCTTCAAAAATCCCTCGATGGATTTTTTAAAAACTTCGCTGATGCATAAGTAATACGTTTGTCTATATATTGCAATCATAATATAAAATTACGTGGTTTATAGTTTTCATTCTATTTAATGTAAAAGTTAGTATTTCATAAAAAGTTTTGCATGTTAATTTCTAAATTTTTCAAAAAAAAACATCCCTCGATGTTTGCTTATTTCGTCGATGATGCATAAGTAATATGTTTGTTCATATATTAAAGTCATAATACAAAATTATAGATATTTAGTTTTCATCCTATTCCCTCTTAAAGCAAGTATCCATGAAAAAAAGGTTGTGCATGTTTTAATCGCAATTTTCAAAAATGTTCCAAATTCCCTAGATGGATTTTTTTTAATTTTGCTGACGCATAGGTAATACATTTGTCCATATATTACAGTCATAATATAAAATTACGTGGTTTCTAGTTTTCATTCTATTTAATGTCAAAGTTAGTATTTCATAAAAAGTTTTGCACGAGAATTTCTAAATTTTTCGAAAAACATCCCTCAATGGATGGATATTTTTTTGATTATGTATAAGTAATATATTTGTCCTTTTAATAAAGTCATAATACAAAATTGCACGTTATTTAGTTTTCATCCTATTCACTCTCAAAGCTAGTATCTCTGAAAAAATATGTTGTGCAAGTTTTAAATGCAAATTTTCAAAAATCCCTAGATGGTAGGATATTTTTTGATGATTATATGATGTATAAGTAATATATTTGTCTATATATTAAAGTCATAATACAAAATTACTGGGTATCTAGTTGTCATCCTATTTACTGTCAAAGTTAGTATTGATGAAAAATAGTTTGTGCAGGTTTTAAATGCAAATTTCTTAATTTTTCAAAAATCCCTCCACAAATATTTTTCAAAATTCACTGATGCATAAATAATATATTTGTTTATCTATTAAATAAAGTTATAATATATAATTACAGAGCATCTAGTTTTCATTATACTTAATATTAAAGTTAGTATTTCATGAAAACTAAATTTTGAATGTTATAATACTATAACATTCAAAATATAGTTTTCATGAAATACTAACTTTAATATTGAGTATAATGAAAACTACATGCTCTGTAATTATATATTATTACTTTATTTAATAGATAAACAAATATATTATTTACGCATTAGTGAAATTTGAAAAATATTTGTGGAGGGATTTTTGAAAAATTAAGAAATTTGCATTAAATTTTATATACATAAAAAATCGTATATATCTAACAGTAGTGTACAGTAGTTCACTTTTATATTCAAAGCTAAATGTCTCATGTTATGGAGTAAAATGGCGCAGCTCTATAATATGGGACACTTAAAATTAGAAGTGAAATACTACTTATATCTTTTTCTAATTTTAAGTGTCTCATATTATAGAGCTGCGACATTTTCAAAGCTAAATGTCTCATGTTATGGAGTAAAATGACGCAGCTCTATAATATGGGACACTTAAAATTAGAAAAATATATAAGTGAAATACTACTTATATCTTTTTCTAATTTTAAGTGTCTCATATTATAGAGCTGCATCATTTTCCTCCATAACATGAGACATTTTGCTTTGAAAATTTTGAAGATAAAAATGAACTACAATACACTACTGTTAACTTAAAAGTAAAATAATAAATATTTATATAATAAATCGACGTGCAGTTATGGGGATGAAATTAATTTATTCATAAATAAAAATCTAACTGCGTACGCCGATTTACATAAATAATTTACGCAAAATCTTCTCGTTTTCAAAATAATTCAAATATGACTTACACCACTTTAATTCTCACAGTTTCATATAATTATTATTAGTATCAGTCATAATCTCAACAACTGCAGCCGTGAGCAGTTGGAAGTTAACATATTTAATATGAAGTATGCGACATTTGTTAAAATTATTATATCATAAGGTAGGTGCTATTAAAAATATATAATTTGAATGTTCATTATATATCTTTGTGTTATGTTTTTTCTTTCTTTTATTTGTTATGTTGTTATTATATCATCTGTAATTGGTTTCTGTTAAACTGTAGATGTCTATATTAAATAAATAAATAAATAATAAATAATGCATTGTTAGTTGTCTACGTCTGTGTGTGAATATATTTTTATTGTTTATACATACTTTTATACTATATTTATAATTATTTAAACATATTGTTGTCCTGTAATTGGAATATCTTTCTGTTGGACAATAAAGGCTTATTATTATAATGCAGGTATTATTATAATACAATATAATATTATTATAATACAGGAACATAGATTAAATGAACTAACCTGTCCTTCCAGTTCTCCAGTTATACTTTAACCAACGTCCAACATGTCTGATAGTAAACACTTAGCACTCCACACACTAATATAAATCAATATTCACAAATCTGCGTTTTATTTTCACTATTAAATCAACAAACCGCACCGTTTTGCTGCGCACTTTCTACTGACTAATCCGGCTGAGCTCGGCCAGCGCGCTTATCGCAACATATTTTTTGCGTCTTCTTGCGAGTCATAGTAAAAACCCGATTGCATTAAATTCAATGCGATGTATTTGGGAGTATTCTCTTTCTATTAGTACGAGATGGAATTATCCAACATTTTAAAGGGAATCTTAAAAATAAATTTTGCCAAGTGTAACCAGTAAGTATGGTAAAAATATTTAAATCATTTTAATTATAAATTTGTTGTGTCTTTATAGTGTTATACGTAAACAATCAAATAGAAAATATTTTGATTTGTACATGGTGTTTTCGTTGAAAAGGTTTCTACAAACAAACTAAATAAATATATAAGTTTTGCATGTTTTAACCGTAAATTTCTAAATTTTGGCAAAATCCCTCGTCATCTATTAAAGATATAATATGAAATTACGAGGTTTCTAGTTTTTATTTAATGACAAAAGTAGTATTTCATGAAAAATAGATTGTGCATGTTTTAACCGCAACATTTTAAATTTTTCCAAAATCCCTCGATGGATTTTTTTAAAACTTCGCTGAAGCATAAGTAATACATTTATCCATCCATTACAGTTATAATATAAAATTGCGTGGTTTCTAGTTTTCATTCTATTTAATGTCAAAGTTAGTATTTTATAAAAAGTATTGCATGTTAATTTTTAAATTTAAAAAAAAATCCCTCAATTGATGGATATTTTTTCAATTATGCATAAGTAATATATGTGTCCATTTAATAAAGTCATAATACAAAATTATAGGTTATTTAGTATTCATCCTATTCACTCTCAAAGCTAGTATCCATGAAAAATAGGTTCTTAATTTCTCAAAAATCCCTCGATGGTAGGATATTTTTTTAAGGTTCGATGATGTATAAGTAATATATTACTTATACATCATCGAACCTTAAAAAAATATCCTACCATCGAGGGATTTTTGAGAAATAAAGAACCTATTTTTGCCCATATATTGATGTCACAATACAAAATTACTGGCTATCTAGTTGTCATCCTATGTACTGACAAAGTTAGTATTTATGAAAAATAGGTTGAGCAAGTTTTAAATGCAAATTTCTTTATTTTTCTAAAATCCCTCCATAAATATTTTTCAAACTTCACTGATGCATAAATAATAGATGAACAAATATATTCATCATACGGGCTTAATACAAATGAAACAGGCAGTTTTTCTCAGTGTAGATTTTTATATACAATATTTTGATATTGTTACCAATTATATAAGCCTGTGAGAATGAAAGTGGTTTAAGTTACATTTGAATTATTTTGTAAAGGAGAAGATTTTGCGTCTGGTATTTATAAAAATAGACGTGCGTAGTTACAGATATAAAATCAATTTATTTATAAATAAAAATGTAACTACGTATACGTCGATTCATATACACCAAACGCAAAATCTTACTGCGCACTATCTGCTAACTAATCCGGCTGAGCTCGGCCAGCGAGCTTATCGCCAAATTTTTTTGCGTCTGCTCGAGTCACCGTAAAAACCTGATTGCATTAAATTCAATGCGATGTATTTGGGAGTATTCTCTTTCTATTAGTACGAGATGGAATTATCCAACATTTTAAAGGGAATATTAAAAATAAATTTAGACAAGTGTAACCAGTAATTATGGTTAAAATATGTAAATCATTTTACTTATAAATTTGATATGCCTTTATAATCCTATCTATAACAATCAAATGGAAAATATTTTGATTGGTGCATAGTGTTTTCGTTGAAAAGTTTCTAGAAACTAACTAATTAAATATATAAATTTTGCATATTTTAACCGTAAATTTCTAACTTTTTCAAAAATCCCTCGATTTTATTTCTTAAACTTGATGCATAATTAAAATGTTTTTCCACCTATTAAAGAAACTACGAAATTATGAGGTTTCTAGTTTTTATTTAATGACAAAGGTAGTATTTCATGAAAAATAGGTTGTGCATGTTTTAATCGCAAATTACTGAATTTTTCCAAAATCCCTCGATTTTTTTTCGTAAACTTCATGTATAATTAATATATTTTTCCATCTATTAAAGACATAATACAAAATTATGAGGTTTCTAGTTTTTATTTAATGTCAAATGTAGTATTTTATGAAAAATAGGTTGTGCATGTTTTAACCGCAATTTACTAAATTTTTCCAAAATCCCTCGATTTTATTTCGTAAGCTTGATCATAATTAATATATTTTTCCATCTATTAAAGACATAATACAAAATTATGAGGTTTCTAGTTTTTATTTAATGACGAAGGTAGTATTTTATGAAAAATAGGTTGTGCATGTTTTAACCGCAAATTTCTAAATATTTCAAAAACCCCTCGATGGATTTTTTTAAAACTTCGCTGATGTACAAGTAATATATTTGTCCATATATTGCAGTCATAATATAAAATTACGTAGTTTCTAGTTTTCAGTCTATTTCATGTCAAAGTTGGTATTTCATAAAAATTATTGCATGTTAATTTCTAAATTTAAAAAAAAAACACCCCTCGATAGTGGGATATTTTTTCGATGATGCATAAGTAATATATTTGTCCATGTATTAGTCATAATACAAAATTACCGGTTATTTAGTTTTCATCCTATTCACTCTCAAAGCCAGTATCCGTTAAAATCAGTTTGTGCAAATTTCTAAATTTTTCCAAAATCCCTCGATGGATTTTTTTAAAACTTCGCTGATGCATAAGTAATACATTTGTCCATTTATTACAGTCATAATATAAACTTACATGGTTTCTAGTATTCATTCTTTTTAATGCCAAAGTTAGTATTTCATAAAAAGTTTTGAATGTTAATTTCTAAATTTTTCAAAAAACATCCTCGATGGATGGATATTTTTTCGATTATGTATAAGTAATATATTTGTCCATATATTAAAGTCATAATACAAAAATTACAGGTTATTTAGTTTTCATCCTATTCACTCTCAAAGCTTGTATCCATGAAAAATAGATTTTTTCAAAAATCCCTTCATGAATTTTTTAAAAATTTCGCTGATGCATAACTAATACATTTGTCCATATATTACAGTCATAATATAAAATTACTATGTTTCTATTTTCATTCAATTTAATGTCAAAGTTAGTATTTCATAAAAAGTTTTGTATGTTAATTTCTAAATTTTTCAATAAACATCCCATGCTGGTTTGATATTTTTTCGAGGATCATAAGTAATATGTTTGTCCATATATTCAAGTCATAATACAAAATTACAGGTTATTTCAAATCAACGATAAATAGGTTGTGCAAAACATGCACTGCAACTGCGAATTTCTAATTTTTTCAAAAATCCTTCGATGGTAGAATATTTTTTAAGGTTCGTTGGTGTATAAGTAATATATTAGTCATAATACAAAATTACTGGGTATATAGTTTCATCCTATTTACTGTAGAAGTTAGTATTTATAAAAAATAGGTTATTATTATTAGTATCATCGTAAGAAGAATACACGAACATATAGATTAAATTAACATACCTGTCCTTCCAGTTCTCCAGTTATAATACAACCAACGTCCAACATGTCTGATTGTAAACACTTAGCACTCCACACACAAATTAATATTCACAAATCCGTGTTTTATTTTCACTATTAAATCAACAAACCGCACTGTTTGGCTGCGCACTCTCTACTGACTAATCCGGCTGAGCTCGGCCAGCGCGCTTATCACCAAATATTTTTTGCGGTTGTTCGAGAGTCACCGTAAAAACCTGTATTGCATTAAATTCAATGCGATGTATTTGGGAGTATTCTCTTTCTATTAGTACGAGATGGAATTATCCAATATTTTAAAGGGAATCTTAAAAATAAATTTTCCCAAGTGTAACCAGTAAGTATGGTAACAATATGTAAATCGTTTTACTAGTAAATTTGTTGTGCCTTTATAGTTCTACCTATAACAATCAAATAGAAAATATTTTGATTTCTGCATGGTTGAAAAGGTTTCTACAAACTAACTAATTAAATATATAAGAGTGAGGCATGGGATCAAAAATAAGAAATATTGAAAAATAAGAAACAATGAAAAATAAGAAAGACTCCGGTCGTTAGCCCATTGTGGTATGTAATGTAATGTAAATGTTATGTATCACAATAAATATTATTATTATTATTATTATTATTATTATTAAGAAACAATGAAAAATTAAAAAAAATAACTAAAATGGATAATATAAAAACGAAAACGAAAACTGAAAAACGAAAGAATCGCTCTTTTAATGATTTTTAATTTAATTTTAATTATTTGGAAAATCGCATACTTGAAGAAACCACCAATATCACTGAGGATATAGTCAAGATGATTCAAAATTCCATTTACGAGCATTTGACTCATTGCAAGACCGAAAAAGGTCGACATTTGTTATAAAAATCGTAATAACATTCAAACATGTTATTTTATCATTTAGTTTTCAACCCCTCATAATTCTTGGAAGAATTAAGGCATCGTGTTTTGGTTTATGAGGATGTATTTATTTTTTCATTACCTTTAAAATCAGGTGAAACTCGACAGGGATTGCTATTTAAAAATGTTGGGGTGGTTCTAAACTATGTACGAATGTAGTTTATATGACTCTTTAGTGATATCCAAATTTCCATTTTTTTTTCACTCGTTCAAAACTCGGAGTCTAACAGATATGAACGAGTGAAAAAAAATGAAAATTTGGATATCACTAAAGAGTGATGAAAACTACATTCCAGGGACTTTTGTGAAGCCCTCTGTGCCATGAGAACATTTTATAAAAATTAAAAGCAGAATAGCCTCGGAATCGAAATTGTGTAGGTGCCTTCTGCTCTTCACGTTCGCATCACATTCATTTTTTCCATTTCTTGTTTGAATTTGTCTATAGTCCATAAATTATGTAAGAATGTAGTTTTTATGACTCTTTAGTGATATCCAAATTTCCATTTTTTGTTCACTGGTTTAAAACGTATAGGCCCCATCCAGGGACTTTTGTGAAGCCTCTGTGCCATGGGAACATTTTGTAAAAATTAAAAGCAGAATAGCCTCGGAATCGAAATTGTGTAGGTGCCTTCTGCTCTTCACGTTCGCATTACATTCATTTTTTCTATTCCTTGTTTGAATTTGTCTATAGTCTATAAATTATGTAAGAATGTAGTTTTTATGACTCTTTAGTGATATCCAAATTTCCATTTTTTTCACTCGTTCAAAACGTATAAGCCCCGCCCAGAGACTTTTGTTAAGCCCTCTGTGCCATGGGAACTTTCTGTAAAAATTAAAAGCAGAATAGCCTCGGAATCCAAATTGTATAGGTGCCCTGTGCTCTTCACGTTCACATCACATTAATTTTTTCCATTTCTTGTTTGAATTTATCTAATTTGTCTTCTATGTTAGTTATAGTATTCTGCATCTTAAACTTCTCTGCTAGCTCTTCTTGTATTTCGCTTCTTATTTCATCTTCTTTCAGATTGGTGATATTCTTAGTTGTTTTATCTTTGCATGTACTAACTGTATAAATAAATAAATAAATATATATATAGTGTATTGCCCAATAGATATCCATTACAGGACAATATTCGCATCTTAGATATTATAACCAGTATATAAAAAAATGTATGTAAAAGTAATGTAAAATTTAAAGTTTAAAAGCAAAATTAGTAATAAAAACCTAATAGTAAGTGTGTATTCTCATTTTCTAATCATAAACGGTAGACAATTTTTCTATTTATACTGATTTCTTATTTTATGCCAGCATAAAATGATCTTAAGTCTGTATGCATTATGTAAAACATTTTCATTTGTGGTTTATTGTAATTAGGTTTACATATAGTTAATATATGCAATAATAATAAATTTGTACATAATAAAATTAAATCTTTAGCCAATAAATATTTTTTGAAAATTCAATACAAATGACTATACCGTCAATATAATGGCGGTCGATCGTAGAATTCTGATTTAGATGAAACTTTCAAACGTTATTAATTGATTATAATATGAATGCTGTAACGCAATTTGAAGCTAAATAAATATATAATTGTACTATACTGATCTGAATCTGATACTTCTGATAATGAATAACTTTTTCTAACTAGATCGGACACAGGCACAAACATATGTACATTTGCAGCCATTTGGGATTTGTTGGTGTTTCCAGGTGACATAGTTGAATAGTGATATTTATCTAAGTCACAGTGATAAATAATAGTTTTATCTTAGTATTATAAGTAGAAAAGGTAAAACTGATGTCGCATCTAACTGACTCAACTAAAAGTATCAACAAAGGATTCGCATTAATAAAACTTCATTCATAGCAAGCGTAGATCTATCTTAATTTAATAAAGTTGAAACGACCAACTTTTTTTATGCAGCCAACGTATTAATATTCACTCCTCCCGCGCTCGCACCTCCCGAATGTCGCCGCCGCCACCGTAATTGTGCATTTTAAGCCGGGCGAAACTTAATCTGCCCCATGCTCCGTCCCGCTCGCATTCATTAAGACGCCGTAATGCTCCGATAAAGAAGACGATACCCAATGTGAATGTAAATATAAACGGGCCGCCTCCGACACGTTCACACTTCAGAACTCCGCCGCCCGAAGAAGTTTCCAGGTTTTATCTGAAAGTAGCTTTTTACGCCGTCTGAAAGTTAATGAAAAGAATCGTCTGAGGGCGGGGGTGGTTGGCGGTGTGGCGGAGAGGCGCGCACGCGGTCCCGGCCGCACGTTAAAAGTCTGAAAAATGTCGGAGGGTAGGGGCGCCGCTAAATTAACTCGGCAATTTAAAATTTCAGGACGCGTTTTAAATGGGAACTCCTGCGAGGCGCCCTTTCGACCGACCTAATTGTATCCGACCGCGTGGCAAAGCGACGCGGAAATTAAAATCAAGCTCTCTTTGCGGGAACCCTTTTAAATATGGTAATGTTAATTTGCCGGAATTGTACTGATGCTTCAGGTGGAGGAGCAACAGAAATTAACATCGCAAATTTTCAAACAACCATAAAAGTCCGTTTTGAATTTACAATGAGACAGGGCACATCTTCTACGTGATAACTTTGACGGAAATGGTTAATTTAGTAAGTCACGCCTTTAAAATATCATTGCCATGACTATTAAACTTCATATTTGTTATAATTTTTATTTATTTTGTAGGTTTTATGTAGATCTTTATATTGCATTATGAGATGACAAATGTCGCAACTCGTAACCAGTTTTTGTGATAAATGCATTCTAAAGATTACAATAGTTCCAGTAGTTTTAGGTTGAGTATAATTTTATCCATTTTAAAAAAATAATAATTTGGTTTATTCTAAAGATTAAATGAGCGTTAAAAGGTGCTTTCGTTAGCATGGTTTATCATTGCTAGTCGCCCCCGAGGCGTGCAATATCGCTCAGGTGTTGCGATCGTGCGCCGCCGGTGCCACGGGGGTGACTAGCAATAATAAACCATCCTAAACGAAAGCGCCTAGGAAAATCAAGTGGCAATGAAATTTAATTTATAAAATCGCAATTATAATTACTATACAGTGCTTTAGTGACTGGTTTTTGATATGCATGTCGATTATCATTCCAATTTAAGTACAATGACTAGAATTTTAATAAATTAATTCACTAAATATCACACAATTACTATGTTATAACATGATTGTTATACAAAGTAGTGGTGTTTTTATTCTTAATATGACAATATTATGATATTCGATTAGATAACAAAAGGCAGTAAGCCTGATTCTTAATGCTAAGTTAGTATCAGTTGTTAGCCTGTAGTACATTTTATGTATTATAACGTCCGGCCCGGGGTTCTAAAAAGATCCCAATTTGGAAGCTGTCTGTCTATTCCCACTCATAAATTATTTATATGTTTAGAGAATGGATGTCTCCTTAGTGGCACGCCACAAATTGTCCCAATTCCTCGATAAAATATGTAGCCTACAATGTAGTAAAGAATTGAATGCTTGTATTAATTTAAAATATATAGCCGGTCCCGGGCGGGCCCCCCCGTTTTCTCCCATTCGCACAATGGAAGTGCTTCCCTAGAAAACAGTTCGCAAGGAAAAACGAGCAAACGGAACGAACGTGAAATACTCGCTTTATACTCCGCTAGTAAGGGGGGGTGCCCCATCCATTATAGCCAAAGGTTTTATTGTTAGACCAGCCCAGGTCAGAACATGGGCGGGATACATTTAAAACTACATTCATCGCGACCTCCGGCTGACTTAATCATCCCCATATTTACCCGCACAAAAATCCCATCCCCCCACGCAGCGTTAATTGATACATCAATGACGCGAGCGCTTATTAATTGCCTATTACGCTCCCCCCCACAGTTCGCGTTTATTAAAACGTCGGCTCCACCGCAATGATGGGCGAAAACTGCGTCAAAACAGAGCCGATAATCAACAAAGCGGATGCTAATTAAAACTAATTGTGTTTTCAACGCGGGGGCCGCCGAAGCTGTTGTGTGTGTGTGTATGCGTGTGTATCGGCCGACGGGACGATTTGCGGTGTTTTTACCGAACACGTTTTAATGGCAGCATAAATACGGACGGGGTGTGGCTGGCCCGGCGGATTCACCTGCAAAAAATGGGCCTGGTGAATGAATTGAGGATGGAAACAAAAAAAAAAGGATAATGATTCAGTGTGAATTATTTCGCACACAGTGAATTGCAAATGGATTTCGTGATATATTTTAAGGGACTACAAAATGGGAGGAATTAATTTTGTTTACTAAATATGTTGGATTCTATAACTTTCATCGGGTAATTAATTTCGGATTAATTAATTTAATTAATTACCCGATGAAAGTTATAGAATCCAACATATTTAGTAAACAAAATTAATTTCTCTCATTTTGTGTTACAATTTTGTTACAATCGAATTTATTTATTATATTCAATATATTTTAAATATTCTAAACAATAATAGTATTTTAGCATATATAAGGCACCTTACACGGTCAATAATACTGTCAATCCTAGTACTGTCAGTATTTGCTTCAATCCTCCTTTTATACTTATGAAGTAATCAGTTATCCGAATATACATAAATATTCTCTTCATTTCAGCGTTACTATACCTTACACGATAAGTAATAATGTCAATATTTTAGAATAATGAACATTTTAAACATATTATTGCACAGTAATACTGTCATTTTCTAAAATATTGACAGTATTATTGATCGTGTAAGGTGCCTTTATAGGATGTTAATATTTACATACCAAATACATAAACTATTAATATTTGGTTACTCTGCATATAGGTGTAAAATAATACCAGTATGATAATATCCTCCTCTCTTATAAGTGGCAATTTCTTCGTTGGAATAGCGACAGCGTGGAAAATAGCACGCAGTTGTTTTAGAATTTACAGCGAGCAGCCTCCCCAAAAACAAGCAGATACACAATAATCCCAAACAATTTCGAGTTGATAAAGCGAACTTACAGCAATTCCGTAATTTTAAGCAGCTTATGAAAACGCGTGTGGCACAATTAAATTAAATCCTGTTTATTTTCTTTTCATGGTAATCATCCTCTTTGCTAGACGAAATCTTGTTGCTGCTACTCAACGATAAATTATTAACGGAATTAACTTGAAATGTATGCTGCTTTCGTGATTGTTAATAACATTGGGCGTTTAATTTAGAGATTAGTAACAGTTAAGTCGCAACTTGAGTTAGTAGAAACTCTTAGGCTCTAAACAATTTTAATTTCAGTTTAATTAGTCATATAATAAATACATTGAGTTATATGAGGATTATTAAGTATTACCGGTATTTGCTAGACCACCATTCAGAATTTACATCGTCTATCCCAACGTTCGTTACTTAGCCCTAAACCGTGTTCACCCACTACATCAGAACGTCGTCCTTGCCCGATTTTTGCAGTGAGATACTCGATAATAATGGTTATAAAACTAATTGAAATATGTCATCAAAAGGATGACCATTTGTTGGTAAAGCCGAGGCGTTCAATTTATAGTTTGTGTATTTCATTACTAACCTCATTGTTTGTACTTTAGATTAAAATAATAAAAATTTCACCACTTTTTAGAAACGTTTTTTGATTGATTTAGAAATGACCCTATACATACAGTTATATCGAACTGTGAGATGACAAGTGTCGTAACTTCCAAAATGAATTTTCAAGTTTTAATGTTTGTTTTGATATACTTATGTATATTGTCAGTTCTAGGTGATTATATATATATATATATATATATATATATATATATATATATATATATATATGCTTACCCATCAAGAAAATCCTTAAATCACCTAGAACTGACAATATACATAAGTATATCAAAACAAACATCAAAACTTGAAAATTCATTTTGGAAGTTACGACACTTGTCATCTCACAGTTCGATATAACTGTATGTATTAGTATACATTATTAACATTATAGTTTACAATTACTGTTGTTTATACATTTGTAAATTCTTTCCACTCCTTTCTGTTCTTCGCCAGTTCTCTTGCTTGCTTATGTCCTCTATTATGTTGTCGCACTATTTTCTTGGTCTACCTCCTCTTCTTTTATTTTCAGTTCTTGCTTCCCATACCTGTTTTGTTTGATTCTTTTTGTCCATCCTAATTAAATGACCCCACCAGTTTAGTTGTTTCTTTTCTATATACTTATCTACAGCTTCAATTCCCAGTTCTTCTCTGATGTCATCATTTCTTATTCTGTCTCTTCTCGTAACTTGTTTTACTCCTCTAAGATATTTCATTTCCATTGCCTGTATTCTACTTTTGTCCCTCTTCGTTAGCTTCCACGTCTCGCTTCCATATGTCAGTATAGGTCTATATATGCTTTTATATATATTTATTTTTGTCCTTCTGCTGATCTCTTACTTGTTAATCAGTATATTGCTCAATGCGTGGTATGTTTTAGCTGTGTTATTTATTCTGTTACTAAGTTCGCCTTCCATTTTTCCGTCTTCTGTCAGTGCTACTCCAAGGTATTTGAATTCTTCTACTTGTTCTATTGCGTGTTGTTCTATCTTTATATTTATTTGTTCTTTCCGGTTTCCTATTACCATCACTTTTGTTTTGTTATAGTTCATTTTCATGTTATACTTTTCTAGGTGTCTGTTTCATACACTAAGGTTGTGCTGCAGATTACCTTCATTTTCTGCTATCACTACGACATCATCAGCGAATGCTCCTTCCGATATTTTTACAACTTGCATGTTTTTGTACCCTATGTTTGCTTTTTTGGTTTCTGGTTTCATGCTCTTCATTATTTCATCCATGTATATGTTAAATAATGTAGGACTGAGCCCGTCTCCTTGTCTTAGTCCAGTGGTTGTCTGAAATTTTCTTGATGTTTGTCCCTTGTGTATTATTGCATTGGTGTTGTTGTTGTATCTGTTTTGTATTAATTCGACTGTCTTTCTTTCTACACCTCTCTCTTCCAGGATTTTCCATAATTTAGTTCTTGGTATCGTGTCGAATGCTTTTTCCAGGTCGATGAATCCTAGGTATGTGTTTTTATTATTTGCAATTATTTTTTCTGTGATTTGTTTTATCGTGAAAATGTTGTCCTGTGTGGATCTTCCTTTCCTAAATCCACATTGCGATTCTTCTAGCGTCTGCTCTATTTTTGCTAGTATTCTTTTGTTAATTGTTTTTTCTAAGATCTTCATACCTATGCTTATGAGTGTTATACCCCTATAGTTTGAACATTTTGTCTTATCGCCTTTCTTGTGTATCGGTACGATTAACGATACTTGCCAATCTTTGGGTATTTTATTCGTCCTCCATATTTCGTTTATTAATTTTAGTAGTATTTCGTTACCTGCAGGTCCCATATGTTTAATCATTTCCGTTGTGATCTAGTCTTGTCCTGGTGCTTTCCCTATTTTCATTTCCCTTATTATCTCTAGTATTTCTTTTCCATTGAACATCTCTATATCTGCTTCCGAGTCGTTCTGGTCTCTTGTCTTCTGTTCATTTCCACCATTTTGTGATAGTAAGTCTTCAAAATATTCTTTCCATCTTTCCAGTATTTTTTCGTTGTCCTTCAGCAATATTCCTTGTTTGTCTTGTATATAAGTTACTTCTTGTCCTTTTTCTTTTCTGTTTAGTTTTAGTGTTTTATAGAATAATTTTTGGTTTTCCTTTGCATTTTTCTCCATTGTCTCTCCGAACTTTTCCCATTCCCTGCTCTTTGCTATTCTGACCTTATCTTTTACTATTTTCCTCTTTAAACTGTATTCTTCGTAGTTTTTACTATTTTTGTCATTTAGGTATCTTTGCCATGCTTTTTTCTTTTCCTTTATTTTCTCTCTTATGTCCTGCGACCACCATGCTGTCTGCTGCTTCTTGTTTGTGTTTTGCTTTGTCCCACATGTCTCTTGTGCTGTCTCCAGTATATTTTTCTTTAATTTTTTCCACATTTCCTCTACTTCTTGTCTATAGTTGTCCTTTACTAATTTCTCCTCTATTATCTCTTTATAGATTTTTGCTATTTCTTTGTCCCTTAGTTTGTATGTTCTTATCTTGGTGTAGTTTATTGCTATATTTGGTCTCTGCTTTTTTTATCGCTATCTTGGTAGTCTTCCTTTATTTTCGTCTCTACTAGATAGTGATCACTTCCACTTTCGTAACTTCTCTTTACTCATGTGTCTATTATTTTGCTCCTTTTCCCTTGTTCTGCTAGTACATAGTCTATTATAGATTTTTCGTTCCTGCCTATCACTTCCCTGGTGTATTTGTGTATGTCCTTGTGTTTGAATAGTGTATTCGTTATTACTAGATTATTCATTCTACAATAATCTAGCATTTTCTTACCATTTTCGTTGAGTACGCCTTCTCCATATCTTCCTCTCATCGCGTCAATATCTTTTACTTCGTTGCCAATTCTGCTGTTGAAGTCTCCCGCCACGTACACTTCTCCTTTGGTTTTTTCTGTTGTTTCATTGAGCTGCTCCCAGAATGTTTCTTTGTTGCACGCAGTATCATCTTCGTTTGGTCCATACACTGCTATGATAGTTTTATGGTAGCCGTTTCTTTGATCTCTAACTTCGATAGACAAAATCCTCTCCGTAATTGCATCCCATTTACATATATTCGATTTTAGTTTTTTATGCACTATACATCCTACCCCTGCTACGGCTCTCCGATTGTTATCTACACCGCTATATATGAATATATGTTCCTTGTCCATTTTGTACTCTCCCTTCCCCTTCTTTTTTGTTTCTGTTACCACTAAGAAGTCTAGTTCAGCTTTCTCAAATTCTTCTTCCAGCACTTTTTCCTTTCCATTTATACTCCTGATATTCCAAGTCCCAATTTTCCATATTATTCTTTTTTTTTACTGTACTCTTTTCTTTGTTTCCATTTATTATGTGTTTGTTTTTCTTTCCTTTGTTCGTTGTCCCTTTCCTCGCTGTATTCTTTGTATTTTTGCTTCCGTCCGTTTTCTCTTTTGCCAGTAGTTTTTTGGATTGGTTACTTTCACCTCATTATCTTTGGTTACGACTCCTTTCTTCTTTTTATCCCATATGTATATTTCATTGTCTACTATTATCTTTCTATATCCTATTTTTACGTGTTTTCCTTTTTCTTTTTCCAATTTTGCTATGTTTCTTATCTCTCTTTATCGTATTTTTCTCTCCTCTTCCGTTAGATCATCGTCTATATATATATCGTTGTATTTCTTAGTTTATATTTTGCTTTCATTATTTTTTGTTTTTCTTCCCAGCTTGGGATTTCCACTATTATTATATTTCGTTCTGGGCCTGTGTTTATTTTTTGTATTTTGTTAACCTCTGTCTCCACTTCCAGTTTCTCTTTGATGAGTGATCTTATCTCTTCTATGTTATCTATCTTGTCTAGACCTCTTATTGCTATGTTATTTTTTCTTCTTCTCTTCTCTTCAATTTCTGCTTTATTTTCTAGTTTTTCTACTTCCAATGTTCTCTTTTCTTCTTTCCATGTTTCTTCCTTATTGTTCATTTCGGTCTTCATCTCTTTTATTTCCTGTTTTATTTGTGACATGTTTTCTTCCATCTTCCTCATTAGTTCTATAATCATTTGTTTTAGTTCTTCCATTTTATCTTTGTCAATGTTTGTTTCACCATTGCAATTTTTTTCTGTTTCTTCTAACCTTCTTTGTGATGCTGGTGATCTCAGTATTTTTTTGTTTTTTCTAACGGTTTCTTTCTGATTTTGTATGTCTTTGTCCTCGCTATCCGTTTCTCTACCTCTTTTATTTTTATTCATTGGCCCTGGCGCTATTTTTATTTGCTATTCTTGCCTTTGTTGTCGTCGCTATATGCCGCCCAATATACTCCTCACCTTTATCGGCGCCAGAGGTTATTTACGGGTCGACTCCTCGTGCAAATAACCTCTACCCTCTATTTTATTTACTTGCACTTACCGCTCTTTCTCTCGACTTTTTAACTTTCCTTGTGTATCACTGTTTCTTGTCGCTGTTTTCACCTGTCGTGTATATTTCAACTCGATACGCCGCTATATTTCGGTAAAATATCGGAGCTGTCTATACACCTGTCAACTGAAGTATATGTGAATTGTTCTTAATTTCGTCTGTTTGTTTCTAAAACCAACGTTGTTTATGTTGAATGTCCAATGTTCAATTAATAATAACTCATTCTTTATACATATAAATCAGTAATGGGCTATAAACAGTGGGTGGTATGTCGATTTATTATTACAACTGTTATTTATTAAACGACTGCAATCGCACTAATGTAATTCCCTCCATCGTAAATTTCTTTAATCTATCATAACATAAAAATTGAATAATAATTCGATAAAAAGGACTCTTGACGCTTGTGTAGGCTGTTTATAAAACATGAATAATTCATAGCGAGTGATGACGGCAAGAAAAAATAATGCTCCACGCCCGAAGGCGAGACTGCCACCCGCCACATCTTGCTCGTTTATGCATATCCCCCGACAATCAATCAATTCCTATTTGAGATCCTGGTAATCCGGACACGGAGGGCGCGCAGTCTATTCCAATAACCGTCACCGCCGATGACAGAGGCAAACCTTTACATACAACGTACGTGTTGCAGGAGCGAAAAAACGACCCGCACCCTGCAGCATCAATTATTTCAATCACGCGTGGGCGCGCACGACTACACACGCGTGACACTTTAGTTAAAGAGAGCTCCCCCCGTAAATAATACTGTTTTCATGAAAATTCCGTGACGAATTTGATTAGGCCAGGTAGCGGGCGACAGGGCGATGTACATTGCCCGCTATATATCGCGGAATTTAATCGGAACACGTGATGTACGCGATGTTTTGCAGGAGGCCCGTAAATCCTGCCGGAAATAGCAGGCAGCGTAAATCATTTCGTCACTGGACGCGTCCGCTATAAATTGCATAAAGCGCGCGCGTTTTTTTTTTGTTTGGTGTACGCGCCGCGTATGTTTTATGGCGCGAGCCCCACAAATGTATTATTACGTTCAATGGCCCGGAAACATTAGGACGCTGGATACCGGAAATAAGAAGCGGTCCGAGTGACAGGCCCGGGGACGGCGGGGGCCAAGGGTTAATAGGAACGGGTCAGAACCGGTCAGCGGTGGACAAATGAGACGGCTGACATGGCTACTGCACCTCCGTGTTCCTGCTTCCAATTCGACATGTCTCAGTATAAAACGAGCTCCGGGCCATTTGTAATTCGGAACGAATGCCCACCGTGCATGTTCTAAACGTCAACGCTAATTGGAAATCAAATTAAACTATTTTCATTAAGTGCGGCGTCGGAGTATATCTTTAAAACTTCTATTTCGAAGGAAGTTAATGTAAAGGAAGAGATGTAATAAAATTATATTGAAAACTAACTTGAAATTAGTAAGCTGTTTAATGTGTAAAGACCATTGGTTTCATTCAAGCCCTTTTGCCTAAATACCAGTGATATAATATTGTATTTAGAAATACGTCACAATTTATGGTGAATGCGCCGGGCATTTAATTAGATTGTTCGTGCAGATAATCCAGAATCTAGTTAATTTTAGTTTTATCAGCACTTAAAATTAGAAAACTAACACATGTATTATTATATAATCCTTTGATAGAAAATAAGACTTAACATGTCGTTATAGTGGAGTGGTTGACCGGGGGAACGATTGAATAGCGGGAGGGAGGGGGACCTCCCGCTATTCAAGGGTATGGCTCTCGAGTTCGAATCCCAGCCCAGGTAGTCGATTCGATTTGTTATTGGGATTTTTTTTCCTGACTGGGGTCTGGTTTTGCTGTAGCATCCCTATGCACTGCGGCCACGGTTGACCTATGGTGCTCCCCCATAACTTATTCTTCATTCATTAGCTCTGTATCTTTAATGAAGTCCAGAAGTCTCATGAATGAGCTGCCTTGGAGCTCTTTTAGGTTATTTCACGTTGAACTAAAAAGCTTTTTCTTGGATGAGTTGAATGCCTCGCAGGTTTCTTCTTCTTCCCCACAAACTCTGCACGTTGTTGATTCGTCTATCCTCATGTTTATTTAATGCGCAGTGTCCTGTTAAGAGTCAACGATATTTCTTAATTGATTCCTATTTAGTTTTAGGACTTCTTCTGTCGTCTCGGCACTGGAAGCCTTAATGAACCTCTTCGAGTGTTTCATTCCTGTTTGGACTTCCCTTGTTATTGGGATAAATTTTGTGACAACTTTTAAGGAAATATCATGTATATAAAATAATGTTTCATGGTGACTGTTTATTTATTGTAGTGTATTAACTGTAATTTGATTCTCTATTTTATAATTTTCTGATTTCTACACTAACGAGCAAGCACTGTAGATTTTTTTTGCGTAGAGACTGGATAGTTTTGGATAGTTGGCTGGAGGGTAGCATAGCTACAGACAGGCCTCAAAATGGGCCCATTGTGAAACTTTCCTTTAAGGCTGCTCACTCGTCCCACCAGTCAATTTTGCGTACGAGCTACAAAACTTTGGCGGGTGAGGAGTTGCCTGGAGGCTAGTATTATCGTATCATCGGCATATCGCAAATTGTTTATGACTTTAACATTTACCACAGTACTTTAATTTCCTTTTTCCCGAAAAATTTCTCGAGCTGATAGCTATAAATATACAAGTTTTTTTTTTGTTATATATGATTTATATGTTGTGTTAAATATCTTATGTTTCTATTTTTGTTTCAGGTAAGTTCGTTTATAAAACCATTCCATTTGGCGCCAGTAAGTATCGCACCTAAAACGATGATTTATTACGGTTAATTTTCCACAACACTATATTTCCCGTAACGAATTAGAATCCCAGGCGTAATCAATTACGCAATATTTTAATTACATCCCCTGGATGAGTTGTTAATTACAGATAAAGATTTTAATTATCGTCCTAGATTAATGCGATTCGGCGGAATTTTGTTCGCGCGAAATTAATGACCGGGCGGCGGCGCGCCGGTGTGGGCATTAAATAGCCTCCCCCGCCATGCCTCCGTGTTAAACAATTGCGAAAGGCGGAAAGTTATTTAATTATAGCCCTCAACGTACGCCCCCGTACCGCCGAATGCAAGTTTGCTCACTCTAAATATATATACTGAATAAATTATGTTCCTCAAGTTATTTGCATGTCTTTGAGTTTGTTGTGTAAATACTTGCGCGGGACTTAAGTGATTACAGCGCCCTTTTATTAATTAGCTGACGAAACGGGCCGTTCGTACGTCGAAAAGTTTGGTTTGGTAATTAAAAGATAACCAGCCCCTCGCCCCGCAAAACTTATCACCTTAATTTTTGAATTTAATTAAAAAACTCTATCCGTTTGCGACAACTATTATATTATTCATTCCCCAACCGCACAAGCCCCGGAATGTAACAGCTCAGCTTTAACACGCTTGTTTTATTAATTAAAGACTATTAATCACGGCGCTTTTGCTCATTATATCAGCTTGAAATTTTGATGACGTGCCGTTTAAATTAATCCATTTTTGCGCCAGAACGCGCCCGTGCTGCCGTGTATGTGTTCCGCGCGGTAGGGGTGCGACATTAAAACATCATTAAAATATATTCATTAGCGCACAACAAAATGTATATTAATTATGTCAGTTCGCAGCCTATTGATTTTCGCGCGTGGAAACGCTCGTAAATTACACCGATAAAATATTGCTGTGTGCTTTGCAGTGCGCTATGCATAAATAATTTTGAAATATCACACAATGATTCTGATTAGCATATGATTGACTGAGTGATATATACCAGATGCTTGTTGAATCAATTGTTGGGCTAAATCTTTGAGTTCTTTAGGCAAAATAATTTAAATACGTTTTTTATTCAAATATTTGTAATGATTAATTAATTTATACAAACAGCAATCACTCAGATGCTCTAATAATTTTAATAATAATAAACATATTTAAACAAACTAATATATATTTGCTCATATTTTTTGTTTCATCTACATTTTCCCTAGAAGCCCGTTATAGGGGAAAATATATATGAAAAAAATATATATAAACATTTTAAAGGATAAATAAAACGATTTTTTACTTTGTTTTTGTCACACTTCAGTTACACTTTGCAGTTTCGGCTAAGCTTTACATTTTCGATGACTATAACTATATAATGACTAAGTTTGGTAAAAAAGTAAAAAATCGTTTTATTTATCCTTTAAAATGAATTATCACAAAGTAGACGCCTTAACAATCCAATATTTGAATATATATTTGTTTATATTTTTTTTCTCATATATATTTTGCCCTATAACGGGCTTCTAGGGGAAAATATATATGAAAAAAAAAATATGAACAAATATATATTAGTTTGTTTAAATATGTTTATTATCGACTACTTATATTTACAGGATAATGGGGTTCATGCAAGTTGGAGACATT
Organism: Lordithon lunulatus; assembly: GCA_963942505.1. NCBI lineage: Eukaryota > Metazoa > Arthropoda > Insecta > Coleoptera > Staphylinidae > Lordithon > Lordithon lunulatus. Next base: position 54,821,565 of record OZ012668.1, on the reverse strand, counting down.
ATTGGATTAGAAAAATCCTTGAAATCACTATTAGCTGGTTACTTTTCCAATCAATTTAAGATTGGGAACACGTCTATGTCTTTATATGTCTTTTATATATATATATATATATATATATATATATATATATATATATATATATATATATATATATATAAGCTTGGGGACACGCCTATGTCTTTCTTATTGTGCGAGTTGTGGTATTGTATATAGTTTTTAACAAAATCTGTAGAGCATTCAATTTTAAGAAATTTATAGAAATACTTTATTCTAAGCTATGAAACTTGTTTTGTAATAATTGATCATTTTTTTTTTATTGAAATAATCCCCCAATTGATCTCTACTAATCCAAAACAGTATAATAATTATTCCCTGTTTTTTCCCCAAATTTTTGTAATCCACATCGTATATTAAGCGCCCTCCTCGCAATTAATTATTCCGCGGACAATTTGTCAGGGATTTAATTTTTATAGTTGGCCGACGTTAATTAATTACATCACGGCCACTTGCCCTTACTCCGACAGCCGACTTAAATATTAACATTAATTAGGGGGTGGAAACCGTTGCGGCCGAATAAATGGCCGCGCCATAAATAAATAACAACCGGCGGCCACATTTCACAATTAGCATTTTCATTCTGTCTTTTTTATAAACAGCCATAATCATCTCTGGGTAATTAATGTATTTCTTCTGGTTTGGCGGCTGGAACGCGAATTACCGCGGCTGAATGAATTTGTAATGGAGAAACGTCTTAATTAACAATTCGCTTTCATGATCGGTGTGCGGTCTGCGTGGGGTAGACGTATAAAAGTGGATTGTGGGGGATGAAATGAAGATGATTAATATGGTAATGAGGAATTGAGATGGGTAGTAATAATAAATTTTCGCTTTTATCATCACTTTGTGGAGGTCGTGAATTTCTATAGTTTTGTTACTACAGAGATAACAAGTTGTTGCTGTTTTATTCTTTGATTCTTGATCAATCTACGCTCAATATTCTATAAATCTAGTGATTATCAACTCAAATAGCTGTAAAATTATGTCACTCTAAATTATTAGTTATCACAGTGTTTACCAAAGTGTGTACCGTTAAGCCAAGGGAAGTCTTAGCTTTGGGAAACACTGTGATAACTAATAATTTAGAGTGAATTTTACAGCGATCTGAGTTAATAATTACTAGAACCCAGCTCAGTGGCTGAGTGGTTAGAGGCATCGTCCGTCTCGTACTGAGCATTGGGGAGCCTGAGTTCGATACCCAGCGGGGAACGAATTTTCTCGAATCACCTTTCACAGTTTTCAGAGGTTTTATGTGAAGTTAAGGTTAATACCGGGTGATTAAACTCCTCTGAGCTTCTCCCTTGACCGTCGGAAAAGCCTCACGGCTGATAGCCCTATAAAGATAGAAGTTTATTATTTTTTTAAATCACTAGATTTATCGAATATTGAGAGAATATTGATCAAGAATCAAAGAATAGAACGGCAAGGGTGCCGCGAATATTGCACCATTTTATTGACATTCAAAGTAATAAAACGGGGTCATTTATTGGGGAAGAGATACTAGAAAAGTGATACGAAGGCAGACAGATGGCACAGAGAAGAAACAATGCAGAGGTATCAGGCATTGAAGGAGTAAGTAAATTTAATGAGGCTAATAATAAAAATTCATTTGAGAAGGGCAGTAGATATGGGGAAAAGAGACGCTAGAATCCTGCTAAGGTCGCAAGCTGGGAAGAGAAGAGAATGTTGCAAACAAAAACTAACTTCAGGGGTACTAATATATTAATATATATTAGGGGTGGGATTCTGCCTGTCTTATTTTGCCCTTTCTCATAAAGGCACCTTACACGGTCAATAATACTGTCAATACTAGTACTATCAATATTTGCTTCAATCCTCCTTTTATATTTATCAAGTAATCAATTATTCAGATAAAAATCAGTATTCTCTTCTTCATTACATCATTGATATACCTTACACGATGAGTAATACTGCCATTATTTTAAAATATTGATAGTATATTGATCGTGTATCGTGTAAGGTACCTTATAGTTTAATCTGCGCTTCTATGATCATGTCGTCTCTCTCTCTCTCTCTATATATATATATATATATATAAATATATATACATATGTATATATATATATATATATATATATATATATATATATATATATAACGTGATCATAGAAGTGCAGTGCAGATTTAACTACGAGAACGGGCGAAAGAAGAGAAGCAGAATCACATCCTTGATTTCTGAAAATCAGGATTGCGGATAGTGGTGGATATGACTGGGTATTTTTCTTATATTTTCTGAGAAGTATTTCAAATATATTCTAATCATTCCTTATACATTTTAGACCTGCTACAACTCGAATTATCATGTTATTTGCACAATTTCACTATCCAGAGAGTTGTAGATTATTCTTTAAAAGTATATTGGTAAATAATTATTTCTTAACTTTCATCTGAATTAGTAACTGCAATTGATGAGAAACTTATAAATGTTCTACGCATATTTAAATTTTAATTGGTGGTCATTAAACGTCTGGACAAGAATGCCGCAGGTTCTCCGACTGCAGCGCAGTGAACTTTAAATAATTATGACCTGGCCGATAAGGTGAGTTCGGTCACGTTCCGTTGCTTTATTACGCTCGTAGCACGGCACGTAGACGTTACAAACTGTAATTAATAAATGGGTCAGCCCGTCCGGCGGTTCTAAATCTCAAAACCGAAAGTTCGCCCCCCTGCAGCCAAACACGGACGCGGTAATCCGATTACGGCGTGCTGAAAAATGTATCAGTCTGTTCAACAACTACCATTCCGGATGCGAATAACACTCATCTATCAAGCTTACAACAAAGGAAATAACTAAATAAATATACAAGTGCTAATAATGGCAATCCCTTTATACTATATGTAATTTAAAATAACTAGGACCTTTGTCGCATTGAAGCTTTTAGTGATATCGTTAACCTGTTTCACGTGTGATGTTTGACCCTTGTACAGTTCAGAAATTGAATGGTTTTGGCGTCTACTACGTGGTAATTCATTTTCAATAAAGGAGATGAATAAAAATACTATGTTTTTTTTTATCATCATAGTAATTGTTTGAAACAACTAGTTTCGCCTAAGCTCTAGTTATTATCAAATTTTTCCCGATGACTGAAACAAGTGGTAAAAAACATAGTAGTTTTATTCATCTCCTTCCTTGTACAGTTCCTTGATGGTAATGATATATATATATATATATATATATATATATATATATATATATATATATATATATATATATATATATATATATACTGCTGATATCTAGTATTTCCCATAGTTTTTTTGACTGGGAGATTGTCATATGTTTTGAGGTTGTGCGTTTTTACTTCAGTTGGCTGAAAAAGGCACCTTAAACGATCAATATTACTGTCAATATTTTAGAATAATGACAGTATTACTGTATGATAATATGTTTAATATATATTATATATTATCAATTGCCTTTTACCTTTCGGTGTAGGCTATTACATTAACATTATAGTTTACAATTACTGTTGTTTATACATTTGTAAATTCTTCCCACTCCTTTCTGTTCATCGCCAGTTCTCTTGCTTGCTTGACTGTTTTTCCTTTCTTGATTATTATGTCCTCTATTATGTTGTCCCACTCTTTTCTTGGTCTACCTCTTCTTCTTTTATTTTCAGTTCTTGCTTCCCATACCTGTTTTGTTTGATTCTTTTTGTCCATCCTAATTAAATGACCCCTCCAGTTTAGTTGTTTCTTTTCTATATACTTATCTACAGCTTCAATTCCCAATTCTTCTCTGATGTCATAATTTCTTATTCTGTCTCTTCTCGTAACTTGTTTTACTCCTCTGAGATATTTCATTTCCATTGCCTGTATTCTACTTTTGTCCCTCTTCGTTAGCTTCCACGTCTCGCTTCCATATGTCAGTATAGGTCTATATATGCTTTTATATATATATATATATTTATTTTTGTCCTTTTGCTGATCTCTTTCTTGTTAATCAGTATATTGCTCAATGCGTGGTATGTTTTAGCTGTGTTGTTTATTCTGTTCTAAGTTCGCCTTCCATTTTTCCGTCTTCTGTCAGTGCTACTCCCAGGTACTTGAATTCTTCTACTTGTTCTATTGTGTGTTGTTCTATCTTTATATTTATTTGTTCTTTCCGGTTTCCTATTACCATCACTTTTGTTTTGTTATAGTTCATTTTCATGTTATACTTTTCTAGGTGTCTGGTCCATACACTAAGGTTGTGCTGCAGATTACCTTCATTTTCTGCTATCACTACGACATCATCAGCGAATGCTCCTTCCGATATTTTTACAACTTGCATGTTTTTGTACCCTATGTTTGCATTTTTGGTTTCTGGTTTCATGCTCTTCATTATTTCATCCATGTATATGTTAAATAATGTAGGACTGAGCCCGCCTCCTTGTCTTAGTCCAGTGGTTGTCTGAAATGTTCTTGATGTTTGTCCCTTGTGTATTATTGCATTGGTGTTGTTGCTGTATATGTTTTGTATTAATTCGACTGTCTTTCTTTCTACACCTCTCTCTTCCAGGATTTTCCATAATTTATTTCTTGGTATCATGCCGAATGCTTTTTCCAGGTCGATGAATCCTAGGTATGTGTTTTTATTATTTGCAATTCTTTTTTCTGTGATTTGTTTTATCGTGAAAATGTTGTCCTGTGTGGATCTTCCTTTCCTAAATCCGCATTGCGATTCTTCTAGCGTCTGCTCTATTTTTGCTAGTATTCTTTTCTTAATTGTTTTTTCTAAGATCTTCATACCTATGCTTATGAGTGTTATACCCCTATAGTTTGAACATTTTGTCTTATCGCCTTTCTTGTGGATCGGTAGGATTAACGATACTTGCCAATCTTTGGGTATTTTATTCGTCCTCCATATTTCGTTTATTAATTTTAGTAGTATTTCGTTACCTGCAGGTCCCATATGTTTAATCATATCCGTTGTGATCTGGTCTTGTCCTGGTGATTTCCCTATTTTCATTTCCCTTATTATCTCTAGTATTTCTTTTCCATTGATCATCTCTATATCTGCTTCCGAGTCATTCTGGTCTCTTGTCTTCTGTTCATTTCCACCATTTTGTGATAGTAAATCTTCAAAATATTCTTTGCATCTTTCCAGTATTTTTTCGTTGTCCTTCAGCAATATTCCTTGATTTTCTTGTATATAATTTACTTCTTGTCCTTTTTCTTTTCTGTTTAGTTTTAGTGTTTTATAGAATAATTTTTGGTTTTCCTTTGCATTTTTCTCCATTGTCTCTCCGAACTTTTCCCATTCCCTGCTCTTTGCTATTCTGACCTTATCTTTTATTATTTTCCTCTTTAAACTGTATTCTTCGTAGTTTTTACTACTTTTTGTCATTTAGGTATCTTTGCCATGCTTTTTTCTTTTCCTTTATTTTCTCTCTTATGTCCTGCGACCACCATGCTGTCTGCTGCTTCTTGTTTGTGTTTTGCTTTGTCCCACATGTCTCTTGTGCTGTCTCCAGTATATTTTTCTTTAATTTATTCCACATTTCCTCTACTTCTTGCCTATAGTTGCCCTTTACTAATTTCTCCTCTAGTTTCTCTTTATAGATTTTTGCTATTTCTTTTTCCTTTAGTTTGTATGTTCTTATCTTGTTGTAGTTTATTGCTATATTTGGTCTCTGCTTTTTTTTATCGCTATCTTGGTAGTCTTCCTTTATTTTCGTCTCTACTAGACAGTGATCACTTCCAATTTCGAAACTTCTCTTTACTCTTGTGTCTATTATTTTGCTCCTTTTCCCTTGTTCTGCTAGTACATAGTCTATTATAGATTTTTCGTTCCTGCTTATCACTTCCCTGGTGTATTTGTGTATGTCCTTGTGTTTGAATAGTGTATTCGTTATTACTAGATTATTCATTCTACAATAATCTAGCATTTTCTTACCATTTTCGTAGCTTATACTAACACTTAGAAAATGTCAGGGTCACTAAAGGGATAAACTACTAGTTCCTTTATGGTAATGATATTTATATTTATACTGCTGCTATCTAGTATTTCCCATAGTTTTTTTTAACTGAGATATTGTCATATACGGAGGTCAATAAATTCCAAAGGTTCATGTTTACCCAGTTCTGGCTATACGTTTTTACTTCAGTTGGCTGAAACAGAAGATATTATCGACCGAACTGCTCTGAACACATTTTGCTCCTCTGTCTGGTATGGCACATGTTTTTCAAATAGAAGCCATAAAAACTAGCAAACTAATACTGCAATGCAAAAAGTGCCAATGTTATGGTCACAAGCAAAGTTTTTGCTAAAGAAATCCATCATGTGTCAAATATGCTGGCAATCACATAACAGCTGAATGTACAAAACCGACCAATACTCCAGCTTCTAGCTTTAACTGCGGGGAAGCACACCCTGCAAACTACAGAGGATGCATAATTCCTAAAGAGCTAAAAGAGAAGGGAACCTGCTAACACAGATAAGAGGCAGAATCTTGTTTTAAAATATTGTATGTCTAATAAAACAAGAATTGAAACATCTTATGCTCAGGAGATACAGAACGGATCTACAGGCGCCACTGCATCCGCAAAAAATGCAAAACCAACACTAATGCAAATAATTCAAAATATGATGACAATGCTAACTAATGTCGTAGGTAGACTTAAAAGACTAGAAACCAGAAACACTGGCGCTATTCCTAAAGTACATTAATATTGAAAGATACCGAATTACGAGTTGCCACCTGGAATGTCAATGGCATCCCCAACAAGAAAGATGAACTAGAGGAGGCGGGTGGTGTGATAAACTTTATGACCTCTTATTTTTACATAAGACTGGTTTGTTAGGTGAGTACACGTCAATGTGTTGTAGATTTAGGTGTTCCTAAATCTACAACACATTGACGTGTACTTTATCTCTGAAACTCACCTAACAGACCAGTCTTATGTAATAATAAGAGGTCCTAAAGTTTATCACACCATCCACCCGGAAAATCTAGCTAAAGGTGGTGATGTCATCATCAAAGAATTCATAAACCACAATGAACAATGTCATCTACAGCGTGAAGACATCCAGCTCACCGTCATGTCTGTGAAGTCTACCAAACAGAACATAATAGTTGGTGCAGTCTACTGTCCTCCCAAGCAGAATCTCAAAGTTCAGGAATTCAAAACACTCCGGCAACATCCCGGTGAAAGATTTATCATAGGCGGTGACTACAATGCTAAACATGTAGACTGGGGATCAAGACTGACATGCTAGATTTCTTCATCTCAAGAAAAGTGTCACCGAATTTCATAGAAACTGAAGAAAGTTTCGACCTAGACTCCGATCACTCAGCTGTCATCTTAACTTTGAGTGAAAGAATCAGCAAGAATGAAGCTCGTCTAATGCTTGTCAATAAAATCACTGATTGGGTGAGTTAATGATCAAATTAATTTAAATGTTGCAGTCAAAGGGACAATTAGAAGAAGAAGTGGAAAAATTCACAAAGTTACTACAAACAGTAGCTTATAATAACACTAAAAAAATGTCCCGGGTCACTAAAGGCATAAACTACTCAGTCGAAATCAGAGAACTTGTCAGAGAGAAAAGAAGGGGTCGACGAAGTTGGCAACAGACTAGAAACCCAGTCGATAAGACGATTCTTAACAACAAAACACAAAATCTAAAAAGAGAAATCAAGAAAATCAAAGAGGAATCTATTAGTACTTATCTACAAAGCCTCGATTCTAACGAAGAAACCAATTATTCACTAAGGCAATCAAGAAAATCAAACGACCTATAAAATCAATTCCACCCATTAGAAAAAATCGAGAAACGTGGGCTAGGAGTAACAAAGAAAAGGCCGATATGTTTGCAGAGTACCTAGCTAACATTTTTACGCCAAATCAAGTGGAGGAAGAGTTCGTTCTTGGAACAACATATAACCCAATATCAGCGAAATCACCCACGTTACTCCAAAAGAAATAGCTGAAAAAATAAGAACAAATCTGAATCCAAAAAAAGCACCTGGTTTTGATCTTATAACCGGTGAAATCCTAAAATAATTACCAAGGACAGGATTAGTCATGCTGGCCTACCTCTTTAATGCAGCCTTCCGCCTAAAATATGTACCTGATAGTTGGAAAGTGGCAGAGGTAATTATGTTACCAAAACCAGGCTAGTCGTCAAACAACGTAAAATCATACAGGCTCATTTCATTGTTGCCAATTATAACGAAATTATTTGAAAAGCTTCTTCTTAAAAGAATGAAAAAGATAATAGAAGACTTGATTCCTGCTTTTCAGTTCGGTTTTCGACACAACCACTCAACAATAGACCAAGTACACCGTATCACCGACGCTATAGAAGGAGCACTTGAAGGAAAGCAAGTGTGTTCAACAATCTTCCTAGATGTGTCTCAGGCATTTGATGCCCTAATACATAAATTAAATAAAATACTCCCAAATTAATTTGTCGAGATTTTAACATCGTATATAACAAATAGATTATTCAGAATAAAACAAGATGATGAATATTCTGAAATAAAAGAAATAAAAGCTGGTGTGCCTCAGGGAAGTGTACTGGGACCTATACTGTACCTACTATACACAAGTGACATACCAATCATGAATAATGTTAAAATTGCCACCTTGCAGACGATACTGCCCTAATAGTTGTGGGAGAAAATGCCGAACAATCCACATCCAAGCTACAAAATGCTTGTGATAAGATAGCCAACTGGACAAAAAATGGAAAATAAAGCTAAACAAATAAAAATCAATTCATGTTAATTTTACTAATAAAAAACTAGTGGATCCTCCAACTCTTTCTATCAATAGTACTATTGTCCTCTATCAAAATAACGCAAAATATCTTGGTATAACCGTTGATTGGAGTACAAGTTACTTCAATCAACAGTATAACACTGGATGCGAAATTACGATGGAAAGAGTATGGATAGTAGAAATATTAAGTTTACTCAAACCTGACAAAATCTAATTTACACCATTTTGGCTTTAACCCATTCATATAAGAGATTGTGTATTTTTTTGTATTTTTATCTGAATGTTTTATTTGATGGTATTTTTTTTTTGGAGGAATTTTGTGGAAGGAATTCGTTTTATTTTATTTTTGTATTGATATATACGAAATAAAAAAGATAACCAGAAATATATGAATGAAAATTAACTTAAAACATATAATTTAAATAATAAATAAATATGCATTATTTTCTACAATTTCTTAAAATATTTTATATACCAAATAAAAACTAATAATATACTACAGTACATAATTTGAAATTTATTTTTGTAGGAAGTAACTTGTAGTCGTTCAGATTGAGGCTAAACTCCGTGAATAAAAATATGAGTCAAAAGTTGACTAACTTTTGACTCATATTTTTATTCAAGATGCGAGACAATCTAAATTCTCTTGTATCATACAGCAAATTATTTGAAATATTGAATTGGATGGTAGATTGAATGGAAAAATATAACGCGTTCTATTTGTCAAGGACAGATTGTATAAAAGGAGGATATTTGAATTCATTTCTTGAACAACTTTTGAGCTAAGAAATTGTCTTGTTTAAAACGACCTTAAGACAAATATATCTATTTGTAACTTATTAAACATGTTTCACGACATCACTTTAGTGCGAGTCTGCTGAATAATAATATTTTTTAATCAATAGAATTATTCATGATAACACAAATTTATTATAGACGAATGATATTTTATGTCACTATAAACCTTCCTCGAATGAAAATTAAATAAAAAATAGAAGTTTATATTTTATTTTCATTTAAGGAAGGTTTATTATGGTACATAAACTATCATTCGTCTGTAATGGGGGCTAGTAAGGGCTTTTTCGTCGGCAAGTGAAGGTACGCCTACACCTTACGATAGAAGGCATATGATTAAATTAAAACAAAAAACGTGGAGAAGTTAAAGATTTAAAAAAAAATTGACCATACATATATTTAGTACTTATTGTATATAAAAAGTCTACCATGAAAATATCTATTCAGACAGTAGGTATATTTCACAACATTGCAATATGTGATATAAATTCAGTCAAATAACTTAAATTACAATTGATGTTAATTTAAACAATGCCTAGCACAATATACTGAAAATTATTATTTAGTTTAGTTACATGTTCCAAGTATAAATTGGAATATTCCAAACTAAATTCTCATGTAACTTCGCTTTAGAATTAAAGCGATTATAGTAGTTTAAAGTTCACTGGGCAAGTGGTGTGTTGTATTGACATTGCCGTGAACCAGTTACGTGTGTGCAAATAGTTGGACTAGTTTGACATTGAAGGTCGATTAGAGTGCCATATTTTACCTGCAAAAATCGCCGGGGCAAGCGGAATATTGTCAAAAGTTTGCTTTATTTAGATGAGTGCCATTCAATCATCCCAGTAGTTGCAGAACTGCCAATAATAAGGTTCCGTGTGCCGCCGGGGGGAAATCTTTCCACGTGATATAGCAGCAAAGCAAGTTAGGAACTACATCTGCAGCAAGTGGGGGTGAAACTTGTATCGTTAATAATTTCAGGCAGTAATATGTACTATTCCAATGATAAATGGAGTGAAGCTCAGGTAAAACAAATGACCGATACTGGCTGTAAGGAGTTCCTAACACACACACACATACATACTCGTGTTGTTAGTTGTTAGCGAATCCTTATAGATTTTAATTATCCGAGTGTGCTCTATCTGCGCCCAACATCACTCACGGATTTGCTGGAATTGGAAACGGGCGAACCGGATTGGGTGTTGGCTCAATAAATTGTTCCCTTTTTCGCTCTCCTAATTCCGTAGTAGTGTTTAATATAAACACGATTCGGCCCTCCTAACGCAATTCGGCTGAAATTTTTACGTCGCCGCCCCGGGAATTAAATAAGGCGGCTGCGGGACGTAATTGCGTTCTGTGGCCGTAACGCAATTTATAATATCGTGCGCGGGATCGATTTTGGGCCACCCGAACGCTCGCGGGGGGGGTATAGGGTGCGCTGATTAATTGCCGCTGCCCGGATTCACATAATGACTCCTTTCAGGAAGGGCCGCTCGGAATTAGCGCCGAAAATTGCTCCATTCGTTTACGTAGCCGCCGCCGGACGTGCGTTCATCACGCCGACCGCGCTCGTTCCTCCTCCGCCCAATCCTCTATAGTTTATTAGATTATGTTTTGCAGTTTTCATAGAAATGTTGCCATTGCTCCGGCGGCGGCGGTGCCCGCCACAAATTGAACGATTCGGTTGCTTGTTTTGCAGCGGGGGCTATTGTTTGTGGCGTGGATAATGATCGAAGGCGGTCTGGTTTGAAATGAAATTTTCAATCAGCGCGTTATTATGGGAAATTGCTTGTTAGATTTGCTGGAAATCTGAAGGTTTATAATTTACGTATAAATTGGGGAAGGCTAGTTCATTATATTATAGTTACCCCTATGTTCCTGACATAATAATTAATCAAATAGATTATAAGAAATTCAAACAATATGTCGAAGATTAATTATTTCTTTATTTATATATTTATTCACCCCGTTCAGTGGCCGAGTGGTTAGAGTACGAGTGGTTAGTGGCCGAGTGGTTAGTGGCCGAGTGGTTAGTGGCCGAGTGGTTAGAGGCGTCGTCGGTCTAGTACTGAGCATTGGGGAGCCTTGGGAGATGTTTAAACCCCGGGGCGAATTTACGCGAATCACCTTTCATAGTTTTTCTGTGAAGTGACGGTATATGCCGGGTGTTTAAACTCCTCCGAGCTTCTCCCTTCACCGGCGGAAGAGCCTCACGACTGATAGCCTTATAAAGATAGGAGTTTTTGTTTAATATTTAATTAATTTAGGTCAAAACAGGACTTGGATATCTTCTTCTTGTGGTGCCGTCTTCTATCGGAGGTTGGCGATTCTAATCTTTGACGCTGCAGCTCTAAATAGTCCAACCGATGTTTGTCCGTATCATTCTCTAAGGTTTTTTAACCATGAGGTTCTGCGACGCTACATGCTTCTTCTTCCTTGTATTTTTCCTTGCATGATCAGTTGGATTATCTTTCTCCCCGGGTGATGTGTCCCAAGTACTCTAGCTTTCGAATTTTGATCGTAAGGATCAGTTCCTTTTCTTTATGCATTCTTCGCATGACTTCTTCGTTGTTTACTAGGTCCGTCCAGGATATCTTGAGCATGCGGCGATATATCCACATCTCAAACGACTCTAGTTTTTTTATGTTTTTTTTTCTTTCATGTCCTTGCTTCCATCCTGTACAGTAGTGTTGAAAAAATGTAACAGCGAATTATTCGGACTCTCAAGGCTAGATTGAGATTTCTATTTGAGAAAAGATTTTTCATTTTGACGAAAATAGCTCTTGCTATTTCTATACGTTTGTTCCCTTCTATGGGATATATATTTTAGTTTTTAGTTTTAGAATAATAAAAAATATGCAATATATTTTTAATACCACTAATAGTTAACTACATATAATAACATAAAGTTTGCTAGTAAATGAGTATATATATAAAAAAATCTGATTTATTTCCATGGAACAGAATGGCTGCTATATGCAAAAATCTAAATTCTCTACTCAAATTGGTCCCCGTTGACGTCGACGCGGCACTCCGCGTTTCAACTATTTAAAATTCAATGCAAATTAGGCCGTAAATCCGCCCGTAATTACCCTGCCGGCTTCAATACAGGCAAAAATTACACGTCGCGCGCCCGCACCCCCACCGACCATGCATGCATAAAAGATCCCCGGCGGCAGGGGGAGGAGAAAGAGGGCTCAATTTACATTCGAAATAATGCCGGGCCGCGCGAAGAATTACACGTCAAATTGTTCCGGATTGTAAAGACGCGGGCGGGATTCGTGTAATAAATTTCGAATGAATCACTGCGCGGGCTCGATTTGTATTCCCGTCACGGGGGATTCTTCACATGAACTAATTCGATACGGTTTTATTTAAAGTTTTCCTTGACGAGGCAATTTACAGCACATGCGGAAGTAATATGAGTTACCCACTGTTCAATTATTACTCAACACCAAATGAAATCAAGAAAATAATATCTGAACTAAAAGATAACAAAGCACCTGGCTTCGTCAAAATTTTAAAAAAATAATATTATTAACTAAATAAAATAAAACTAGCACCAATCACAATCGTAAAACTGATTAATAATGTAATTGAAGAAGGCATATACCTAGAATACATGAAGAAACGATCATCATTCCTATTTTTGTAAATATGAATGATGATATTGTCTTTTTTGTAAAAGACAAAACCTGAAAACTATCGACCGAAAGCCAGCCCTTTGTTCATCATTAAATAAAATACTTAAAAAAATCATCCACATCAGCGGAAACCCCTCACGGCTGATAGCCCTATAAAGATAAATATTTTTCTGGTTTTGTCTTTTTTGTAAAAAAAAATATGTTTGGATATTTCTCCAGTCTAAGGATGATTTGATACTTAGGACAAAAAAGTTAATTTTTTTTCTCGGAATAGTTGTAAAAAATATGCAAAAGTAGTCAATATGTGCATCAGAAAAGTATATATTTACACCTATTTGTAATCAAACTTCAACAGAAATTCCTCTAAAAGATTGCAGTTTCATATTTCAAGTTTTGATAAATACAATCTGATAATGCTTAAGTACAGTAATATAGTTTATAGATATCCGTGCAATTATCACAAAATGCTTCATTATTTCGAAATAAATTTATTTCTCGGTGCACACCCCTCAAGTTTTTCCTGGGGCCACAGTTTGTACACTCCGCAAAAGAAGTAGCAGCAGTTTCGTTAGTCTCACAACGCGTTTTTCGAATAGATTTTCAACTCGAATCCTCGAATGAGATTTTCGAAGATTCGCCTTAAAGTGAGTATTATACTCCATACAACTCCATACAAATATTCCAAAATAAAGATGGGGGAAATGACACTAGTATTTTTTCACACATATCATATAACCCGCTAAAAATAATTAAATCACACTCAACTATCTAATCCAAGCCAAGGGCCGCAATTCCTACTGACATTCCGCTAACATTTACGAGAGATCCGCGGCGGGTGCGCCATAAATAACGCTCCTCCGCCGCCCCCAGCACTAGGGGGGTCACAGTATAAAGCATAGCGTTGTATCGTCCGTAATAAAATTCGGCCGCGGGAATAAAAACGGGCGAAACCGTAACGACGTTCCAATTGATATTTATGTTTGCGCATCGCGCTCGCGAATCGCAACACGCCCGGCTGAATAATGTCCGCCGAGATGAATGTCCTTATATCGGGGCGCTGGTATTTTCGCCGGATGCATTACGGCAAACAAGCCGCCCCCCTGCCCCGTTGTCGGCGGGTGGGCCTTCCAATCGACGCGAAATTTATAAGGTGATTCCCGAGAAACGGGCCGCCGCCCGCCGCCGGCCGATCGATGCTCCTTTTATCGGGGGGCCCAGATTGATTGGCGGACGGGCATCCGGATGCAGTTAAATAAATTACATTACCGGGGCCGGGGGAGGGAAGGCCGATTGTGCTCGAGAAAGTTGTAATGCGATGGACGAGCAGTCGTAAGCTTCGGGATGAAGTGTGTGTGTTTTGTTCGAGATGTTTCTGTTTATTGTTACGACATAATCAGGATGTATTAAACTGTTAATGGATATAATTTTGACTAGCTGTATAAGCTAAGCTTCACTTTATCGTTGTTTGTTATTTGTTTTATTTGTTCAACTCTATTACTGTATTTGACAAGTATTGCGAATTAACAAATAATGCAAACAGTATAATATATAGCTTTGAATACAATAAAAAATAAATTAGGAGTGAGTGTAATGAGGTCAATAACACAACTAAAAGAGCTAAAATGTGGTATATAACAAACAATAGGGGTATAGCTTTAAATACCTTAATTGCAATAATAATCTTGTTAAATATTGTATCCATATTTTAAAAATGTTACAACTCCCTAGGAGGAAAGTTAAACGCCATCTGACGGCACCACATCAATTAGCAATGCACACGGCTGTAAAACCCAACCCACTGCGTATTATTACTTAAGTGGGTACGCAAACCCAAAGCCTTGTGTTTACGCAGATCCTTTTTTACAATCCCAAAAAAGGTCTGGATTTTATAATATACAGACGTATTTTAAGGACAGTGCGACAAATGTGATTGTTATTACTTTATGTCTCTTACTAGTATAGTAGTAAGAAAAAAAAAAGCTATATACTATACAAGAATTTTTATTACTTTATGTCTCTTACTAGTATAGTAGTAGGAATACTTTTAATTCAATATTGAAGTAAAAAGCTATATACTATACAAGAATTGTTTTGAAATTGCTTCAAAATTCTCCAGGTATGCTGGGACGTAGTGATGAGAGTACTACGTCCCAGAATCCCTGGAGAATTTTGAAGCAATTGGAAATCAATTCTTGTATAGTATATAGCTTTTTACTTCAATATTGAATTAAAAGTATTCCTACTACTATACTAGTAAGAGACATAAAGTAATAAAAATCACAATTGTGCAGACAATTTTACACTTTGAAAACTATCAGTGATATTTAAGAATTTTCCCAAAAGTAGTACAACACATGTATTCCTAAATTACTGTTTTCAGTGAATACCAAGATTTAAAGTCATACCGTTAAAGAAAAGATTTGGAGGCTGATATCAAAACAGCTGAGATAATTAGATGTTGTTAGTGCTGAAAAAGTAGAATATTTTTAATCCTAACAACTGAATTTACATATAAGTAGTTTGAATGTCTTCGTATATTACTGTTTTCAGTAAGTACTAAGAGTCAAAGTCGTATCACTGTTATTAGTGAAGATTTTAGGCTGATATCAAAAGTGTTGAAATAATTATATGTTGTTGGTGCTGTAAAAATACAATATTTTTAATCCTGATAACTGAATTTGCATAAAATTAGTTTGAATGTCTTCCTATATTATAGTTTTCAGTGAATAACAAAATTCAAAATCGTATCACTAGTGTTGGTGAAGATATTGTGGCTTATATCAAAAGCCGTGAGACAATCAAATGTTGATAGCATTGAAAAAGTCTAATATTTTTAATCGTAACAACTGGATTTGCATAAAAATAGTTTGATTGTCTTCGTATATTACTGTTTTCAGTGAGTACCAAGAGTCAAAGTCGTATCACTGTTATTAGTGAAGATTTCAGGCTGATATCAAAAGTGTTTAAATAATTATATGTTGTTGGTGCGGAAAAAGTTCAATATTTGTAATCCTAACAACTGATTTTGCATAAAAATACTTTGAATGTCTTCATATATTACTGTTTTCAGTGAGTACTAAGAGTCAAAGTCGTATCCCTGTTAGTGGTGAAGATTTTAGGCTGATATCAAAAGTGTTGAAATAATTATATGTTGTTGGTGCTGTAAAAATAGAATATTTTTAATCCTGATAACTGAATTTGCATAAAATTAGTTTGAATGTCTTCCTATATTATAGTTTTCAGTGAATAACAAAATTCAAAATCGTATCACTAGTGTTGGTGAAGATATTGTGGCTTATATCAAAAGCGTTGAGACAATCAAATGTTGATAGCATTGAAAAAGTCTAATATTTTTAATCGTAACAACTGAATTTGCATAAAATTAGTTTGAATGTCTTCCTACAGTACAGTTTTCAGTGAGTAACGAAATTCAAAATCATATCACTAGTATTGGTGAAGATATTGTGATATCAAATGCGTTGAGACGATCAAATGTTGATAGTATTGAAAAAGTGCAATATTTTTAATTCTAACAACTAAATTTGCGTAAAAATAGATTTTGGGCTGATATCAAAAATGTTGAATTAATTATATGTTGTTGGTGCTGAAAAAGTACAATATTTTTAATCCTGACAACTAAATTTGCATAAAATTAGTTTGAATATCTTCCTATATTATAGTTTTCAGTGAGTAACAAAAATCAAAATCGTATCACCAGTATTGGTGAAGATATTGTGGTTTATATTAAAAGCGTTGAGACAATCAAATGTTGATAGCATTGAAAAAGTGTAATATTTTTAATCGTAACAACTGAATTTGCATAAAAGTAGTTTGAGTGTCTTAGTATATTATTGTTTTCAGTTAAAACCAAGAGTCAAAGTTGTATCACTGTTACTAGTGAAAATTTAAAGCTGATATCAAAAGTGTTGTAATAATTGTATGTTGTTGGGGCTGAAAAAGTACAATATTTTTTAATCCTGGCAACTGAATTTGCATACAATTAGTTTGAATGTCTTCCTATATTACAGTTTTCAGTGAGTAACAAAATTAAAAATCGTATCACTAGTGTTGCTGAAGATATTGTGGCTTATATCAAAAGCGTTGAAACAATCAAAAGTTGATAGCATTGAAAAAGTCTAATATTTTGAATCGTAACAACTGGATTTGCATAAAAATAGTTTGTATGTCTTCGTATATTACTGTTTTTAGTGAGTACTAAGAGTCAAAGTCGTATCACTGTTAGTGGTGAAGATTTTCGGTGTTGAAATAATTATATGTTGTTAGTGCTGAAAAAGTACAATATTTTTAATCCTGACATCTGAATTTGCATAAAATTAGTTTCAATGTCTTCCTATATTAAATTTTTCAGTGAGTAACAAAATTCAAAATCGTATCACTAGTATTGGTGAAGCTATTGAAGTTGATATCAAAAGCGTTGAGACGATCAGATGTTGTTAACATTGAAAAAGTGCAATATTTTTTATCGTAACAACTAAATTTGCATAAAAATACTTTGAATGTCTTAGTATATTACTGTTTTCAGTGAGTACCAAGAGTCAAAGTCGTATCACTGTTATTAGTGAAGATTTTAGGCTGATATAAAAAGTGTTGAAATAATTATATGTTGTTGGTACTGAAAAAGTACAATATTTTTAATCCTGACATCTGAATTGCATAAAATTAGTTTGAATGTCTTCCTATATTACAGTTTTCAGAGAGTAACAAAATTAAAAATCGTATCACTAGTGTTGGTGAAGATATTGTGGCTGATATCAAAAGCATTGAGATAATCAGATGTTGTTAGCATTGAAAAAGTGCAATATTTTTGATCGTAACAACTGAATTTGCAATAAAAATAGTTTTAATGTCTTCGTATATTACTGTTTTCAGTGAGTACCAAGAGAAAATCGGTATCACTATTATTACTGAAGATTTGAGGCTGATATCAAAAGTGTTGAAATAATTATATGTTGTTGGTGCTGAAAAAGTACAATATTTTTAATCCTGACATCTGAATTTGCATATAATTAGTTTCAATGTCTTCCTATATCACATTTTTCAGTGAGTAACAAAATTGAAAATCGTGTCACTAGTATTGGTGAAGCTATTGAAATTGATATCAAAAGCGTTGAGACGATCAGATGTTGTTAGCATTGAAAAAGTGCAATATTTTTGATCGTAACAACTGAATTTGAATAAAAATACTTTGAATGTCTTAGTATATTACTGTTTTCAGTGAGTACCAAGAGTTAAAGTCGTATCACTGTTATTAGTGAAGATTTTAGGCTGATATAAAAAGTGTTGAAATAATTATATGTTGTTGGTACTGAAAAAGTACAATATTTTTAATCCTGACATCTGAATTGCATAAAATTAGTTTGAATGTCTTCCTATATTACAGTTTTTAGTGAGTAACAAAATTCACAATCGTATCACTAGTATTGGTGAAGATATTTGTGGCTGATATCAAAAGCGTTTGGATCAACAGGTGTTGTTAGCATTGAAAAAGTGCAATCTTTTTAATAGTAACAACTGAATTGTATAAAAATAGTTATGTGAATGTCTTTCTAAATTATTGTTTTCAGTGAGTACTAAGATTCAAACTCGTATCACCATGGTGGCTCATATCAAAAGTGTGATAAAATTAGATGTGTTGAAAGCTCAATTTTCATAAAAGTATTCCTAAATTACTGTTTCCAGTGAGTACCAAGCTTCAAAATCGTATCATTGGTGAAGATATTGACGCTGATATCAAAGGTGTTGAATGTGTTGTTGATGCAGAAAGAGTAATCACGAATTTTGATAAAGTAGTTAGTTAGTTATTAATGCAGAAAGAGAGATATTTGTATATCACTTTTTTGATATCGTAGTTCCTAAATCTATTTACAGAGTACTCAGATTCAAAAACAATTTCACGAATTTTGATAAAGTAGTTAGTTATTAATGCTGAAAGAGTACAATATTTTTAACCACTTTTTTGATAACGTAGTTCCTAAATCTATTTACAGAGAGTACTCAGATTAAAAAACAATCATCATTATTAGTGATAAAATGGAGGCTCTCGAAAGTGTAGAAGATAATCGGATGAAATAGAACAGCAAGAGTCGTTTGAGGTACCTCTGATCACCATGCATATTGACAAACCTGGGTGGGGAGATAAAGAGACATGACTTAGTGGGATTGCTAAAGGCATTGCTGCTATTTGAAGTTGTAAGCAAATGCAAAATGATTTAGAATTTTAGTAACTTGCTTTTAAAGTTTTGACAAACATATATATTTGCATTGGCAAGGCGTCTACTATGTGATAATTCATTTTAAATGATAAATAAAACGATTTTTTACTTTGTTTTTTTATCACATTTCAGTTACACTTCGAGCTCCATCGGAGGAGCTACAAGTGTGATAAAAAAACAAAGTAAAAAATCGTTTTATTTATCCTTTAAAATGAATTATCACAAAGTAGACGCCTTAACAATGCAAAAATATATGTTTGTCAAAACTTTAAAAGCAAGTTACTAAAATTCTAAATCTAACACACATATTTGAAAATTCTCTGAGTAAGCTAAGCTTCACTTTGTCGTTGTTTGTTATTCGTGTTATTTGTTCAACTTTGAGAAATCTAATAGAGTTTCTCAAAGTTGAACAAATAAAACGAATAACAAACAACGATAAAGTGAAGCTTAGCTTATACAGCTAATTTTCAAATATGTGTGTTAGATTTTGAATTAGAGTAACTTGCTCTTAAAGTATTGGAGTATTACGAACTAACAAATAATGCAAACAGTATAATATATAGCTTTAAATATCTTAATAATAGAATAGTATTCTTGCTATTTGAAATTGTAAGAAAATGCGAAAAATATATGTTTATCAAAACTTTAAACGCAAGGTACTCAAATTCAAAATTGAGACAGATAAAGAAGAGACAGCGAGCAACATACTGTCTTATACTAGCCAGGTGCAACCCATGTCCATATAGAACCTACAGGCGATGCTCTTCAGTCGATATATGTTGATGTGAGCACCGAGATGCACTGTCTGTATAGCAAGGGAGTAGCTTTGACACCAGTCAGATGCAACCCATATCCACAACGGAGCCATAGACGCTGTCCTTGAGTCGATATGAATGACCTTATTTCATCAAAAAGACACAAAAAGGTGAAATTTTGTTTACCTATTGTAATTAATAGACAATCGTTCACTATTATAAAACAGTTTTTTTTACAAATTCAATCAAAAATAATATAAAATTATAAAAATAATTTCCTATTATATATAGGAACTAAATAAAACTTGTCATGCCCGGCGCCTTCGCTAAAAATTCCATCCACCTCCCACATTTTATTTAATGCGAATCCAATTCAGTTTACCAGTTTAAATTTAGATTAACCATAGCAGTCGTTGCCACCCAACAGAATACAAACATCTGGATTACTATATGCATTGAACGCTAACATGTTTACGTTATACGTGTTCCTGCCGTGTTTGATTAAGCCGCCCATGTAATCCCAGGTCGAACCGCGACGTGCACCGGCAGCGGCAAAAACACACCACCGCCGCCCCTCGTTTTGTGCAGTGCAATCGCCACATTTTACTGTAACTGTATGCGAGTATAATTACATCCTCTTATTATATTATTAATAATCGGCAGTGTATAACGAGCGCCGAAGTGCAGATGTAAGATCGTTGCCATAACAACACTCGCGAGCAAGCATTTGAAAGCTAAAGTTTACGTCAACAGAGCTTAACTTATCCAATTAAAGCTCTTTCCTTTATATCGGACTAACGAGCTTGGGAACATGCACTGATAAAGAAAGTCCTCATTAACTTTTCGAGGGCCTAATCTACAGTTATATAACCGATTGTGAGTGCACACGTCGCGGAACGAGAGAGGCGGCTGCAACGGGCCGAGGCGGCGCCGGAGCGAGACCGAACCGGCCGCCCCTTTCCGCATTCAAATAGATGCGGCCGAGTATAAATTATGGGTTTATTTAATGCTTCGGAGCTGCTACCACTACTACTACTTCATGACTCTATGATTGAGTGTATTGGGGGGAACCTAACGCATTTAAAATGCAACCGCGATTTTCATATCACATGTTATTTTTATGATTATCATTTTAAATGTAATTTAAACACTATAATCTGTTACATTAAATAAATATATACAGATTGAAGGTGTACCGACAAAACAGCCCGCGACAAAATAGCCCTCCGACAATATAGCAGGCGACAAAATAACACACGACAAAATAGCACGCAACAAAATAGCCCCCCGACAAAATAAGTATAAATAAGTATAAATGGGGGGATCTCCGCCAACACAGCCTATGTAACCTCAGCTGAATGATTCAATAAATTTCAAAGAAACGAAATTATAACTCAGCTAAAAACATAATAATAAACATTAAGGTTAAAAATAATCGTCGCAATTTATTGTAATTTCACACACATAGGTTTGGTAGGCAGCAGTATATAGTTTACTGCTGCCTACCAAACCTATATGTCTGAAATTACAATAAATTGCGATGATTATTTTTAGCCTTAATGTTTATTATTATGTTTTTAGCTGAGTTATAATTTAGTTTCATTGAAATTTATTGAATCATTCAACTGAGGTTACATAGGCTGTGTTGGCGGAGATCCCCCCATTTATACTTATTTATACTTATTTTGTCGGGAGGCTATTTAGTTGCGTGCTATTTTAGTTAGTTAGTTATAGGTTACTGCTGCCTACCAAACCTATATGTCTGAAATTACATTCGATAAAAACTCACACATAATCTTCTTCAAGCGGAATCCTGGGTTTATAGGTAAGGACGAATTAACCTACGTTGGGGTCTACTTTAGAAGATTTCAACCCGGCCCCTCGAAAATCAGGGCCCTGGATAGTTTGTCCATAATAAAATCTACTAAATGTTTCTATGTCAGGGATCGACAAATTTATAAGGCGAAAGAACTAATTGTATCACTCACATAAATCCAATTTTCTTTTGAAACCCATAATACATACCATATTATTATTATTATATATATATATATATATATATATATATATATATATATATATATATATATATATATATATATATATATAAATTTCACTTTTAGTTATATTTCTGAACAGCCACACATAGTATCCAATGAGCCATATATGGCACGCGAGCCTGATGTGTCCCAACACCCATCACTATCGTTAGCACATTATTTGAACAGTTGTTGAGACACAACAAGCCGCAGTTTGCCGACCTCTGTTCTAGTTTATAGTATACAATAGCAAAAGCACGCCTTAGAACATAGTAATAAAAAATGTAGAAGATTGAACCCTATAATTACTAGCCCTCCACTTACAACTCTCATTACTTCTTGCTAGTATAGTGGTTACGTGTAATGGTAATAACCCTACGTTACTGCATAACGCAATAACAACTAGGGGGGCAGCAACAGTGCAGTTGTAAGTCACGTCCGAATAAATACAGAGCTGGAACGCGCAGCCCGGTTCAGCGTACCTGTTATATCCCGTTTAGCAACAACGGGCACGTATTGAATTTCACATGTTTACATCCGTGCCCCAATTAAAATTAATTCCGGCGAGATCGCGCCTGCGGCCGCCCACGCCACTCCACTAACTTTTCAAGTCGCCCCTTTATTGCCGGTCACCGCTAGCGCTGGACGAGTTCAAGGGGCCATAATTCCCCCAGGATTGCCGCGCGGAATTATCGGGACACTTGTAAAAATACGAGCGCAGATTCCATCGACGGGTCTTTGTTAAATCTCCGGAGAGATTTCGTTTAGTACGCAGGCTGGCTTGTATGTGTAGAGACTCTCCATAAAATATATATCGTGTTACATTGAATTGATTTTGTTATTGGTTACAACTTTCATTTACTTACAATAATATGAATTAGAATATCGCCAGTCTATTTAATTATTATTTAGTATTAAAAGTGGCAAGGGCAGAGGGGGTTTAGGGCGAATATGTATATTCCTTTAGTCTTATATTTTCTTAATTTGTATTGTGAGAGTTTCTATTTTTATTGTTATGGAAAAAAAAGAGCCTTTATTGGCCCTCAGCTGCAGTTTTCAAGCTGCCTTACTCTCAATTTTTTCTTCTTTAAATAATGTCACAACTTACAACAGAATATAAAAATCATGAACTTAAATACAATTTGAGTGTAGGAAGTAAATTTGTAATAAGAAAAAAGAATAACGAATCAAGAAAATTATTAAATATGAGAGATATGAGTTGTCAAGTACAAACTCTGTAAAAAAGACCTTTATTTGGCATACATTTTAAGAGTGCTGGCCTAGTATGGTCAGCATTGGCAACTACTCACTCGCCAGAGTTTTGCAGCTTGCACGCAAAATTGACTGGTGAGACGAGTGAGCAGCCTTAAAGGGAGGTTCCACAATGTGCCCATTTTGAAGCCTAAGTGTCCGTCTCCAGCCAACTATCCAGAACTATCAAGGCATACATTTAAAAAAATACAAATATCCACCAAACCACAAAGTTCATAACAGCAAGAACAAGAAAACAAAATACATACAAATAAAAATACAGACTGTATTATTTTTTCATTTACCTCTATGTTTAATATAATTTAAATTTATTTTACTTTATCTTTAAATTCTTTTCGGTAAAGTGTAGGTCCTGGGCACCAGTATTTGTACTGCTGACCCATGAAGGGACTTAAATAAGTAAATAAATTAATAAATAAATATGCAATATTTCCTAGGTATGTATGTATGTATATTAACATGTCTAATAGTGTCGTTATTATCTATAACAACTTCAAAGACAATAAAGATATTATTATTATATAGGTGGTTTGTATCTGTATATTGTAGAAAGCGGCATATTAATACTCCACAAACAACATAATTCCCAATGAATCTACGAGGATCCCCGTTATTAACAACAATCAACCTTTAAGACCTCCATTCACAAGTCGGCAACTCAAAGCCGAACTTAATTTTCACTCTCCCGCAGCGCGGGATTTATTTGCGATTCAGCGCGCGGCATAAATATGAAAATTTACACGAGCGCTGCAGGGCTCGCCGCGCACGTTCCCACCGCGTGCTTTTTTTTGCGCGAATAAATTAATTCCCGCTAATAAAGTTATTTCCCCCAAGCGCGAGCCGAATACAAAAACGGAATGGGCGCAATAAAATAATCGCCTACCCCCCCGCGGCGCGCATATTTCAGCTGGTGAATGAATGCATTTTTATGATAATACAGCGCGCTATTAATTTCAGCCGTTGCGCACAATGGGGATCGCCTGAAAAACTGAAAGACTTTCGTGGTGTGGCGGCCTAAGTGAAAATTCGTGTCGCCGCCGCCGCGGTGGGAAGTGGACTGGCGACGCTGCCGCCTAGGAGGAAGTAATGAATGAATTGTGGGCGCGATTGATTCCTTATGTTCATCAAATAGGCTATTCATAGAAAATAAGTTTTTTTTTTGGACACAAGTGTTTGCCAAGATATAAGGGCGATGTTTTCAAGGGGACAATTAGAAATAATGTCGTCTCAAATAAAAAAACTTTTGTAATCAAAGTCAACGATAACATTATTTTTAATGTAGTAAATTTTTCCATATGAATTTGTTTTTGACTTCACTAAATGTTGGTGTAAAGTGTACTATAAAATTCAAATGTAAAATTTAAAATAAATACTTCTTTATTGATAATATGAGCCAAAATGTTCAACGCATGTTCTTTATAATATTATCTACGAAGTAACATAGGATATTTTTGATTGGGTACCGTGTTCATGAGTTATAAATTGTCGTTAATTTAACAGCTGTAATTTCTACAAAAAAAATTGTATTTTCCTATGCTACTGGCTATTATTTATTATTTTATCTCAGCATAAACCCACTTTTAATTGTGTGTATACAATTAAAACGCATCTTAGGAATTATACACTTAATATGGTATTATATTTAATTTTTTATTGTAACGGAATTGTATCGTTTGTAAACATACATCCGCAAAGTTAATATAATATGTAGTTTTGTATCAGTCACTATATATCCCATGTTAGTATACGAATTAGAAATGTATGCCCTTATTATTTTGGGCACGCCATGTGTGACCGTGGGCCAGTATGTGCAGTGCATTACTGCTACAACTACCGAGAAGTTATTAGCTGCGCCCGCCGCCGCCACCGTGCAAAAACGGATGGCAACTATAAGGTGGCAGTGGCGCCTGACATTCATTTGTTGTTGCGTTTATGGCGTGAAGATCGGGGACCGTGAATACAATGGGGCGCAGCGCTGCTAACTGCAATAAATTAGCGTTATATTCGCGAATGGAGCAACTGAAAATAATGTGGCTACGTAACGGGACCGTCGTCGGCACTTTGCCGCACTCGTGGAAATTAGAATTACAAACACCGCAAATGACAGTTTCTTCATCATATAATATTTCAAGCGGCAAGAATGTTAGATTAAGCGTTAGTTGCGATGTAACTCTTACGTTTGGAGGTTCTTTTACACATCAGTTCCTAGAATTTAATTTTTTTTTTACATATTTAGGCAGTTCCTTATATAATTTAATTAAATTTTAGTTTTCATACTATAATTATATTATATCTTTCATTGCATTTTTATTCATGGTTGGGGTTTGGTTTTACTATTGCACTGCAACAGCGGATGACCTATATATAGTTCTCCCCATTACTCTTTCATGAGCTCTGTATCTTCAATGAAATCTAGATGTCTCATGAATGGACGGGCTTGGAGCTTTTTTAGGTTCATTTGCGTTGAATCTATGAGCTTATTCCTGCGTGCGTTGAATGCTTTGCAGTGATTACATGTAGTGAGGGTTCTGCATCTTCCCCTCTGTTCAGTTTTTAGTCGACATTCGTCCAATATGGCACATGTTGTGCTATTTTTAAATATGAGAGACTACCTGCGAAGGGTGTAGCTACGAAACCACCCTCGCAGGCCAGTCTAACAAGATTCTTCAACCCGTATACACGTAATTCTCGGCAAACTTGTACACATTCTTTAATTATAATAAACGCACGGTAGTTATTTGAGTTTTTATTTGTTTGATACGAACATGAACACTAGTGGTCGCCTACAACTCGGGCACTCTCTGCATATTTAGTGTATCCCTATACTATGCATGTGTTTTTTGTAATGTACAGGGTCCTGTTAGAAGTCCTACATCAATCCTTAATTGATTCCTATTTAGTCTTAAGATTTCTTTCATCGCTCCTTTATTGGTAGCCATAATAAACATCTTCGGTTAGAATTATAAGATGATCATTATCAGTCTGTACTGTATTGATCAAGTGACTCACTAGTGTAATAGGCAATAAAGGCGGCATCGTACAGAGCACTGTGCTACATCTAGGAACCCCCAATCCCAGCTTATTCGCAACAGTAAATAGTTAATTTATACTTAAAACCACATTAAGACCACATTGATGAACTATTAAGAACCTCAATATTGAGTATGTTTGAGAAGTACAGGCACAGAATAGATTTTTCCTTAAATCTTTAGTAGTAAAAACAAGAAAACAAAACTAAAAGGATTGCGTTAATTGAATTCGCTTCATCTCAATAGTTGACAATTTTCATCCACGTCCCCATCCCCTGGCAGCTGAAAACAATCCGGAGGAAATGAAAGGCGCCTTTCAAGACCGATCCGGTAATTCGACACAATTTGCCGCTGCACTAATTTCCGCGCGCGCGTCCGCCGGCAGTAGTTTTCCTCCCGCGGAAGAAAGACAAACGAAAATAACAGGAATGATCGGATTTTAGATTGTAGTAATTAAAAGCACTTCATTACTTTATGCTGCCTCCCAACTTACCCGCCCAGCCAGCCCCGTATTCCTATTCATAATACACAAATTGCGCGCCGCCTGGGCGAGAATGAGCCGGGAAGTTTTATCAGGATTGCAACATTAATTTAATTACATTAATTATTCATTGAAAGCGTAATTTTACAAGCGCGCCTCGCCCGCTCCTTTTACACCGGCATTATTCAATTTTATTTCAGCCATTTTTATTTTGCGGCGTTTGCATCTTGTCGCGGGAACTCACCTAAATATCGCTCGTTAATTTTTTTGGTTGTTAATTAGGAAATGTAAGCACGAACTGACGAGCTGTTCGTTCAAATGAAACTTAAAATGTGTCTCGTTATAGGAAGTTGATAGTGAAATATGGTATACAAATTTCTCATGAGTTTTACATTTATATAATTTACAGGATATATAATTGTATAGGCGAAGAACAGAAAAGAGTGGAAAGAATTTAACCATTCAAAAATTTCACCTTCTAATTATTCACACATCGACACGGCTGTACGAGCGAAATCCAAAAATCCAATTGGACTCTCAACACAGTTCATGCGTCAATTTGTGTAAATAATTGGACATAAGAACATCTAACGCGCTATCCACTACCACCCTCCGTGGCGCAGTTGGTAGCGCGACGACCGCGATAGCCGGAGACGTGAAATTTTTGAGAAATTATTATATTTATATATATATATATATATATATATATATATATATATATATATATATAATTGTATAACTTCGCTAAAGAAGAGGAAGACATGGAAGTTTTAGGGGGGAAACACGATCAAACTACTCGGAAATATACAATGGAGATACTCCCGAAGAGCTGTTAACAGTCATGAAGAAAATGACAAAAGACGGTACAGATATCTAGAAGATATGGGGGAAAATCCGGATATAGACACCAAACGTAGCAAACTATAAGATGATTCACCAAAGCACCTGAAGAATCAACACCCACAAGAAATAAACCCTGATATAACGAAAAATGTAAGAAAGCATGCAAAAATAGGGAACAAAAACAAAAATTTACTTACAACGAAAGACAAGGACGAATAAGGAAGAGTTTCAGCAAACAAAGAAAAAGTGAAAGAAAGGTAGAGAAATGTAATAAGCAAGTAAGAAGGAAGATGAGCGAGGATATGATGTCTAGTTTACTATTGTATTGTTTAATATTGTATTATTTAATATTGTATCGTTTACTACTGTATTTTTTACTATTGTATCGTTTACTATTATATTGTTTACTATTGTATTGTTTGCTATTGTATTTTGTATTTATAATTAGGTCATGGAATGCCAAAATTAAAGTTCTTTTCAATACAATAAATTTGTATAACATGGCATTATTAAATTTGAGTGTATTTTTGTCACAATAGGTTTAATAACCTTTGTTCGCATAGTTTTTACCATTTGATAACACTCTTCCTGGAATGGTTTAAACAATATAAAACGTCTGTATGCATTGAAAAAACTATGCGAGCGAATGTGTGGTGGGTGGGTGGTCCCTACCAACCAAACTATGCCTGTCCATTATATCATTTATTAATTTAAGACAAAATAATGTCATTGTCGAATATCAGAAAACGTGATTCAAATCATTTACATACAAAACTATTTACAATTACTATTACTGTAATCTTCTAGATGTATCATAACAAAACTCTTCCATTCCTACACTATTTTCATTTTATTTACGAGCAACATATGTCTTCATAGTGCTCAATAGCGGATATTACAGCGGATATCGCCGTCCATAAGGCGAGGGTTTTTTTTTTCTCGTGTTGCTGGGAACAATAACAAAAAACGTCGCAAAATGCGGGACAAATGTATAAATCCTCCTTATTGATTATGCATGCCCTTTTTTTCTGGACCGTCTTCCCCGCAGAACCGCACCATATTTCACCGCCCGAGCATCTTGGCTTGAAATAACAAAGGGCCGGCGGCGGCGGCGGCGACGCGCAGGCAGAAAAATCTTATGACTGAATTCAAAACAAGTGAAAAACAAAACGCGGAGCAGCACGAGGGGGAGAATTAATGTAACTTGTTCTGAAATCTTTAAAGTGAGTGTAATTGATGGTCTGTTTAAAAATTTACAGTGTAATATAATAATCATTTTAAACACTATTTCTACTGCTTTTATGTATGCTAAATACAATTCAAACACTATTTGATATAGCAACTTTTTAAATTCTTAAATAAAAACAGTTTCTCTAAGCTAGCATTAGAGAAACTTAGGTTTTTATTTAAGAATTTTAAAAGTTGCTATATCAAATAGTGTTTGAATTGTATTTAGCTGCAAAGAACTTATTGATTGAAGATTTCATGAATGAAGGATATATTACCGTTCGTCCGTTTATAACAGTTTGAATTTATTAAATTATAATAAATTGATTTAAAAAGAAAAAATCTATCTTTATAGGGCTATTAGCCGTGAGGCTTTTCCGCCGGTCAAGAGAGAAGCTCAGAGGAGTTTAATTACCCGGTATTTTCACAGAAAACCTCTGAAAAACTGTGAAAGGTGATTCGCGAAAATTCGTTCCCCGCTGGGGATCGAACTCAGGCTCCCCAATGCTCAGTACGAGACGGACGACGCCTCTAACCACTCGGCCACTGAGCTGGGTTATATTGATTTATTCTACTAAAATTTCAAATTTAAGGGTTGCACCACTTTTGCTCTCAATGCCTCAATTATGTTATATTTAGCTCTACCCTTTTCATGAAGAGTGTGTTTGTTATAATATGCTCTACTGTTTACATCGATTAATTATAATTGGTGCATTGAGGGCAAAAGTGGTTCAAATTTAAATATATATATATATATATATATATATATATATTTGTATGTTAGTACTAATAATAATAATAATAAAAATAACATAAAACTACATTTTTCTAATTTGAGGGTTTGTTCTCAATGCCTCAATTATGTGTTACATATTTTGTTCGTTTTTTTGTTTATTTTTTTTCGAATAACACACCCAGGATTTTGAGCCAAGACTATATTTAATTAAATAACAATCAATTTTGACAAAAAAACGCTATTTATATAAATAAAGATAAATAAATATAAATAAATAGCGTTTTTTCAAAATTCAAAATTTATTTCTGTTTCATTAAATATAATCCCTCTTCGCTCAAAATCCTTGGTGTGTTATTCGAAAGAAACAAACAAAAAAAAACGAACAAAATATAATTGAGGTATTGAGAGCAAAAGTGGACCAACCCTCAAATTAGACAAATGTAGTTTTAAGTTATTTTTATCATTATTATTATTAGTACTAACATACATATAAATATATATATATATATATATATATATATATCTATATATCTATATATATATATATATATATATATCTATATATCTATATAAATTTATTTATCGGAAAGGAGCAGTTGGAGTGCTTCAAGGTGAAAAATATGGGGCGGTCGGACCATGTGCCGGTGGAGGTGGTCTTGAGAAGGACAAAAGGTTTGAAGAGGGAAGAGAAAAAGGGGCAGCAAGGGTTTGGATGGAGCGAAGTAGAAATTGCGGTGTATGAGAAAAACCTAATGGGCGTGAAGTGGGAGGAGGTACAGTCGATGCTCCAGTTGGAGAGAGTGATGGCGGCTGCGTTGGTGGTGAGGAAGAAGACTGGAGGCCAGAGGGGATGTTGGTTCGACGAGGAGTGTAAGATAAAGAAGACGAGGTGCCGGAGGGAAATATCGAATTGGAGGTACGGCAGATGTGCCGTCGAAAGGGTTAATCAGGCGAGAAGGGAGTTCGAGAGTACGTGCGAGAGGAAAAAAATAGATGAGTTGCAGAAAGTAGAAAAGAGGTTGAGAGAGTGTGTGGTGGAGAAACGGATGTGGGAGATCTTAAAGGGAAACGTGAATCAGGGCAAAGTGAACATAGAGCTAGCAGAGTGGGAGAGGAGTTGTAAACAGATGGCGGGGTCTGAGGTGGAGCTGGGCAGTTCGAGTGCAAGACAGGTGGTACGAAGGGAGGCGTTTTCGCGGTTGAGGTGGCCCTGGCACAGTTAAAACTAGGAAAGGCAGCGGGGGAAGATGGGCTGAAGGCAGAGGCTTTCAAAAAGCTACCGGAGGAAGGAAGGGAGAAGGTGCGGCAGAGTATTAACAAGGTGTGGAGTGGAGAGGAGGAAGTGCAGGAAAAATGGCGTGTGGGGGTGGTGGTCCCGGTGTACAAAGGGGAAGAGGCCTCGGACGTAAATAACTATAGGGAGATCACCATTATGATTGCCGGTTTTAAACTGATGATGACTATGGTGAAAAATAGAATGGACAGGGGAGTAGAACAAAAAGGGCTGCTGCCGGAATGCCAGAGTGGGTTCAGAAGGGGAAGAGGGACGAGGGAGCAGATTTTCACACTGGCGAGAATGGTGAAGGAAGCGCTGGAATGCAAAGGGAGAGTGTATGCGGTGTTTATAGATTTAAAAGCGGCGTATGACTCAGTTCCTAGGGGAAAACTGTATGGATAGATTGGGTATGGAAGAGGAAGGAGTGGAGTGGGTGAGAAGGATGTATAAAGAGTCATGGGCGAAAGCAAGAGCGAATGGAGAAATATCTGAGAAATTTAGGGTGAATGTAGGAGTAAGGCAGGGGTGCCCGCTGAGCCCCCTCCTGTTTAATCTGTACACAAGCGAGGGGTCGTGGTGGATAGATCCAAGGTGTGGATGTTGGCGTATGCAGTTGACGTGGTGCTGGTGGCCAAGAGAGTGGAAGAGATGCAAGAGATGTTGCAAAGAATGGGTAGGTACCTGGATAAGAGGGGGCTAGTGGTGAATGTGGAAAAGACCAAATGGATGTTGTTTAGGAATAGGGGCAGGAGGGGTAAGGGCGAAGGGCTAAAATGGAAGGAGAGGCTGATTGAGAGAGTGAATGGCTTTAAATATTTGGGCTTTTGGTTTGACTGTGGAGGAGGGTTTAGGATGCAAGTGGAGTGTATGCAGGCGAAAGCAAGAATGGCTTGGGGGATTGCGTGCAGAAAATGGGAGAGTTTGTGGGGTGGTAACCTCGTAATGGCGTGCAAGATCTGGGATGCGTGTGTAAAACCTATATTGTTGTATGGAGTGGAAGTGTGGGGATTGCGTGAATGGAAGGTAATAGAAAGGGAGCAAGGTTGGTTTCTGAAGAATTTGCTAGGGCTCGAAAGGTCGACACCGAGGGCAGTGCTATTGCAGGAGACAAGTCGTATGAGTATGTGGTGGGAGTCGTGTCTGAGGGTTGTAAAGTTTGAGGAAAGACTGCAGGATTTGGGCGAGGAAAGACTGGTAAGGGAGGTGGATGAGGTGTAAGAGTAGAACAGACAGTAGATGGAGGAAGGATAGAGAAAGGATGTATGAAACAGTGGGTATGTCTGTGGTGTGGGTAGAGGAGAAGCTGAGCGAAAGGGGTAGCCGAGGAACTGAGATAAGAGAGAGATTGAGGGATATTGAGTGGCAAGAAAGGCAAGTGAGAATGGCTGAGAGCCATACAACCCTGGCTACGTAGAGTGGCAAGTGCAGGGGAAACTTCCGAGCTACTTAGCCAGGGGAGTGTGGATCAGTGAGGACAAAGTATGCATGGCAAGAGCGAGGTGTGGGTCAGAAGAACGAGGAAGAAAAGTGTGGATGGGGCTGGGGTATACCGCGTGTGCGATGTGTAAGAAGGGGAGTGACACGTGGTGGCACCTTAGCAAAGAATGTGAGGGAGTGAAAGCAGAGTGAGTTGGAGAGTGCAGAAAGCTGAACGAATGGTTAGGAGAGGATGGGAAAGACGTGAAAATCTGCAGGAGGCTGACGTGGGAAAGGACATTGGCGAGGGCAGAGGGGGTTTATTTTAGTGGGTACAAAAATGATGTATTTTATGTTAATTTGTATTCTTTTTTTGTGTGTCTTTTTTGATTTCTTTCTGTGAAAGTAAAATAATATTTATAACTCATGGGAAAGTGTCTTCTATCTTTATAGCTATAAGCCCTAGAGCTTTTTGCTGTTAACGGGAGAAGCTCAGAGGAGTGTAATTACCCGTTATTTACCTTAACTTCGCAGAAAACCTCCGAAAAATTGTGAAATTTCGGCCTCTTTCACATCGGAATTTCAACTCGCGCTCCCCAATGCCCAATACAAGATCGGCCTCTAACCATAGGCCAGTCTGGGAAGTGTAATTTATGCACGTCTGATATCTTACTTTTCGCACTCGTTATGTAATGTACTATTTTAACACAGTTTAATATACTAGTTCGTAAATCATTTTGCAAATAGTCTTGAAAATAACCACATTGGAGAACGTAGACACAAAATAATGCTATTAATTATATTTAATTCTATACATTAATATTAATATATTATAATAATTAATATTTAATATACAAAGTAGTATAGTTGTTAAAAATCAAATAGCAATCGATAGCCGGTTACTGTTGCAACAAATAAAGTAAGTACAGCTAATATGTTTGTGTAATAGAGCATTGAAATATGTTCATACAAAAATGTTTATTTAAAAATATGAAATTGTCACAACTATAAAAGTGTATGCAGAAAATTTAGATTCCCTGTCCGGCACATACGTAAGAAATATCGCAAACAAAATAAACAACTATAATAAACGTGATTTTATTCCCGTTGCAATATTTTTGCGAGTTTACAACTGGCCGGTATCGCATTTGAAAAATAAATTCGCAACCTGTCAGCGACAGAAAAATAGATGAAACTAACAGCGCGATACATTTTTATTTCGCCTCCATCAAAATTGACCGTAAACAAGCATCAGGAGGGCTCTCTAGTACAAATATAAATTACCCGCCGGGTTTTACGGGTTCAAGTTTTATTAACTTTAAACGCATCAAACTGCTTTTTATTGGGCGATCGTCGTCGGCGTACAAAAGCGGATGATCCGCGGCGTGCTATATTTCAATATCATCGGCCATAAACAACGTTGTAACGCGAGTTAACACACACGACCCCGTTCCATTAATGCAAGCAGTCGCACTATAAAAGCCACGGGTCTTGACCGACCCGCTTAGACCCTTCTTAGCGGAAATTGGATGTTTATTGGAATCAAGCGCGCCTGCGGTTATCGGCGATTGCATTAAGCGAGGCCCTTTCGTTTTATGCAAGGTCTTATTACTGCCTGAGTTGAGTGGAGGAAGTCTTGACAGGCAAATAAACTCGTTACATCTTTCATGCGATAGCACGGATTCTGATTTAACGCCAAGCGGCCCGTTAACTTTTTGCAAATGACAAATGTATTTCGTATTAAAATTCACCCCCAAAGCAGAACGGACATAACAGAGATTCATTGCCTGCCTGCATAATACGCCGGCCGCGTTCGTTATTACAAATGGAAATTCAGCGTGTTCATCATAAAACTTTAAGAATATATTTAATCTAATGTTCGCTGCGATTTAAATGAAATGGATTATCTTAACTTGTTTGCGAAACTCTTCACTGTTCATATCGATAATCCTTTATCTTCTTATTTAAGGGTGTAAAAGTCGCCGTCGTGGGAGTCCCTTTAGCTGATAGCGTCATATAAACAGTACGTTTTAAGCGCCTTTTGAAATTGAATCACGTTCGAGTAAATTTTTGTGGGCGACCCTCCTCCGCCGGGGCTAATTTTTAAGACCGCTCGCTTTCCGCCTCGCTCGGCGGATTTGCGTAATTCAATTTAATTAAAAGCGCCGCGCGCGCTCCAGAAAAATATCACTTTTTAAAAACTTGGGCTAATTAGGGTCCGGCGTTTTTAAAAACGCGACCCAAGCCAGCCCGCTTGCAAATGAGAAAAGTTCCGTTTCATGTCAACGAGCAGCACCAACAAAATAAAACCAACTAGTTTCGCTATATATAAGATGCGTTAATTATAGAAGCGCGATCGATCGCAGTCGGGTGGAATTACTATGTCAATGGAGCACTTGTGTCTCCAATTGCTGGCTGTTGGAGGGTGTGACGGGGGGCCGCCAGTGACTCCCCCATTCCTCGACGAACTTTAGTTTCTGTTGTTTCGGCTAAGTGTTTTCCAATATCTTTAAAGGCATTGCACGAGTTTTATTTTTATTGGAAGTTTCTACAAATGCCGTGTATGCAACTGCCGAATGTCCCGATTTCCGCACTGGCGTCTACAATTGTTGCGGTATTTATTTTATTCGGTGCCGTTTTAATCTACTTAAGTGTGTTTTGCAGAAACGATCATTTTTCTATACTATAGATTTTTTTTAACTGACAGAATTATGTTGTTTTCATAATTATTTATGGACAATGATTTGTTTTCCTTTCTAGGTTCAGCTTTTATAAGCAGGAACGAGATAAATATAGCTTGTTTGTCTATTGTTAAATTAACTAATCTAAGACTTACTAATATTGGATTGTTAAGGCCTCTACTTTGTGATAATTCATTTTACAGGATAAGTAAAGAAATTTTTTACTTTGTTTTTTATCACACTTATCACTGAATTACAAAATCGTTTTATTTATCCTCTAATTCAAGTTTTTTTCCTTTAACTTATCGATTGGTCTGCGGCGATGAAAGCATTTTGAATTTTTTGGATGTTGAATGGCGACCCAGATGGAAGAAAGATTTGCCCAGTTCTGAACTTGGAAAACCTCTCGCAAATTCTTGCCTAGCTTAGAGTTTCCTTCCCATAAAATTCTCGAAGCATTGGAACCATTTCTTCCGCTGTTTTATTTAACAATTTATCAGAAAACAGAATTTGATGTTGATGTGTTGCTCCTTAATATATGTCATCGCAAAATATGTATGTGTGTGAGCGAGAAAATGAAGAAAGGTATATTTTTCTCTCTATCTCTGTTTATGGTTGCAAAAACTGTTGTGTGGTGTACTTTCTCGGCCGATTTGTATCGTAAACACATTAATATTTACCAGGCACTTTGCGCTTTATGAAATTTAGGGTCGCAGTTAACTGGAACGGGCTGCTGCGCGGGCAAATTGAGTTTGCATAGGTTGAAAGTATCCGCGAGCAGTTCGTGCAAATAATAAACGTTTTGTATCCGGGATAATATAATTGCTAAACATTTGCACGGCGACCGAGCGCTACGTGCGGTTCCTTTCTCAACAGTGTGGGGGTGTGTGCACTGCAGTATATTCGGAGCCGCAGGTACGGGCCCCCCGTTGTGTAACGGTAATGCGGGCATCGACATTCGATGCGTTATTCTCCCCCTGAAATCGCCCCCCGTTTCGCAATTAGTTTCTCAGAAGCATATTGGGACGACGGCGAAGCGCATTAACAATGGCTGCTGGAAAATAAACACAGCAACCATTTGCGAGTTAATGGAATTGAATGAAACCATTTGTTGTTTCTGATTAGTTTTAACAGGTTTTGCGTTTAAATTATAGGACATTTAACTTAAATAAAAAAATAGGCTTACGAAATAAAGTATATAATAAGCTTAAACTAGTAACGCTATATCAAATAAATAAGAATTTAATTGTAATTGTTTTTGTTTTTAGGTTTTTATGTTATAAAATAAACGTTTTCTTACTCAAAATGACATGTTTTCTTAACTATGCTGGACTCAGCGATGATTTTTTTTGCCAAAATTATAAAAAATACATCATTCAACTATACTACTTTTCTCTGCAAAGAAATTTGTTGTGATATATTGTGTTTATGTTTAACGAACTACTCGAATTGCTCGATCTTGATGTTGATAATGTGCAGCGATAAAAAATTTGGAAGCCGCACCTAGAGCCTATCTAGCTCCCAGCAGGGAGCGAATTTTCGTAAATCACCTTTCACAGTTTTTCAAAGGCTTTTTGCGAAGTTAAGGTAATTAAACTCCTCTGAGCTTCTCCCTTGACCGGCGGAAAAGCCTCACGGCTGATAGCCCTATAAAGATAGAAGTCTAAGAAGGAACTACTTCCAGGATTCTTAAGGTGAAGAAAGAAGGACGAAAAGCCACCACAGGAAAACATCTATTTAATGAAAAAAAAAAACGTATAATTATTATAAAAATTGTAAATTGTAAAAAAAAACGTTCTGAACGAATGGTGTCAGGAATCGCACCCCAAACCGGTCGACTTCCATATATTCATTTTGCATTTATATATTCGAATCCTAGAAAATTTTCTGCACTAAAATTACTAAACATTCTTATAAATCTTATAAACTGTAATGTGCTTATACCCCTCAAAGTAGTATTTAAGTATTCAAATATTCTCAGGAATCGCGAGGGAATGCGAGAGGCGTTATGTTATTCTAATAAGACATCTTTTATGCATTGCGTCGCGGCGCTGCGCGATTGTGTGCAAACCGGTCCGCAACAGAGGTTTTCCGAGGTAAATACGTAATGAACGTTTGCGCTGCGAGCGCGAGTCGTTCGGTTGAAATATGGGGTAGTGGCGCGAATCCGGGACGGGCGGATAATGAAAAATGTGACGTCCAAATTGGCCGCAAAACGGGCGCAAATTGGGACATGGGAGGGCGATGGGGACGCCAAAATAAACGAGGTTAATTACCTAATGGAGAGCCGGGAATTCTACAACGTTATGTCCACTCATTTTTTTTTATATATAGATGTAAAGATTAGTCCTTTGCGATTACTTTTGGTTGCTTAATTTATTCATTTCATCAAGCTTTTGTACGACATACATAATCTAATGGACTGACAAGGGATTCAACTACGGTTTAATATAAAAGTAAATGAATGATAGACTTGACGGCATACAGTACAGACATGACTAAACCTTTTTTTTATGAAGTTGAGGCTTCTTATTTTATCATCCATATATTCTTATAACTATATAACTCAACTATCTTATTTTATTATTATTATTTTAATTTTTTTTGTAATTGTAATTGGATTTTATAGTTTAATTTCGTTACCCGTCAAAAGAGCCAGCGACAAAATAGCCCGCGACAAAATAGCCCCGACAAAATAGCCCCGACAAAATAACTCCGACAAAATAGCCCCGACAACATCGCCCCGACAAAATAGCCCGCGAGAAAACCGCCCACGACAAAATAACCCCGACAAGATAGTCCCGACAACATCGCCCCGACAAAATAGCCCGCGAGAAAACAGCCCGCAAGAAAACAGCCCGCGACAAAATAGACCCCCGACAAAATAGCCCCCCGAGTAAATAGCCCCTCGACAAAGAAACCCGCGACAAAATAATCCCGACCACTGTTATTGCTGGATAATACAGGAAGTTTATTCGTTACTTATAGTTATTTACTTATAGTAATTTCACACACGTAGGTTTTGTTGGCAGCTGTATATGGTTTATTACGACACTTTATAGTTAACACCTATTATATTATAACCTGAATGTTTATTATTACATTATTATTTTTAGTGTAAACTGTATGGTCATTAAAAATTAGGTATGTCCGTTGGTTGGAGGGTCAATAAATGTCCTAACATCATACTTATCATACTTATTTGTCATCACTTTCATTTAATATAATGTAAATAGTTTACATTTATATAATTCTGCTACTACTACTACTACTACTACTACTACTACTATTAGGTGAAATTTCCATCATTTGAATGAGTATGAATAGTCAATACCATGTGCCTGTGGAGGTGGTCTTGAGAATGACAAAAGGTTTGAAGAGGGAGGAGAAAAAGGGGCAGCAAGGGTTTGGATGGGACGAACTAGAAATGGCGGTGTATGAGAAAAACCTAAAGGACGTGAAATGGGAGGAGTTTAAGGCGAGGCTCCAGTTGGAGAAAGTGATGGCGGCTGCGTTGGTGGTGAGGAAGAAGAGTGGAGGCCAGAGGGAGTGTTGATCCGACGAGGAGTGTAAGATGAAGAAGACGAGGTGGCGGAGGGAAATGGCGAATTGGACGGACGGCAGATATGCAGTCGAAAGGGTTAATCAGGCGAAGAGAGAGTTCGAGAGTACGTGCGAGAGGAAACAAATAGAGGAGTTGCAGAAAGTGGAAAAAAGGTTGAGGGAGTGTGTGGTGGAGAAACGTGTGTGGGAAATCTTCAAAGGAAGGGCGAATCAGGGCAAAGTGAACATAGAGCTAGCAGAGTGGGAGAGGAGTTGTAAACAGATGGCGGGGTCTGATGTGGAGCTGGGCAGTTCGAGTGCGAGACAGGTGGTACGAAGGGAGGCGTTTTCCCGGAGGTGGAGGTGGCCCTGGCACAACTAAAACTAGGAAAGGCAGTGGGGGAAGATGGGCTGATGGAAGAGGTTTTCAAAAAGCTACCGGAGGAAGGAAGGGAGAAGGTGCGGCAGATTATTAACAAGGTGTGGAGTGGAGAGGAGGAAGTGCCGGAAGAGTGGCGTGTGGGGGTGGTAGTCCCAGTACCCCGGCCTCGGACGTAAAAAACTATAGGGGATCACCATTATGAGTGCCGGTTATAAATTGATGATGACTATGGTGAAAAATAGAATTGATAGAGAAGTGGAACAAAAAGGGCTGCTGCCGGAATGCCAAGGTGGGTTCAGAAGGGGAAGAGGGACGGGGGAGCAGATTTTCACGCTGGCGAGAATGGTGGAGGAAGCGCTGAAATGCAAAGGGAGAGTGTATGCGGTGTTTGTGGATTTAAAAGCGGCGTATGACTCAGTTCCTAGGGGGAAACTGGTGGAATGTATGGATAGATTGGGTATGAAAGAGGAAGGAGTGGAGTGGGTGAGAAGGATGTATAAAGAATCATGGACAAAAGCAAGAGTGAATGGAGAAATATCTGAGAAATTTATGGTGAATGTGGGAGTAAGGCAGGGGTGCCCGCTGAGCTCCCTCCTGTTTAATCTGTACACGAGCGCGTTGGAGGAGGTGCTGAGGAGAGGACAGGCAGGAGGGGTCGTGGTGGGTAGTTTCAAGGTGTGGATGTTGGCGTATGCAGATGACGTGGTACTGGTGGCCAAGAGAGTGGAAGAGATGCAAGAGATGTTGGAAAGAATGGGTAGGTACCTGGATAAGAGGGGGCTAGTGGTGAACGTGGAAAAGACCAAATTGATGTTGTTTAGGAATAGGGGCGGGAGGGGTAAAGTGGAAGGGCTGAAATGGAAGGAAAGGCTGATTGAGAGAGTGAATGGTTTTAAATATTTGGACTTTTGGTTTGACTGTGGAGGAGGGCTTAGGATGCACGTGGAGTGTATGCAGGCGAAAGCAAGAATGGCTTGCGGGATGGCGTGCAGAAAATGGGGGAGTTTGTGGGATGGTAACCTCGTAATGGCGTGCAAGATCTGGGATGCATGTGTAAAACCTATATAGTTGTATGGAGTGGAAGTGTGGGAATTGCGTGAATGGGAGGTAATGGAAAGGGAGCAAGGTTGGTTCCTGAAGAATCTGCTAGGGCTCGAAAGGTCGACACCGGGGGCAGTGCTGTTGCAGGAGACAAGTCGTATGAGTATGTGGTGGGAGTCGAGTGTGAGGGTTGTGAGGTTTGAGGAAAGATTGCAGGATTTGGGCGAGGAAAGACTGGTACGGGAGATATGGATGAGGTGTAAGAGTAGAACAGAGAGTAGATCGAGGAAGGATAGAGAAAGGATGTATGAAAGAGTGGGTATGTCTGAGGTGTGGGTAGAGGAGAGGCTGAGAGAAAGGGATAGCCTAGGAACTGAAATAAGGGAGAGATTGAGGGATATTGAGTGTCAAGAAAGGCAAGTGAGAATCGCTGAGAGCTCATACAACCCTGGCTACGTAGAGTGGCAAGTACAGGGGAAACTCCCGAGCTACTTAGCCAGGGGAAAGTGGAGCAGAGAGGACAAAGTATGCATGGCAAGAGCGAGGTGTGGGTCAGAAGAGCGAGGAAGAAAAGTGTGGATGGGGCTGGGGTACACCGCGTGTGCGCTGTGTAGGAAGGGGAGTGACACGTGGTGGCACCTTAACAGAGACTGTGAGGGAGTGAAAGCAGAGTGGGTTGGAGAGTGCACAGAAAGCTGAACAAATGGTTAGGAGAGGATGGGAAAGGCGTGAAAACCTGCAGGAGGCTGACGTGGGAAAGGAAATTTGCGAGGGCAGAGGGGGTTTATTTAAGTGGGTAGAAAAATGATGTATTTTATGTTAATTTGTATTTGTTTTGGTTTCTTTTTCATTTCTTTCTGTGAAAGTATTGTTTTCTTTTTCGGCTGGAATTTGTATAAAAGGGAAGGGTTGTGATATGCCAATACAAAAATGATACAACTAACCCCCTAGGAGGAAAGTTATTCCATAGGGGGCACTACCCGGTAATCCTGATGGCATGAGCATATTGACTGTTATTACCATATGGGTGTGCATTGCTTGATGTGGTGCCGTCAGATGGCGTTTAAATTTCCTCCTAGGGGGTTAGTTGTATTATTAATACTCTTTGTAATTTTTAATATTTATAACCCAAACCGTTAATTAAAAAATGACTATTCATTCAAATCACTTCGTACTACTATATGATTATATATTGAAGAAAAACATAAAAAATACCATCCCCGTTGGAATTCGAACCCCCAATTTTGCATCGACAGCACAAAAGTCATAACTGCCAGATTGGTCATCTTCAAAACATTGTCTTCGTTTTTATATTATAGGGATTGATTGATTTTTACTTTAAGTTTCTCAATAATTCGTGTATAATAATTAACAATTGGAGCAAATGATTAATGATTTGCAATGGACAGGTAAATTTCTCCGAAGTGCTCTCGCAAGGATAATTCCTGTCTGTCTAAGCAATATATGTACCTGAAACGTGGGCGGAACGGCGGCGTCTCCTTGCCGGAAATGAAGTGTCGGACACCGGATGATATCAGGACGTTAAGGCTGCCCAATTCAAACGGACCCCGATCTTCCGACCCGCGCTGAATTACTATCGATCCTGATAATGCGAACCCAGGGCAAGCTAAACAAGCCACATCTTCAAGGGTTATAACGAAAATAATGTCTCACCATCCAATACACGTATTATTCTGTCATGATATAAATACTTTTTTTTTGTAGACCAACTAGACAAGCGTAAACTAAATATATTTGAATCTATTTTACTAATTAATGCAACTTTCTGTCCATAGAGAAAGCTTAATGCCATATATATATATATATATATATATATATATATATATATATATATATATATTATATGAGTGTGTATTATTAATTGATGTGGTGTTGCCATATGGCATTAAACTTTCTCTATAGAGAGAACGAGAGAACGTTGGCAACACCACATCAATTAATAATACACACTCATATTGATACCCTAATTGATGTGGTGTCGCTAGGTGGCGTTAAACTATCGCACCAGAGAGAACGTTGTACTTTATACAATATTTATTAAATAATAAATAAGAGGGGGGGTACAATTTCCGGGTATATACCTTAAATTCACAGAAAACTTCTGAAAAACTAAGTGATTCGCCCAATTTCGTCTATATATAAGCTGAAAGACCACGGTCGATGGCCTCTGGTACATGTGTATATATCTTGTATGTATATATGTTACAACAAATATATCTTCTTCGTCTATATACATATATTACATATATATATATATATATATATATATATATATATATATATTGAACGAAGTTTGGTCAAAACTTTTCTTTTATCATAAAACCAAGATTTAGAAACGGAATTTTTTTTTTTCGAAAGTTATTCACTTTATCACTATTATTCAACATTATTTTTTAAATATCTCGAAAACTATTATAGATACAGAAATGGTCTTTTGTTTGCTTTAAAGAGGATACTTGGGGCTATTGAAAAAAATTGAAAAATGAAAAAAAAAATAGAATTTAGAATTTTTTTAAATCGTCAAAATGGGGTGGGCGGGTGGCCCACACCAACCTGACTATGCCCATCCACTATTTCAAATGACTTGAACTCGGAACAACACTGCTATCATCAATTTTCTATGATTCAATGAATTTCATTTATTAATTTGTACATGTATGTTACAACAAATATATCTTCTTCTTCGTCTATATATATATATATATATATATATATATATATATATATATATATATATAAATAAATAAATAAATAAATGATTAGGTGGAAGACCGGATAGATTATTTAATCGACTAACCTGAATCTAATCATTACCTCCCATATTTTTTGTTTCTTTGTATATATTGTATGAATGTACTAGAGGTTATAAATAAATAAAAAATAAAAATAAAGGGATATGAACTTTGGCTCCCCGTGCTC
The DNA here is from genome assembly GCA_963942505.1 of Lordithon lunulatus. Classification (NCBI taxonomy): domain Eukaryota; kingdom Metazoa; phylum Arthropoda; class Insecta; order Coleoptera; family Staphylinidae; genus Lordithon; species Lordithon lunulatus. Next base: position 54,778,445 of record OZ012668.1, on the reverse strand, counting down.
AGACTAACCACTAGGCCACTAGCTAGATCAGTATCTTATAAAATAATTGAAATTAATAATCGTTTTTATGTTGGTACAAGATTGTGTGAGTGTATATACCTAGTGTAATTATGTCACACGCTGCTGAGTAAGACCGATATTAATTTCTAACAAACACTATTATACACGCTCCCTGAAATTTCAATTCCAATTTTGTTTGACCTTGTTTGCGATATATAATAACACACATATGCATGTGTACACTAGTCTGCGTAGTTTAATTTTAGTTATTTGCGTTTTGTTGTTAAAATTCGGATTGGATTGAAAGCGTTGCGCTCGACGTTGGGCCCGTGCACACGCAAAGCACACTGCGATAATTGTGTTAAGCGTGCTCGAAATCAATTTGCAATAGTTACAAACCAATTTACTACGTTCGCGGTTTATATCGGAATTATCGCAGCGTTTACGCGCGCCTAGGTGTGAGGTGCAACTTTCCGCGCTCGCGCGTATGTTTGCGCCGTCGGCGGTGTACCCGGTGCGAGCTTTGAAACGCACAAATAGGAAATCGCTGGGGGAGGCTGGGGATGGTGGGTGCGCGTTTGATGTTTAAGTTATTTGCAAGTTTCAACTTGCTGAAATCTACATGCGAGAGATAGGCGGTTTGATGTGTAATCGCGGCGCCGCGTGTCTTCTCAAGTCAAGTGCACAACGTGCTGTGGAACAACACCTAGGCTCAAGCTTGTATCTACAAGGAAGTGAACGTGTATTGTTATAAAATGTCTTTTGCTAATGAAAACAGTAGTAGTAGTAGTTGTAGTAGCAGGGATACCTTTATTGTACCCTCTCTTAAGTATAAATATTCTAAAATTAGTGATGGGTATTCTATAATAAACAAACTATCAAACTATCGATAACAGATAGCAACACAAATATCTTGATATAATTGCGGAATTCTGCATGAATTTGCTTCCGAAGTAAAATTGCTAATATTTTGTTAGTATTTTATGAGTTTCTCAAAAACCTACCAACCAAACTATGCCCATACAATATTTCAAACGACTTGAACTCGACCATACAGAGTTTTTTTAGAAGTTTTTATAAATCTAACCAGAATTAATTAATGAATGTGTTTAAATAACAGAAAGTTGCAGATAATAGTGTAGTGCAAAGTTCAAGTCGTTTGAAATAGTGGACGGGCATAGTTTGGTTGGTTGGGGCCACCCGCCCACCTCACCTTCGCACGCATAGGTTTTTCAATGGATACAGAGGTTTTATATTGCTTCAACCATTCCAAGAAGAATGTTATACTATGAAATAACAATGCGAGTAAAGGAGGGGTGGGCGGGGGGTCCCTACCAACCAAACTATGCCCATACAATATTTCAAACGACTTGAACTCTACCATACAGAGTTTTTTTTACAAGTTTTTATAAATATAACCAGAATTAATTATTTAATTTGATTAAATAAGAAATTACAGATAATAGTGTAGTTCAAAGTTCAAGTCGTTTGAAATAGTGGGCGGGCATAGTTTGGTTGGTAGGGGACACCCGCCCACCCCACCTTCGCTCGTATAGTTTTTTCAATGGATACAGAGGTTTTATATTGTTTCAACCATTCCAGAAAGAATGTTATTCTATAAAATAACAATGCAAGCAAAGGTGGGGTTGGCGGGGGTTCCCTACCAACCAAACTATGCCTATCCAATTATTCAAACGAATTGAACTCTACCATATAGAGTATTTTATTCGAAGTTTTTATTAATCTAACGGGAATTAATTAATGAATTTGTTTAAATAACAGAAAGTTACAGATAATAGTGTAGTGCAAAGTTCAAGTCGTTTGAAATAGTGGACGGGCATAGTTTGGTTGGCAGGGGCCACCCGCCCACCCTACCTTCGCTCGCATAGTTTTTTCAATGGATACAGAGGTTTTATATTGTTTCAACCATTCCAGGAACAATGTTATCCTATAAAATAACAATGCGAGCAAATGTGGGGTGGGCGGGGGGCCCCAACCAACCAAACATGCCCATCCAATATTTCAAACGACTTGAACTTTACCATATAGAGTTTTTTTTTAGAAGTTTTTATAAATCTAACCAGAATTAATTAATGCATTTGTTTAAATAACAGAAAGTTACAGATAATAGTGTAGTGCAAAGTTCAAGTCGTTTGAAATAGTGGACGGGCATAGGTTGGTTGGTATGGGCCACCCGCCCACCCCACCTTCGCTCGCATAGTTTTTTCAATGGATACAGAGGTTTTATATTGTTTCAACCATTCCAGGAAGAGATTATCCTATAAAATAACAATGCGAGAAAAGGTGGGGTGGGCGGGGGGTCCCTACCAACCAAACTATGCCCATCCAATTATTCAAACGACTTGAACTCTACCATATAGAGTATTTTATTAGAAGTTTTTATTAATCTAACCAGAATTAATTAATGAATTTGTTTAAATAACAGAAAGTTACAGATAATAGTGTAGTGCAAAGTTCAAGTCGTTTGAAATAGTGGACGGGCATAGTTTGGTTGGTATGGGCCACCCGCCCACCCCACCTTCGCTCGCATAGTTTTTTCAATGGATACAGAGGTTTTATATTGTTTCAGCCATTCCAGGAAGAATGTTATCCGATGAAATAACAATGTGAACAAAGGTGGGGTGGGCGGGGGACCCCTACCAACCAAACTATGCCCATACAATATTTCAAACGACTTGAACTCGACCATACAGATTTTTTTTTACAAGTTTTTATAAATCTAACCAGAATTAATTAATGAATTTGATTAAATAAGAGAAAGTTACAGATAATAGTGTAGTGCAAAGTTCAAGTCGTTTGAAATAGTGGACGGGCATAGTTTGGTTGGTAGGTGCCCCCTGCCCACCTCACCTTTGCTCGCATTGTTATTTCATAAGATAACATTCTTCTTGGAATGGTTGAAACAATATAAAGCCTCTGTATCCATTAAAAAACTATGCGATATATTCAAATTACAGTAATGTAAACAAATACAATAGATATTCTCACTCATGCCGGTGATTATCAACGTGGCCTAAAATCTAAAATTCACATTTAGGTTGATACTCACCGGCATCATTGAAAAGGATATGCTCACCCTTTGCTAGTTTCCCTGAATATTAAAATATTTGTAAATAAATTATGATTGTAATAAAATTCTGGAATTTTTCTTACAAGCAATTATTTCGCTGTGTGGTCTTTTGTGCATTATATAGCTCACAATTTCGTAATATTTGCCGTGGATCGGATAAAACTTCGTTATTTCTTCAGCCAACCCCCCAACCCCCCCAATTTAGCAGTCGTGTTGCATCCGGCAAGTCCAGCGCGAGACACAAGCCCGCTTCATTATTCCAAACGGCGACGAATAACAAAAGGATTACCTATCTCGCTAACAAGGTACCAGTCCTTGCCCTCACCGAGTTTTTTAATTACACCGAGCGGACAGTTGAGCATAAGATGAATCAATGTGTATACGCTCCGCTCGTTTTTGTAGTAATTAAAAATAATAACGATGAGCGATGAAAATATTAATTAGTCGGCTTTATAACGGAACAATTTTTGCCAGAGTAGTCAGTTAATTAGGAGCGGCTGTAACAGTAAAACCTAATTAATTACAATCCTCTGGTGGTGAACTTGCAAGCGTTACATAAGATGCGCGAATTATCGAGCTGTGTTCGTGATATATTTACTGCGACGGAAACGTCCCTCGCACCCTCGCCGCGCCACCCCCGACGATTGCGGCGTGTAGTTATGATAAATACGGCCGTGCAGATTGGGGAGCAGGCCCCCTAGCCGGAGAGCGAAGATGCTTTAGCGGCGGTGGCGGAAACTAAATTTCCGGTGCCTTTGGCCGCACGAATGGTTATTATATTCATTCATTCACCCGTCCCGCCTGCCGCTGGCAGCCCGGAGAAACACTCTGAGAAATAGCGACTGATGATGATAAAGGGCGGCCGGCTGCGAGCGAGATGCGATGCTAACGGTTACGTAAGAAAAGGGCGAGAGCGCGCCCCGGATGGTGTGCCCTGGGCCCGCGCAAAAAGAGACACTCCAATAAACCGCTGCGGGCAACACACAAAAAGGGCGCGTTACGGGCATGCTATAAAATTCATGAAGTGCGCCCCCCCAATCCACCGCCAAAAAGCATATTAAATAGATAAATTTGGTTTAGATGTGATAGGGTTAACTACTATGGATGGGGTTTATAATGATGCTGGACGAAATTGCCTGTAACAGTCAGTTTAGCTAAATTTAAGTTTATGGTTCAATTGAAATTTACTATTTGGCACTTGATTATAAACTTCTGGAGAAAATTAACACACTACTTATATAAAAACCGAGATCATGCTAAAAATGTTCAGGATGATTCCTGGAGTAGTAAGTGATAACACATACAGTAATATATTTTGAATTTTAAATTACCAATTTTTAATAAAAGCGTAAATTTTTCGACCATTTAGAATGTGCACTTATTATTTATCATTTCATATCATATCTTTTCTAATTAACAAATATACATATGTAACTTAATTCATTAGTTAAGTGTTTGTCTGTAATTAAGACTCATCTTCCATCGGAGGACGGTCAAACAATTGCAGTGTAAAAAATACACCCCATAGTATTTTTTACACTCCAATTGTTTGACCGTCCGTCGATGGAAGATGAGTCTTAATTACAGACAAACACTTAACTAATGAATTAAGTTACATATGTATATTTGTCAATTAGAAAAGATATGATATGACATGATAAATAATTATTGCACATTTAAAATTGGTCGAAAAAATTGACGCTTTTATTAAAAATTGGTAATTTAAAATTGTTCGCATTATTTTTATAATATTTTTCATTTCATTTCATCAGTAATCAAATTTTATTTCAGAAAGAACAGTCTTTTTATGAAACAATTCACGAGTCTAAATATAAATTAGTTTCTAAATTTATATTTTATACTAATCATATATTTAATAATAATTTCATTTCATCAGTAATATAATATTGCACTGTTAAATTGCCCGGCGGCTCCACCATAACCTTCGTGCAAGACTAACCAAACTATACCCGTTCACTATTATACATAGAGTGAGATTTTTCGACGATTGGAGTGTAAAAAATAATTCGAACAAACTCCATAGTTTGTTCGCATTATTTTTTACACTCCATTCGTCAAAAAATCTCAGTTCTAGAGCATACGTCTAGCTATTTATAATAGAGAACGAGTATAGTTTGGTTAGACTTGGACGAATGGTAGGTATGGTGGATGCGCCGGGCAATTTAACATTACAATATTATATTACTGATGAAATGAAATTATTATTAAATATATTATGAGTATTAAATATAAATTTAGAAATTAATTTATATTTAAGCTCGTGAAATGTTTCATAGAATGACTGTTCTTTCTGAAATAAAATTTGAGGGAGGAAATACGTAATTTCCTAATAGATAATGGTCCAATCAAAGTCAGATCTAGCTCGAGAAGAGATTTTTCAAGGTCTTCATACCTTCATACCTTCATACCTATAATATAATAATAAATAGAATGATTCCTCAGCAAAGTACAGCTGAGGAATAATTTTATTTATATTTTCTTTATTTAATTTTTCTGAGGATTGTTCTATAGAAGATTTGCTAATAATATTGAAATAAGAATATTATGACCCCCTAAGGGAATTGAAACATTTAATCCAACACAAATCCCACCCTTAAATACTCATCACTTTATTAACATCAGAATTAACAGTCATTAAATTTTAGTAAGTAAGGAAATATAATTAATTAAATTTATTAAATGTAAAATAGTAAATTGAAATACCATGTTGCACACTGAGATAACAAACGTCTTCTAAACTTCCAAAAATAAATAGAGATAAATGCATTTTAAAGATTGTAATAGTTTTACCATTGAGTACCGGCGATTCAAGCTGGCGGATCTAGTGGTAGGAAATGAACTACATTTAGTAAGGAAATTTGTTTGCATAACGATTGCTTTATCATCTTATACATGACTATATGGCCACGGTTATAATATTTATGCATAAAAATTACATTAAAAATCGCGCATTATTGTAAAACATCTACCGGCTGTACTTCCCTATACTTTATAAATATTTTCATCAATATATTTGCATTCTGTAAATTGAGTTATTAAACAGAATGCACCAAAGTTATTCTCAATATGCAAATTGTTCCAGATCTACCGTTCGAACTCGCGGGAAGTCACGCTCAGGAACGTGGATCGAGAGACTACCGGAGACTTCAAGTGTGAAGTTTCGGCGGATGCCCCGCTATTCCACACCGAAATCAAAGTCGCCCATCTACTTGTTGCAGGTAAGAGTTCACATACATACCAGAAGAAGAAGAAAAGAAACGCCAGCCCCGCGTAAATGTCTAAACGTTTAAAGCAAGACGAATGACTCGTCGCACATACAAAGTTGTAACACTTTGTACGGTACGCGCGGGTGGGATTAGGGAGTAGGGCTGCGTGTTTACGCAGCGATCGGATTTAATGCCGGCTTTCCGTGCTAATGCCCCATCAATTGGGGACCAATAAATTAGTTTGCGTTCCGCCGCTGCTCGATTATTGTCGCTGACGAGCTGTTTACCGTATAATGACCTAATCGGGAATCCTTTCGCTCTAATCAGCAAGGGCTGGGATCGGCCAATACGCACGCGTTTGCACTACGCAAGTGATTAGCGAGTCATTGCCGGTTGATTGCTACGTGCTCATTCTAGCTAGGCTGATAGGGACGTCTTCCCGTGAGATCTATTTCAGATTCAATTGGTTACCCTATATGACACCGTGTTGTGTTCGGGGATGTTTAATCTGCTGATGTAAGCGAGATGTCTGGGACACGTAATGCAGTTCTGCAATTCGATTTAGTTGAAAATTGATAAAAGTTGTGATGTGATGTTTAGATTTGTGTTGTGATTTTTTTATTATTATTTAACAAGTAGGTCATTTTTTACCTTGACCTCAATATAAGACTAGCGAAGGCGTGTATTTTTGTTGTTGTTGTCACTAATCTAATAACTGTGTCTTTAGTTTTTACTCATTTTCACACTTTTTGTTTTGTTATATACACTCATATAACCGCTAGAAAGGCAAAACGCTAACAGTTCCAAAGAAATACTTACTACTACAAAGTATAAATTTCAAAAAACTGTTACTGATATATTGCACGACCTCTAAAGGGCAAAGGAAATAGTAAGATATACAAAAAATGAAAGCAATTAGAACACGGAAAGTGAAAAATAAATTTAATTAGTTACCATTTAGGTAAAACGACGTGTGTCCCCGGATGATCTTTTTAGAATTTTCTGAATATTATAAAGCACTTTTTGTGTATATATATATATATATATATATATATATATATATATATATATATATAATAATAATATTCTTAATTTTCAGAAAATTCTAAAAAGATCATCCGGGGACACAATGGTAACTAATTAAATTTATTTTTCACTTTCCGTGTTATATGTCCACGGATTGATTTTTTAGTCGCCTTTTACGACATGCTAAATCAGAGCTAGCAGTCCTATTCTTTCAACCCTCCCGGGAACTGCACGGGGGTAAATTATACAATCAACAATAAATAATCGTTATTGTATAGTGAATATTTGATATTAAATAAAATAATATAATTCAAGCAATTTGTTGAATTAATTTAAAAATAAATTGTCACTATAGCATTACCGACCTAATCGGTGTGAAGATCTCTCAATGATCCCAGCCTCTATTGTTTGCGGGTCCTTACTGACCAACTAGGGTGACTTACCGACCATTAAATATATATAAATATATATATATATATATATATATATATATATATATGGATATATATATATACATATATATATATTTTAATATTTTTTTTCAAATCCATATCATTGTCGCGGCAGGATCAAAAATAATAAAAATTAAGTCGCCGAAAAAAATATTTATAATCAAAATTTTCCAATTTCCTTCGGCTATCTAATACACTGATATGTTTTGTGCTAATATCAGTAAAAAAAATTAACAAAATATGTTGCATTATTTTTTTAACGACTTATCCTCTAAAATCGGATTATCGAGATATGAACGTAAAAGTTAAAAATTATAAAAAAATAGAAAGAAAAATATGTTGGGATAGAGACTTTCCATTTTACGTTATCATATTGTTATAAACATTGTGTAATTTTTTCCAAATTCATATCATTGTCGCCGCAGGGTCAAAAATAATAATAATGAAATACAAGTTAGTCGCCGAAAAAAATATACTTATAATAAAAATTTTCCAGTTTCCTTCGGCCATCTGATATACTGATTTGTTTTGTGCTAAGATCAGTAAAAAAAATAAACAAAATATGTTACATTATTTTTGTATCGACTCATCCTTTAAAATCGGATTATCGAGATATGAGCGTAAAAGTTAAAAATTATAAAAACATAGAAAAAAAAATATGTTGGGATAGAGACTTTCCATTTTATATTATCATATTGTTATAAACATTGTGTACATTTTTCAAATCCATTTCATTATCGCCGCATGGTCAAAAATAATAAATATGAAATACAAGTTAGTCCCCGAAAAAAATATTTATAATCAAAATTTTCAAATTTCCTTCGGCCTTCTAGTACACTGATATGTTTTGTGCTAATATCAGTAAAAAAAAATAACAAAATATGTTGCATTATTTTTTTAACGACTCATCCTCTAAAATCGGATTATTGAGATATGAGCGTAAAAGTTAAAAATTGAAAAAAAATAGAAAGAAAAACTTGTTGGGATTTGTTCCATTTTACATTATAATATTGTTATAAACATTGTGTAATTTTTTGCAAATGCATATCATTGTCGCCGCAGGTTCAAAAATAATAAAAATGAAATACAAGTTAGTCCCCGAAAAAAAAATTTATAATCAAAATTTTCAAATTTCCTTCAGCCATCTAGTACACTGATATGTTTTGTGCTAAGATCAGTAAAAAAATTAAACAAAATATGTTGGAATATTTTTTTATCGACTCATCCCCTAAAATCGGATTATCGAGATATGAGAGTAAAAGTTATATAAAATTATAAAAAAAATATAGAAAGAAAAATATGTTGGGATAGAGATTTTCCATTTTACATAACTATATTGTTATAAACATTATGTAGTTTGTTTAAATTCATCTCATTGTCACCGCAAAAATAATAATAATGAAATACAAGTTAGACGCCGAAAAAAATAATTTATAATAACAATTTTCAAATGTCCTTCGGCCATCTGGTACACTGATATGTTATGTGCTAAGATCTGTAAAAAAAAATAAACAAAATATTTTGCATTATTTTTTTATCGACTCATCCTTTAAAATCGGATTATTGAGATATGAGTGTAAAAAAATAGAAAGAAAAATATTTTGGGATAGAGACTTTCCAATTTACATTATCATATTGTTATAAACATTGTGTAATTTTTTATAAATTAAATGCATATCATTGTCGCCTCAGGATCAAAAATAATAATTTACATTACAACATATGTTATACAACAACGCCTATAAAAATTATTAATTAATATATATATATATATATATATATATATATATATATATATATATTATGGTCGGTAAGACATAAACAAAAGATTCTTCAAAATTTGGATTTTATTGGTTACCCCAATTGGTCAGTAAAGACCCTCAAACATTACGCCGTGCGCACGGTATAGAGGCTGGGATCATAGAGGATATCTAGCCATCAGATTTAGAGATGTGTAGAATATGAACGTAAGGTAAAAAGCGTTTTTTTGTTGTTGTTGTTGTTGTTGTTGTTAATAACAAATATATTATATAGAAGTACATATTTTATACAAACTTGTAATTTAAATTTCAAAATTTATTGGAGATGTAATAGATACAGATAAATGTGAAAATCGCGCCCACACTCGATTCCTCGCGCGGCTTCGTTTCAAACTTCGCGTAAAAGTCGGTATTTGCAATAATAAATAAGAAACCTCCGTAGTTTGCCACCCTGCAGGCTTATAAGAGCAAATAATTCATTTTGCAAGAAATGTAATATTACCTACTTTTATTGCGCGGAAGCCGGATAAATAAAAATTATTGCGGGATGTGTAATATGAGACTTAAAGCTACAACAAATAATAAAAGTGTAATTTGAGATTATTATTATTTTTATTAGTTTCCAACCGTATTATATTACAAATTTATATTCGTTTTAATTATATATTGCAAACATTTAGAGAATTATTTTAGTAACTATTTATTATAAATAGATTCTACTAATTATTTTATTCTTCCTCTGTCCCAAATTATGGTATATATTTCTGTTCTTATTTTGACCCAAATTATGGTATATACCATTGGTTCGCAGTGGGGATCGCAGAAAAAATTGATTACAGACAAAAATTATCATTCAGGATATTTTTATATAGATATCCATTGTTCAGGGGAATTTTTTATATTTAAATAGGGATCTTATTTCGACCCAAATTATGGTATATACCATTGATTCCCACAGTGGGGGTCACAGAAAAAATCGATTACAGAAAATATTGATGATTCGGGATGTTTTTATATACATATCCATTGTTCAGGGTAAATTTGTTATATTTAAATGGGGGTCTTATTTTGACTTAAATTATGGTATACACCATTAATTCCCAAAGTGAGGGTCACAGAAAAAATTGATTACAGAAAACATTGATTACAGAAAAAAATGATCATTCGGGATGTTATTATATCCATTGTTTAGGGGAATTTTTTAATATTTAAATGGGGGTCTTATTTTGACTCAAATTATGGTATACACTATTCATTCCCAAAGTGGGGGTCGCAGAAACAATTTATTTCGGAAAAAAATTGATGATTTGAGATGTTTTTATACATACACAGTGGATTTTTTTATATTTAAATGGGGGTCGCCTACCAAAAAGTTTGCGAAACACTGTTGTTTTTTAAATTTACCTATTTTTCTAGCGTTTGAAAAAAGTTTGACTCATGTGTATGTCGTAATTTTTCACGTCATAGTGTATAAAAGTTTATATAAAGTTACTATTCGTAATACAAACTATTATAAAAAATCAAATTTTTGAATTTTGAAAATTATACAAATTTAATCGTATTGTCTATTTATTTAGCTTTAAGAAAAAGTTTTATTCATATAAATGCCTGAATTATTAACGCTGTAGTGCATGAAAGTTTATATAAAGTCACTATTCGTAATGCAAACAATTATAAAAAATCAAATTTTTGAATTTTGAAAATTATACAAATTTAATCGTGTTGTCTATTTATTTAGCTTTAAGAAAAACTTTTATTCATTGAAATGCCTAAATTATTAACGCTGTAGTGCATGAAAGTTTATATAAAGTCACTATTCGTAATAGAAACAATTATAAAAAATCAAAATTTTTGAATTTAAAAAATTCTACATATTTAATCGTGTTGTCTATTTATTTAGCTTTAAGAAAAAGTTTTATTCATTTAAATACCTGATTTATTAACGCTGTAGTGCATGAAAGTTTATATAAAGTCACTATTCGTAATGCAAACAATTATAAAAATTCAAATTTTTGAATTTTGAAAATTATACAAATTTTATCATGTTGCCCGTTTATATAGCTTTAGAAAAAAGTTGTATTCATTTATTTGCCTCATATATTAACATCGTAGTGTATAAAAGTTTATATAAAGTCACTATTCGTAATACAAAGAATTATAAAAAATCAAATTTTTGAATTTTGAAAATTATACATATTAAATCGTGTTATGTATTTATTTAGCTTTAAGAAAAAGTTTTTATCATTTAAATGCCTGAATTATTAACGCTGTAGTGCATGAAAGTTTATATAACGTCACTATTCGTAATGCAAACAATTATAAAAATTCATATTTTCGAATTTTGAAAATTATACAAATTTTATCATGTTGCCCATTTATTTAGCTTTAGAAAAAATTTGTACTCATTTATTTGCCTCATATATTAACATCGTAGTGTATAAAAGTTTATATAAAGTCACTATTCGTAATACAAAGAATTGTAAAAAATCAAATTTTTGAATTTTGAAAATTATACATATTTTATCGTGTTATCTATTTATTTAGCTTTAATAAAAAGTTTTGTTCATTTAAATACCTGAATTATTAACGCTGTAGTGCATGAAAGTTTATATAAAGTCACTATTCGTAATACAAACAATTATAAAAAATCAAATTTTTGAATTTTGAAAATTATACATATTTTATCGTGTTACCTATTTATTTAGCTTTAAGAAAAAGTTTTATTCATTTAGATACCTGAATTATTAACGCTGTAGTGCATGAAAGTTTATATAACGTCACTATTCGTAATGCAAACAATTATAAAAATTCATATTTTCGAATTTTGAAAATTATACAAATTTTATCATATTACCCGTTTATTTAGCTTTAGAAAAAATTTGTATTCATTTATTTGCCTCATATATTAACATCGTAGTGTATAAAAGTCTATATAAAGTCACTATTCGTAATACAAAGAATTGTAAAAAATCAAATTTTTGAATTTTGAAAATTATACATATTTTATCGTGTTATCTATTTATTTTGCTTTAAGAAAAAGTTTTATTTATTTAAATACCTGAATTATTCACGCTGTAGTGCATGAAAGTTTATATAAAGTCATTATTCGTAATACAAACAATTATAAAAAATCAAATTTTTGAATTGTGAAAATTATACATATTTAATTGTGTTATCTATTTATTTAGCTTTAAGAAAAAGTTTTATTCATTTAAATGCCTGAATTATTAACGCTGTAGTGCATGAAAGTTTATATAAAGTCACTATTCGTAATACAAACAATTATAAAAAATAAAATTTTTGAATTTTGAAAATTATACATATTTAATTGTGTTATCTATTTATTTAGCTTTAAGAAAAAGTTTTATTCATTTAAATGCCTGAATTATTAACGCTGTAGTGCATGAAAGTTTATATAAAGTCACTATTCGTAATGCAAATAATTATAAAAATTCAAATTTTCGAATTTTGAAAATTATACAAATTTTATCATTTTTCCCGTTTATTTAGCTTTAGAAAAAAGTTGTATTCGTTTATTTGCTTCATATATTAACATCGTAGTGTATAAAAGTTTATATAAAGTATTAAACTATTCGTAATACAAAGAATTATAAAAAATCAAATTTTTGAATTTTGAAAATTATACATATTTAATCGTGTTATCTATTTATTTAGCTTTAAGAAAAAGTTTTATTCATTTAAATGCCTGAATTATTAACGCTGTAGTGCATGAAAGTTTATATAAAGTCATTATTCGTAATACAAACAATTATAAAAAATCAAATTTTTGAATTTTGAAAATTATACAAATATCATCATATTGCCCGTTTATTTAGCTTTAGAAAAAAGTTGTATTCGTTTATTTGCCTCATATATTAACGTCGTAGTGTATAAAAGTTTATATAAAGTCACTATTCGTAATACAAACAATTATAAAAAATCAAATTTTTAAATTTTGAAAATTATACATATTTTATCGTGTTATCTATTTATTTAGCTATAATAAAAAGTTTTGTTCATTTAAATACCTGAATTATTAACGCTGTAGTGCATGAAAGTTTATATAAAGTCACTATTCGTAATACAAACAATTGTAAAAAATCAAATTTTTGAATTTTGAAAATTATACAAATATCATCATATTGCCCGTTTATTTAGCTTTAGAAAAAAGTTGTATTCGTTTATTTGCCTCATATATTAACGTCGTAGTGTATAAAAGTTTATATAAAGTCACTATTCGTAATACAAACAATTATAAAAAATCAAATTTTTAAATTTTGAAAATTATACATATTTTATCGTGTTATCTATTTATTTAGCTTTAAGAAAAAGTTTTATTTATTTAAATACCTGATTTATTAACGATGTAGTGCATGAAAGTTTATATAAAGTCACTATTCGTAATACAAACAATTGTAAAAAATCAAATTTTTGAATTTTGAAAATTATACATATTTAATCGTGTTTCCTATTTATTTAGTTTTAAGAAAAAGTTTGATTCATTTAAATGCCTGAATTATTAACGCTGTAGTGCATGAAAGTTTATATAAAGTCACTATTCGTAATACAAACAATTATAAAAAATCAAATTTTTGAATTTTAAAAATTCTACATATTTAATCGTGTTGTCTATTTATTTAGCTTTAAGAACAAGTTTTATTCATTTATTTGCCTGAATTATTAACGCTGTAGTGCATTAAAGTTTATATAAAGGCACTATTCGTATTGCAAACAATTATAAAAAAATTTTGAATTTTGAGAATTATACAAATTTTATCATGTCCATTTATTTAGCTTTTATAAAAAGTTTTATTAGTATAATAAAAATGTAATGCGACAGAAACAATCTTTATATTATTTTACTTTATTATATACTCCTATATAAAAAAAATGTTAAATTTCCTTGTCACAGAATATTTCACATAATCCTATATTTAGAGTTGATTCCGTAATTATAGAATGGTTTGTATATATCAAAAATAAATCCTATCTTTCTTGTCGTATATAGTGTAATAAAATTGATGTGAATAATATCTAATTGGTATTAAATCTCCCCAGATATTCCTGACGAGGCGCCGGTAATTAGAACGGAAGTCCAGAAAGTCGCCCCGGGAGCCATAATACGGGCAAACTGCACCACCCCCGGATCCCACCCGCCGATGAACGTAACTTGGTTCATAAACGACGTCGAGGTAAGTGATAATTCCCAGTTGAAACTTTCCACGGGAAACGCTTCGAGCGAATAAAAATGTCTTCCTCTTCCCGCTCAGCCCCCAGGAATATCAATTTTATTTAACGCAAACCGTATCACATAATACCACCATCATTTATTGAATACCCATCCTGATGGATGACTTGAATACGGGCTGTCGAATCTATAACGACACAGTAGAACCCTGTATGCCACCGATAACGTCGCTACAACTTTGACAAGGCGGCTTAAGGTCGCCCCCACGCTTTTACCTATGAGCGTTCATTATTCATCGCGGACTCTATCAATTTCGCCCCGGACGACTTTTAACAACTCCATTACGTTTAATATTTCCTGCGCTGACAACGTTACAAATGGACGGGACTTATTTCACTCACAAGAAATAGATTGTCACGGAAAATTAAAGCAAAACGAATCTTTAGAGGGGGCAGGTTAGTGTACTTGATGTGGATTAAAGCTTGCTGTAACTCAATTTCGAGGAGGGACGAAAAAAGGTAGAAGCAATTCCATCTGATAGGGAATGCATGTATTCGAGGGGGGGCGGCCGTGTAAATCTTCCCTAATGCAGGACCCTCGAGCCATTTGTATGCTCGTGGATACACCGACAAATCCTATATTAACATTTTTAAACAGGGTGATTCACTATTCCCTCACTAGTTTGTATACTACATGTTTACAATTATTCTTAATTTACGTTTATTTTAATATTATTTTTAAAACTTGGCTATTGCTATTGTTATATATAATGAATTTGCATATTTAAAATAATAATTACACGTTGTAGTGCAGTGGATAGCACCCTCGCTTTACGAGCGGGAGGTCGGGCTTCGAATCCCGGCCCGGGTAGTCAGTACCATTTGTCGTTGGGATACAATTAACGACACTTTAGAAAACTCGGAGACGATTGTCTGAAGTAGCAAGTCATATAAACATACACTAACAGAGTATTATTCAATTGTTTCTCGTAGATTGTATGTCCTTTGCCTTCTCATTTCGTTCTAATTTAGTTATAAGAACTTCTATTTTTATAGAACCTTGAGGCTTTTCCGCCAGTAAATGGTAAATGGAGAAGGTTAGAGAAGTTTAATAACTCACTATTTACCTTAATTTAACAGAAAACGTCTGAAAAAACTGTAAAAGATGTTTCGCCTCGATGGGGTTTGAACTCACGCTCCCCAATACTCAGTACGAGACGGACAGCGCCTCTAATCAATACACTACTGATCTGGGTATTTCATATATTGCTGGGTAGTTATATATTGCTGTTTAATTACTTAATGAACATCTCATCTTATATAGCCTTAAGATTGAATTTTCCTAATTCCTCAATTACTCGGCCACCTTACCTCCAAGAACAACAACAACAGTAACCCTGTTATCCCAATAACACCGCCCTCAGCATATTTACATTCCATACTCAGGCTTAAGAGATTAATTCACTAATCCATCGAGACGTGCCATCAATTGGGCGGGCCGGGCCGTGCTAATTGATTAGTACCTATGTCAAGCCTAATCCGACGCCCTTCGGGAGGCATAATGAACGCGCCGTCGTCGTCGTCCAGTGCAGCTGACGACGTCTTCGTGTACACGGGCCTACGTCGCGCCAAGACACCGTCCCACGACAACACTTTTGATATATCGTTCCGCAACTTCTGGGGACAACCAACCGCACCAACCCCCCCTCTAGCATTATGAATATTAAATTCGTCCGAAAGACGCATTTACATAAGTGGCCTGGGCGCGCGGGGATTTATGCGGCCGCATATTTCTTGGCCGTTTAATATTGCCGACGTATCGGCGATTGCTGGCGCGCGGAAATATTTGTGCTTGTGTTTGAGAGGATGGTAAAATATGTATGAAACTTTGGCCGAGGTTTGTTTTACGACTGTGGATAGTTCGCGGAGGGAATAACATGATCATGCAACATTTTACAATATTGTATAAGACAACTACGGAGATTTAAGATATCTATCAAGAATATTTTATGAATGCTGGAGGATAGAAGGATATTATCATAAAATAACATTTGTCACACATGTAAAATGAAATATTTAGCACCTATTTCGGTTTTTTATTGTATATTAAAGATTTTATTGACTGTTTAAAGCAAAACGCATAAATCGTAGACAAATATAGTTAGTGAGTAAACTAATATCTAAAGAAAGTCCTAGTAAACAAGACTCATTTTAAACATTCGCATAAAATAGATCTGATATATAATAATGAGATACCTATGCAGATATTCTACTGTATTTCAGTGAGTGATTATATCAATAACCCCGGTGTAAAAAGAAAATATGTAATTCAAATTATTGTAATGTTGTTTTATTCGTTCAAAGTGGAAAAATCGGTAAATATTTAACGACTAAATTGTGTGCCCTTTTTTTCATCAATCTGCTTTATCCACGCAACGGCAATTTGCATTTGATCGAGCGACGCCCCATAGATTTATGTCGCCTGCCTTGAAAGCGGTCTGTTTGTCTTTTCCGTTCATTGCAAGTGATTGAATTTAAATTGATAATTAATCGATCGTGCGCATAAATATATTCGCCTGCAATTACTCGGAAAATACAAAGGTCGCCGTTTCAAACTGCATTGGCAACTCATAACTCATTTCAATAAGTTTTCAATACTATTAATATTATACATGTTTTGCAATAGCAGGCTTACAGAAATTGTAATACGATGTTGGAAGATACAGGATGTTAAATAGAATCAATAAAATTCCTTTCCTGATATTTTACCTGAAAATATCTACTGAAGACATTAGGATCCATTCGATATATCATTATAAATGTAACTAATATACTAAAAAGAATAGCTCAACTAAAATGGTGCTCAAGATATGCGTGCGTGATGATGCCCAACGTACACAAAAGCAAGCGCAGGAATAAGGTGGAGACAACTAAAAACTGAAGCCATATTGCACAATATAAGAAGGCGTGAAAAAAATAAGGAAGAGGCCTACATCCAAGAGCGGATAAACACAGGCTGAAAAAGACTAATAATGTTCGTTTAGTTAAGCTCTTGGAACTGATATAACTTTACTATTTAAAACAGGTAGAATCTTGCGAATCAGCTGTATTATAAGCACCCGGTATTTACGTTAACTTCATCTAAAACCTCTGAAAAACTATGAAGGGTGATTCGAGAAAAATTCTTTACTTATATATAAGTGTGAATCCATCTCGGAACAATCTACATATCTAGATTTCAATCTTATTAGATCTCATCAGTGTATCTCAGCTAGTGAGGAAATCTAGATGTGTAGATTGCTAAGAGGTGGATTCACACATACATATGTTTTACAAAATTAGCTTTGTGCTGATATCTCAAGCACACTGTTGGAATATTATTCCATAGAGGGCACTATCCGGTGACCCTGATGCCATGTAGCATGTTATTACCATATGGGTGTGCATTGCTAGTTGATGTGGTGCCGCCAAATGGCGTTTAACTTTCCTCCTAGGGGGTTAGTTTCTTCTTTACTTATATAAAAGAAATGGCTAAGCAATAGCATGCACCGTAGATGGCCGACCATCCACCTCTCTCTGTTCCACGTACTTTTAATTTTTAGGTTACAGTGTAAGAAATTTATTTAAATAAATAACATGTGCTTATCCCAAACTAAAAACAATTTCTAAAAAACTACTTAGTGCGGATGGTCGGTATCTTCACTTATATAAATGAAATGTCCCAGCAACTAAATCAGGAAATACTTTTTAGACATAACAAATATTCATACTACATAAAAAGTTAAAAAGCGAGCTACATGTTGGACACCACTGTTGTGTCTAGTACTGATGAGAAATTAGATAAATATGGCATACGCAAGACGCTGAATGACACAAACTAAATTAAGCTTAATCTAGCAACATAATAGTTTACATAAAAACTTACCCATGCTTCCCACAAAGTCAGATTGGCGTTATATTCATACAAAGTGTGATTTGCATAATTTCTCACAGGACACAGCACTCACATTTAACGCACGCACAATTAAAACCAAATAACTAATTAAATTACTCTTCACTCAAACAGAATCACGATACGCGCACAACCCACGTTTACTCCCGACTGGCTTATTCCGCGCGCAGCACATACTCGCGCAGATAAGAATCATTTTTTGCTGTCGATTTCGTCGTAAATACATAAAAACCATCATCTCAAGTCTATTTCGGGGAACAGAAAAACAAGGTTACTTTGACTCGGTCAAGATATTATTCACATTGAATATTTTATTCGAATGGAATGATTTTATTATATTTAGCCCATTATATATATTATTACAAAAATTTAAAATTGGCTGCTCATGTGTCACAACATGTCACTCCCCTGTGTAGTAAGGGGAGTGACATATTGTGACACCTGAGCAACGAGTGTGAGGGTGTGAAGGAAGAGATTCAGAGAGAAGAAAAACACGAAACACAAAATAATATTCAATTAAACAATAAAAAACTAAAGTAAGTGCACATGCGATGAACCCTTGTCCCATCCACACTTCTCATCCCCTTCGTTCTTATCCACACCTTACTCATCCCATGCATACCTTCTCATACCCTCTCTGCTCAACCCTAACCTGGTTATGTGTCCCAGGGACAGGAAACATTGAATGAGCGGCCATTCAATTACTGCACAATAAAAATATTTCAAAAAATAAAACCAATATATTTATGAAAGTATCTTTCCAAATACTTAATTTTGATATTTGTTACTTTGAAAATATATGTTTATAATTACTTAGTTAAATATATTTATTAAAATATGTATGTAATCCGATTTCCCTTAACAAACAACATATTTCGTCTGCACAAATTTGTTGTTTGTACGTTTAAATAGTTGTAGCAGCATAACTTGCGGAAGATAGTGAGCTACATTGGAGCCGAGGTGCATTCAAGCACGGCAGCGTTTGCATATAACAATACGTCAAGTGGTAGTTAACATTTAGGAGGAAAACAGGAGTCGAGTTAATTAAAGCAGGGGTGTGTGTGTGTGTATGTGTGTGCGGCCGCTTTGTGCTTGGGCTATCGATTCCACTCGATGTCTTGTTTATGAAACCGCCGTCGTTCGTTTCACGCTCGTCGATTAATTGCTGCTAAAATTCCTGACTTAACTTACAAAAAAATTTGAGTGTTTTCCCATATTAAATTAGAAATTACCGCTTTTTAGTGAATTCTAATTACTCTGACAAAATTAACTGCATGGAAAAAGTTAGAGAAAAGAGGGGGCAAAAGTATATTGAAATACGTATCTATGAAATTTTGTTATTTTATGTAATATGATCCAAAAAAACAAACACGATTTAAAACACCTTTATGACTGACAAAACTATTACAAAGAATTAATTTTATGTGTAAATAATTTAGACTGGTTTAATTCATATTATAAAATAGATTAAAGAAATATTTATTTAAAAATAAACTTCAATCATCATAGGGCTACAGCCGTGAGGCTTTTCCGCCGATCAAGGGAGAAGCTCAGAGGAGTTTTTAATCACCTTGTATTTACATTAACTCCCCAAAAAGACCTTTGAAAAACTGTGAAAGTTGGTTCGCAAAAATTCGCCCCGATGGTGTTCAAATTCAGGCTCCCCAATGCTCTGTACGAGACGGAAGACGCCTCTAACCACTCGGTCACTGAGCTGAGTATTTTAATTTTTTTAAATTTGAAATGTAACATAATATTGTATATAAAAATGTAATGTATAAAAATGTAATCTGGCAGAAAGTGAATGGTCGATGGCTGGAATAAAGATTGATTCTCTCGCTCTCCAAAAATCAACATAAAATTAAAATTTTAAGCTTTAATAAACAAAAGAAATACGAAATTAGTAGTAGTAATTATTTCTTACAATCCTGTAACTGGCTATCGACCTTTGGCTCCTTTTGTCGTGTTAGTGTGTATGTATGTAGGAACTTGCTACATCAGAAAATACCCAAAGTTTTCTAATACGAAATTATTTTCCCCACTACAAAATAAATATGATTTACCAAAAGGACATAGTTTAGAATGAAAAAATAACATAACATTTTTGTAGTTTTTTAAATTTAATAAAATTATTTTCAATATATCCAAAAATAGTCATAGTTAGACCGTACAAAGTATGAAATATGTATCTCAGCTATTCGTAGTCTTTTTGGGTAGTTACACTCAAAAATTAGAAATCTGACATTAATTATAACTCTCACAATTTTATTACAATACGCTAAATATATTTACAAATAGCCATACTTAGTTCATACAAAGTATGATATGTGTATCTCAACTATTCGTAGATTTATTGGGTTGTTAAACTCAAAAATTACGAATGTGATAATAGTCAGAGGATTAAGAGTACCATAACTCTGTAGTTTTTAAAATATTATATAAATCTCTGAATATATCCAAAAAGAGTCATATTTAGACCATACAAAGTATGAAATATGTATCTCAACTCTTCGTAGTCTGTTTAGGCTTTAAAATACTAACATTAGTCAAGAGATAAAAAGTACCATAACCTTATTTGGAGTTTTCAAAATTTGATAAAATTATACAAAATTTAACCACAAATAGTCATAATTAGATCCTACAAAATATGAAATATATATTTCAACTATTGGTAGTCTTTTTGGGTTGTTAAACTCACAAACTACAAACTTGCTATTCGTTAGGGATATAAAAAGTACCTTAACTCTGTTTGTAGTTTTCAAAATTTTATAATTATATAAAATAACAATCAATATATTCAAAAATACTTATATTTATCCCCTATAATGTATGAAGCATATATCTCAACTATGGGTAGTCATTTTGGGTTGTTAAACTCATCATTAGTTAGGGGACACAATTATAACTCTATTTGTAATTTTCAAGTTTTTAAATACATATGTTGAATATATTTGCAAATAGTTCTACTCAGCCCCTAGACAGTATGAAATGTGTATTTCAACTATTCGTGGTCTTCTTGGGTTATTAAATTCAAAAATTACCAATCTGATATTAGTTGGGGGACCAAAAGTACTATAACTCTGTTTTATTAAATTAAGCTAAATATATTTACAAATAGTCATACTTAGCCCCTACAAAGTATGACATGTATATCTTAACTATACCTTGTTTTTTTGGATTGTTAAACTCTAAAATTACAAATCCTACATTATTCAGGGTATAAAAAGTACTATAACTTTGTTTGTAGTTTTCAAAAATTTATAAAATTATGCTAATTATATTTACAAATGGTAATAGTTAGCCCCTATAAAGTATGAAATGTGTATCTCAACTATTCGTAGTCTTTTTGGGTTGTTAGACTCAAAAATTACAACTCTGACATTAATTAAGGGACAAAAAGTAATGTAACTCTGTTTATAGTTTTCAAAATTTTATAAAATTACACTGAATATATTTATAAATAGTCATACTTAGCCCTTACAAAGTATGAAATGTGTATCTCAATTATTTGTAGTATTTTTGGGTTGTTAGACTCAAAAATTACAACTCTAACATTAATTAAGGGACAAAAAGTAGTGTAACTCTGTTAATAGTTTTCAAAATTTTATAAAATTACACTGAATATATTTATAAATAGTCATATTTAGCTCTCACAAAGTATGAAATGTGTAGCTTAATTATTTGTAATCTTGTTGGGTTGTTAGATTGAAAATTACAACTCTGATATTAATTAAGGGACAAAAAGTAAAGTAAAACTGTTTATAGTTTTCAAAATTTTATAAAATTATACTGAATATATTTATAAATAGTCATAATTAGCCCTTACAAAGTATGAAATGTGTATCTCAATTATTTGTAGTCTTTTTGGATTTTTAGACCCAAAAATTACAACTCTGACATTAATTAAGGGACTAAAAGCAACGTAACTCTGTTTGTAGTTTTCAAATATTTATAAAATGACAATATAATTTAGAAATAGTCATACTTAGATATTCTATAGTATGAAATGTGGATCTCAATTATAGATATTTTATAGTATGAAATGTGGATCTCATTATTCTTAGTCGTTTTTTGGCTGTTCAACTCAAAAATTACAAATTCTACATTAGTCATTGGATAAAAAGTACTATAACTCTGTTTATAGTGTTCAAAATGTTATAACTTATTCTATATATATATATATATATATATATATATATATATATATATATATATATATATATATTTAAAAATAGTCATATTAAGTCACTACGAAGTTTGAAATATTTATCTCAACTATTCGTATTCATTTTGGGCTGTTAAACTC
Organism: Lordithon lunulatus; assembly: GCA_963942505.1. Taxonomy (NCBI): domain Eukaryota; kingdom Metazoa; phylum Arthropoda; class Insecta; order Coleoptera; family Staphylinidae; genus Lordithon; species Lordithon lunulatus. The sequence goes on along the minus strand of OZ012668.1, from coordinate 54,755,444 downwards.
AAAAATTAAGAATGTGTCATTAGTTGGGAGACAAAAAATACTATAACTCTGTTTGCAGTTTACGAAATTTTATTAAATTACTCTGAATATATCAACAATTAGTCATATTTAGACTTTACAAAGTATGAAATACGTATCTCAACTATGCGAAGTCTTTTTGAGATGTTAAACTTAAAAAATACAAATTTGACATTAGTTAGGGTACAAAATATACCATAGCTATATTTTCAGTATTCATAATTTTATAAAATTATTCTGAATATATCCACATATAGTCATAATTAGATTCTACAAACTATATAATATATATCTCAACTATTCGTAGTACTTAGGGTTGTTAAACTCAAAAAAATACAATTCTTACATTAGTCTGGGGAAAAAGTACCATAACTCTGTTTGTAGTTTTCAATATTTTATAAAATTATATAGAATATATTTACAAATAGTCACACTTAGCCCTTACAAAGTATGAAATGTGTATCTCAATTATTTGTAATCTTTTTGGGTTGTTAGACTCAAAAATTACAACTCTGACAATAATTAGGGGACAAATGTAACGTAACTCTGTATGTAGTTTCCAATTTTTTATAAAATTACAATGAATATATTTAGAAATAGTCATACTTAGACATTTTAAAGTATGAAATGTGGAACTCAACTATTCTTAGTAGTTTTTGGTTGTTAAACTCAAAAATTACAAATTCTACATTAGTCAGTGGATAAAAAGTACTATAACTCTGTTTATAGTCAAAATTTATAAGTTATTCTATATATATATTCAAAAATAGTCATATTAAGTCACTACGAAGTTTGAAATATTTATCTCAACTATTCGTATTCATTTTGAGCTGTTAAACTCAAAAATTACGAACGTGTCATTAGTTGTAAGACAAAATATACTATAACTCTGTTTTCAGTTTTCGAAATTTTATTAAATTACTCTGAATATATCTACAAATAGTCATATTTAGACTTTACAAAGTATGAAACACGTATGTCAACTATGCGAAGTCTTTTTGAGATGTTAAACTTAAGAATTACAAATTTGACATTAGTTAGTGTACAAATATACCATAATTCTGTTTTTAATATTCATAATTTTATAAAATTATTCTGAATATATCTACATAAAGTCATAATTAGATCCTACAAAGTATAAAATATATATCTCTAACTATTCGTAGTACTTAGGGTTGTTGAACTCAAAAAATACAATTCTGATATTAGTCTAGGGAAAATGTACCATAACTCTGTTTGTAGTTTCAAAATTTTATAAAATTGCAATGGATATATTTAGAAATAATCATACTTAAGCCCTTTTAAGTATGAAATGTGGATCTCAACTATTCCTAGTCTTTTTGGGTGGTTACACTCAAAAATTACAAATTCTACATTAGTCAGAGGATAAAAAGTACTATAACACTATGCTGCTATCATTAAATTTTATTTAAATTACACTGTATATATTCAGAAACAGTTGTATTAAGTCATTACGAAATTTGAAATATTTATTTCAGCCATTCGTAGTCATTTTGGGATGTTAAACTAAAACATTACGAATGTGTCATAGGTTGGGAGATACAAAAATACTATAACTCTGCAATTTCATTAACCTACCATGATTATATCTACAAATAGTCATATTTAGACATTACAAAGTATGAAATACGTATCTCAACTATACGAAGTCTTTTTGAGATGTTAAATTTAAAAAATACAAATTTGACATTAGTTAGGGTACAAAATGTACCATAACTATATTTTTAGTATTCATAATTTTAAAAAAAAATCTGAATATTTCCACAAATAGTCATAATTATATCCTACTAAGTATAAAATATGTATCTCAACTATTTGTAGTATTTTGGGTTGTTCGACTCAAAAGTTACAATTCTGACATTAGTCGAGGGATATAAAGTACCATAACTCTGTTTGTAGTTTTCAAAATTTTATAAAATTACGTAGAATATATTTACAAATAATCGTACTTAGCAAATACAAAGTATGAAATGTGTATCACCACTATTTGCAGTATTTTGGGTTGATAAACTCAAAAATTACAAGGAAAAGTATATAAATGGTCACACGGACTACAATTCATCATCATACGCCGTCGAACGAGCGGAATTTCACCTAGTTTCTTATATTATTCCTTGCTTCTTATTTTATTTCAGTATGAACCCACCTTTACTGTTAAATACAATAATAGATAGACTAATATAGTGCAGTTGTGCTAACCACTACACTCATTCCTCCTGTTGTCCTTTTTTTCTCACTTTCTAACTATCCTAATATATATATATATATATATATATATATATATATATATATATATATATATATCATTTCTACTGCATGTATTCTGCTCTTTTGTGCTTTATTTACACCAATAACAACAACAACAAAAACAAAAACCACAAGAACTCCTTCACACCAGGCTGTTCAGGTGGCTGGATTGGAGACAGCACTGTGAGGGAGCAACATTTTCGGAAATTATTTATATGAAACATATGTATCTATTGAAAATTAATAAATGATATCAAATACTCAACAACAAAAAATAATAATAATTTAATGTTCTTGTCTCGCATCCGTATATAGGTCTTATTATAGTCTTGTATATTTTTATTTTCGTTTCTCTTGTTATTTTATTTTTGCTTATGAATTTGTTGTTCATAGCATGATACATCTTCATTCTTTTCTCTACCCTGTTGATATCTATGTCTCGTTTCCCCATCGTCTCTATATGTAGGTATTTAAATACCTCCACTTGCTCAGCAATAACAGTTACCGTATATAAATATCACAAGTTGTCGGTTTTCAATTATTTTTTTGTACTGATGTCCTAAGACAAGTCATTTTGCACATTCATTTGGGTGCGGGTAATACTACTTCCCGCACTAGTGCGGAAAGTAGCCAGTGTTGAACTAATTCGCTCATTCGGGAAATTTGCCTTCCTGCACTAATAATGTAAATTACTATTAAATGTGTTTTGCAGCAATACACATTTTTTCAAATCTATAATATCGTATTGTATTCTCAATTGCGATATTCTTGTACGCCTGACGATTATATTTCAATATTTAATTCCGAAATGATATGCAAAATGGTCATGTATATTTTAATGCTAATTAATTTTGAATGATTACAATTGTAATACGCACATATATTATTCAGCTAACCGTGTTGAATATTTGAAACATACTATTTGTATGCATCGGCTAATTGCAGTTTGAAACACTTTATATGCCAATTACATAATAATTTTATACGACACACGCGATATAATTTATATGGGCGCGATATTCCCGTGTTATACGTGGAGTTTAATAACCATTAAATCTTGGATGTTGGCGCGCGGTTGTAGTCTAGTTGAACGGAGGATAATGTGGGAGGGCGGTGGAGGGTCCGCAACAACGCGAAAATGAGGCGGTGGGGGCGCGCGTCAACAGTATTAGTGCGCAAAATTAATGTCTTAGAAACGACTCAATTTAGTAATGTGTTAGTGTACTGATACCAAGAGGAATTACTGTTAGATGGGTTTACTGGTTGTAAATGTATTGAGGTATAAAGCGAATGTTTGCATCTGTAATCGTCTTTGAGGGCATTTATTTATTTCTTGTTTAGTTTAACATTTAGAAATTTATAATTAGTAGAAGATTTCAAGGTAATTTGAATAACAGCAGATAGTTATGTTGCTGTTTCTAAGCTGCTTTAACTAGTTATTATCAATATTCCAACTGTTTCGACTTATATGAAAAAAATGTGCAATTATCTATCATATTAACTGCTTTCAGTTCTCACTCGGGAGCTGTTCTAGGTTGATGTTTCTCGTGTTAGAACAGCCTGGAACAGCTCCCGAATGACAATTAGTAGAACCTTCATTTCAGATCCTTTTTTCTTCAAATCATTTTCGATTCGTAAGTGAGAAGAAAAACAACTTTTTGTGCCACAAATGGAAGCATCATCAAGATATTCTACAAACATGTCAGTTGGGGCAAGTTTGGTAACTTACAAATATAGAAACTGGAAACTTGCATCAAGTATTTGCTTGTAATTGTATCAAAAAAGTTGTTTTTCTTCACACTTACGAATCGAAAATGCTAGATAAACTAAAAAATAAAAATAGCAAGAATGGAATAATATTCTTTCTATTTTTAAAATCAAAACGGTAACGTAATACATATCTGTTTGATATTGTACATGGTACAAATCGATTACAACGCCAGCAACAAATTTAGTACGCCCGGATGCGACGTTTAACAGGCGAGGATTAAAATTTAATAAAAGCCGACTAAAAATAAGGAATTCTTTGGGATGCGCGCGGGGCCTTTGTGCGGTCCGCGGCGGTTGGGCTTGAACGTAGTGGATTTTGAAAACAAAAGTTGGAATTAAAAAGGCACCGCTGCGCTTCATGGTTTTGTGTCAAATTTCGCTGCATTTATTTTTCAACCCTTTTGTGTGCTATCCGTCGCGCCGGCTGCGAGTTACGCGTTTGTAGCTGAATGCGTTGTGAAATTAAGAAGTTGCATGCACTGAAAGGAAGAATTTAGAGAACGAAATATAATTTAGTTTAGAGAAGTTGGCGCAGCGGCTTAGTTATTTTCAGTGCAATATATGAATTACTCTTTGTTTAATATACTTCTCAATATGTTGTAATATTCACGCTATAAGACATTACGGACATATCTGAAATCTACTAAATGGGAAATGGCTACTTCACGACAACTATTGGAAACAATTATATTGTCTGGCAATGAAAATAACACCACAATGTAATTCACACTTAATATACTCTAACCTCTCGACCACTAGGTTTTTATATAATTTTTTTGACAAAATCATTAGTTAAATTAATACTGTGTTGAAAGCAGTGAAATTTTGTGGGCCGACAAATATTCTCCCATCGCCACACAAATTTGTCGCCCACTGATTGCATTACACAATAAACGCCGCCGCCCCTCACGTTGTGCGGATTGCGGTTTACTGTGCGCGCCCGCCGGTGTTCGCTGCTGCCGTAAAACGCGGGCGGGGGTGGATTTCACTTCGTGAAAACGTCCGCTTCAGTTTTATAGACTGCCACAATACGTTATTGATGCGCGCCCGGCTTTATATGCAAACTGGGTGCACGCGCGCCAGCCGCCGCCCCTTTTGCAGCTAAGACCGCCGCCACAGGGGAGTAATTGCGACGCCGTGCGGTTGCTCATTAACTCGCGGCGACTTTTATCTACCGGATTTGAATGCAAAGTGGCTCTCGGCTGCACTCGGCTGCCGCTTTTTGTTAGGTCAGTCGATATTTGAATATTTTTCAAGTTTATCACTTAGATTAGCGCATAAATTATATTTTAATATCAACAGGGGACGTACGCTGCATGTAGTTTACTTGCAAACGCAAATTTCATCTTGCACTATCGTAAAAAGTAGTGGATTACATTAATTTGCAATTTATAAACTTGGCTGGTGTCGTGCATTCAAGTTTTCTGAAGTTAAAGTTTTCTGGAGTTACGCTTGAGAATATTTAGCGAGGCGGATTTTTGCAGCAACAACGACATTACAACTATGCATGATGTTTCATAAAATAAATTAGTTTTATACGATTATAATAGTATATAGAAAATACGGCCCGCCTTAACTTATCTAGAACTAATCTGAAATTATTGACTAACATCCTAACTGGCCACTGCTGGCTAAACAAACACCTACACACGATGGGTCTGGTGGACAGCCCGTTATGTAGAGGGTGCAATGAAGAACTAGAAACAGCAGAGCATGTAATATGCCTCTAGTAAACACTAGGCATCTAATACTAGGGGAGTGCTGGCCTAGTATAGTAACCATTGGCAACTCCTCACCCGCCAGAATTTTGGTGACGCACGCAAAATTGACTGGTGGAACGAGTGAACAGCCTTAAAGGGAGGTTTCACAATGGGCCCATGTTCAGGCCTAAGTGTCTGTAGCTATGCTACCCTCCAGCCAACTATCCAGAAACCATCTATAAAATATAAAACCGAAAATTATTATTTTTATTGAAAGTAATGTTGTTTTCCTTATAACGACATCCATTCTTCTGTATTACGCTGAATACCCTCCAGCCAACTATCCAGAACTATATAGAAAATAAGAATTAAAAATAAGTTTAACCTAAAACAATATAATATTTCCATTGAAATTAAATTATTATTTACTACACGAACCATCTCATAACACATTCACCTCGTCTTATATTATATCTAGGAAATTCTTCAGACTGGTTTGTTGCCTAACCAGCAAGCGTTCCAATTAAATCGCGAAATCCAACCCACCCCTGATAGCATCCCAGTTTATAACTGGACGAGTCACCCGACAGTAAAAAAAATAAGAAGTATCCCGCATTGCATCAAGTCAAGATAAAATTTATTTGTCATCTGTCCCCCCCTTAAAATTTATGAACTGTGAACTTTTTTATGATAACACCCGCGCGCGCTGCGCCGGGTAAACAATAAAGTTTTTTTTTTATTTATTCCCTCGACTATCTTATCGGACGGCCTCCTCTCGTTCGACATGAATCTATAATTCACCGGGCTGAAATGAATTATTGATGGGACGCAACGAACAAATAATAAAATGAAATAAAAAACAGAACGAATCCATCAAGACGGTGAATGTTTACAAAAGTTGTATTTGTCGATAACAGGGGATTTGTATATAATAAAATCAATTACACACATGGGATGAGTGTGTGTACGAAATGTTCATTAATTTTGTATGTAGAAAACCTTTATTGGTATTATACCTTTATATAATTTTTATTTACCTACCCACTTCTTTCTCACTCTGTTATCCCTCAACAATATGTATTTGAATATTGGATAGTTAAGGTGTCTTTGTGATATTTCATTTTAAAGGATAAATAAAACGATTTTTCACTTTGTCGTTTATCACACTTTGCAACTAGTTTCGGCTAAGCTCTAGCCATGTCATCGGAGGTGCTCGAAAAATCAATCTATACCATATGATTTCAAACAAGAAGTTTACAAAATTATTTATATCCTTCCAATAACAAAAGATAAGGATATATATAAGGCACCTTACACGGTCAATAATACTGGCAATCCTAGTACTGTCAATATTTGCTTCAATCCTCCTTTTATATTTATCAAGTAATTAATTATCCGGATAAAAATCAGTATTCCCTTCATTACATCATTACTATACCTTAACACAACATGGATGATTATATTTACCTTAATTATCGTATACCATTACTGCCCAATTCTGAACGTCTCGATTTTTATAGACATGCAAAACATTGCTTACCGCAACCGCGCTTATTGTGAACGGCCCTTATAATATTAAATAATAATAATAATGACTTTTATTTCCCTTTGACCATTGCCAATTGCATCAATGACAGGCTTCACTCTCATATGAGATCGAAGCTGTCATTGATGCAGTTGGCAATGCTATGACATACATAATTCTATACATATAAAAACTATATCAACAATTAATATTATTAATATTCCTACTCTGTATAACGTTGTTTGATTTTGATAAAATAAATTAGTCCATCATTTCCATTTCTATATAGCTTCTCCCATTCGCGACGACATGCGGTGTTGAAAAAGTGGCTCCCCTTTCACCGCTTTGTTCTCTTACACATCCCCCGCCCACCACCACCGATATCACTCCTTTCCGGTCTTTATAAAGCGGAAGTGCGCGTTTGTAGAAAAAAAAGCAAACAGGATCCCACACTCGCACACTCATACATAGTGACACATCACACAGGCAAATAATCTAAAGATGGGTGGATTCGCCGGTACTACGGTCTCGGCTCAGGAAGTGAAAATGAAATTGATTTCCGTAATCCCGCTTGATGTGAAGATCTGGGGGCTTATGGTTTGATACAAAATTGAATTTAGCCCGCGCTGCTCCGATACAATATGTACACACTGCGGGCCACATGTTTTTAGTTATGCCTTCGTCGGGTGTGTGGGAAGGGGCGAAGGGATGCAGATAGTTGCCTAATAAACCGCTTCCTCGAGTAAACAAGTTTAGAGATTGTAATTTTAGTGGAAATTTACCCATGAGAGTATGAAATAATGTATATACATATATAATGATTTGATGAAACTTTATTTGGTATTAGTAGTTACTGTATTTATTATTTATATTTTTGAATTATTCTTCATAACGTATTTTTGATGGTGAGATGGAAGATCATGGTGAGATCTGTTTTAAGATTTTCAATCTGAATCTCATCATATGGTTTCTAATAATTACGCAAACACATATATACGAAGATAATAAAGATATCATGATTGTCTTTTGAAAATTCAATTCTGAACATGGATTTGGGTAGGAATTAACTATTTTTAATAATTATATAATATGTTCACTTGAACTAATAAGAGAAATTGATTTGAAAATTAATTTTCAAAATGAAAGGCATATATCTTTGAAGATAATGAAAATAACTGTTTATCCTTTGAAAAATTAAATTCCCCGCCTATTTTTCAGTAGGAATGAATTATGTTTATGATTATTATAACATATTCAATTGAACTAATTGAAGAAACAGTTTCAAAAGAATGATTTTCAACTTGACAGGCACATATCTATGAAGATAATAAAGATATCTTGATTGTCTTTTGAAAGTTTAATTTTGAACATGTTTTTCAGTGGGATACAACCATGGTTATAATAACTACAACATGTTCACTTGAAATAAGTGAAAAAATGTTTCAGAATTATAAGTTATAAGTTGACAGGCACATATCTTTTAAAATCATAGAGATATCTTGTTTGTCTTTTGAAAATGCAATTTCTCACATGAATTTGGATAGGAATCAACAATTTTTAATAATTATATAATATGTTCACTTGAACTAATAAGAGAAATTGATTTGAAAATTAATTTTCAAAATGAAAGGCATATATCTTTGAAGATAATGAAAATAACTGTTCATCCTTTGAAAATTAAATTGCCCGCCTGTTTTTCGGTAGGAATGAATTATGTTTATGAATATTATAATATGTTCAATTGAACTAATTGAAGAAATATTTTCAAAATAATGATTTTCAACTTGACAGGCACATATCTATGAAGATAATAAAGATATCTTGATTGTCTTTTGAAAACTTAATTTTGAACATGTTTTTCAGTGGGATACAACAATGTTTATAATTACTACAACATGTTCACCTGAAATAAGTGAAAAAATGTTTCAGAATTATAATTTATAAGTTGACAGGCACATATTTTTGAAAATCATAGAGATATCTTGTTTGTCTTTTGAAAATGCAATTTCTCACATGAATTTGGGTAGGAATCAACTGTTTTTAATAATTATATAATATGTTCACTCGAACTAATAAGAGAAATTGATTTGAAAGATAATTTTCAAAATGAAAGGCATATATCTTTGAAGATAATGAAAATAACTGTTTATCCTTTGAAAATTAAATTGCCCGCCTGTTTTTCAGTAGGAATGAATTATGTTTATGATTATTATAACATACTCAATTGAACTAATTGAAGAAACAGTTTCAAAAGAATGATTTTCAACTTGACAGGCACATATCTATGAAGATAATAAAGATATCTTGATTGTCTTTTGAAAATTTAATTTTGAACATGTTTTTCAGTGGGATACAACCATGTTTATAATTACTACAATATGTTCACCTGAAATAAGTGAAAAAATGTTTCCGAATTATAATTTATAAGTTGACAGGCACATATCTTAGAAAATCATAAAGGTATCTTGTTTGTCTTTTGAAAATGCAATTTCTCACATAGATTTGGGTAGTAATCAAATATTTTTAATAATTATATAATATGTTCACTTGAACTAATAAAAGAAATTGATTTGAAAGATAATTTTCAAAATTAAAGGCATATATCTTTGAAGATAATGAAAATAACTGTTTATCCTTTGAAAATTAAATTCTTCGCCTGTTTTTCGGTAGGAATGAATTAAGTTTATGATTATTATAACATATTCAATTGAACTAATTGAAGAAACAGTTCCAAAGAATAATTTTCAACTTGACAGGCACTTATCTATGAAGATAATAAAGATATCTTGATTGTCTTTTGAAAATTTAATTGTGAACATGTTTTTCAGTGGGATACAACCATGTTTATAATTACTACAACATGTTCACCTGAAATAAATGAAAAACTGTTTCATAATAATAATTTATAACTTGACAGGCACATATCTTTGAAAATCATAAAGTTATCTTGTTTGTCTTTTGAAAATGCAATTTCTCACATGAATTTGGATAGGAATCAACAATTTTTAATAATTATATAATATGTTCACTTGAACTAATAAGAGAAATTGATTTGAAACATAATTTTCAAAATGAAAGGCATATATCTTTGTTTTAAATTAATAAATGACATTAATTTAATCATCAAAAATAACGGATAATAGTGTAGTGCATAGTTCAAGCTGTTTGAAATAGTGGACGGGCATAGTTTGGTTGGTGGGGGCCGCCCACCCACCCCACCTTTATTCGCATAGTTTTTCCATGGGATAACACTCTTCTTGAAATAATTTAAACAATATAAAACATCTATATCCAATGAAAAAACTATGCGAGCGAATGTGGGGTGGGCGGGCGTCCCCCACCAACCAAACTATGCCCGTCCACTATTTCAAACGGCTTGACCTATGCATTACATTATTTTTCACATAAATATTTTTTTATTAGTTTTAAATTAATAAATGACATTAATTCAATCATAAAAAATAACGGATAATAGTGTAGTGCATAGTTCAAGCCGTTTGAAATAGTGGACGGGTATAGTTTGGTTGGTGGGGGCCGCCCACCCACCCCACCTTTATTCGCATAGTTTTTCCATGGGATAACACTCTTCTTGAAATAGTTTAAACAATATAAAACATCTATGTCCAATGAAAAAACTATGCGAGCGAAGGTGGGGTGGGCGGGCGGCCCCCACCAACCAAACTATGCCCGTCCACTATTTCAAACGACTTGAACTATACATTACATTATTTTTCACATATTTATTTTTTTATTAGTTTTAAATTAATAAATGACATTAATTTAATCATCAAAAATAACGGATAATAGTGTAGTGCATAGTTCAAGCAGTTTGAAATAGTGGACGGGCATAGTTTGGTTGGTGGGGGCCGCCCGCCAACCCCACCTTTATTCCCATAGTTTTCCCACTCTTCTTGAGATAGTTTAAACAATATAAAACATCTATATCCAATGAAAAAACAATGATGAACTAAGATAATGAAAATAACTGTTTATCCTTTGAAAATTAAATGGCCGGCCTGTTTTTCGGTAGGAATGAATTATGTTTATGATTATTATAACATGTTCAATTGAACTAATTGAAGAAACAGTTTCAAAAGAATGATTTTCAACTTTACAGGCATATATCTATGAAGATAATTTAGATATCTTGATTGTTTTTTGAAAATTTAATTTTGAAGATGTTTTTCAGTGGGATACAACCATTTTTATAATTACTACAACATGTTCACCTGAAATAAATGAAAAAATGTTTCATAATAATAATTTATAACTTGAAAATCATAAAGGTATCTTGTTTGTCTTTTGAAAATGCAATTTCTCACATGAATTTGGATAGGAATCAACTATTTTTAATAATTATATAATATGTTCACTCGAACTAATAAGAGAAAATGATTTGAAAGATAATTTTCAAAATGAAAGGCATTTGTGAGTGTGAGTGTGAGTGTGAGTGTGAGTGTGAGTGTGAGTGTGAGTGTGAGTGTGAGTGTGAGTGTGAGTGTGAGTGTGAGTGTGAGTGTGAGTGTGAGTGTGAGTGTGAGTGTGAGTGTGAGTGTGAGTGTGAGTGTGAGTGTGAGTGTGAGTGTGAGTGTGAGTGTGAGTGTGAGTGTGAGTGTGAGTGTGAGTGTGAGTGTGAGTGTGAGTGTGAGTGTGAGTGTGAGTGTGAGTGTGAGTGTGAGTGTGAGTGTGAGTGTGAGTGTGAGTGTGAGTGTGAGTGTGAGTGTGAGTGTGAGTGTGAGTGTGAGTGTGAGTGTGAGTGTGTGAACTTGCTACTTCACATAATCTTTCTCGATTTATTGATTTATTTACATCTAATACATTTTATTTAAATATATTATATTCGAAATTAAAATGTTACTGAAAATAAAAACAGATATAAGTGATACTTACACTGAACCTTTTGAACTTACTTTCGTTGCTAATTACTTTAAAATTATATTTCTTTCTAATCAAAACTACTACACAAATCTAATTTAAATATCTAAACTTAACTAATTAAAATCAAATCCTGATAGATGCACCTTCCCACCGTCCTAGAGATAGTTTAGACTTGAGAGGCTTCATATTCGTATTGTTTGTGCTTTGTTCTATACTCCCTTTGATGTTTCATTATGCTTCTGCTAATATCTTTGTTTAATGTTTGTATTATTCATATTCTCTGTGTCGATTAGGTCCTTCGGTTTCTGAGTTTATTTTACCGATCTGTCCTTTTCATTTCATGCATATCATTTTTGTTTAGTGCTTACAAAAAAAGTTAATCTTCATAAACTAAGTAATTTAAAATATTTCAAGCAGAAATAACAGAATATTACATATTCAGAATACCTTTCAGTATTCAGAAAGTGTAATATATTATAAGCTGTGTTATAAAGCTTAAGCTTATACATAAATAAATAATAATATGACAACAGTCCTGAAACCTAAAAATGGATACAAATCGAAGAACATCACTAGAACAACATAAACCCTCAATACCAGGGACTACACCCAAGTGAGGGAATGGCCACCGATCGAGGGAGGCACCACGTTTTTATATTTTTAGCTGATATACCATGTTAACATTGTATCTAAGCAAATATATATATATATATATATATATATATATATATATATATATATATATATATATATATATATATATATATATATAATTGTATATTCAACAATAATATATATAATAATAATAATTATACACTAATTATATTATTTGGAAACTCATCGGTTGAACTATCAATTTAATGGCCCGCGTCATATTATCCTAATTACGGAAATTGATTTTCATGCAAACTATTTCAAAGGCTGTTTGAATTTGCCGTGTTTTATTCAATAGCTAAGCCGCATTACCCGTTTTTAATGGCCCGCATGTACAGTATTATTTGCGATAGTTGGTGGAATTCATTTAATTAATTAAAGCGACGAGCGGATTTCAATTCATTATATTCCCATTCAATAATCAAATAATAATGTATGTGTTTTTTATCACTATCATGTTGTAATAATTATTTCAATTAATACAATTGTCTTTCATTTCAACGTAATATAGTCCGATTGGAAGAGGAATCGAGATTTTTAAAGATCTCAAAAGCATCTGCAGTTGGCTAATTAGCGTTGGTGGTGGTGGTTCATTTGGTTCATTTTTGTCATAGCAAAACTCGAATTATAGTGAATAACTCCTATAGCAATCATTTCAGAACATTTAAAAAAACATTGTAAATAATCAATTTTATAAAAAAAAAGTTTTTATCTAGATAAATAATTTAATTTTAAGTATTCATGAATATTTTTTGTAGAATGTGGCTAACTAAAACATATTACGATTATATTTTCGTTTAGCTCTATATAATCATAATGAAAATCAATGGCATGCGTTCCGTTCAAATTAAAAATTAAAAACATAATCGTTTTTTTTGCCTGTCGAAATCCAGTACTTTCTGGGAGAGAATGTATTAATAACCTCCCGGGCGTCTTGGAAGCTTAACCCCCCAATCTTCAAAGACGCCCGGGAGGTTATTAATACATTCTCCCCCGAGAAGTACTGGATTCACCTTTCACAGAGAAGCTCAGAGGAGTTTATCATCCAATATTTACCAAAAAACCTCTGAATAACTGTGAAAGATGATTCGCTTGAATTTGAACCCAATCGAATCACCTTTCACAGAGAAGCTCAGAGCAGTTTAATCACCCAATATTGGCCTTAATTACACAGAAATCTTCTGAAAACTGAGAAAGGCGCTATCAGCCGAAAGACTTTTCCATCATAACAGGAGAAGCTCAGAGGGGTTTAATCACCCAGTATTTATCTTAATTGCACAGAAAACCTATGAAATATGATTTGCTTGAGATTGAACCCGCGCTCCTCAATGCTCAGTACGAGACGGCGCCTAACCACTAGCTAAGCTAAGCTGAGTGAAAATTTTATAATATTCGGCAACTTTAAAAATGTTGCCGCATATCGGTGCATGTGTATCTAAATAAACAAATATGTTATCTAATTTTATAAGTTTTATGAGTATTATTTGTCGCGTGTATCTGGACTATATACAATATATATATAGTATAAACACTGTAGTAGAGTGGATGATATTTTAGAGAAGTTGTACCCTTGTCAATTGAAAGTTGTAACCGTCCCATAAAACGAGGGTAACCGTCGTGTCGTTTATAAAACCGAGGGGGCGTCTCGTGGGGGGAGGACGAAGCGTTTAGGGTGAGGCAGCGAGACGGGACGCGCGACGGAATAATCGCAAACTGGAGATAAACAGTAAATATCGGTTCGACTCGGTGACCAATCTGAAGAAGGAAACAACAGTATTTCGTGTTTATAGCGCAATATATCTGAAGTGGTTCGAAATCCCCTTGTCTAGACATAAATTCCGTACGCGAACCGGACTTGGCAAAGAATGAAATTAAATTTTAAGCACTAAATCATACGCGAATTGTTTTGAATAAGTTTCGGGATTATAAATTTCCCGTTTGACACGTTGTCGCCGTCCCTACACTTATATTTACGGTATTGTTTTGCATGACGGCGCCTCCGTCTTCCGCCTCCGCAGAAACATCTTTCGCGATTTATTCACTAATGCGTCTGAATAAATTCCGCGCGCAGGCAGATTTATTTAATCGAAAAAACCGGTTAGCGTGAAACCGATTCGTGGAGGGTGGGGGCCCGAAAGGAGAGTTTCCACCCGGCTGGATGCCAACTGGATATTGAATCTATCCGCAGAAACAAAATCTATTTAACGTAAATTATTACTTGATTCCGCAAACGAGTTCTTTATTGAAAATCTTTCGAGTCTTTATGGGGAATTATTGAAATTTATTTACTACATAAAATGTATGTCCTATATGTCTCCATTGTAGCTTAAAACTCTATGATATACAAAATTCTACATTTAGTTACTATTTTTGTTAATTTATTTTAATCAGGACAATCGTAAATCATGACAGTTGTAAATCAGGAATCCGGACACAGGTTTTGTTCACTTGAGAGAAGTTTAATGAAAATTTAGATTGATAACTGATTCTAGTCAATAAATTTTAATATATTAGATTGCACAATAATGTAGTAGATAGAAATACCTAGATTTTCGAAACAGAAATAAAAATATAATACAACTAACCCCCTAGGAGGAAAGTTAAACGCCATCTGCCATCCTCCTAGGGGGTTAGTTATATTATATTTGTATATAACCACTCGAGATATTGTGTGAATTCATCCTCACTAGCTGAGCTACACTGATGAGATCTAATGATAATGAAATCTAGATATGTAGATTGCTAAGAGGTGGACTCACACTTATTAACTTCATAGAAATAGAAATTATATCTCTATAATATAAAAAACGAAGTACTGTTTTGAAGCCGACCTGTAATTTATGACGTTTGTGTTGAAGCGCATGTCGTGACAAGACGTGATGAGATCTAATAAGATCGAAATCTAGATATGTAGATTGCTAAGAGGTGGGTTCACACTTATATATGAGAAATAAAAATGTATCGTATTTTCATAAAAAAAACAATAACAGGATATATTTGTTTTCAGATTATTGATAAAAATGTACAATTTTTCCTTCATTTAACTCTCAATTAGTCGCGATGTGTTTCATACCATGCGTACGATCGAAAAACAGCCATTCTGATAAACAACCATTTTTAAATCAACTAAAACAGTATAATTAAAAATTAAAAGAACATATTTCTATATCATACTCCATCAGTAAATCATAATACTTTATTATATAATAACATTATATGGTGAATGCGCCGGGTTACCACTAGAAACCCCCGTCAATATCTTCTCGGAACACAACCATAGATATTTCTACTAGTGATGGTTGTTCTGCTGGTAATTTGCGGTGGCCCATGGGGAAATATACGTCGGTCGGCCGATGCCCTTCCCCATTTATTGGGGATTAAATCACCGCGATTCGCATTACAAATTCATTTCCACGCCGATAATTTAGGCGGCCGCAATCTAATTAGAGCCGCTCGCTCGGCTCGGCGTGTAAGAATTATGACGAGATATCAAAACGACGTATGGGAACTGGATCGCGCAACAATTCCGCATAGTTAGTTATTTGTCAGTGCTAATATAAGCCACGGATGACACCCCCAGCAATTGTTTGAATTGCAACTACCCGTTCCGATGCCGCGGTGTGTAATTGCGTTCCTGTTAATACGCGTCCCTGGTTTATCCATCCACTGTTACATATACGGTCACATACGTGCACGGCTATGTGGGTGTGTATTTGCTCGTACATATGTGTATGTATGTGTGTGGGTGGAATGTGTACGGGTACGAACTCTGATTTGTAAGCCTCGCTGTCTATTGCAGCGCGATGTATTCGATTTGTTTTGACATATTTACGTTTGTCGCCGGCCGTGATGAATGGCCCCGGCGCAATTCGCCGTTCAGAATAAATTAAGTGCTGAATGGCGGGTAAAGTTTCATTAATTTCCCACGCAAAAACGCAATTAAAACGTGTTAAATGATACAAAACGTATAAATTTGCAGTTTTAATTATATTATGCATACAGAATTTAATAAAATTACTGCATTTTAACTTTTCGAGTTCAATTTATCATCATCATGTGTTAGTATAATTATAATAATTGCCATCAAAATCATCTAACTAGATGCCTCATGTGAAATTAAATAAAACAATATTTAAAAATATATCAAATTTTTAACTTGCTTCAACTATTTATTTCGAATAATTAGAATAATACACAATTAATTAGTCTCATGTTAGGTGAATATTCAAATTGATGGATAACTATGGTGTAGAAATTATCATTATATAATAATATGAAAACATATTTCAAAAAATCTAGCAGATTTTTGAGTTATAACGAATCAAAGTCGGTTATTAAAAAAGTTATGTTGGTTATTTATTTTATATAGCTCTAATACTCTAATCTATATCTAAATAATCAAATTGATGGATAATTATGGTATAGAATTTATCATTATATAATAATATGAAAACACATTTAAAAAAATCTAGCAGATTTTTGAGTTATAACGAATCAAAGTCAGTTATAAAAAAGTTATGTTGGTTACTTATTTTATATAGCTCTAATACTCTAATCTACATCTAAATAATCAAATTAATAGATAATTATGGTATGGAATTTATCATTACATAATAATATAAAAACAGATTTAAAAAAAAATCTAACAGATGTTTGAGCTATAACGAATTAAACTCGGTTATAAAAAAGATATTTTGGTTATTTATTTTATATAGCTCTAATACTCTAATAACTATGGTATAGCATTTATCATTATATATTAATATGAAAACATATTTAAAAAAATCTAGCAGATTTTTGAGTTATAACGAATCAAATTCAGTTATAAAAATGTTATGTTGGATATTTATTTTATATAGCTCTAATATTCTAATTTACATCTAAATAATAATATGAAAACATATTTCAAAAAATCTAGCAGATTTTTGAATTATAACGAATCAATGTCAGTTATAAAAAAGTTAAGTTGGTTATTTATTTTATATAGCTCTAATACTCTAATATACATCTAAATAATCAAATTGATAGATAATTATGGTATAGAATTTATCGTTATATAATAATATGAAAACATATTTAAAAAACTCTAGCAAATTTTTGAGTTATAACGAATCAAAGTCAGTTATAAAAAAGTTATGTTGATTATATATTTTATATAGCTCTAATACTCTAATCTACATATAAATAATCAAATTGATGGATAATTATGGTATAGAATTTATCATTATATAATAATATGAAAACATATTTAAAAAAATCTAGCAGATTTTTGAGTTAGAACGAATCAAAGTCAGTTATAAAAAAGTTATATTGGTTATTTATTTTATATAGCTCTAATACTCTAATCTACATCTAAATAATCAAATTGATGGATAATTATGGTATAACATTTATCATTATATAATAATATGAAAACATGTTTCAAAAAATCTAGCAGATTTTTGAGTTATAACGAATCAAAGTCAGTTATAAAAAAGTTTTGTTGGTTATTTATTTTATATAGCTCTAATATTCTAATCTACATCTAAATAATCAAGTTGATGGATAACTATGATATAGAATTTATCATTATATAATAATATGAAAACATATTTCAACAAATGTAGTGTCAGATTTTTGAGTTAGAACGAATCAAAGTCAGTTATAAAAAAGTTATGTTGGTTATTTATTGTATATAGCTCTAATACTCTAATCTACATCTAAATAATGAAATTGATGGATAATTATGGTATAGAATTTATCATTATATAATAATATGAAAACATATTTCGAAAAATCCAGCAGATTTTTGAGTTATAACGTATCAAAGTTAGTTATTAAAAAAGTTATGTTGGTTATTTATTTTATATAGCTCTAATACTCTAATCTACATCTAAATAATCAAATGTATGGATAATTATGGTATAGAATTTATCATTATATAATAATATGAAAACATATTTCAAAAAATCTCGCAGATTTTTGAGTTATAACGAATCAAAGTCAGTTATAAAAAGGTTATGTTGGTTATTTATTTTATATAGCTCTAATACTCTAATCTACATCTAAATAATCAAATTAATGGATAACTATGATATAGAATTTATCATTATATAATAATATGAAAACATATTTCAACAAATGTAGCAGATTTTTGAGTTATAACGAATCAAAGTCGGTTATAAAAAAGTTATGTTGGTTATTTATTTTATATAGCTCTAATACTCTAATCTACATCTAAATAATCAAATTGAAGGATGATTATGGTATAGAATTTATCGTTATATAATAATATGAAAAATATTTCAAAAAATCTAGCAGATTTTTGAGTTATAACGAATTAAAGTCAGTTATAAAAAAGTTATGTTAGTTATTTATTTTATATAGCTCTAATACTCTAATCTACATCTAAATAATCAAATTGATGGATAATTATGTTATAGAATTTATCATTATATAATAATATTAAAACATATTTCAAAAAATCTAGCAGATTTTTGAGTTATAACGAATAAAAGTCGGTTATTAAAAAAGTTATGTTGGTTATTTATTTTATATAGCTCTAATACTCTAATCTACATCTAAATAATCAAATTGAAGGATGATTATGGTATAGAATTTATCATTATATAATAATATGAAAACATATTTAAAAAAATCTAGAAGATTTTTAAGTTATAACGAATCAAAGTCAGTTATAAAAAAGTTATGTTGGTTATTTATTTTATATAGCTCTAATACTCTAATCTACATCTAAATAATCAAATTGAAGGATGATTATGGTATAGAATTTATCATTATATAATAATATGAAAACATATTTCAAAAAATCTAGCAAATTTTTGAGTTATAACGAATCAAAGTCAGTTATAAAAAAGTTATGTTGGTTATTTATTTTATATAGCTCTAATACTCTAATCTACATCTAAATAATTAAATTGAAGGATGATTATGGTATAGAATTTATCATTATATAATAATATGAAAACATATTTCAAAAAATCTAGCAGATTTTTGAGTTATAACGAATCAAAGTCAGTTATAAAATAGATATGTTTGTTATTTATTTTATATAGCTCTAATACTCTAATCTACATCCAAATAATCAAATTAATGGATAATTATGGTATAGAATTTATCATTATAAAATAATATGAAAACATATTTTATAATATCTAGCAGATTTTTGAGTTATAACGAATCAATATCAGTTATAAAAATGTTATGTTGGTTATTTATTTTATATAGCTCTAATACTTAATCTACACCTAAATAATCAAATTGATGGATGATTATGGTATAGAATTTATAATTATATAATAATATGAAAACATATGTCAAAAAATCCAGCAGATTTTTGAGTTATAACGAATAAAATTCAGTTATAAAAAAGTTATGTTGGTTATTTATTTTATGTAGCTCTAATACTCTAATCTACATCTAAATAATCAAATTGATGGATAATTATGGTATAGAATTTATCATTATATAATAATATGTAAACATATTTCGAAAAATCCAGCAGATTTTTGAGTTATAACGAATCATAGTCAGTTATAAAAAAGTTATTTTGGTTGTTTATTTTATATAGCTCTAATACTCTAATCTACATCTAAATAATCAAATTTATGGATAATTATGGTATAGAATTTATCATTATATAATAATATGAAAACATATTTAAAAAAATCTAGCAGATTTTTGAGTTATAACGAATCAAAGTCAGTTATAAAAAAATTATGTTGTTTTTTTATTTTATATAGCTCTAATAATCTAATCTACATCTAAATAATCAAATTGATACATATAATTATGATATAGAATTTATCTGTATATAGTATTATGAAAACATATTTCAAAAAATCTAGCAGTTTTTTGAGTTATAACGAATCAAAGTCGGTTATTAAAAAAGTTATGTTGGTTATTTATTTTATATAGCTCTACTACTAGATTTATAACAAATCATATTCGGTTATTAGAAAAGTTATGGTTGTTATTTGTTTAATCTAGCTCTAACACTCTAATCTATGTCTAAATAATAAAATTAATGGATATTTTTTTCTCGAAAACCTATAGTGTTATCCCGAAACCATGTGGCATGCATAATGTCTGTTAATTATTTCCTAGTAAAAACTGTAAAGATTCAGGGATAACACTGGTAACAGTATAGGTTTTCGATTGTTCACTTTTATAAGGCGCTTTCGTTTAGCATGGTTTAGAATTACTAGTCGCCCCGCGGCGTGCAGTATCGCGGTCGTGCGCCGCCGTTGTAAGGGTCGAGGTAGAATTTATACGCATCGGAAGCGTCAAATAGAACAAGAAACAATAAGCCCGCAGCAGCCCAGCGTGATAAACGAAAGGCGCTATAGCTCTTACTAGGAAGTGATTAACAGACGTTATGCAACTTCAATAACATAATTATGACCTTTTACATAATGTTTCTGAGAAAAGAAGTATTCTATGAATTTGTTACTTAAGCATGATTGAATAATAAATATTTACAATACTATAATTGAAAATTCCGTGTACTATACCTTAAAGAGGTAATAAACCACCAGGGGGGGGGGGGTCTCTCCTATTTACGGTATATATAGTATAAATGGGGAACTAAAAGACTTACATGTTTCATTGTATATCAGAGCCAACCCAAGTTAAGTCAAGTCAAAAAGATCGTTTATATCTAAAAGAATTGCAATATTTGTAATAGTGAAGTGCCGCAAGAAAGTCAAATCACTAAACCATCAAATAGTACTACGAATATATAAGAAGTATGGATACATACAACAGTTTTCTGTCACTGGAAAATACCAACGCAGAAGAATTTAACATTGAAAGCAATTTCAACAATGGTGATATAGAATTTGGTTGTTCCAGTGGAAATCAAGTTAAGTCCCACATCGACCATACGTGCATTAACTCGACGAGAAGTACCGGTGGTAAAGTGAATAAGACATTCATTCCTACAAACTTATATCGTAACGAGGTTCCATCAGAATCGTTTGACGATTCAGAATATTCTAGTGATTACTGGGAATCATCCGCATTAACTGATGAAGACAATGGTTATAATACATCATACGATATTGGATCAGACTCGGATTCCGAAACTGAAGTTTTGTTCAATGAAGTGTTAAAAATGTGCAAGTCTAGCGATGGGATGTTAACAAGTGACAGCGAAGAGGAAAATGAGAACTATAAAAGTGTCATTACAATGAAAAGCGATGATATGTGTGAAAATATTAACGAAGATGTACATGCAGAGTACAAAAGCGGTGACAACAAAAATGATGGAAGTTTATCTATAGATAACTTACTTATACATAATACCGGACGAGAAATTTGTGTTAATAACGGAAAAGCTATGGTTTCTACGAATGGTAATAGCGAAGAAGGGAAATATGTTTCTTGTAAAAGTAACGGTGGACGAGTAACTGGTGTAACTGGAAAAGAGAATACGGAATCTACGAAGGGTGACACCAAAAGCGAGGATAGTGTATTTTGGAAAAGTAGGTGTGCACGAGTAACTGGAAAAGTGGTTACGGATTCTACGAAGGGTAACAACGAAAACGAAAGATATGTGTCTTCGAAAAGTAACTTTGGACGAGTAACTGATGTTAATTACGGAAATTATGTTGCCTTTTCTACGAAAGAAACTGGAACAGAGAATACGGAATCTACGAAGGGTGACGACGAAAATGAGGGTTGTGTATTTTGGAAAAGTAAGTGTGCACGAGTAATTGGTGTAACTAGAAAAGTCTCCACGGATTCTGCGAAGGGTAACAACGAACACGAGAGCTATGTATCTTCAAAATGTAACTTTGAACGAGTAATTGACATTAATTACGGAAACAATGTTGCCTTTTCTACGAAAGATAACATCGAAAACAAAATATCTGTATCTTTGAAAAGTACAAACAAACGAGTAATTAATGTTAATAATACAAAGGCAATCATGAATTCTACGAATGTTAATAACGAAAACGAGGAATATGTATATTTGAAGAGTAACCCTGAACGATTAATTAGTGTTATATACGGACAATGCGATGGAAAGTCTACGGGAATTGAAAATGTACCTAATAATAGCAACAATCTACGAGAAATCGGTGGTAGTAACGAATGTAATGATGTCCCTAATAGCAACAATCTACGAGAAATTGATGATAGTAGCGAATCTAGTGATGTCTCTATATCAATAAATAACAATAAAGAAGAGGTTGGTATAAGCAGTAACAGCCACAATGAAATACATAATGGTGTATCCACGAAAATTATCTGTGATCGAGTAATTTCAACAACCAACTCGTATGTAAAATACGACGAGGACAATAAAAACTCACAAGTATTTTATTCAAGCGATGGAGATGACGAAGAGTCTGACGGTAGCGATACATATAATGAAGATTCTGATGATGCATATTACGATTACTCATCGGACGAATCCGATGAACATGATCTTTCCCCGCATATTCTATATGAGAATGAAGAAGCTTCCGATTGCTTCATTGAAATTAATCAGTATATTCCTGATGAAAAAGATAGAAGCGATCCATTTCTCGCACTATACGATTGTGAAGATACAACAGGACTGCGAGAACATTATTTTGCAAGCGATGATGATAGCGAGCCTGAAGTTGAGCCTTGGACGTATGCATCGTCTTCAGAAGATTTTGAGGATAATGTCGATGGCCATTTCGAACTCTTCGAGCAAATTAGTGAAGTTGTAATATAATGTTATTTAATTGTGTTTAATCATTAGTTTAATATTTATTGTATTGTTGTTAGCCATAACCCGTAATATCTTTTATAAATACAATGTTAATCTCTCCTTAGTATTAAATAATAAACAGTATATGAAACTCAATTTTATTTATTTCGTGTAGCTTTTACTATTTTCAGTTATTGGATAAACAAAAAATAATTCGATACGGGCTAGTTTGTAACTATAAATTATGGTAAGTAGCATAGAAATCTTTGTTGTAACTTTTACTTTTTATAAAAAAAAGACCCAGCTCAGTGGCCGAGTTGTTAGAGGCGTCGAGCGTCTCGTACTGAGCAGGCTGCCCGAGTTCGATTTCCAACGGGAAACGAATTTTCACGAATCACCTTTTGCAGGTTTTCTGTGAAGGTAAGATAAATACCGGGTGATTAAACTCCTCTGAGATTCTCTCTTGGCCGGCGGAAAAGCCTCACGGCTAATAGCTCTATAAAGATTTTTTTTTCTTTGTCTCGGCTGATTAATCATAGCATCAGATAGATTTCTTACGAAGGTCCTTATTGCCATACTAATAACCTTTTACAAAGAACTAAAATTAAATTAAATAGCCCTAAAATCACAAAGTAGCAAATTCATCTAAATATAACGCCACATCCTAAATATAATTTAGCCACCTCATTACTTCCAAGCCTCTTCCATCCATATCCTAAATATAATTTAGAAACCTCATTACTTCTAGGCCTCTTCCATCCTCAATCATCTAAACTTCAATCGAAATCTGAAAATTCATTTTGGAAATTACGACACTTAGCACTATCAGTGTGATATAATGCTTATTTTTTAGTTATTCATAGTCTTTGTTTGTTCTATTTTCACGATCAAACTAATAACAATGCCATTCTCCCTTTAGTACTTGTCGACTATGTGGCGGTGTAATGATGCATCGTAACAAATCTATTCGCGTGCGGCACCGCGCGAAACTATCTGAAATTTACACGAGGAAATTGGTTTTCTAGATATAGGAATAATGCAACGGGTCATATATAAACACCCGTAAGCTGCACACGGCGACTGCATTACTTCTTCGTAGGCCACGCCATGCATTGATAAAAGCAATTTTATTCCGCCCATATCTTTGGCTACGCGGCGACTTATTTAAATCGTTTCAGAAAAATTTCTTATGTAGTGCCAAGTATAATACTCTATAAAGCTATTAACTTTTATTCATATAAAAAAAATTAAAACTTCTACAAAAATTAAAACATCGCAATCATTGATGAGATGAATAGAAGAAAGCTGGATGAAAAGGTAAACTGCTGTTTCAGAATTTCAGAAATAACGGAACTTAAAAAAGCTAAAAACTAACTTTCTTGAGCTTTTCTGATTTATGAGATAGCTGATACCCAAAAAAATAATGCAAACTATATTATTTTGAATCATAAATAATGTTGTAATAGAAAAATATTGTTAAACTACCTTCAATATAAGAGTTTATATCTTTTTAGCAATTTTTTAAATATTAGATGTTTCTTAAAAACTAACTTTCTTGAACTTTTTTGATTTATGAGATAGCTGATACGAAAAAATAATGCAAAATATATTATTTTGAATGATAAATAATGATGCAATGCAAAAATATTGCTAAACTGGCTTCAACCTAAGAGTTTATATTTTTCAGCGATTTTCTAAATATTAGATGTTCGCTAAAAACTAACTTTCTTGAATTTTTTTGATTTATGAGATAGCTGATACCAAGAAATAATGCCAAATATATTATATTGAATGATAAATAATAATGTAATAGAAAAATATTGCTAAACTAACTTCAATCTAAGAGATTATAATTTTTGGCGATTTTTTAAATATTAGATGCTCGTTAAAAACTAACTTTTTTGAACTTTTTTTATTTATGAGATAGCTGATACCAAAAAATAATGCAAAATATATTATTTGGAAGCATAAATAATGTTGTAATAGAAAAATATTGTTAAACTAACTTCAATCCAAGAGTTTATATTTTTTAGCATTTTTTTAAATATTAGATGTTTGTTAAAAACTAACTTTCTTGAACTTTTTTGTTTTATGAGATAGCTGATACTAAAAAATAATGCAAAATATATTACTTTGAAGCATAAATAATGTTGTAATAGAAAAATATTGTTAAACTAGTTTCAATCTAAGAGTTTATATTTTTTAGCGATTTTTGAAATATTAGATGTTTGCTAAAAACTAACTTTCTTGAACTTTTGTGATTTATGAGATAGCTGATACGAAAAATAATGCAAAATATATTATTTTGAATGATAATGATGTAATAGAAAATTATTGCTAAACTAGCTAAAAGAGTTTATATAATTTAGCGATTTTTTAAATATTCGATTTTCGCAAAAAACTAACTTTCTTGAATTTTTTTTATTTATGATATAGGTGATACCAAAAAATAATGCAAAATATATTATTTTGAATGATAAATAATTATGTAATCAAAATATATTGCTAAACTAGCTTCAATCTAAGAGTTTATATTTTTAGCGATTTTTTAAATATTAGATGTTCACTAAAAACTAACTTTCTTGAACTTTTCTGATTTATAAGATAGCTGATACCAAGAAATAATGCAAAATATATAATTTTGAATGATGTAAAAGAAAAATATTGCTAAACTAGCTTATATCTAAGAGATTATATTTTTTAGCGATTTTTTAAATATTAATTGTTCGTTAAAAACTAACTTTCTTGAACTTTTTCTGATTTATGAGATAGCTGATACCAAAAAAATAATGCAAAATAAATTATTTTGAATCATAAATAATATTGTAATAGAAAAATATTGTTAAACAAGCTTCAATCTAAGAGTTTATATTTTTTAGCGATTTTTAAATATTAGATGTTCGCTAAAAACTAACTTTCTTGAACTTTTCTGATTTATGAGATAGCTGATACCAAAAAATAATGCAAAATATATTATTTTGAATCATAAATAATGTTGTAATAGAAAAATATTGTTAAACTAGCTTCAATCTAAGAGTTTATATTTTTTAGCGATTTTTTAAATAGTAGATGTTCGCTAAAAACTAACTTTCTTGAATTTTTTTGATTTATATGATAGCTGATACGAAAAATTAATGCAAAATATATTATTTTAAATGACAAATAATGATGTAATAGAAGAATATTGTTAAACTAGCTTCAATCTAAGAGTTTATATTTTTTAGCGATTTTTTAAATAGTAGATGTTCGCTAAAAACTAATTTTCTTGAATTTTTTTGATTTATATGATAACTGATACGAAAAATTAATGCAAAATATATTATTTTGAATGATAAATAATGTTGTAATAGAAAAATATTGTTAAACTAGCTTCAATCTAAGAGTTTATATTTTTTAACGATTTTTTAAATATTAGATGTTTGTTAAAAACTAACTTTCTTGAACTTTTCTGATTTATGAGATAGCTGATACCAAAAAATAATGCAAAATATATTATTTTGAATCATAAATAATGTTGTAATAGAAAAATATTGTTAAACTAGCTTCAATCTAAGAGTTTATATTTTTTAGCGATTTTTTAAATAGTAGATGTTCGCTAAAAACTAACTTTCTTGAACTTTTTTGATTTATGAGATAGCTGATACCAAAAAATAATGCAAAATATATTATTTTAAATGACAAATAATGATGTAATAGAAGAATATTGTTAAACTAGCTTCAATCTAAGAGTTTATATTTTTTAGCGATTTTTTAAATATTAGATGTTCGCTAAAAACTAACTTTCTTGAATATTTTTGATTTATGAGATAGCTGATACCAAAAAATAATGCAAAGAAGCATATTATTTTGGATGATAAATAATGTTGTAATAGAAAAATATTGCTAAACTAGCTTCAATCTAAGAGATTATATTTTTTAGCGATTTTTTAAATATTAGATGTGCGTTAAAAACTAACTTTCTTGAATTTTTCTAATTTATGAGATAAGTGATACCAAAAAATAATGCAAAATATATTATTTTTAATCATAGATAATGTTGTAATAGAAAAATATTGCTAAACTAGCTTCAATCTAAGAGATTATATTTTTTAGCGATTTTTTAAATATTAGATGTGCGTTAAAAACTAACTTTCTTGAACTTTTCTAATTTATGAGATAAGTGATACCAAAAAATAATGCAAAATATATTATTTTTAATCATAAATAATGTTGTAATAGAAAAATATTGCTAAACTAGCTTCAATCTAAGAGTTTATATTTTTTAGCGATTTTTTAAATATTAAATGTTCGTTAAAAACTAACTTTCTTGAAATATTTTGATTTATAAGATAATTGATACCAAAAAATAATGCAAAATATATTATTTTGAATCATAAATAATGTTGTAATAGAAAAATATTGCTAAACTAGCTTCAATCTAAGAGTTTATATTTTTAGCGATTTTTTAAATATTAGATATTCACTAAATACTAACTTTCTTGAACTTTTATAATTTATGAGATAGCTGATACCAAAAAATAATGCAAAATATATTATTTTGAATGATAAATAATGATGTAATAGGCAAATATTGCTAAACTAGCTTCAATCTAAAGGATTCTATTTTTTAATGATTTTTTAAATATTAGATGTTCGCTAAAAACTAACTTTCTTGAACTTTCAACTTTATAGATAGCTTATAACAAGGTCTTCGGTTTTTCTCCATTACCCGAGGCGAAAATTATGTCGCAGCATATGATCCATCTATATGTATGCTCTTATGTAGTGCACACAACATCTTTAAAACTATCTTCTATTGCCAAGGTAAACAATTTTGGGGAGATAGTATCCCATGGCGAACGAATTTTGTTGGATACGTGGTCTATTTTGACATGGAAACACCCGTTCTCCTAAATATGTTCCAGGATCTTTGAGCACCTTGAGTATGTCCATCGTTCTTCAGAATGACCAGGTTTTCCCATCTGAGTCTATTGAAACTGCGAGTTTGAATCCTATACCTAATGTTTAGGCCTTAGGTAGTTGCTAATTGTGCTAGCTTCGTGTCATTATCTATTAATTAGGTGAAAGTGTCTAAAAATACAAGAAGCTGTTTGAGGGCAGGGGATACATTTACGAAAAACAAACGCTCTCCCCCGGGGAAGCAAAAGGAATATTAGAGAAAATTAATTTCATGAATTAACTAAAACAAAAGCAGTTACTACTGTTACGGTTGCAATTTATAAAAAGCGTCCATCCACCCCCCAGTACGACCGTTAAATCCCGACGTCTCTTTTAGCGCGCGCTTCCCGGATTCCGTATTCATTCCGCGCGCGCGGCGCTTTCTATTATAAGTGGATAATATTAGCCCCGGAATGGCGTCCGCCATATTCTATATATTCTGGGCATTCCATATGCAATATCTAACACAATCCGGGGGAGCAGTTTAATGTAATACAACATTGCATACCGCCGCCGGCAATGTCGCCCCGGCAGCAGGTAATCATTACCGGCTATAATTGCAATGTGATTGGCGAAGTGTTATGTCCACCGTGCAATATGCCTGTGCTGAGCGCGCCATCGAGCTACCACTTTGTACCATTATTAGTATAGTGCTAATTAATCTTAATATTGTATTCCCCTCAACAATGCATATCGATCACCTAATCTGGACGTAATCCCTGCATTGATATATTCAATTAAAATAATTGTATTTCTAGAGTTACTAAATGAGATGTAAATAACATAATATTATGCATTAACTCATCATAATGCATATTATTATGTCATTACATCTTATTTAGAATAGGAAACCCCAGCCACTTAAGTCGAATATGATGTGCAAAACAACAGGGTTTCACTGCCAGTACCTCAGGATTGAGGAAAACTCTTGCTTGTTCAAAAATGATTATTGTAAACTTGATAATAACTTTTGGGAGCCAAATCCTATAGCTCGGCTATGTTGAACATCATGAATAGCCTGCTTCATCAATACGAACTTATACAATTGAAAACTGTATTAGGAAAACAGACCTAGAAGAACATTGGGCAAAACTAAAGGAAACTATCTACAAAACACTATTTGAATGTGCTCAGCAATTGCTACTAGGAACACCATGGCCAGCCTGTCCAAGATATGGGACAGATGACACAGAACATGAAAATGACATTAGCAACAGTATTCGTTTTCTCAATATTTACATATGCAGCAAAATTTTGAAGAATAAAGAAGCTGACAGACGAGCACTCAAGGCCTTCGAGATGTGGCACTGGACATAAGTGATGTGACTCATGTCCAGGGCCACATTTGGACGGCAGTTATATACAATAGTTCAAGCCCGAAAGTCTATGAACTACAGAGTGACTATCCAATAGTTCAATCCTGAAATACTATGAACTACAGAGTGACTATCCACCCATAAAGGGTGGTTTCACAATGGGCCCATTTTGAGGCCTAAGTGTCTGTAGCTATGCTACCCTCCAGCCAACTATCCAGAACTATCCAGCCTATCCACCGTATGCATGTGTATTCAACAATACTACGGTAATATAATTCGAAGAAATTACTAATTTCGAAAAACTGATAGTCCAGGGAAAGGTGAAAAGGAAACGACCAAGAGGTAGATTTCCGGCCATGTGGAGCCCAGTTGTTAGAAAACAGAGCCAAGTGGGAGACAATGACTAGGTTCTCCCAAACAGTGATGAAACAGAAATACCAGGACGACCTGCAACAGTAACGTCATGCGACAAGAAACAGACAATGTAGATCCACAACGATGCAAGAACTAAACAGTACCTTCAAGAGAGACATAGATGGATGAGGCAGATTACAAGGACGGACGTGAGACGTGTTCACGTAATATATTTATGAAGTTACATTTTTACCAAATACACCCTATTTATTGTAGTTATCAAACTGCAAATGCTTGAGGTACTCGTAAACCCAAATGTTGTTCTCCTCGAGCGATGCCATCCAGTCTGGGAAGAGATTGGGAAGCGCGATGGCCACCACAGCTGTTGGCGCGATCACTTCCTTCAGTAAAATGCCCGTGATCCTTCCAATCTGGCGTACTCGGCTATTTCGTGGTGCAGCTAATTTCGTCACTTTTTCAGTGCTGTACCCTCGCTGCATGGAGTATAAATTCTTGCCGCCGTCGCACACGATTTTCCCCACTCGAGTTAAACCCCCCATTTTGTTGGTCTTATTGAGGATACTCGAGCGACAACAGACGCAGAATGTAACTCGAGAGATTTGGAAAAATATAATCTTTTGACAGAATTTAATATATATAGGTTCGTTTTATATAATTGCCTAGCAACTGAAATGGAATTTATTGAAAAACGTAGAAAGCATTGAGTTTACCTAAAATGAGATTGGAGGGTTTATCAGTGGTTTCTAGTATAGATAAGAAAAAAAGATGATTAGCAGCAACAATATATATATATATATATATATATATATATATATATATATACTCAAAATACAAGGACTTCAAAATTCAAAAATCAGCAGAATGTGGCACGTAAAATCTAAGGTAGTGCCCAGAGTGGTTGGGGCCTTATGTTCTAGAAACAATGGAGCAGATAGGTATTTAGACTTCATATCTAGAAACCCCTAACCAGACCAAATACAAAAAATAGACTGCTAGGCATTTGTGTGAATTGCGTTTGTGTCGGGGTTTTAAACGTCAATTCATTATTTGGTAATTCGTAGATCAACGTTTTCTATTGTTTACTTATCAATAGTATAAAGGATTGCCAATGTAAGTCACTACTTTAAACCCGTCTAGCTTCTTCTAAACATTTATAATAGTAATAAACACACTAGAATGATGTTTGCATTAATTGGCGAAAAAACTAAACATCAATAAAAAAATAAATAAAAATGATACAACTAATCCCTTAGGAGCAAAGTTGAATGCCATCTGGCGGCACCACATCAATATTAGATATGTCATATTGTGTGAATTCATCCTCACTAGCTGAGCTACACTGATGTGATTTAATAAGATCGAAATCTAGATATGTAGATTGCTAAAACTGATATATGATCTGTAAATAATTGCTAACTATAATTTTTGCTATTATTTCCAGGTTTTATCAAAACACGGCGCCACAATAGAAGAGACCGTGACGCGCTACGAGTCCCTAGGTGGCCTAGAATCCGTCCTCTCGACGATAAGCCTAAAAGCGGTGCAGGACCTCTTCAAAAAGGGCAAGATGAAGCTGCGCTGCGTCGCAACGATGTTCGCCCTGTACGAGCGATCGAACGAGGCCGAACTGCAAGAAGACGCGCCCTTGCTAGCCCTAATAATGGTGCCCACATCTCATCCGAATGAAGGTAAGTACGCAAACGAGCAACACCCCAATTTTCAACACCACTTGCCTGCAACAGGAGCCAGCAGCGGCGCGAGGCATCACACAACGAGCACCTTCATTCTCATCTACCTGCTGGCGTCTCTGATGACCCGCTAAACTCAGCACCGTGCGCGCAACACCCTCCCTCATACTATATAAAAAAAACTGTCTATAACTAACAATGAACTCGTGATAGTGTATTTTGTAAATGGTGATAAACTTATAAAAGTATATATTGAAATATATGATAGAATCTATTCGGTTATTTTAAAGAGGAAATAGTTGGTTGGTAACAGTGGGTTTTTTTAAAAGCCGAGATAAGCAGAATAATATTGTAACTATAAAATCGAACATAGTGGAATTACTATATTTATTGATAAATGTGTAAAATTTATATATAAACAATTTTGTTAAATAAAAAAACAAACAAGATAAACGGAAATGAAGCGTGTGATCCATTAAAATATAAGAGATGAAAAAATGAAAGACAGCCGCACGTTATTATATTGTACGGTGCAATAATCGTAGTGTAAATTTATCCGATTTGTACACAGAAAAAACTCTTTCAGGATGTTTACAATATAAACAATTGTTATTATATTAAAAGCATTCTTCAAACTACTTATTTAGGACGTATTTGTTAACAATCAAATTCGTTACGCAAAATATGAATAATTCAGGATGTGAGCTAGTTAAATGATGTAATTTAGATTTACTAGCCTTAAATAATACTAATAAACCAAATTTCATCATGAAACAAACTAAAATCATGAGTATTTGCGGAGTTAAACGAATTCGTTCCGAATGAGTGGTGTCAGGAATCACACACTTGAATATCTTGAACCTTCACCTTGGTTAAGCTTATAATTTTATATAGCCAGTCACAGATTAAATTACTTCAATCGCATTCTATTCGTCAATGAGGTAACAGTTCATACCAATTACGATCTATAAATTAATTAATTTTAATGGGCCATTCACAATAAGTGTGGTAGGGGTAAGCGAAATTGCACACATGTATAAAAATGCGGGCGTTTACAGCAGCGTAGTAAAACTATGACAGAACATGGGTAATTATCTCTACCATAATTATCACATAGCATTACTACCCAATTCTGAACGTCTGAATTTGTATAGCCATGCAAACTATTACTTACCGCTACCTTACCACTAGCGTGCTTCTTGTGAATGGCCCTCTGCCATGACCTCGAAAAGCAATTCTGGAATCCCCACCTCCTCTATAATCTGAAGATAGAAATGGTCAAGGTCATGAGGAGGTTCTAGAATCGGGATGTTCCCTATACTACTATTTATATATATATATATATATATATATATATATATATACAAATAATGTATCTTTTCTTCATTCCAAACTAGTATTTGGTTGAATTAATTATATTTTAAAATAAAAAGATGTTAAATGATACAACTTTCCCCCTAGCAGGAAAGTTATCGCCATCTAGCGACACCACATCAATTAGCAATGCACACCCATATGGTAATAACATGCTCATGCCATCAGGATCACCGAGTAGTGCCCTCTATGGAATTCCAAGAGGTGGATTCACACTTATATATGTTTTTAAAAATTGGCTTTGTGCTGATATCTCAAGCACTCTGTTGGAATATTATCCCATAGAGGGCACTACCCGGTGATCCTGATGGCATGAGCATGTTCACGGTTATTACCAAATGGATGTGCATTGCTAATTGATGTGGTGCCGATAGATGGCGTTTAACTTTCCTCCTAGGGGGTTAGTTGTATAGTTTTTGTATAAAATGAAAGAAGATATTTAATATTACATAAATAGTATTTCTTAAATTTCTTAACCTTTTAATTTTAGAACTTTGACGATTACCTCTTTTCTGAAACAGAAATTTGAATTGAAGTATTTAATTGTCATTAACTCTATTGAAATAAGTCCTGAAAGAGTTTTTTCTGTCTTATATATCTTCCCTCTACTCCCCCCCCCAAAAAAAGGTGTTACTGTAAATGATAATCAACTAAAAAAAAAAACGAGATTGTAGTTTATATTTTTTTATTTCGCTCGATATGCAAAAGGAGAAATGGAGTGGTCGAGTAACCGTTTACAATTTGGCGCGGACGTTCGACAATAAGTTCTTTTTTTGCAATTGGGGGGCCCCCCGCTTTGAAGCTTGCTTTTTGTCAAATGGTAAATGGTTATTTGATTGGCCGGAAGCGGCACCTTATGGCGTATTTATCCCCGGCGACACACGCGCATTGTCCGCAGCCGTGTCGGTTGTCGAATTAGGGGGTGGAAAACACGATGCTGGTTTGATTAGTGGCGCGGCGTGCGGGCAAGTGGCCGCGGGGGATGGATATGGCCCAACACGGAAATACACAGGTATTATAAATTTGTTGAGTCTATGTGTTGGTTTATTGTATATTATAAAATAAATTGTACTCAGTTATTGTTTGAAAAAAATATAATAATAAATAAATAATTATATACAGCATATTATTTGCAGTATATAATTATTAATGGAGATTAGGCAAATTGGGAAATTGATAAACTCATAAAGGCACCTTACACGATCAATAATACTGTCAATATTTTAAAATGACAGTATTACTGTACGATAACATGTTTAAAATGTTCATTATTCTAAAATTGCCAGTATTACTTATCGTGTAAGGTATAGTAATGATAGAATGAAAAGAATATTGATGTTGATCCGGATAATTGATTACTTGATAAATATAAAAGGAGGATTGAAGCAAATACTGACAGTACTAGGATTGACAGTATTTTTGACCGTGTAAGGTACCTTATAGAGAACAGTCAAAAGCTACTTATAAGGAGCTTAGTATCTTCAGGGAGCCAGATGTGATTTTAAAAGTGCCAGATGTCATTTTAAAAGTAAAACAGATATCAATTTAAAACAGATGTCTTTTTAATAAGTGAAAGATGCCATTTAAAAGTGACAGATGCCTTTTTAAGGTGACAGAGTTATAACTGTTTTATTGAAAAAAGTGTATACATATATTAAGTTGGAATTTAAAAATTCGTCAAAAATTGAGTTTTACAAATAACGTTTTCAAATTATAAATGTTGATTAACAAACATGTTTTCATTAGAAATATCGAGTTGTAGCAATATTCAGTAGCTATAACTCGAGTTATAGCTGTTTTATTGAAAAAAGTGTATACATATATTAAGTTGGAGTTTAAAAATTCGTCAAAAATTTAGTTTTATAAATAACGTTTTCAAATTATAAATGTTGATTAGCAAACATGTTTTCATTAGAAATATCGAGTTGTAGCAATATTCGTTAGCTATAACTCGAGTTATAGCTGTTTTGTTGAAAAAAGTGTATACATATATTAAGTTGGAGTTTAAAAATTCGTCAAAAATTTAGTTTTATAAATAACGTTTTCAAATTATAAATGTTGATTAGCAAACATGTTTTCATTAGAAATATCGAGTTGTAGCAATATTCGTTAGCTATAACTCGAGTTATAGCTGTTTTGTTGAAAAAAGTGTATACATATATTAAGTTGGAGTTTAAAAATTCGACAAAAATTTAGTTTTATAAATAACGTTTTCAAATTATAAATGTTGATTAGCAAACATGTTTTCATTAGAAATATCGAGTTGTAGCAATATTCGGTAGCTACAACTCGAGTTATAGCTGTTTTATTGAAAAAAGTGTATAAATATATTAAGTTGGAGTTTAAAAATTCGTCAAAAATTTAGTTTTATAAATATAGTTTTCAAATTATAAATGTTGATTAGCAAACATGTTTTCATTAGAAATATCGAGCTGTAGCAATATTCGGTTGCTAAAACTCGAGTTATAGCTGTTTTATTGAAAAAAGTGTATACATATATTAAGTTGTTGTTTAAATATTCGTTAAAAATTTAGTTTTATAAATAACGTTTTCAAATTAAAAATTTTGATTAACAAACATGTTTTCATTAGAAATATCGAGTTGTAGCAATATTCGGTAGCTATAACTCGAGTTATAGCTGTTTTATTGAAAAAAATGTACACATATATTAAGTTGGAGTTATATATAAGATGTAATCAGATAATAGTGAAATCAAAATGTCACCAATTAATATAATTATATATTATTTGAAACAATAACTGAGTACAATTCGCTTGTAAATTTTGCAAAATGTGCGGAAGAATATCGCAACATCCATGTAGCATGCATTAGAAGAAAAAAAATCAAAAAACTATTTGTAACTGGTAATATTTTGGTTGCCAAAACATTATCTACACCTGAATTGCTCAAAATTGTAATCCCTTTACTGTTATCCCTTTGTTGCACGGAATTACCATTTTAGTCCTTGCGAGTGTAGAATCAAAAATCTTGAAAAAGAATACCGCACGGGCAAAAATGGACGTTCGCATCGGTGTTTGATTTAAATTTAGAGCCATATTCATTGTCGCCATTAATATTGCATTATTGATACACGTTTTATTCAGTAGGAATGCTTAATTAAAGGTACTACGTTCAAGTTCGGTTCTATAAGGCAGATAACTCTCGAGTTAAATTGCAATCCGTGATTATAACGTCACTTTTACAACTTTTACACATTACCGACGTTACCAAATATAAACACAGGTTATGAATTAATTAATGATCTTTATAAGGCACCTTACATGATCAATATCACTGTCAATATTTTAGAATAATGACAGTATTACTGTACGATAAAATATTTAATGTGTTATTCTAAAATATTGCCAGTATTACTCATCGTGTAAGGGTATGATGTAATGAAGAGAATACTGATCTTTATCGGGATAATTGATTACTTGATAAATATAAAAGGAGGATTGAAGCGAATATTGACAGTACTAGGATTGACAGTATTATTGACCGTGTAAGGTGCCTTAATCATTTTAGAGAGGATCATCACGCGAGGTATTGTAATGAGCCATAGATCATCCTGCTCCCTGCTATGTCCTGACTTCATAGCAGGGCGTATTTCGGATGTCGCCTCATTGAGTCCTCACACTACACCAATTCAATAATGAAATAAAAAATTTAAAAATATGTCATCATCACTTCGGTTCGGTTGCAAAAAGCAAATGACTAGTGTTAATCTAATCCGAGATTCAAACGTTTCTTTTGATAGTTTTAACACATAATGTGACCTTGCCATATATAAACATAGCTATAGGATACTCCCCCACGCTATAGGATACTCGTGGGGTAGTATCCTGTAGATATGTTTATTTATGTATTTATTTATTTATTTATTTAATATAGACATCTACAGTTTAACAGAAACCAATTACAGATGATATAATAACAACATAACAAATAAAAGAAAGAAAAAACATAACACAAAGATATATAATGAACATTCAAATTATATATTTTTAATAGCACTTACCACAGAGGCGTTCGGCATATTAAAAATATCAATATTATATATGGGAACGTCACATTATGTGTGAAAATTATCAATAGAGACGTTTGAATCTCGGATTGGATAACTCGTGGTATCCTGCTGCGTCTTTCCATCAGACTATATATAACATTGTGACGCTAACAAAAGATATTAGGCATATCCATTACAAGAAACACCAAATCTCGAATAAAAATATAAATAATAAATAAATAAAGCCGAATATATTGTAATAATACGTAATTATATACTGTAGGGTGATTGTTAATTTTTAACACTCACATACACGTACACACGATAGAAGTAACCGAAGATCGATACTACTAGTACTTTTTAATTATAATGTCAATGTAATGGCGACTATGAAAATGGTTTGTAAATATAAACATGTAAATAATAAACTTGTCAGTATTAAACATAATAAAAGCGCAGGGCGATTGGCTCTAGTACACTGATGATGGAAAAATGTTATACTTTTAAGAGTGCGGATGTGAAAAAGAAAATCAAACGCTACAATCATTTAACTGCTCCCCCTGTTCTTGTATTTAGCGTAATATTTAGTAGGAACCCCACATCGAATTATTATTATAAATATTTAAACAAAAATTGGAGAACATGTGTGTGAGTTTGGTGGGAGTGATAACTCTGGGGTGCTGTTGCAATACGGTTGTTTAATTGTTACCTTGTTTGTATATTTCAATTGTAGAAGATATGGATATTATTGTATTTTAATACAGTTTCTGTTTTTTTGATATGTGGTGAGAGAAATATTGATTAAATTGCCCTGAAGGGAACTTTTATAATTTAAAAATCAAAATCTAATAAAATTGCGATATATAATCCTTCAATTGTAACTGTACTGTAATGTACTGACTGTATAAAACAAATAAATTGTTATTTTGCTCAAAATATTCACAAAATTATTATTTAAAGAAAATTATTGTTTTACTGACCATATATTAAGCCATACAATAATTTCTTGAATCAAAAGATAGTCAAGCTATGAGTCCATCTAAATTATCTAGTAAATTGTTTCAAATGTTGAATTGGATTATAGATTGCTTGGAAAATACATGAAGTTCTATTGGTCCAGGACGGGCCAATAGTATGCGGACATGCATGATCGCAGACCCAGAAATTGCTTCATTTCAAACAGATTCATTAAGTAAACAAGAAGAATTTCTCGGTTAATATATATAAGTTCAGATCTTAAGGTCATTTTAAACAAGACAATGTTTTGACTTAAAAGTTAGTCAAGATCAAGATACGAGTTAATCTAACTTGTCTCGTATCAAAACAGCAAATTTAAAATATTGAATTGGATGTTAGATCGAATGGAAAAATATATCGCGTTCTATTTGTCAAGGACAAATTGTATGGGAGGAGGATATATAAATTCATTCCTTGAACAACTTTTGAGCTAAGAAATTGTCTTGTCTAAAACAACTTTTGAGTTAAGATAAAAGTCTTGCCTAAACGAGCTATACTTATTAGAATAGGATGCAACTACACTTACACCTATTTATTTTGTCACAGTTGTAAGTTTGATACCATAAATCGGTAGATGAAAAATAAACTAAACTGCAGTCGGTCCAACATACAGCACTCCTGTATAAGGAAAGTACTGTTATCGCAAAAAAAATCGAATTGCTAATTTTAACTTTTCTTTACATTCCATAACTAATATAGTCGAAATTGACTATTTTATGTTCTTGTTATTGTTTTCTGCTAATATCCATATCTTCATAATTACTCGAGTTCAGGCAGATATTAAGAAATGTTATTTAATATTTTCATGATTTTCAATATGATTTTCCAAGTATTCCAAACTCATCCCACATGTAAGATAACAACAAGTTACAACTGCGATGTAATGTTAGTAACCAAACTAAACTAAATTTGTTCTGAATTATTTGGAAACCCACAGAGATTCTGCTTAATCCTCCAAATGAACCGCCACCTTATATAAAAAAATTGGAAAATGTTATTTAACTTGTTTATGTTATGTTTGATATTACATAAAAAAAAGTATTACCCACATAAATGTAATAGAACAGTGATTGTTAATAAATGCATTATACGTTTTATAAATGTGTGTTTTATTTGAAATTAAATAAATTAATATACATTCAATGGGAAATTTTAAAAATAATTAGTGGTTTGGTTTCCTACAAATGAGCGATGGACTAGGGCAGGATTTATAATTTTACATTTCTGGTAAGTAAAAATGGGTTTATCTGGCATTAAATAACATATTTAAAATAAAATAAGGAATAACGAATCAATTTTGTATGGCTATCTTCCATAATATTGTGTCAAAATAAGTGAA
Source organism: Lordithon lunulatus (assembly GCA_963942505.1). Taxonomy (NCBI): domain Eukaryota; kingdom Metazoa; phylum Arthropoda; class Insecta; order Coleoptera; family Staphylinidae; genus Lordithon; species Lordithon lunulatus. The sequence continues at coordinate 54,715,888 of OZ012668.1, read as the reverse complement.
TAGAATTAAACGGCAAGTCCTAGGAAGCGGTGGCTTAAGAGCGGCCGGTTTTGAGGTCATTTTTACGTCACAAGAATAGTTTTATCTATATATATAAATATATATATATATATATAAATATATATATATATATATATATACATAATATTTTTTTATTAATTACCTATATAAAAAAAACTGTATTGTATTGGTATAAAATAAATACTGTAACTAACATTTTCCCATTGTACAACTATTAATCATAATAATTATTACAAAAAAAATATTAATTATTTACTGAAACAATTAATAAAAGTTATTATTAGCCTGCAATAATAACTTTTATTAATTGTTTCAGTAAATAATTAATATTTTTTTTGTAATAATTATTATGATTAGTATTGTACAATGGGAAAATGTTAGTTACTGTATTTATTTCATACCAATACAGTTTTTTTATATAATTAATAAAAAAAAAATTATTATATTATTTAACCCACCGACCTTTCATAAATCTATCAATTGATACATATTTAATTGATCATATTGAACCCTTAAGTATTCTTTGTTATAGCAACAATAAATACATTATCTAGGGAATGTAGTTACTTTAGATTCTCTCTATTGTAAACACTGAATTATTAAACAAAATGTGTCATCAAAGCTCCAATCGCAAGCGCTATTCAAGGTGTTTGACATTTATTTTGGTATATTCTGTCACAATGACGTTCTCAATTTATCCATTCAATATCATATGGAACCTATAAACATTGATTAATCATGACCATCATAATCATGTGATGATTAATCAATGCTATAAAGTGTATGAGCTGTTGGTAAATACTATACAGTTTATGGGATGGTGGCATAAGATTTTAATATTTATAACATTTTTTAAATGTTATATTTATTTAAATAAAATATTTGTAATATAAAGAAGAATCAAAATAACAAGTGTTACTATATAGCCGAATTTACTCAAAGTTAAAATTTAATTCCACCCCTAAATTTCGTTAAATAATTAACACAATATTTGTATTCCACTTAACAGGCGTAATCTCAGGAGGGTGTCGAAATACAAAATAAACTCGTGTTTGACAAGGCGACTCGTTCAAACACAAATTATCCTCCCCAAGACAGCCAACATGTTTATTTTTCCACGCACCACCGCCACCACCCCTACAACAAATAGAAAAGCAATCCCGCAAGAACAATGAAATCGCTCAAGCTATAAAGCCTTAAAACCCAATACAAGACGACACACGAAAAACCCTAATTAGCGAAATTCATTCCGGTCTCAAAACAAAACCGTTTGCCGACGTGAAATACACACCCGCATTATTAACGCCCTGCACAGAACAGCACACGGGGGGTGCAGGATAAATGTAACTTTTTTATTATACGCAGCGCGTTGCATTTATATTTCGTGTAGAAATATTGCCGCGCGTAAATTTCGCAATAATAATAACGCCGGCGCGCGGACTGTTGTTGTTATCTTCCCGCCGCCGCCCCCCGTGTGCTTATGTGCGGCGATAAATAGCGAGCGTGTTGAGTTATTATCGTGAATTATAAAAAAGAGACAATGGTGCGTTTTTAATGAATGTAGTTGCGAGAGGACAAGGGAGTGGAGACAAAAGTGGTTCGTACTTTTTAGTACCGGACAAAATAAATAAAATTGCAACGGCGGTCACGATTTTAATTACTAGTTACTGTATTTAATGGACAATATTTATAATTACTAGTTACTGTATTTAATGGATAATATTTAATATGCCGCAAAAGATGTTCTTTAGTAGGAAATACCGAAAAAACATCAAAACGGGCATAGTCAAAAAATTAATGACCAACAATAATGTATAGCAGTGAATCGGGGAACATGACCAACAATAATGACCAACAATAATGTATAGCAGTGAATCGGGGAACTTGACGGAAAGGTACAAAACAAAATTAAACGCCAAAAAAGTAGAAAATAAGATAAGGATGGACAAAATAAAATAGCAAACACACAGATAAAACCTCCGAATAGAACCAATAAACTATAAAATAATAGAAGAACAGTGCAGATGGTTAGGACACATATGCCAAAATAAAGACTACCGCGACTGATATACGAGAGCAGGGGCTGGATTTTTGAGCGATCTCTTTGAATACAGCGATCGAGGCACGTTCGCTATTATTGCGAATGATGTCGATTTTTGACCCTTCGCTTCGTGACATATACTACTCATATTTGACAGAACTGAAAGCTTGACAGTAGTTAGATTTGACATTAATTATTGAGTTAATTCTATCAATTCAGCGCTATGAAACTTGAATGCTTATAACGCATGATAATAGCGATCGGTCAAAAATTGCACCCCAGAGCAACTGCATAGGGATGCCAAGGAAAACATGGGACGACAGAATGAGAGAAGAATTAGAAAGAAAAAAACATCAAATAGAAAGAGATTAAACAATTAACACAAGACAGGAAGAAATGGAGGGAATGTACATAGTCATCCGCACCCGGACGAGAAATAGAAGAATGGAAAGGAGTCAAACATGTAGAAATGTATATAACCTATTAAGGTTATATACATTTCTACATGTTTTTCTCCTTTCCATTCTTCTATTTCTTTCTTTCTGAAGTAGCAAGTCCTAGCTACTTCAGAAAATCATCCCCGATTTTTTTAAGTGTCGTGAATTGTATCCCAACGACAAATGGTACCGACTACCCGGGGACGGGATTCAAACCAGGGATAGATATTAAGCACCTCATACACATAATAGACGACAGAAGGACCCGAAAGTCGAGAGCCAGTTACAGACTTAGAACAAATACAGTATTTATTTATTTAATCTAATGCCTATCTATCGTATTATTGGTGTAAGGCTTATTATTAAATAGCCTTAAGTCAGCTCCATGCCGCCCCTGTGGCTGCTTTTACATGAAGTTATAAACAAGAATCAATTGTTCAATCCCATTTTGCCGCCCGGGGCAGTTGCCCCCTTTTGCCCCAGTCAATCCGGTACAGTTTCTATCTAGAATCTAGATCACGCTGCTAGAGTAATAAGATTAAATAGCTTCTAGAAGAATATCTTCCCCCCATGATATTAAAAAACATAATAAACCAAAATCACATATCAAGGTATATTTTTAATGTGCATGGTTTATAGCAAGCACGCTTTAATAGTAACGACTAACGCTGTAGAATAAATAGCCCTGTTTAGAAGACGTAATGGCATTTTAAATCGTTCATATTATTTAAGAAGATAAGGGTGGCTGCCGGCGGCGCCGTACGTGCCGTAAAGGTGGCCATCGATCAACCACCCGCCATACACTTTTCACTTATTTATGGCGGGCCGGTCTGCAAAGAAAAGTGCACACATGTTGTGTCTGCATATTGCATAATGTAATCAGCGAGGGCGCGCAAGGAGGCCGGCGGGGGTGGCGGCGTCCGCCGGAAAACGGACCCCTTGCGCGCGTTCAATTTTAAATAAGTGCTTGTTGCAATCAGGACCGAGGTCTTCAATAATAAAGGGCCCGGCCCCCCGGAATGCTCAATCCTATCGCATAGCTGATGTATTTGAAATGCCGATGGAATTTTTCATCAGTTGCACGCGGGACGACGTAAATATTCTAGGGGCCCCCGCGCGCCCCTAAACGAGAGTTTTTTTTTTCTCGAGACGGCTTATTACGCCCGTTTCATTATGGAGGCGGGATCAAATTTTCTTCGCGGGGAAAACATTGAATATAAATAGGTGTTGTATATATTTCTTTGTTGGGCTGTTATGTCGTTGCTTTCCTACTGAAATTCGTGATGATTGAAATCTTGATGGTATTGTGAATTCCCCCCACAAAGATCTGAATTTTTTTTTGCAAAATTAAATATATATATATATATATATATATATATATATATATATATATATATTGAATGGTTTTGGCGTTGTTTATTCATATATCAAATCAAAATTATTCATCGTCAACTATTTGTGAAGTTAAGGTAAATACCGAGTAAAATTCCGACTGGAATGTGAGGGTGGGGGAGCTGGAAGGAGGAATCGGAGAGGGAGGGGAATGGAGAGAAAGACGATCGCAGGATAAAGTAACCAACCAGGAGGGTAGAGAATGAATCCAATGAGTGAGAAAGTCGGGGTGGGATGTACTGAATGGATGCTGCGAAGTGGACTGGGAAGGGAAGAAGACGTTCTGTGGACACGGAGGAGGTTCGGTTTTGGACTATGTGGTGGTCAAAGGTATTGTAAGGGAGGAGTTGGAGTGCTTCAAGGTGGAAAATGTGGGGGGGTCGGACCATGTGCCGGTGGAAGTGGTCTTGAGAAGGACAAAAGATTTAAAGAGGGAGGAGAAAAAGGGGCAGCAAGGGTTTGGATGAAGCGAAGTAAAAATTGCGGTGTATGAAAAAAACCTAACGGGCGTGAAGTGGGTGGAGGTGCAGTCGATGTTGCAGTTGGAGAGAGTGATGGCGGCTGCGTTGGTGGTGAGGAAGAAGAGTGGACGCCAGAGGGAATGTTGGTTCGACGAGGAGTGTAAGATAAAGAAGACGAGGTGGCGGAGGGAAATAGCGAATTGGAGGTACGGCACATGTGCAGTCGAAGGGTTAATCAGGCGAAAAGGGAGTTCGAGAGTACGTGCGAGAGATAAAAAATAGAGGAGTTGCAGAAAGTGGAAAAGAGGTTGAGGGAGTGTGTGGTGGAGAAACGGATGTGGTAGATCTTAAAGGGAAGGGTGAATCAGAGTAAAGTGAACATAGAGCTAGCAGAGTGGGAGAGGAGTTGTAAACAGATGGCGGGGTCTGAAGTGGAGCTGGGCAGTTCGAGTGCGAGACAGGTGGTACGAAGGGAGGCGTTTTCGCGGAAAGAGGTGGAGGTGGCCCTGGCACAGTTAAAACTAGGAAAGGCAGCGGGGGAAGATGGGCTGAAGGCAGAGGCTTTCAAAAAGTTACCGGTGGAAGGAAGGGAGAAGGTGCGGCAGAGTATTAACAAGATGTGGAGTGGAGAGGAGGAAGTGCCGGAAAAGTGGCGTGTAGGGGTGGTGGTCCCGGTGCACAAAGGAGGAGAGGCCTCGGACGTAAAAAACTATAGGGGATCATCATTATGAGTGCCGGTTATAAATTGATGATGACTATGGTGAAAAATAGAATCAATAGGGAAGTGGCACAAAAAGGGCTGCTACCGGAATGCCAGGGTGGGTTCAGAAGGGGAAGAGGGACGAGGGAGCAGATTTTCACGCTGGCGAGAATGGTGGAGGAAGCCCTGGAATGCAAAGGGAGAGTGTATGCGGTGTTTGTGGATTTAAAAGCTGCGTATGACTCAGTTCCTAGGGGGAAACTGGTGGAATGTATGGATAGATTGGGTATGGAAGAGGAAGGAGTAAAGTGGGTGAGAAGGGTGTATAAAGAGTCATGGGCGAAAGCAAGAGTGAATGGAGAAATATCTGAGAAATTTAGGGTGAATTTGGGAGTACGGCAGGGGTGCCCGCTGAGCCCCCTCCTGTTTAATCTGTACACGAGCGAGTTGGAAGAGGTGCTGAGGAGAGGACTACCAGGAGGGGTCGTGGTGGGTAGATCCAAAGTGTGGATGTTGGCTTATGCAGATAACGTGGTGCTGGTGGCCAAGAGAGTGGAAGAGATGCAAGAGATGTTGAATAGAATGGTTAGATACCTGGATAAGAGGGGGCTAGTGGTGAAGGTGGAAAAGACCAAATGGATGTTGTTTATGAATAGGGGCAAGAGGGGTAAGGACGAAGGGCTGAAATGCAAGGAAAGGCTGATTGAGAGAATGAGTGGCTTTAAATATTTGGGCTTTTGGTTTGACTGTGGAGGAGGGCTTAGGATGCAAGTAAAGTGTATGCAGGCAAACGCATGAATGGCTTGGGGGATTGCGTGCAGAAAATGGGGGAGTTTGTGGGGTGGTAACCTCGTAATGGCGTGCAAGATATGGGATGCGTGTGTAAAACCTATATTGTTGTATGGAGTGGAAGTGTGGAGATTGCTTGAATGGGAGGTAATAGAAAGGGAGCAAGGTTGGTTTCTGAAGACTCTGCTAGGGCTCGAAAGGTCGACACCGAGGGCAGTGCTGTTGCAGGAGACAAATCGTATGAGTATGTGGTGGGAGTCGTGTGTGAGGGTTGCGAAGTTTGAGGAAAGATTGCAGGATTTGGGCAAGGAAAGACTGGTACGGGAGGTATGGATGAGGTGTAAGAGTAGAACAGAGAGTAGATGGAGGAAGGATAGAGAAACGATGTATGAAACAGTGGGTATGTCTGAGGTGTGAGTAGAGGAGAAGCTGAGAGAAAGGGGTAGCCTAGGAACTGAGATAAGAGAGAGATTGAGGGATATTGAGTGGCAAGAAAGGCAAGTGAGAATGGCTGAGAGCTCATACAACCCTGGCAACGTAGAGTGGCAAGTGCAGGGGAAACTCCCGAGTTACTTAGACAGGGGAGAGTGTAGCAGAGAAGACAAAGTATGCATGGCAAGAGCGAGGTGAGGTTCAGAAGAGCGAGGAAGAAAAGTGTGGATGGGGCTGGGGTACAACGCGTGTGCGCTGTGTAGGAATGGGAGTGACACGTGGTGGCACCTTAGCAAAGAATGTGAGGGAGTGAAAGAAGATTGGGTTGGAGAGTGCAGAAAGCTGAACGAATGATTAGGAGAGGATGGGAAAGGCGTGAAAATCTGCAGGAGGCTGACGTGGGAAAGGAAATTGGCGAGGGCATAGGGGGTTTATTTTAATGCATAGAAACATGTATTTTATGTTAATTTGTATTCTTTTTTTTTGTGTCTTTTTTGATTTCTTTCTGTGAAAGTACTGTTTGGGAATGTGTGTAAAAGGGAAGGGTTGGGCTGATATGCCAAATAAAGGTCTTTTTTTACCGAGTAATTACTCTCCTCTGAGGGTCTCCCTTCACCAGAGGAAAAGTCTTCGGGCTGTCAGCTATAAACATAAAAACATTTTTTTTTAATGATGTTAAAATATTTAAAAATAACTTTAAAAAACACATGTCGACGCAGTAAAACAATAAGAAGTAATAACATACAAATTAAGAAGAGAAAACTAATCCAGTACAACAACAAACAACATCCTTCACACCAGGTTTTCCAGATCAACTCAAAGATTGGTGAAAGCATTGCGAAGGAAACTCCTATTAATTTGTTAATGTAATTTAATTGAGATATGACAGGCAATGTATGATCATAAAATAAAATTTAAAAAATGAATACGTGTGCATGCCCTAATTATTCCCAGGTCGAAGGTCGAAGGGCGCAGACCACGGGCAGGTAACCCACATCAGGTCCAAAAACATACTGGACACAGATTACATGAGGAAGACCACTTATCTCAAGACAGTGACCTATGGGCGGCAGAAGTAAGAACGGAGCACCAATGATATGATCATAAAACCCTCATGTAGGGTGAATACTCGAGAAGGAGGAGGAAATTATGTCAAAAGCGGCCACTTTTAATCAACTGCTTCCTAAGAAACCAGTACGTAAGAGGATGTATTAATTAAATATTGCATCGTTTATTGAAAACATCAATTGTAACCAGTTCTAACCGAAGACTGCCCCTAAAGCAATTAATATATTCAGCCCTGTACATTTAACATATAATACAAATCGCGTTTAGCTTTAGAAAAAAAATGCTACATTCAGACATTCGTATTAATAAAATTTCTTTATGAAACCTTTGTTGAGTTACAATTTACCCAACACAAAAAAACGCCGGTTTCATTCCTTATCTCATTTTCCTCCCCCCCCGGGTGAAAATCCACGACTTAAAGCGTCAATTAAATTCTCTTTTTACGTCCGCGCACAAAGTTTTCGGGGGAGTAGTAATTAAAAAGGAGTTGCGAATGAATTAAAATTGCGCACAAGCTCGGGGCGGGCAGTGGTGTTCCATTTAAACACAAAACAATTTATGATAATTCCTTAAATAAGTTCGTTAACAACTCAAAACACTAATTCCCAGGACGCCAGCGGCTAATCGCGAAAACTGAAAATCCGAACAGTCGTAATGGGGCAAAAATTAAAATGATTAATGCCCGCGAATTAGTTGATCAAAGGTGGGCAAATGATGGGATTTTCTGTTTATTAGCGAGCCATATCAATCACTGCCGCTAGTAATGCGTTTGATGAATCCCCTATTGGAATGCAGCGTTATTGGTTAATTAATAGCCATATTAATTGGATATTTATGCAGTTTGGAATTTATAAACGGCGGGATTAATCTTTGTTTATTACGCAAAGAGTGCGCATATGTAACTGTGCGATAATATTAATCCAAGCCGGCCGGCTGAGTGCGGTAATCTATTACGAGGGTTTTAATTGCCGCGTTCCGTCCGCTGCTTAAAGTTGTTTACGTGTTCGGTGTGTGTGATATTAATTGGGTACGTTGTCATTTAAGAATAAAAGGGCCCGCGAGCGTAATAAAATGAGCCATAAATTAAATGTTTGGTGGCAGCGCGCGCTCATACAGCGGTAGATATCATTGTTGTTGAACTCCGCAAATTACAATGTCCGTCATGTAATGTTGCTCGCAGACTGCCAACTTTTGTTGCCGAGTTCTGTGTGCTGTTTGAAACTTATCTGGTGTCCTTTTCCATAGAGCGATCTCGCACCAAGTTTAATTCATAGTTCGTGCTCGTTCCTTCCACACGTTCCACCCATTGTTTCAACACACACACCCACACACTTATAATACACGCAGGGACAGACATGCGGCCACTCAATAATATAGGTTTATATACAAAAAAAACATAGTATTATTAAATTGATGATTAGCCTTGTATAAAGGCACCTTACACGGTCAATAATACTGTCAATCCTAGTATTGTCAATATTTGCTTCAATCCTCTTTTTATATTTATCAAGTAATCAATAATCCGGATAAAAATCAGTATTCTCTTCATTACATCATTAATATACAATACACGATGAGTAATACTGGCACTATTTTAGAATAATGAACATTTTAAACATGTTATCGTACAGTAATAATGTCATTATTCTATAATATTCATAGTAATATTGACCGTGTAAGGTGCCTTATAGAATTAGCCTAATCCGGCCGTGTGTTACTCTACGTTCTCGTTGTACTTTTTCTTGATACCAACGTCAAACGCAAGTTCCGATGCTGATAACAAAAGGCAAAAGATATAGCTATAAACAGAAAAATATAAAAGGCACCCTTAAATCATCAAAGGAGAGTTTAAAGTTGTTGATGCTCGTTAAGGTCGTTTTAGACAAGACAATTTCTTAGCTCAAAAGTTGTTCAAGAAATAAATTCATATATCCTCCTCCCATTCAATTTGTCCTTGACAAATAGAACGCGTTATATTTTTCCATTCGATCTACCATCCAATTTAATATTTCAAATAATTTGCTGTATAATACGAGACAATTTAGATTGTCTCGCATCTTGAGTAACTTTTGAGTCAAGAAATTGTCTTGTCTAAAACGACCTTTAGAATGTATTACTCACTCAAACTAGCTTCACATTAAATGAGATTTAATGTGAAGCTAGTTTGAGTGAGTAATACATTCTAATGGGCATCAACACAAACTTTAAACTCTTCTTTGATCATTTAAGGGTTCATTTCATATGTTTCTGTTTCTGGCTATATCTTTTGCCTTTTGTTATCAGCATCGGAACTTGCGTTTGGTATCAAGAGAAATTACAACGAGAACGATAAAGCGCAGGACAATGGCATATCTTGGGCATATTGTAAGAGGAAATAGATACTGAATCCTACAACTAATTATGAAGGGTAAAATAGAAGGACGAAGAGGTATAGGAAGAAAACAAGCTATTTTTGTTTAAAGAACATACGAGACTGAACAGGCATACAAAGCACCGAAAAACTGTCGTCCTGTGAAGAAAAAAGCCTTTACTGCAGTGATGGCCAACGTCGGGGACACTTGATACAAAAATACATACATAATAAATAACATCTTCTTCATCTTTAGGTGCCTTCTCCATTACTGAAGGTTGGCAACAATCATGGCAAATTCCGCACGGTCTTGTGACGCTCTGAACAATGACTGGGAGTCCAGATCAGTCCAGTCCCTTATGTTCTTTAACCAGAAGCATTTGCTTCGTCCTGGACCACGGCAACCCTATATCTTGCCCTCCATTATTAATTTTAGAAGGCTATATTTTCTACTTCTGAAGATATGTCCTAGGTACGCTGTCTTACGTTTCTTCACAGTAGCCAATAGTACTCTGTCTGTTCTCTAAGAACCTCATTATTCGTGATATGCTCCACCCAAGATATTCTCTGCATTCTCCGAAAGATCCACATCTCAAACACTTCTACTCTGTGCATAGTATTGATCTTTAACGTCCAAGCCTCAACACCATACAACAGTATCGAGTGAATGTAGCACTTAACAAACCGGTATCTTAGTTTCAGGTTTAGGCATCTCTCGCAAAATACTTTTCTCAACTTAAAGAACGTTGTTCTGGCTATTTCGATGCGTGTTCTTACTTCCAGATCTGGATCCAGATCTTCGGTGATCCAGCTGCCCAAGTATTTAAATTTAGCAACCTGCTCTATTTGCTTATTGTATACTAGCAAATTGGCTTGGATATCTAGTGTTCTAGTGATAACCATTATTTTCGTTTTGGCCGTATTTAATTTTAGCCCAAGCGCATCACCTTCTGCTATTATTTGGTTCATCAAACGTTGTAGGCCAGCTGCGCTGTCTGCAATTATAGCCGTTTCGTCCTCGTACCTGATGTTGTTCAATAATTCACCATTGATCTTGATTCCATCTGTAGACCTTTCTAAGGCTTTCAGGAATATTTGCTCCGAGTAGATATTGAACAGCAATGGTGATAGTACACAGCCCTGACGTCCTCCACGTTTAATACGAATATCGCTGATCGTATCGTCCTCGAGTCTTACTGCAGCAGTCTGGTGTTCGTACAAATTTTTTATGAAGGAGATATCTTTTTGGTCGAGGCCTTTGGTCATCAGAATGTTAATTAGGACGTCGTGTTTTAAACAGTCAAATGCCTTTACATAATCAATAAAACATATGTACACGTCCTTCCTTTGGTCTCTACATTTTTGCATGAGAACTGACAGCCCAAACAACGCTTCTCTTTTTCCCAGTCCATCTCTAAAACCGAACTGTTCCTTGCTTAGGTCTTCTTCGCATTTCTTACGTATTCTATTATGTAGGATTTTTAGGAATACTTTTAATACTTGGCTCATCAAGCTTATCAGTCGGAATTGATCGCACTTATTTGCGTTTGATTTCTTTGGTAGGGCAATGAATACTGATTTTAGCCAGTCTTGCGGTATGTTTGCGGATTCATATACTTTGTTGAAGAAGTTTACAAGAATGTCGGTATTTTCCTCTTGTATAAGCTTTAGGATTTCTATGTACATGTCGTCCGGTCCTGCAGCTTTACCTGATTTGGTGGATTTTATAGCTTTAATAACTTCTGCTTTCATGATGTTCGGGCCAAAATCTCCACATTGATTTGGATGTGGTAAATTAGTTTCGTTATCGAACACATTTTTGATATACTTTGTCCACTCTTGTTTCAGTTCTTCTTTATTTGTCAAAAGTTGATTGTCCTCATTTACTATTCTGGATGGTAGATGGCTTCTGGTATTTCCAGCTATTTCTTTCACCTTTTTGTAGAGGTTGAACATATCGTGTTTGTCTTGTACCTCTTCAAGTTCTTGGCATCTTTCTTCCATCCACTTTTCTTTAGCTTTTCTAATGTTTCTTCTTATGTTTGAGTTCAGTTCATTATATTTCTGCTGATCCACATTTTTGTATTTTCTTCGTTCATCCATTAAATTCATGATTTCTTCTGTCATCCACTGCTTTCGTTTATTATCCTTTGGTGCTTTCAATGTTTCTTGAATAGTTTTAAATATTTCCTTAAGTTGATCCCATACTGCTTCAACCGTTTGCTCTTCTGACGAACGGGTCTTTTTTAGTTCAGCGTTGAGCTTCGTCGTTAATTTCTCTTGCAGGTTTGGATCTTTGAGTGCCTCCATGTTTGGTCTTCTAATGATTTTACGCTTTATCTTTTTAAGGCGGAATCTTACTTGATCTATTACGGGGTTATGATCTGACCCAATGTCCGCCCCCGGATACGATCTCACTCTATGTACACCATTGCGATATCTCTTGTCGACTAGTACAAAGTCTATTTGATTTCGTACTATGTGGTCTGGCCGATGTTGTGGAGATGTCCAAGTATAGAGTCGTCTATTAGGTAATTGGAACCAAGTGTTAGTAATCATAAGGTTCTCTTCTTGGCAGAATTGCACCAGCAAGTCGCCTCTATCATTTCTATCGCCCAGACCATGGTTACCAACAATATCAGCGACTCTTCCTTTGACCACTTTCGCATTTAAATCTCTCATAATTATGGTAATTTTATTTTTCTTCGTATATGCTTTTAGTTCTTTTAATTGCGCATAGAAATCGGATATTTCTGACTCCGGTTTGTCAGCTGTTGGTGCATAGACTTGTATGATATTAATGTTTTTGGGGTTTGCTTTTAGTTGTAATAGCATTGCTCTGTCCGAGTGCGGTACATAGTTGAAGACTGATTTGTTTGCGTTTTTATCTAGTATTATTCCAACACCATTTGAGTGGTCTGCCAGATCGTTGCCAGAGAAATATACCGTACAGTCGTCTATACAGGTTTTTCCCGCACCAGGCCACCTTATCTCACTAATTCCCAGAACGTTGATACCTAGTCTTCTCATCTCTTTGTTTGTATTATGAATTTTTCCGGACATGTACATTTTTCGTGCATTCCATGTACCGATTATAATAGGAATTCCTCCATTAGTTTCCACTTTCGGGTGGGTCCTATCCTTATTCATCGCGGGTATTCTTCGCACCCCTTGACAATTTAAGGTCTGCCACGGACTAGGCGCCAGCTCTATTTGGTTTCTCGTCATGATTGTTTGTCTTGAGAGTTATTGTGCAGCAGTTTCTCCTTGCTTTCCGCACCGCAGTGGTATAGCCGATTATGCTGGCGTTCAGCTGCGCCCATAGCTTTCCGAAATAAGAGCCTTTAAAGAAATAATTTTTCAGTAGTCTTCTGCACGGTACTGGTAAAACTGCTACCCATTACCAGATCTGTTGGTCCGCGGGAGGCATATCTACCTCCTACCCGGCATATCTACCGTGCATTCCCCTATCCGCCACCTGGGGACGCGCCCTATGGGGGTTACAGATTCTCCACAAGGTGATAGAATAAATTTATAAAATCAGTCAAAAGTATAAATAAATTTTTTAGTGTTTTTGACGAGGAAGATGATGAAAGAAGAGAAGGATTAATGCAAGAGAGGTTATATTGCTAGTGTTGTATCTGTTAAGTTGAATTTATGTAATGGTTATGCCAACTATCCCACAAAGCCTACTAACGTTGATTGAAGTATTGTAAGTATAAATACTTCAATCAACGCTACTAATTATAGTATTCAGCCAAACACAAATTGAATAAATTATTATTTATTTTGCATGTACACGTATTGAATTTAAATTCATACGGAAGAGTGCTTTAGTTTCAACTGGCAAACAACGTTCAGCATAGATTAATTCAGTCTGATGTATTAAAATTGCAACGAATTCGTCGCCACGCAAATTTTTCATGGACTTCCTAACGACTGTGAAACCATCGTCGCGTTCGTTTATGACTTTTATATTTCCCCGAAGGGTTGCGACATATTGCCGCTTCGCCTTTAGCCTTCGGGGAATATATTGAGAGCCGTTGGGTCTTCAGAATGCAGATGCTATCAATACAATATTGTTTTTTTCTAAATATACTACTTCCAATGTAAACTCCTTTGATTTTAAGTATTTTAATAATATAAACATAACACAGAGGAGTTTAATCACCCGGTATTTACCTTAACTTCACAAAAAAAAACTCTGAAAAACTGTGAATGGTGATTCGCGATAATTCGCCCCGATGGGGATCGAACTTAGGCTCCCCGAGACGGACGACGCCTCTAACCACTGAGCTGCACTGAGCTATTTATTTAATATTATTCCTCTTTAAACATGTTGTATTACATCTGAAGAATAACAATAGTATATATAAATAAACAAGTTTCAGATCTTTTTAAATGAATATGAGCAGTATACTTTAACGTAACGCAAAAATGCAATGAATTAAAAGAAATTTTTGCTGAAATACATATACTTAAAACTTTTTTGTTGTTGTTGTTGTGGCAAACCGGCAGTTTTTACAGCACCGCAGGGCTTTAGGTATGAATGCAAGCAAAAAAACGCCACCGTTCGATATGTTGATTTATTTGTAGCAATATAAAGCCGCATTTCTATTATTTTTTTGTACCTCGCAAATATTTCTGGTCGCGCAAAAACTAGCATTGTTGCGAGCGTTACACCAGCGGATTTTTAAAACCTCCTGAGTGCATTTATAAGTGAATAACAAAATAATATTTCATATCAAAAACATAAAATAGCGTTAAATGCTACTGTAGCTTTTATATTTGAATTACAGTTACAATTCGATACGGCAAAAAAAACAGCAATATGAATAATATATGGGTTCAAGTCTGTACAGGATTCGGTAGCTCTGAAAACATAAACTAATTCCTCTATGTTTATCTAATCTGCTTAAATATAGAATCGATAAACATAGCGGAATTAAACATTGGATTGTTAAGGCGTCTATTTCTGATAATTGATTTTATATAAAAAATTAAAAAAATATAAACTAATTCCTCTATGTTTATCATATCTGCTTAAATATAGAATAGATATACATAGAGGAATTAAATATTGAATTGTTAAGGAGTCTACTTTCTGATAATTGATTTTAAAGGATAAATAAAACGATTTTTTACTTTGACTTTTATCACACTTCAGTTACACTTTGCAACTAGTTTCGGCTAAGCTCTAGCCATCTTCGAGCTCCTCCGATGAGATCGAAAATGGCTGTAGCTTAGCCTAAACTAGTTGCAAAGTGTAACTGAATTTTGATAAAAAACAAAGTAAAAAATCGTTTTATTTATCCTTTAAAATCGATTATAACAAAGTAGACGCTTTAACAATCCAATATTTAATTCCTCTATGTATATCTATTCTATATTTAAGCAGATTTGATAAACATAGAGGAATTAGTTTATATTTTCAGAGCTACTGAATCCTATCTATATTTAAGCAGATAATAAATTGCATTTTATTATAATATTTATTACTACTGCATTTTAAATATACCATAATAGCAAGTATTTAATAACTTGCAAAAGTGCTATCACTTACCGTCATAACGCAAGCCAATATATCACATTTCCTCCTGATCATCAGCCCTCGTGCAACAAACTCGCCATTTAAATAAAACTTGATGTATCTGCACAATTCATCATCTGAACTGCAGGGGTTTTAATTCAATTCCGCCCGTTTGCGCTCTTCCTTCATCTCTTCTGTCGTTCTTCTTTTTTTTCTGGCGGAGCTGTCGTCTGTGCGAGGCGCATCCGTTTCTACATCCGGCTTTAAATATTGAGTGGCCCGGGAAATCGAGATGTAGTGTCAGTCTTAACCCTGTTTTCGAGACATCCTGCGGGATTAGTCGGGATCTATCTGGTTCTTACACTCCCGAGGATTGCCGCCCTGCCAGCCGGCGACACCGCCGCTGAAGCCCTGCAGACGTGTACCGAATACATCCATCACTTAACGAATTTAGGTTGCGTTTAGTGTCAGGAGGCGGCGGCGAATATTTGTTCTCGCCGCCCGACGCTTATTTAGAGATTTATTTATGCGAACAGACCCGCGGGCTTGGTCAGTTGATGTGCGAATGTTTTCATGTAAATACGTGTGTGTTTGTACTGTAGTGTAGATTTATTTATAAAGTAAAGAATTTTCCACTTCAGATGAATTCCGTGGGGGTTTCTAAAGGATGATTTTAACATAACAGATGTAGTACGAAATACACAGGTATTGTTTATCAAATATTCATTTCAAAATCCTGTACAGTGCTTGAAATAACCCAAATTCTTCTTTTTTGCAGTAACGAAAACTAAAAAACGGTGCTTAGATCGACATATATCGACTCAAGAACATCGCCTGTAGGTCCTATATGGGCATGGGTTGCACCTGGCTGTTGTCGGAGCTGCCCCAATGCTGCATATACGGGGCATAGCGGTGCCCAGATCGACATATATCGACTCAAGAACATCGCCTGTAGGGCCTAAATGGACATGGATTGCATCAGAGCTACCCCCTTGTTGTATAGACGGTGCATAGCGGTGCTCAGTTCGACATATATGGACCCAAAACATCGCCTATAGTTCCTATATGGACATGGCTTACACCTGGCTGGTACCAGAGCTACCCCTTGTTGTATAGACGGTACATAGCGGTGCTCAGATCGACATATATGGACCCAATAACATCGCCTATAGGTCCTATATGGACATGGCTTGCACCTCGCTGGTATCAGAGCTAACTCATACTGTATATACGGGGCACAGCGGTGCTCAGTAAGGGTCTTTAAAAATGCATGTTATTGGTATGAAAATTAAGAGAATGTAGAAAATAAGACTGAATTAATTAATAAATAAAGGACATGATTTGATCATATAATATACATAAATTTTTTACTAGTGTCACTTTTCTATCAACGGAGCGATATGTATGAAAATGATTACCAGAAATAATTTCAATAAAACACATCTCAATTAGTCACGCAATTATCAGTATCAATCCGCGTTATTATTTATGTCTAGCTGTATCTGTATACACAAATAGATAATATAGAAAATTTGCTTTGCCATGTACATAATCGCATTTGCCTAACGAAGCAACGTATAACTGAATTTTAGCTCGAAAATCTGAACACACATACACATACACCCACAAAGCTCGTCTAACTCACTTATTTAGCATCTATAATGAACGAATACCGAGCGCGTGCGCCACTCGAGATTTCAGCAACATTATTAGCGAACTCGTTAATTGCCCGGCCCAGGAGAAAAACGCCACTTGCAAATTTAAACGCGATAAATTGGATTGAATTCGGAAGGGAAATTGGCCGGCGCTGGCCCGGCATTCATTACTCATCGGGATAAATGCGGGCGCAAGTTGAGCCGACTGCGAGTCATCAATAGGAACTGAAAGTTTTTCTTTTGAAAATTTTTAGAGGAAACTTTCGCGATCGATCGCCGGTTTTTATTAATTCCGAACCGTTGCGGGGTGGGAGCATTAAGGAAGAGACCGTCCGGTACAAGTGTAATTGTCTTGCCGGAATTGCGCGCATTACACGAACGACATTGGAGTTCTTAAACAAGTGCGGGGGTGTGTTTATTTAAATGTACTGCATATTGCTAACGGGCCGTTCGGACTTGCGGGAACTGTCGCGCTGTAATTGCTTTCGTGGTCCGCTGAGTTATTTCAATCTTGAGAAACAGGGAATTGACAAATTTTATTGGGATATTGAACTAAAAACATACAAGGTATGTAAAGGTCGTTTTAGACAATTTCCTGACTCAAAAGTTAGTCAAGATGCGAGACAATCTAAATTGTCTCGTACCATACAGCAAATTATTTGAAATATTGAATTGGATGGTAGATCGAATAGAATAACATAACGTGGTCTATTTGTCAAGGACAAATTGTATGGGAGGAGGATATATGAATTCATTTCTTGAACAACTTTTGAGCTAAGAAATTGTCTTGTCTAAAACGACCTTAAGCAAAGGCTCAAATATCATATTTTTCAAAATAGATTTATTGCTTTTCCAGCAAAATTCTAAAAGATAGCGGAAAATATCCCAAGGGCCGTTTGTCGGGCTCGAAATTAATAATAAAGTCTCTTTATTTCCTTTTCAATTACAATTTAACAGTTAGATTAGAACAATACAACATTGAACAAGAAAACAGCTGTTTTCAGGTGATTGTACATCTTATACAAGATGGACAATCTCTGCTTTTCAAAACAACTATTCTCTATAACTTTACGATTTGAATTATCCTTCTAGCTTTAAAAGTTACGGCTGAAAAACCGAAATCACATTTTTCACACATTATTCAGAAAAACGGTAAGGCCCAATTCATACATAAGCGGCGGCGGGCACAGGCGCGGTGTAGGCGAGGCGTAGGCGCGACGTCGCACAAGCGATTGTGGTGTCCATATGCAATGAAGGGGTGGACATTGCACCTTATGTTTACATAATAATAATAATAATAATAATCTTTATTTTCAATAAATGAATCATTTACAAGACTTACAAGTGACATTAAATTGGAAAATAGAGTCAGACCTAAAATAATATAAAATGTGGAGTGGGCAGAAAGTAGCAGTATTAGCATAGAGGCGGCGTGGAAGAGTTATGCCTTTCGCCTCTTCGCCTACCGTGTCTTAAGCGAAGAGGCGAAGGCGCGGTGCCGGCGCGGCGAGAGGCACGACGCTTTCACGTCCCCTCTATAGAAACATGTGGTGCATTGCCCATTTAGGTGACGAGGCGCGGGCATTTGCCTCGTACCTCTCGCCGCGCCGGCACCGCGTCTTCGCCTAAGACACGGTAGGCGAAGAGGCGAAACTCTTCCACGCCGCCTCTATGTAAACATAAGGTGCAATGTTCACCCCTTCACTGCATATGGACATCAAAATCGCCTGTGCGACGTCGCGCCTGCGCCTCGCCTACACCACGCCTGCGTCCGACGCCGCTTATGTGTGAATTGGGCCTAAGAAATAGCGGAAAACGTTCGTCGTCGGGGTTGAAATTCTCTATAACTATTTGTAATTTGAATAATCCTTCTGGCTTTAAAAAGAAAAAATCATATTTTTCACACAATTTTTGCTATTTTCCGAAAAAACGATAAGATATAGTGGAATACCTCAAAATGATCGTTTGTCTGGCTCCAAATTCTCTATAATTTTGCAATTTCAAAGCGAATAAAGCAACGACCGAAATAGAGTGAAAAGGCCAAAAAAACACGATTTTCGACAAATTTTGCTATTTTCCGAGAACGTAGAAAAAAGTTATGGCCAAAAAACTGTGAGAAGGTTCAAAAATCACATTTCTCGCACACTGGCATTTTTCGGAAACATCCAAAAGTCTGTTTGTTGGGCTTAAAATTATGTATATATAATTTTAAGCAAAACAAACAGACTTTTGAATGTTTCCGGAAAATGCCAATAAATGTGCGAGAAATGTAATTTTTGACCGGTGTGAAGTTAGCTTCTAAGATCCCAGCCCAGGGGTTTCGGGCCTATACTGACCAATTGGGGTGACCAATAAAATCCAAATTTTGAGGAATTCTTTATTTATGTCTTGTCGACCATAATATATATATATATATATATATATATATATATATATATATATATATATATATATATATATTTAAATAATTTTTATAGGCGTTTTTGTATAATATATGTTGTAACGTAAATTATTTTGACCAAGTTGCGAAATCGATATGAATTTGAAAAAACTGCCTTAATGTTTATAACAATATGATGACAAAGTAAAATGCAAAGTCTCTATTCCTACGTATTTGTTTTTCAATTTTTTTTTTAATTTTTAACTTTTACGTTCATATCTCGATAATCCGATTTTAGAGGCTGAGTCGATAAAAAAATAATGCAACATATTTTGTTTAATTTTTTTACTGATCTTAGCACAAAATATATCAGTATACCAGATGGCTGAAGGAAAATGGAAAATTTTGATTCTAAATATTTTTTTTTCGGCGACTAACTTGTATATCATTATTATTATTTTTGACCAAGACGCGCAATCGATATGGTTTTGAAAAAAAAAATGCTTAATATTAATAACAATATGAGAAAGTAAAATGGAAAGTCTCTATCCCTACGTATTTGTTTTTCTATTTTTTTTTTATTTTTAACTTTTACGCTCCTATCTCGATAATTCGATTTTAGAGATTGAGTCAATAAAAAAATAATGCAACATATTTTGTATAATCTTTTTACTGATCTTAGCACAAAACATATCAGTATATCAGATAGCCGAAGGAAAATGGAAAATTTTGATTCTAAGTATTTTTTTTTCGGCGACTAACTTGTATATCATTATTATTATTTTTGACCAAGACGTGCAATCGATATGGATTTGAAAAAAATTGCTTAATGTTAATAACAATATGAGAAACTAAAATGGAAAGTCTCTATCCCTACGTATTTGTTTTTCTATTTTTTTTTTAAATTTTTAACTTTTACGCTCCTATCTCGATAATTCGATTTTAGAGATTGAGTCGATAAAAAAATAATGCAACATATTTTTTATAATTTTTCTACTGATCTTAGCACAAAACATATCAGTATATCAGATGGCCGAAGGAAAATGGAAAATTTTGATTCTAAGTATTTTTTTTTCGGTGACTAACTTGTATATCATTTTTATTATTTTTGACCAAGACGCGCAATTGTTATGGATTTGAAAAAAATTGCTTAATGTTAATAACAATATGAGAAACTAAAATGGAAAGTCTCTATCTCTACGTATTTGTTTTTCTATATTTTTTTTAATTTTTAACTTTTACGCTCCTATCTCGATAATTCGATTTTAGAGATTGAGTCGATAAAAAAATAATGCAACATATTTTTTATAATTTTTTTACTGATCTTACCACAAAACATATCAGTATACCATATGGCCGAAGGAAAATGGAAAATTTTGATTTTAAGTTTTTTTTTTCGGTGACTAACTTGTATATCATATAAATCTATAAAAAAAATAATACAACATATTTTTCAATTTCCTTCTGCCATCTGATACATTCATATGTTTTGTGCTAAGATCAGCAAAAAAATTGAACAAAATATGTTCTATTTTTTTTTAAGACTCTAAAATCGGATTATCGAGATAGGAGCGTAAAGTTAAAAATAAAAAAAATTAGAAAAACAAATACGTAGGGATAGAGACTTTCCATTTTACATTGTCATATTCTTATAAACATTAAGCAATTTTTTTCAACTCCATATAGATTGCGCGTCTTGGTCAAAAATAATAATAATGAAATATGTTCGACTTGGTCGCCGAAAAAAAAAAATACTTAGAATCAAAATTTTTCAATTTCCTTCTGCCATCTAATACATTGATATGTTTTGTGCTAAGATCAGTAAAGAAATTGAACAAAATACGTTGTATTATTTTTTTATAGACTCAGCCTCTAAAATCGGATTATCGAGATAGGAGCGTAAAATTAAAAATTAAAAAAATATAGAAAAACAAATACGTAAGGATAGAGACTCCATTTTACATTGTCATATTCTTATAAACATTAAGCAATTTTTTTCCAATCCATATCGATTGCGCGCCTTGGTAAAAAATAATAATAAGGAAATATGTTCGACTTGGTCGCCGAAAAAAAATATTTAGAATCAAAAATTTTCAATTTCCTTCTGTCATCGGATACATTGATATGTTTTGTGCTAAGATCAGCAAAAAAATTGAACAAAATATGTTCTATTTTTTTTTAAGACTCTAAAATCGGATTATCGAGATAGGAGCGTAAAGTTAAAAATAAAAAAAATTAGAAAAACAAATACGTAGGGATAGAGACTTTCCATTTTACATTGTCATATTCTTATAAACATTAAGCAATTTTTTTCAACTCCATATAGATTGCGCGTCTTGGTCAAAAATAATAATAATGAAATATGTTCGACTTGGTCGCCGAAAAAAAAAAAATACTTAGAATCAAAATTTTTCAATTTCCTTCTGCCATCTAATACATTGATATGTTTTGTGCTAAGATCAGTAAAGAAATTGAACAAAATACGTTGTATTATTTTTTTATAGACTCAGCCTCTAAAATCGGATTATCGAGATAGGAGCGTAAAATTAAAAATTAAAAAAATATAGAAAAACAAATACGTAAGGATAGAGACTCCATTTTACATTGTCATATTCTTATAAACATTAAGCAATTTTTTTCAAATCCATATCGATTGCGCGCCTTGGTAAAAAATAATAATAAGGAAATATGTTCGACTTGGTCGCCGAAAAAAAATATTTAGAATCAAAAATTTTCAATTTCCTTCTGTCATCGGATACATTGATATGTTTTGTGGTAAGATCAATAAAAAATCGAAAAAAATATGTTGTATTATTATTTTATATGCTCAGCCTCTAAAATCGGATTATCGAGACGAGCGTAAAAGTTAAAAATTTAAAATAAATAGAAAAACAAATATGTAGGGATAGAGACTTTCCATTTTACTTTTTCATATTGTTATAAACATTAAACAATTTTTTTCAAATCCATATCGATATCTTGGTCAAAAATAATAATAATAATTAAATATGTTCGACTTGGTCGCCGAAAAAAAAATACTTAAAATCAAAATTTTTCAATTTCCTTCTGCCATCTGATACATTGATATATTTTGTGCTAAGATTAGTAAAAAAATTGAACAAAATATGTTGTATTATTTTTTTATAGACTCAGCCTCTAAAATCGGATTATCGAGATAGGAGCGTAAAGTTAAAAATTAAAAAAATATAGAAAAACAAATACGTAAGGATTTTTTTCAAATCCATATCGATGTCTTGGTCAAAAATAATAATGAAATATGTTCGACTTGGTCGCCGAAAAAAAATACTTAGAATCAAAATGTTTCAATTTCCTTCATCCATCTGATACATTGATATGTTTTGTGCTAAGATCAGTAAAAAAAATGAACAAAATATGTTCTATTATTTTTGTATAGACTCAGCCTCTAAAATCGGATTTATCGAGATAAGAGCGTAAAAGTTAAAAATTTTAAAAAAATAAGAAAAACAAATACATAGGGATTTCCATTTTACTTTGTCATATTGTTTTAAACATTAAGCATTTTTTTTTCAAATCCATATTTAAAAAAGAAATGATTTTACAACGTATATAATACAAAAACGCCTATAAAAATTATTTAATATATATATATATATATATATATATATATATATATATATATATATATATATATATATTATGGTCGGCATTCCTCAAGATTTGGATTTTATTGGTCACCCCAATTAGTCAGTATAGACCTGCAAACAAACCGCCGTGCGCGCAGTATAGAAGCTGGGATATTAGAGGCTAACTTCACACTGGTTGATTTTTTATCCTTCTCACGATTTTTTGGCCATAACTTTTTCTACGTTCCCGGAAAATGGCAAAAAATGTCGAGAAACGTGGTTTTGAGCCTCTTCACCGTATTTCGGTTGTTACTTTATTAACTTTAAATTGCAAATTCGAATAATCTTTCTAGCTTTAAGGGGAAGAAAGTTATGGCCAAAATAAAATATGAAAAGGTGCAATTTTCTTCATATTGCAATATTTTGTTTATAACAAATTGATAGTTCATTAAATATAGTGGTATAAAAAAATCGAAAATTGTGTACTGTACTTTCTTGATAAATCATACTCTACTAGTAAATACGTTATCTATAGACGCTTTCGTTTAGCATGGTTTAGCATGGTTTAGAATTGCTAGTCGCCCCCGTGGCGTGCAGTATCGCTCATGTCTTGCGGTGGTGCGCCGCCGGTTGTAAGAGCCAAGCTAGAATCGTGCGCATCGGATGGGGCAAATAGAACAATAAGCCCGTACCCGCCCAGAGTGATAAACAAAAAGCGCTTTAGTATATTCACAGAGGGACAGTAATTAGTTATATATTATTTTGATATTACTACAAAATAGTTCCACCCACACGAGTTTTGTATTGAGACCAAGTTTCAGAAACATTCACATTTAGTGTTATGTGTCACCCTCCACCGAATTGTTAAAAATGTTTATTAATGCGTTATGTAAAACGTTGAGAGTTTCCGGCGGCGAAAACATGTTTATAGTTTCGCGAGTAGTTTCAGCCCTCACATAATTATTGCGAATGGCATGTGAAATGATGGAAAGCAGACGGCGCGCAGTTGATACGGAATGCCTGGCCGCCCCCCCGCCCGAAACTTTTAAGCGTTATGACGGTGTACTTAGTTATCGCAGCTCGCCCTCTCTGTTTTAGAGACGCCACATTAAATCCGAAAACTTTTCGTAAACCGAAAAGATATAATCTTTCTTAGCGGTCGCGTTCAGCGGCCGTTTTTTTTCCTCCTCTTCTGTTTTCGCCCTCGACGGAGCGACCCGGATCGCGCCCGGCGCAGCCACCCGTTTTTTTCTCTGGCTTCCGGGGCGTCGAACGGCAATTGTTCGGAACCGACACGGGTCGCGCCTCGACCGCGCTTCCTTCCCAACGAACTCTTTTTTATTTTTTAAATTAAATTTGTGGTCACGACACGAAATAATGGTACTTATCTCTATTAATACGTTAATTGAAATGTTGGTCAATTGATATCACGTATGGCTGTAATACTCGCTCTTACTCTTCGGGGTGAATTGTAAATAAGCAAACACCAGAAAAATATAATACATCGAATATGTTAAAGAAATGTATAGCCTACAGCTGTAAACAATGAAATATACTTACTTTCAAATTGAATCACTGTAATCGAATAAACTCTTAACAACTAAAACTTTGTTCGCCCAATTTTTTGATAACCTCTTATCTGAAACTACCATCACTATCTAAATTATCTTGACGATTTAAACGTTTTCTTCAAATATCCTTATCCAAATATCAATACCCTATTACCTAGTACTTTTCCTTGTACCATTATAGATAGTTTAATTCTTTCGCACTCACTGAAGTCTCGGTGTATATAAGTAGTTTAGTTTTGACAAATATGTCAATAAATTAAATAAATCAGTTTCCGAATTGTCTACACGTTGTCTCCATTTTTATTACAATGGATCCGTTTGATACCGTTTACAAGAAGAGTTATAGACCTTACGATGTTGTACACAAGAAATTCCGGCAGCCTCCGGTTACCCGTAAATGCAATTTTGATCCATTCGACAAATTTTTGGTAGATGAAAGGAAAAAGAAACCTTTTCAGCCAAAGGAACAATTATATAGTGACTATGCCAAAAAACAGGTACGATAATTATCCTCAATTTAAAATAAAAAATAAAGAAAAGCACATATATAAGTGTGAACCCACCTCTTAGCAATCTACATATCTAGATTTCGATCAGCAACATACACTATAATTGAATATTTTATAATATGGTACCTTAGTTTATATAAGATTTTGGTAAATAGCCACAGATTTATATAATTTCATCACAAATATTTATATTATAACTCTAGTTTACGGAAGAAAACCCGGAACTCGCAAAAATCTACCTGTGCAACCCCATCAACATCGGCTATTTGCAACACCACAACTACCACAAGGTGAACACAACATACCAAATGGAGTACTGCGGCAACCTAGAAGAGCTACGCAAAGCAAAGAAACGGCTTGTAAAGGCAAGTCACGTAGACCTGCCAGAAAACACACAGCTGCCATCAACAAGTTACCTCTTTGGCTATCGCGATCCATCCGTGCTCAGCAGGAACGCACTGAAGCGGGTCGATCCAATCCGCCAGGTCGCCTCTCTGGGCGCCAATAAGGAGATGAACGAGATCCTGCATGTTGTTACAGGTGAGACGGAATACGAGGGTGTGATCGGGAAGCTGGGAAAGAGCATTACGGAGGATGAGATACACGGCAAAATTGTACACAACTATTAGTAAAATAACAAATATAAATTATTTACACCACTGAATAATGTGGTTTTAGTCCAAAAATAATACAACTAACCACCTAGGAGGAAAATTAAACGCCATCTGGCATTTTTGTGGGTTTGTCCCTTTCTGCAAAAAGGCGTCCAATTGGAAAGAAAGTTGCATTACATTGTATATAAACCACTTATGATTTAGGATTTTGTGAATTTTTCCTCAATAGCTGAGCTGCACCGATGAGATATAATAAGAGCGAAATCTAGATATGTAGATTGCCAAGAGGTAGATTCAAACTTGAATATGGTTTTAGTCCTTTTAGGCTTGCACATCTAAAGAAATACTGTTATATGTGTTATTATCTTCTATCCTTTCAGATACTGTCCTATTAACCTTAAAAATCTTTGCCCTATGGCTTTTTTGCTTGTAAAGGGAGAAGTTCTGGGGCTCTGGTAATTATCTTAACTTCACAGAAAATCAAGAAATTTCGTCTAAACAGGGTTTTGAACTATGTGGGCAGTGATGATGTCTTGTCCAAAACCCCGAAATAGGTCTGTGGGAACATTATAGTATAAGCAATTCAGGACGATTAAAAATGTCTGTTGGCTTGAGGATAATATAAAAAGCTACACGTACCTAAATATACACGAGTAGCACCAACAGCAGCCTCTTCTAACGCGAACCATCAGCGCTCAGCAACAGTGCACTTGTGGCTGCCAATAAGGAGATCATGTAACTACAAGTGAGATGGAGTATAAGGATGTAAATTAGTAAATTATATAGAGGATCAAATAAAATACGACAAAATTATACACAAATATGAAACATATATTATCATAACAATAAATTACCACTTCCACTTATTGACACGGCTCTTGCGTAGGGCTTGTAGGGCTAGATCGGTGCGGGCTTGCGCCTCGGAATGTATTCTAATACTGTTTTGGTGGGACGCCCCGGCTTGCACTATGCTATCGTGTTGCAGCGCCGTCCGAACACTTTTTTTGGAAAACAGTTTTTCCAGGACGTAATCGTTTTGTGCGGCTTCAACTTTCTTGGGCCGTTTCGTGACTTCCCGTTTGACCAAACCTGATATGCTTTCACCTTCTATAACACCCGATTTGTCGGTTTCAACTAGCTTTTTCCGTTTTTTCTCTTTTGAGAATACTTTCGTGAGTGTTGTATAGGTATCAACGGCTGTTTCGACTTTTGTTTTGTGGGTTTTCACTGTGTTGTATAACTCGGCGGTTTTTTCCGATATTACTAATGCTTTCGTGAAGCTCACATCGGTTTCGCAGTCGTCGATTGCGTTCGTAGTTGGGTCGGAGGTGTTGAGTTTTGAGCGGTTGTAGTTGCGGAGTTCGGTGGGGGTTAGTTTTTTTAGAGCGGTGCGTTCTTCGAGCTTTCTCTGGCGTTCTTCTAAGATTTCCAACTGGTATGATGTTTGAGGAGGCACCGCGTCTTTTTTGGATTGGGTTGTTGAAATTGTTTTTGCTATGGATGCTGCTAATTGCCGCATTTTCTCGATTTTATCATCTGAGAATGTTATGGATTCTGGAGGCTGTGCGGGAGTTGCGTTTGTATCTTCTGATACTTTTTTGGGTATATTCGATTTTGATTTCTGTTTCTTTTCTTTTATTTTCTGCTCAATTGATATCTGTAAAGTAAACCATTTATATTTATTTTTTTAATTAAATACTTACCGTATTATTTAGAAAAAAAGGACCTTTATTTGGCATAATCCCTCAAAAAAATACTACATAAAAATAAAAATTAAAAATAAATTAAAATTAAAAAAAAAATAAAAATTAAAATTAAAATTAAAAAAAAATTTTTTTTAAATTTAAATTAAAAAAAAAAATTAAAATTAAAAAAAAAAATTAAAAAAATAATAATAAAAATAAAATAAAAAAATAATAAAAAAAATAAAAATTAAAAGAAATAAAAAAATAAAAAATAAAATAAAATAAAATAAAAATTTAAATTAAAATTTAAATTTAAAAAAAATAAATAAATAAAAATCCGTATTATTAGTTTAAGGCTAAAGTAAACAATTTATAAAGAAATATTGTAGATAATATCAAAGAATATGTACATGTATTTTCGGTTTTTTTTTTGCTATATATATATATATATATATATATATATATATATATATATATATATATATATATATAAATGATTAATAAAAAAAACATAGAAACGAAACAATTCGGATTTGAACATGTAAAATGTAAAGGGTCATATGTGAAAACTATGACTGGATATATACTATATGTTTACGTTGCCAAATCTAAAATAAAACCTTTTTTGAAAATGTTTATAAGTTTTTCGCCTATTTCAGTATTTTATTAAAATAAAAATAAAAATAAAAATAAAAATAAAAATAAAAATAAAAATAAAAATAAAAATAAAAATAAAAATAAAAATAAAAATAAAAATAAAAATAAAAATAAAAATAAAAATAAAAATAAAAATAAAAATAAAAATAAAAATAAAAATAAAAATAAAAATAAAAATAAAAATAAAAATAAAAATAAAAATAAAAATAAAAATAAAAATAAAAATAAAAATAAAAATAAAAATAAAAATAAAAATAAAAATAAAAATAAAAATAAAAATAAAAATAAAAATAAA
The DNA here is from genome assembly GCA_963942505.1 of Lordithon lunulatus. NCBI lineage: Eukaryota > Metazoa > Arthropoda > Insecta > Coleoptera > Staphylinidae > Lordithon > Lordithon lunulatus. The sequence goes on along the minus strand of OZ012668.1, from coordinate 54,687,696 downwards.
AATAAAAATAAAAATAAAAATAAAAATAAAAATAAAAATAAAAATAAAAATAAAAATTAAAATTAAAAAAAAAATTTAAAAAAAAATAAATAAATAAAAATCCGTATTATTAGTTTAAGGCTAAAGTAAACAATTTATAAAGAAATATTGTAGATAATATCAAAGAATATGTACATGTATTTACAGTTTTTTTTTTGCTGAATTGTATTTATGTATTATTTATATATATATATATATATATATATATATATATATATATATATATATATATATATATAATGATTAATAAAAAAAAACATAGAAACGAAACAATTCGGATTTGAACATGTAAAATGTAAAGGGTCATATGTGAAAACTATGACTGGATATATACTATATGTTTACGTTGCCAAATCTACAATAAAACCTTTTTTGAAAATGTTTATAAGTTTTTCGCCTATTTAAGTATTTAGTAATCAATTTATAAAGGAATATTGTAGATAATATCAAAGAATATGTATATAGAAGCGAAACTGCCCGGATTTGAATATGTGAAATCTAAAAAGGCATATGCAAAAACTATGACTGTATATATACTATATGTTTACGTTGCGAAATCAACAATAAAACCGTCTTTAAAATCGTTTATAAGTTTTTCGCCTATTTAAATTCTATTAAATAGGCGAAAACAAATAAAATTGTAATTTCTAAATACCCTTGAATTCTGGAATATGTTTGCAGTCTCCGGATTGGCCTCAGTCTGCTCTTGCAAAGAGAAGAGGTCATGTAAATCTGAAGTCTTGAAAAACTTCTGCGTTGTTGGGTCGAGCAAAACTTGATTACTCAACAATTGTTTCCACACTTGTCTTTGATAGATCTAAAAAATAAATGTCGCAATACTATATTGCGTTCATTGTCCATGAACACATCCACAGTACTGAGACTCAATAATGATGGACAAAGTGACATTTTCAGGCATTATAATAACGCCTGCAAATGTCACTTTGTCCATCATTATTGAGACCTCAGTACTGTGATGTGTTCATAGACTATGAACGCAATATAGTATTGCTAGATGTCTCACCAACCTTTTCTTCAATAGTTCCAGCTGATATCAATCTGTAAATAGTAACATCCTTATCTTGTCCAATCCTCCAAGCACGCTCTCTTGCTTGCGTGTCAGTGGCTGGGTTCCAATCAGGGTCATAAATAATAACACGATTTGCACCTGTTAAATTCACCCCCAAACCACCAACTCGCGTGGTTAACAAAAACACCTCGTATGAAGGATCCTGAAATGTTCCATCATCTCAATCTACTAGTTGACTAAATTTTCAGTCTCAGAATAATGACATGAAAAATAATGACAATGTATAGAATAAGAATAAGAAAATACATTTCCGAAATTATGAATAAAAAATTAGCCAAGAAGGACCAAAAACGGCTAAACAATCTTCATCATCACAAATATTATGCAAGAGAAACAATTACAGGTATATTATGGGTCTAGCAAGAGGTAAGATGATGGGATGAATGGATAAAAATGATTGGAAAAAATTGATGTGAAGGGCTGAAATGACACAAGCATGGAAGAGTTAGAAATTGGTTCAATTAGGGATACATAGGCATTGAGAGCAAAAGTGGACTATCCCTCAAATTTAAACAAAATTTATTAGTACTAACATAAAAATAGATTTATATATATATATATATATATATATATACGAAATATTGGCGGAAGAGTAAAGTGTACTAAAATAAAAAAATAGCGTTTGATTGCTGCACCATCCCAAATCTATTAAAAAACGTTGAGTTTCCACCTTAAATATAACAGCAAAATAATCTCAAGTTTAGCCCTCTAGTAAGGACTACAATTTGTCATTATTAGATGAAAATTGGTCATACCAGTTGTCTTGCAATAGTACTACTGGTAAATTAGTAATACTATTAAGACAACTGGTATGACCAATTTTCATGTAATAATGACAAATTGTAATCGTATTTGTTACAATTTGGAACCAACTATCGATCTTCAGGGTCCTTCTGTCATATATTAGTGTATTGTATGTGTCTGCGAGTATCAGGATTTGCTACTCTATAAAATTGTCCCAGAGTTGTCGTTAATTGTTTCCCTAGGACAAAAGGTACCAACTACTCGGGTCGGTATCCGAACTCGGGCCGCCTGTTCGAGGATTCGAACCCCTGCACTACTTCGGCCAGTGTCTTGCAATATAGTGCCGCAAGTAAACATATTAGCCATATCTGGCAATTGCATCCCACCGGACTATATACCATATACCAAGTTATACATACATACATATGTTTTTTGTCTGCCTGGCCAAATAATAGTAATTCACCCTTTGGCGATTTTTGGATAAGTCTAGTATTAAGGAAACTTTATGTAGCAATGTTCCAAATAGATACAGTTATATTCTAAATAAAGACTCATACCCATACCCATTGGTTCATTCGTTTAAATTAAAATACCTTAAACTCTCTTAAACGTCCACATCGCTCCATCAACGAAATATTGGTGCATGCGCCGGGTAGGAGATATAGCGAGAAAAAAAACATATAACATATTCTTACCTGATTAAAAGTTTCTATCAAAGGCTGTCTTGAAGCAACACTTGTGGTGCCATCCATTTTCATATATTTATAATTATATTGTTGCAAAAAATCAGAAAATATGGTGATCATAGCTCTACTCTGTGTGAAGAGCAGTACTCGGTGCTGTTGCCGCCTCCAAATTTTCAATAGAGCCGACACAACAACCATCTTACCCGATCTTCTGTAATGATGTTTATCAATTCCTTCAATGGATTCCTAAATAAACACACATATCAATTGAAATCATTCCTGTTTAGTTCTAAACAGAACAAAATGGTTCTAGAATAGATTAGATTGGACTATAGCTTATAATTATAAGATATAGCATGGATTGTTGATATCATTGAAGTTCTTGCATAGCTACATATTTAGTGTCAGTCTATAACAAATTGCGCGAATCTCTGTAACATGACAATTATCATATGTGTGTATACTTACATCTTCAGGCATTTGGAATTGATCCAAGTATGCATCCGGATGATTACAAATTTTTCTAAGCGTTGTTATCGCCATCAGTACGCCTGCGCGAATGTGGTGCTCTGCAAACCAATTCTTACCACCTCGGCCTAATATCGCACTCACTTGCTCACTCTGAAAATTAATATATACCTATCTAATACTGTGAGATAATAATAAAAATATTTGTTATGTTTTAAAAAGTGCTAAAAACTATGTTGTAATTTTTTTCCGCACACTAAGATGTAAGACATGTGTAGATTGTAAGCAACTAGTTCATGAGCTATTTAGATTTTTAAACTGAAAATACTTACCATTAAATATCCCTTATATAAATCCTGTTGCTCTCTAGTTAATGAACAAAAGAGAACCTGCTCACTTTTATGTGGCAGATTAATTGTCTCTTTTACATCATCTTTGGCTCTCCGCAACATGCATGGCGTTATCATATTTTTCAAGGTTGTCGCCATCGATAAAGCCAATGCTTCCTAGATAAATAGTACAAAATGTATGCCAATAACGCAAAAATTATCAAAACAACTACAGAATCATATTCTATTTGGGTTATTATCAGGTTCTATTTGTACCTAATAAAAAATATAAAAATCTACAGAATCATATTCTATTTGGGTTATTATCAAGTTCTATTTGTATCTAATAAAAAATATAAAAATCTACAGAATCATATTATATGTCTTAGAAACGTAATGAACTTGTTCAGTTTACAATTTCTTACATGTTTCACGAAACATAGGATTTATCAGACAGTGAAATATATGTTGCAAATAATAAATAAACTTGTTTTAAGAAAGTGCATCAAATACTGGTGCAGAACAAAGAAACAAAATGGGAAAAGTGTTTATATTATAAATATATATATATATATATATATATATATATATATATATATATAAACACTGTACAAACAGGTTGGATGGTCAAGAGAGTATGTATAACAACGCAAGAGGGATAGTAAATGAATAGATTTCATGATGGAATAATCAACTGTGTTAAAGCTTAAAGTTTGAACTTTGCAGGTGATTATATTGCCACTTCTTTCTTTGTAACCCTTCTACTAATAGAATAATTAGAATTGATTTTACCTGCATGTGAGTTGCATTGGCAAACCCTCCCTGCATAATAGGATTGGCAAAGTGCTCCATGAAAACCTGCAATGAACCCAACATGCCTGGACTAATGAAATCAAACAGGCACCATAGTTCTTGCAAATTATTCTGCATGGGTGAACCAGTTACTAATAATCGGTGCGGTGTTCGAAACAATTTCGCAGTTTCTGTAATCTATAAAATGACAGTCAGTTAAAACTCTGAAACCAGATTTACATGTATACAACAGGTTTACATGAATCGAGTAGGGGAACGTGTATCGGCCCTGGGAAAATAGTAAACAAATCTCAACCTTCAACAGATACCGTTGAAAATTCAACTTACTTGTTTTCTTGATTGAAAAAAAAAACGCAAAACGATTCTTTTATTATTTCCAATGGAAAAATGTTCAAAATTACTTCATTACAGTATTATTGACCGTGTAAGGTGCCTTTATCATGTTATTGGAGAACAGGTATCTATGACAATTTTAATGTTAACACAGGTGAATAAACTGGCTATAGCACTGATATTGCGAAATTTACGATATTGATTTTAGTCATTTGCTAATAGAAAAACCCAAGAGTGCCGACTCAATCATCAGTTAATCAAATTTATTAAAAATAACTCACCTTAGCATTTGGATTCCGTATCTTATGCCCCTCATCAAGTATAATATAATGCCAATCGAGTTCTGTTATAACACCTCTATATTTCAAAAGACCTTGATATGTCGTCAACATTATAGCCTTGTTTTTATTGATGTCTTTAATCAGCTGCGTTTTATTTCCTGCAAATTGTTCCAACTTGTACAACAGAACAATTTCGAATGGGTTGGAATAAAAGATTTACCCTACTGCTTACCAATAATTAATTGGACCCTCACAAAAACGCTTGCGCTAGTTTTCTTCTAATTAAAAAACGCGGATTAGGGAACAAAGAACTATCCTCCTAGTGAACGAAAGTAAAATGCTTATATTGGAAGCAATAAAAACTTACAAGCTTTGTAATGGCAATTACCTGTGAAACTTCCTGACTGGTGTAAAACAGCCACTCGAAACTCGGGGGCCCAGTCGTGAAAATGTTTTACCCACTGGTGTAATACTGTAGATGGGCATACTATTATTGAAGGGCCTAATCCAGTATATCTGTAATGTTTGGGATTAGTAATACTGTATGAATGAATATTGATGTTAAAAAAACAAATAATAATGATATAATAAATGCTTTATTTTTTGCCCCCTAAAAAATACAATACAATAATATAAATAATGAAAATTTAAAAAAAAAACACATCTAAATTTATGTGATAGGCTAGTTCAGGGATCGCCTAACTTATGAGACATTTTGTATCCTTCAAAAAAAAATTCTTTTGAGAGCTGTAAATTTTCATAGATAATACATACTATATTACTACACAGAAGAGAATGGCAAAAATATATAAAAGAACAGAGGAAAATTCAAACCTTTACGCCACACTGTAGTAGAAAAGGCCAATATATATATATATATATATATATATATATATATATATATATATATATATACTTACTTTTTCAAGATTTCGTAAAGATTTTAGTAGCCATATCTCCAATCCTGCTAAAAGATTTTGGAATATGTACCAAATAGAATCCGAGATTTTCAGGAATCTATACAAATTTGTTCAAGGTTGCAATCGTCGAAAATAGTGCAATACAATAAATGAGATGTAACTAACTCTAAACACAAATAAATTAGATCTAATGAGACAAATATAGGGAAATATCTATGTATCTAGTTATATTACCCTGTAGCACACCTAGAGTATCTATATTATTTCAATTATCACTTACCTGCCTGCTTTAGATACAGATCGGCTGTAATTTACAGCAGAAAGAAAAGCTATTACTTGCACAGTCTTTCCTAAACCCATTTCATCACCCAATAATCCCCCTGTGCTTTTCTGGTGCAAACTCCACATCCATTCCAGGCCTTCTTGCTGATAACTAAAAACAGTTATCTTCTAACAACAATGATGAATAGTATGAGAGAGTAAAATTGTGTTTTAACAGTCAAATTACAGGAATATTATGAGGTTTAGAGAACAAAAGGCTTACTTAGTGGATGCATAATTATAATAGTATATATTATATTATATAAATATAATTGTAGTGGGTTTACCTAAATAAAAAATCCAAAAAATAATTATTAAAAATAATGATGGTCCCTATTGAATAAAAACTAGTCTCCAATCGAAGACAAAACATGTCACATATGATGAATAATGCTATAAAATCATAGATTGGAAATTAACTCAAGAGTTATCTGCTTTATAAAACTGAGCTTCAGTGTTTTAATTGTAAATCAGTATAACAGAATATCCAAACCAGCATTAGTAGATGATTATATGTAATGTAGACAAACCTGTATAAATTGTTCCATATCTTTGAACTGATTTTAAAACCAGCACTAATTTCCATTTCATCATCAACTGTAACATCGTCATCAATAGACTTCTTTAAAGTATTTTCAGCTTCCAGTTGCTCATAATATTTATTTAAGCGTTCCTTGTAGCACTTCATAGAACCATCATCTACAACTCGTGCAAAACGTACACTCGTATTCTTTCTTTTCGTTCTCACTTGATGTGGCTTTTCAGATAGCTCATTTTGGGATGGTTCATAATCACTATCTATAGAAAAAGTCAAACTTAGCACTCTACATTTTTTTAGGATAATACCTTCTTTATACAGCAGTGCTGTATTTGGAAAATACACAATGTACATATTGAATTACACATTTAGTTTAATATTATCGATACCTTCTTTATACAGCAGTGCTGTAATTGGAAAATATACATATACATATTGAATTACACATTAAGTAATTATGTAATTATTAATTATGTAATTATTATCCATTTGGACTTTGCAAATTGCAAATTATAATAAGAATACCATTTCTTGAGTAAGCAAGGCAATGCTCTTCAACTGTTCAACTATAATTGTGATGATAAACACATTTAAAGTATGACATCATCATCATAGACAACAATCATCATCTTTAAATCAACGTATGCTTGCCATTGTATTTGAAAAGGTTACCAATTGAAGGACATTGTTTTAATCTGCTGAAACATTAATGAACGTCATTGTGACAGAATATGCCAAAACAAATGTCAAACACCTTGAGTAGCGCTTGCAATTGGAGCTTTGATGACACCTTTTGTTTAATTATTCAGTGTTTCCAATAGAGACAATCTAAAGTAACTACATTCCCTAGATAATTTATTTATTGTTGCTATAACAACGAAAACTTATGGGTTCAATAGTTATTGATAGGTTTATGGAACGTCGGTGAATAACCCCCCCGTTAGACAATTATATGTGTAGTTAGAATAGATTACATGATGTTCAATGTTTAAACATGTTGGAACCCTAATAAATAAAACGTCATAATATTACCATTAACAAGTACAGAGAATGTATTGTAAGAATTAATGGAAATAAATGTCTCATTTTCGTTTGTTTGGGCGTGGGAGACAATGTGGGTGAGGGAAAGGGGAAGGTATGCAAGTAAAAAGAAGCATATTTCTTGTTAACTGTTGTATATATTGTGTTATGTTCAGGAGGTGACCGATAAATGCAATAGGGGTTTAAATTTTTTATTTGGGGTGTGAGAGGAACTTGTGATGGAAAGGAAAAGACATAGAGATGGAATATGCAAGTAAGAAGTAAAATGAGGGAGTGTATTTCTAGTTTACTATTGTATTTTGTATTATATTGATGAAGTGATGAATATGCTCATATATTGCAATAATTACCTGGTTCTGAAGGTACATATTCGCTTCCAGATTTATCATCCTCCACTTCCACATTATTAAAATTAACCACATCTTCATTCTTTTCAACTTTAGGAACTTTTACTTTCTCACTCACTTTACAACAATTACTTTTTCTCTTGCGTTTCTTATTCAAATGCTTCTGTTGCTTGCGTGAGATTTCATCAGCAATATGCTTTGATTTCTTGCTCACCTCCAACGTTCTTTTATAAACCTGCCTCTTTTTCAACTCTTCTTGATTCTTTATGTACAAATTTATATCAAGACTAAGTCCAGCAGTGGCTGTTTTTGTTTCATTATCTGATAATTGCCCATCCTCCTTTTCATCAGCACTTTTCTTGCTAAATGTCTTCAGTTCATGCAGGGCTTCTTGTTCGAGTACTTCCTGTTGTTTACCCCATACTTTTATACCTGTGAGCTGTTGTAGCTCATTTATATCATCATTCTAAAATTACAATAAAACAATCTAACAATCACTTGATTATTAAAAGATTATAAAAGCGATACAATAGTTCGAAACATCATTATCATGCTATCTACACACAGACTCTCTAAAGACTTCAGAACTGACCAACATCACCCAGTTATTATTAAGTGCAACAATTTATGCAACATCTAACAATATATTTATGGGCTATAGGTAACTCGCCTTTATAAAATTGAGCCATACAGCAGTGATTCTCAAAGTGGGGGTCATGAAAAATATTTGGGATAAGTCACCTTTATAGAACTGAGCCATAGAGCAGTGATTCTCAAAGTGGGGGTCATGAAAAATAATTGGGATAGCTCACCTTTATAGAACTGAGCCATAGAGCAGTAATTCTCAAAGTGAGGATCATGAAAAATATTTGGGGTAACTCACCTATATAGAAGTGAGCCATAGAGCAGTGATTCTCAAAATGGGGGTCATGAAAAATACTTGGGGTAACTCACCGTTATAGAACTGAGCCATAGAACAGTGTTTCTCAAAGTGGGGGTCATGAAAAATAATTGGGATAGCTCACCTTTATAGAACTGAGCCATAGAGCAATGATTCTCAAAGTGAGGGTCATAAAAAATATTTGGGGTAACTCACCTATATAGAAATGAGCTATAGAGAAGTGATTCTCAAAGTGAGGATCATGAAAAATATTTGAGGTAACTCACCTTTATAGAACTGAGCCATAGAAAAGTGATTCTCAAAGTGGTGGTCATGAAAAATATTTGGAGTAACTCGCCTATATAGAAATGAGCCATAGAGCAGTGATTCTCAAAGTGGGGGTCATGAAAAATATTTGGGGTAACTCACCTATATAGAACTGAGCCATAGAGCAGTGATTCTCAAAGTGAGGGTCATAAAAAATATTTGGGGTAACTCACCTATATAGAAATGAGCTATAGAGCAGTGATTCTCAAAGTGAGGGTCATGAAAAATATTTGAGGTAACTCACCTTTATAGAACTGAGCCATAGAAAAGTGATTCTCAAAGTGGGGGTCATGAAAAATATTTGGAGTAACTCGCCTTTATAGAACTGAGCCATAGAGCAGTGATTCTCAAAGGGGGGGTCATGTAAAATATTTGGGATAACTCGCCTATATAGAACTGAGTCATAGAGCAGTGATTCTCAAAGGGGGGCTGAGGAAAAATATTTGAGGGGTCACAGAGAACATTTATTACAGATCATTTGGATGTTTGTGTATGTTTTTCTACACAAACCCATTCTTCAGAGGGAGTTTGAAATTTTTAAGTGCAAAAGGAGGTGGCAGAGCAACAAGTTTGAGACATAAACAACCCATAGATGCCAAAGTCTCTAGAAATATTACAGCACCAACTTTTGGTTTGAGAAATACTGCCATAAAGTATCAGAAAGCCATGTGAAGTTTTCTTGTACTCGGAAGAAATTAAGTGAACTTGAAACACATGCAAGAGTTTGCTGTGCTTAGCTAATCAGGCACAGAGCAAGCATATTATAGTTATGAACAATTTTAACAGCAATATACATATATAATCAATCTTCATTTGGCTATCGAACCATTTATGGATCGTTCCACTGTTAAGCCAATACATTATTTGAATATACAACATTTTTATACCTTGCAACTACAGTCTACCTCTAATTATAGTAACCAGGGATGTATTATACACTCAGACTGATAAATATATATTTATTTATTTATTAGTTTGAGATTATACACCTTAAAACTAATAAACATTTATTTTCTCTTATAGTTTGACATCTGTTTTTAGGTTAGATTTAGTATTTACTCACGTTCGTCCGAATGAAAGGTTGATTTGGTGGAGTGTTTGATGAGGATGAAGCGATGGAGTCCATACTATTGGCACTTTGTATGTTTTCACTAATTATATTTGTTTTAACAAAGTATTTCCTAATTATGTTTACACTAAATTATTGACAACACTAAACACAACACGACGACTGGCGGCGAACTTAATGAAACTAAGTGGGGAAAGTTGCAGACAGGTTACGCCACTTGTTGCAATATATAAATAATACAACATCTTGTGCAACATTACATAATACATATTGTACAGTGTATATTTAGGGCATTGAAGATAATCCCAACAAACCGTTGCAAGAAAACGATAGAGCAGCAGAGGATGACCTTAAATCTTGAACCACTCGATAGATGGCGCTAGTATATGAAAATATTATTTTATGGGTTGGATTGTTTTCTTATGACACTTTCTGGTTGGCAGTACCTTTTCAACACTCCATTTTCTGTACCCGCTTGGCGTTTGACACGTTTTGGTGTTTCATCTTGGCTATTTCCACCCGTTTGGAAATCGACTTCGTTGCATAATCACTCGTTCTCAAAACTCTAAAGCTGTGTTCACCGTTAGTTCGTCAACATTTATGTGTCATCTTCTGATTGGCTGGCTACAGGTGGCAAGTTTGTTGTAAACAAGCGTCATCGCGAGCGTTAGTTGTCGTACCAGGCACACGACGCGGCTCTATTTTCCCCCGAAAATGGCCGCCCTGCACAACTTTTCATGGCGCCGTACACATTGATTGCCATATTTTTGGTTGCAGAAAGGCCCCAACACGGTAAGTTATACTAAAACACGGGGAATTTTGTGGGGATTCTAGCCATACATGATTTGTATTGCGTCCGTGCTTGTTGAGAAATGCAACACAAAATGTTCACGTATTGGAATTAATAGACATTGGAAGATTCTGGAAATATAAAATAAATGAGAATTAGGGAGAGCAGCTGAATATTATTCACCAACACAGCAGTTGTAAAAAGGTTAGTGCTGTTATGTTCTGTAACAATTCATACGTTTTCTACGAATAGATGTAATATTTGTAATTTAGAGTGAGTCAATAAGGCACCTTACACAGTCAATAATACTGTCAATCCTAGTACTGTCAATATTTGCTTCAATCCTCCTTTTATATTTATCAAGTAATCTATTATCCGGATAAACATCAGCATTCTCTTCATTCCATCATTACTATACATTACACTATAAGTAAAACTGGCAATATTTTAGAATAATGAACATTTTAAACAAGTTATCGTACAGTAATACTGTCATCATTCTAAAATATTGACAGTATTACTGACCGTGTAAGTACCTTAATGACCTGGTTTGTTGATAAATAAAGGCACTTTACACGGTCAATAATACTGTCAATATTTTAGAATAATGACAGTATTACTGTACGATAACATGGTTTTCTAAAATATGGACAGTATGTCTGATAGTGTAAGGTATAGAAATGATGGAATGAAGAGAATACTACTACTAAGTTTATCCGGATAATTGATTACTTGATAAATATAGAAGAAGGATTGAGGCAAATACTAACAGCCCTTGGAATGACAGTTTTATTGACCGTGTAAGGTTGTTCAGTCAGTTAGAAACAAGTGTGAAGTCACCAGCGGCCGCTAGATGTCGTACTTGGTACGAACCACGCGACTGTACACTGTAAGATGGCCGCCCGATCCCCACAACTTTAAACGCGCTGCATATTTTTTGATCAATATTGTTGCACAAACAACTGCCCCGGTGAGTTATTTATGTTAAAATTACGGGGATTTTATGAACACTCTGGTGATGTATGAGTTGTATTGCGATCGTGCATGGCTAATCCGGGTGTTGCAAAACAAAAGCTGTATGTATGACACATTGAAAATTGAAAGATTCTGGTAATATACAAATGTAACACAGCTGTTTAGTTGGTATTCGCGTTATATAATATAACAGGACGTTACAGGTAAGTAACAATATATTTTCTCTCATCTAAACGAATGTCTAGGCTTAGATACTTGCTTGTAATTAGTTCTGGATAGTTCTGGATAGTTCTGGATAGTTCTGGATAGTTCTGGATAGTTCTGGATAGTTCTGGATAGTTTTGGATAGCTCTGGATAGTTCTGAATATTTCTGGATAGTTCTGGATAGTTCTGGATAGTTCTGGATAGTTGGCGGCTGGAGGATAGCATAGCTACAGACACATCGGCCTCAAAATGGGCCCATTGTGAAACCTCCCTTTACTCATTCGTCCCACCAGTCAATTTTGCGTGCGAGCTGCAAAACCCTGGCGGGTGAGGAGTTACCAATGCTGGTCATATTAGGCCAGCACTCCCCTAGTATTAGATGCCTAGTGTTTACTAGAGCTGGACAGAGGCAGAGGTTTCTAGTTCTTCATTGCACCCTCTACATAACGGGTTGTCCACCAGACCCAGCGTGTGTAGGTGTTTATTTAGCCGGCAGTGGCCAGTTAGGATGTTGGTCTTGGAATTTACCACAGGCCTTAAGTTTTTATGACCTGCCAACTTTTTTGCAACTTAAACGGAGCAAATTTACATTACTGAGACTATGCCCTTAAATTTTTTCTTATTGGATTCATATTTCTTGCATACTGTAAGTGTTACTGGAGGAACTTGAAGTATTATACGCCAGATACTCATAAGGGAATTAGTAAGATGTGACATCGAGGCAATGTTATAGAATGACAGCACTTCTGTAAGCCAGCTATACGGAACCGTGGATTGAAGTATTTGGGTATAATAAATACTTCAATCATCGGCGGTACGGAGTCGAATTCTTGTAAACTACCCAGGCAACTGATAGATTTTTCTGTCTTAACTATGCTTGGTTAGCTAGAAATTCAATCACAGGTTCTCGGCTAGTAACCGATTTTTTCTGACAACCATTTTGTTCCCATGATATGTTATTTTCGAGATGTTTAGCTATTTTAGTTGTTAAAATCACTGTAAGTAGCTTATACAGGGTCTCTAAAGTATGGAATAAATTCATTCAAACCTGTATTCAGGAATGTTGCAAAAATTGCCCAGACACATCGATTTTTGATTCACAAGGGTGCTATAAAAAAAATTGGGTTGTCATTTGAAAATATTGTCGATGATGTCATTGCTCATTCAAAAATGTTCGAAAAAATTGACATTTTCATTAAAAGTTGTCAATTTAAAATCAAAAATCGACTTGTCCGAGCAAAAAAAAACCTTTATTTCGAATATCAGCTCAACCCTTCCCTTTTACATAAATTCCAACCAAAAAAAAACAACACTTTCACAGAAAGAAATAAAAAAGAAACCAAAAAAAAAATACTAATTAACATAAAATATATCATTTTTCTAACCACTAAAATAAACCCCCTCTGCCCTCGCCAATTTTCTTTCCCACGTCAGTCCCCTGCAGATTTTCACGCCTTTCCCATCCTCTCCTAACCATTCGTTCAGCCTTCTGCACTCTCCAGCCCACTTTGCTTTCACTCCCTCACATTCTCTGCTAAGGTGCCACCATGTGTCACTCCCCTTCCTACACAGCGCACACGCGGTGTACTCCTGCCCCATCCACACTTTTCTTCCTCGCTCTTCTGACCCACACCTCGCTCTTGCCATGCATACTTTGTCCTCTCTGCTCCACTCTCCCCTGGCTAAGTAGCTCGGGAGTTTCCCCTGTACTTGCTACTCTACGTAGCCCGGGTTGTATGAGCTCTCAGCCATTCTCACTTGCCTTTCTTGCCACTCAATATCCCTCAATCTCTCCCTTATCTCAGTTCCTAGGCTACCCCTTTCTCTCAGCTTTTCCTCTACCCACACTTCAGACATACCCACTCTTTCATACATCCTTTCTCTATCTCCTTCCTCCGTCTACTCTCTGTTCTACTCTTACACCTCATCCACACTCCCGTACCAGTCGTTCCTCGCCCAAATCCTGCAATATTTCCTCATACTTCACAACCCTCACACACGACTCCCACCACAAGTATGTGGAGACAAGTCGTATGAGTACATACGACTTGTCTCCTGCAACAGCACTGCCCTCGGTGTCGACCTTTCGAGCCCTAGCAGATTCTTCAGGAACCAACTTTGCTCCCTTTCTATTACCTCCCATTCACGCAATCCCCACACTACTTGTCCGAGCAAATTTGCAAAATTCTTAAATAAAGATTTTATCGAATTTTTTCCATACTTTAGGGACATAGTTTAAGCCACTTACAGTGATTTTAACAACTAAAATCGCTAAACACTGAAAATAACATAATACCATGGGAACAAAATAATTGTAAGAGAAAATCGGTTGCTAGTCGAGAAATTATTGCAATGAACTCTTCGACAATTTTTTGCAAAATTCTTAAATAAAGGTTTTATCGAATTTATTGCATACTTTAGGGACACCCTCTATACTGTTGGTAGACACGTTATTATTGGTCTCTAGTTCTGAGGTTGCTTACTATCACCTTTTTTTTAGATCATGTATGTGATTCCTTTTTAATACTATTACTATGATGCCTATTTAAGAAACTTACGTAACTAGCAAAACTCTGAGAGTAATATCTATTAGTTTAATCCGGTGAAATCCTCCCATTAACCTCGCCTGTAACAAGGTAGCAGTGCTCAATTAGACTTTTATTCCATTTGAATCCATAAAGCTTGCACACGGCGCAACAATGAAATTTTATGGGGCTGCATAAAGGGGAACGGTAACGTGCGGATTCTAAGAGCACGCCAGGCTCTCTTGGGGGCGCGAGAAAAACTCGCATTGTCTGCATCAAATGGCAAAATAAATATACATGGCGAATGTGCCGGGCAGAGATCTAATGCTGCTGATGTTCCCCCGGATTTGCGAGAATGGAACGAATGGACAGGAAAGGGAACAGAAGCGTTTTATATAAATTCAAATTCATTGCGATTTACTGAAATGGTAAAAGATGGTATACTATTAATTTTGATTTGGTGTAGAGATATTTTTATTTTGGCTATAGCAACATCTATTATATATATATATATATATATATATATATATATAATAATAAAATAAATTTATTTCCAAACGAAAAGAAAAATACAGTTAATAATTTATAATTGTAATTATGATAATAATAAAGATAAATAAACTAGTTTTAGTTTCCCAAGGAAATTACAGTTTATGGACACCAAAGCATGTGAAATTAGCTGTAGATATATATCATATATCAAATCTAAATTAGTCATCGTCAGCCATTTTTGAATAGAATAGAATACATTCCTGTAACTACCATTTGTGGGTTACATCTACATCTATAGCTAATTTCACATACTCCGAGCCCTGATGAAGTAGCTATGTTAGCTACGAAATATTGGCAAGAAGGAAGTAAAGTGTACTTCAAGTAAAATCGAGTTTTATTGCTGCACTACCTTAATAAGCTAGAAACATAGTTTTCTATTTTGAATTATATATATATATATATATATATATATATATATATATATATATATATATGTATATATATAATATATATATATATATATATATATATATATATGTATATATATATAATATATATATATATATATATATATATATATATATATATATATATATATATATACAATAATCGGACCTAGCGGTTTCTGGATTTTTTTGCCATTTAATATTGATACAGGACGCCTTGCAAACCATAATTCAGCAGTCCGAGATGAAAATATATGAAATTTAGTTGAAGGGGATCCTACACTTAGCACAAACATCAATTGCCGAGCAAGTAGGTACATGAAACGGCACTGTATGGAAATCATTGAATAATGAAGATCGCCAACGCAAAAGCAAATTGAATGTATAATCAATATCTACAATGAGTATACCGATGACTTATTTTGAAGGACTAACTTTACAACACTTTGAATTTGTTTTAGCATTTGTTCCATATTTCAAGCATTCCTACATCTGCTTCAAGAAGAATACACCTTTTAAATCAAAATGTTAATATAACATCTATATCTATAAAGAATATATTGATTATTTGGCAGATTTTAAAATTAGAAGCATGTAAAAGCAGTAGTTATGGTTGAGTTGATGATTTAGAATTCGTGGAATATTTTAAATCTTCTTTAATCTGTTTTAAGGTGAGTACACTAATTATATATAATCAAAATGCACGTAGATTCTATATGCCTTGGTATATCACTCTCCGGTGGACAAACGTCTCCGGCTATAGCGGCTGTTGCGCTACCAACTGAACCACGGAGGGTGGTAGTAATTTTTTTTCAAGCCGAATACAATATATTATTATTATATATTCCTTATAATCAAGTTTTAATAATATGTTTTTATTAATTATTGAATATTAAATAATAGTGGAAAATAACCAGCGAATTATTGCACTGTTTATTAGAAGAAGAAGAAATATTTATTGTAATATACATACATACAAGATATACATACATGTACAAGAGGCCATCGACCGTGGTCTTTCAGCCCAAGTTTTTTAGATGAATATTATTTCGTATGAAATAGTATTATTATTATTATTATCGTTTACTGAGGTAATGCAATCCGAATTCAGCGATATACCACAATAATATTAAATTACAAATAGTTTGCGGGTTCGTATTCAAGCTCACTGTGTACACGAGGACGGCTTTGTATCAAATTTACAATGGAGGCAGCGTGGAAAGCTCCTTAATTACAATCGGAGAAGTGGCAAAAAAGCCGCGGCGGGCAAACAAAGCCATGCGGAAGTGCTTGGTGCTTCTACTGAAACGGCATTTGAATTTTATGAGAGATTTTATGTGTAAGACCACGCGAACTTTGCCATCTGTTTGTTAGATAATTAAAATATTTGGTGTGGGCCTATCACTACTTTTCCAACAAATTATGTTAAATCACAAATTTGTTTTTATTTTTCGAATAGAAAAGTGTGGTTGTCGCGAATAAATTAAATCGCTAATTTTCTCCACGTTTCATTACATTTCTAGTAGAAATAGACTATTTTTGGAAACCCTTCTCTCTTTTTGTTTTACATATATAAAGGTCGTTTTAGACAAGACAATTTCTTAGCTCAAAAGTTGTTCAAGAAAAGATTTCATATATCCTCCTCCCATACAATTTGTACTTGACAAATAGAACGAGTTATATTTTTCCATTCGATCTACCATCCAATTCTCCAATATTTCAAATAATTTGCTGTGTGATACGAGACAATTTAGATTGTCTCGCATCTTGACTAACTTTGTAGTCAAGAAATTGTCTTGTCTAAAACGACCTTTAAAACAGATAGCACTGCGAGTAAATTAAAAATAAGAAATCCAGAAAATAATTTTTCATAGGAATTGCATGATTTATTGAGAATCATGTATATACATTGCTCAATAGTTGATATGGATTCTTTTAATAACACACATTGATTATGGTGATATGAAATACCATTATACACAAGGATGATTTTTACTGATAAAAGTTAACCTGTTCCATTACTTTTATCAGTAAAAATCATTCTTATGTATAATGGTACTGGGACGTGTTTTTGCCTATCCTATAGTGCCTTTCGTTTATAACTCTGGGCTGGTGAGGGCTTATTGTTTCTTGTTCTATTTGCCGCTTCCGATGCGCATAATTCTACCTCGGCCTGCACGCCACGGGGGCGACTAGCAATCATCAACCATGCTAAACGAACGCGCCTTATTGCTCTCAAATTTAACACTGTATGCACTCTTATATTTATCTACATTTCTCACCCTAATAAGGAAATCTCGGTTATATAGTTTCAAATTTCGCAATGTACTGTTTTCTTTAATCGCCTTTAGTTGAGATAAATAAATAAGCGATTGGACTGCCTGTCTCAAAGTGGGGGCGAAATATATTTGGGTGTCGCAGAAAAGAAAATGATGTCTATGGTATACGTTTTATATAGTTTATTTGTCAAAAGTAGAATAAAAACTATTGGTAATATTCTAAATACAAACTACAAACTACCGATTGTCTGATAGCCATTTCTTTGTATTAAAATTAAATGTGATGTGGGTTTTCCTAATTTTATTATATATTATATATATATTATCAATTGCCTTTTACCTTTCGGTGTAGGCTATTACATTAACATTATTAAAATTATTATAGTTTACAATTACTGTTGTTTATACATTTGTAAATTCTTTCCACTCCTTTCTGTTCTTCGCCAGTTCTCTTGCTTGCTTGACTGTTTTTCCTTTCTTGATTATTATGTCCTCTATTATGTTGTCCCACTCTTTTCTTGGTCTACCTCTTCTTCTATTATTTTCAGTTCTTGCTTCCCAAACCTGTTTTGTTTGATTCTTTTTGTCCATCCTAATTAAATGACACCACCAGGGGTGTTTCTTTTCTATATACTTATCTACAGCTTCAATTCCCAGTTCTTCTCTGATGTCATCATTTCTTATTCTGTCTCTTCTCGTAACTTGTTTTACTCCTCTGAGATATTTCATTTCCATTGCCTATATTCTACGTTTGTCCCTCTTCGTTACCTTCCACGTCTCGCTTCCATATGTCAGTATAGGTCTATATATGCTTATATATATATATATATATATATATATATATATATATATATATATATATATAAGCATATATTTATTTTTGTCCTTCTGCTGATCTCTTTCTTGTTAATCAGTATATTGCTCAATGCGTGGTATGTTTTAGCTGTGTTGTTTATTCTGTTACTAAGTTCGCCTTCCATTTTTCCGTCTTCTGTCAGTGCTACTACCAGGTATTTGAATTCTTCTACTTGTTCTATTGTGTGTTGTTCTATCTTTATATTTATTTGTACTTTCCGGTTTCCTATTACCATCACTTTTGTTTTGTTATAGTTCATTTTCATGTTATACTTTTCTAGGTGTCTGTTCCATACACTAAGGTTGTGCTGCAGATTACCTTCATTTTCTGCTATCACCACGACATCATCAGCGAATGCTCCTTCCGATATTTTTACAACTTGCATGTTTTTGTACCCTATGTTTGCTTTTTTGGTTTCTGGTTTCATGCTCTTCATTATTTCATCCATGTATATGTTAAATAATGTAGGACTGAGCCCGCCTCCTTGTCTTAGTCCAGTGGTTGTCTGAAATGTTCTTGATGTTTGTCCCTTGTGTATTATTGCATTGGTATTGTTGTTGTATATGTTTTGTATTAATTCGACTGTCTTTCTTTCTACACCTCTCTCTTCCAGGATTTTCCATAATTTATTTCTTGGTATCATGTCGAATGCTTTTTCCAGGTCGATGAATCCTAGGTATGTGTTTTTATTATTTGCAATTATTTTTTCTGTGATTTGTTTTATCGTGAAAATGTTGTCCTGTGTGGATCTTCCTTTCCTAAAACCACATTGCGATTCTTCTAGCGTCTGCTCTATTTTGGCTAGTATTCTTTTGTTAATTGTTCTTTCTAAGATCTTCATACCTATGCTTATGAGTATTATGCCCCTATAGTTTGAACATTTTGTCTTATCGCCTTTCTTGTGTATCGGTACGATTAACGATACTTGCCAATCTTTGGGTATTTTATTCGTCCTACATATTTCGTTTATTAATTTTAGTAGTATTTCGTTACCTGCAGGTCCCATATGTTTAATCATTTCCGTTGTGATCTGGTCTTGTCCTGGTGATTTCCCTATTTTCATTTCCCTTATTATCTCTAGTATTTCTTTTCCATTGATCATCTCTATATCTTCTTCCGAGTCGTTCTGGTCTCTTGTCTTCTGTTCATTTCCACCATTTTGTGATAGTAAGTCTTCAAAATATTCTTTCCATCTTTCCAGTATTTTTTCGTTGTCCTTCAGCAATATTCCTTGATTGTCTTGTATATAATTTACTTCTTGTCCTTTTTCTTTTCTGTTTAGTTTTAGTGTTTTATAGAATAATTTTTGGTTTTCCTTTGCATTTTTCTCCATTGTCTCTCCGAACGTTTCCCATTCCCTGCTCTTTGCTATTCTGACCTTATCTTTTACTATTTTCCTCTTTAAACTGTATTCTTCGTAGTTTTTACTATTTTTGTCATTTAGGTATCTTTGCCATGCTTTTTTCTTTTCCTTTGTTTTCTCTCTTATGTCCTGCGACGACCATGCTGTCTGCTGCTTCTTGTTTGTGTTTTGCTTTGTTTTATTATATATGATTTTTATTTATATTTCATTTAACCTCTTTATGTTAAATTGTCTGTTGTTCCACTCTTGTCTTGGTCTACCTCTTCTTCTTTTATTTCCAGTTCTTGTTTCCCATACCTGTTTTGTTTGATTATTTTTGTCCATCCTAATTAAATGTCCCCACCAGTTTAGTTGTTTGTTTTCTGTATACTTTTCTATAGCTTCAATTCCCAATTCTTTTCTGATGTCATCATTTCTTATTATGTCTCTTCTCGTAACTTGTTTTACTCCTCTGAGATATTACATTTCCATTTCCTGTATTCTACTTTTGTTCCTCTTCGTTAGTTTCCACGTCTCGCTCCCATATGTCAGTATAGGTCTATATATGCTTTTGTATATATTTATTTTTGTCCTTCTGCTGATCTCTTTTTTGATAATCAGTATATTTCTCAATGCGTGGTATTTTTAACTATGTTGTATATTCTGTTACCTTCCATTTTTCCGTCTTCTGTCAGTGCTACTTCTATATGTGTAAATTGTGTTAAATTGTGTTAAATTGTGATAAATTGTGTTAAATTGTGTTAAATTGTGATAAATTGTGTTAAATTGTGATAAATTCTGTTAAATTGTGTTAAATTGTGTTAAATTGTGTTAAATTGTGTTAAATATATTTAATTAACGAGATGTATTATATTTGATTTAAAATAAAAACAATAAGAGTCTGTGTTTCCGGTTTAATGGTTTTCGAATCAAATATCGCAGGTTTAATTAGAACGCGCGGAGGCAAAGAGGAAGTGTCCTGCCTGCCTGTGGTCGACGTACAAACGGAATAAATCACCAGCACTGCGGCGGCTGAAATTTATTGGTGGCAATCGGGGTAACGGTTTGTTTCCACAGAGTCGATCATAATCCACCCGATGACAAACTGGCTTTAGATAATATATTGGTGGTATTGAAAAATTGTAATTTATGAACCTGCGATAAATCGCACACGGCCAGTCAAGAGAAATGTCTGCAGCGTTAAAGTTACGAAGGTAATATAATTTTGTTTTTGTTGTTGTTCTTGATGTTGACGAGCATTTTTTTTTTGAGGGATTATGCCAAATATAGGTACTTTTATTACTTCGTATTATGATTCCAATGCCAAATACAATAACGATTGATGAAGGTAACGTTTATACACAGATTTTCACATATCGACTGTGTAGCGTAGAGTAGAGTAATGCCCAATCTGTTTTTTTAACAAAAGGAGAAAACTGATTTCAACGACTTAACTAACTTTTACCTATTGTTAAGATTTGAGAGGGAGCCGCAGATTGACCCTAGTAGATTAGCTAAAAGGACTAATGTACAAGCGCCAATCTGCCCGGCTGTTTTGTTTATTAAATTCTTTAAATCAGTTTAAACAAATTATAAAAAAGCAGATTGGCCGTTATTGCACTACACAGTCGATATATGAAACAACAATCATAATTTTAAAGTACTATTTTGCTATTGATATTTGTATTTAATGGCATAACAAAACTAGTAAACTGAACAATATTTTATTTATTGATAAAATCAATAAAACTCAAACGATCTCAGGGTCCAATGATTCATAATTCATTAATCAGCATAACTCGTTATCTTATCAGATAAAAGGTTTGTGGACAAACACACGTTTTGATGTGAGTTGCAGTACATCCTCACGGTTTCCGCGATAGAAACTATTTAATAGAACACGCAAGTGCACTACTAGAAACGTATAATAATCTAGTGGGTTTTGTGATTTAAAGAACATTGTGTTTTCAATGTGTATAGAATGTATGCAACATCACATAAACCAGATGGTCGTGGGAGTGATGCTCATCCGAAAGGTAAATATTAAATGCTTATCTAGACATAACATAAAATAAGATACTAGTTCGGGCAAACTAATATGTCAAATCTTTTTTTGTTATAAATAATACTACCGTAAAACGAGGTTACTTTGCACCGCGTGGGGTAACTTTGCACCACCGTCCGAAAAAGATTCATCGTGGAGCTATATGTGTAGTTTCTAATTTAACTGCGCAACGTGTTAATCACAAGATGGAAGTGTCATCTGTAGATCTTGTGAGAGAGTGATTAGGAGATTTCTACATCAAAACCTAACTTTACGGGACTTGTTTATGACACCAATCTGTTGCAGTTTTGTTTAGTGTTGAAAAATTGCGTGTTCCACCGATTCGTGTGTAATACTATCAGATAAGTCACCATTTTAGTACCAGTTACACATCTTTGGCTATATATTTTGATAATTAGTTTATATTTAAAATCATCTGGTAAGTACTTGTTAACATTTTTAACACGTGGGGTAACTTTGCACCACAATATGGGGAGACTTTGCATCAACGTCAAACTGTGTTAAAACTGGTGAAACAATTTTTTTTTAATTCACAAAATATATAAAAGACAGAAGAAAGGCAATAGGATATATCAGAAAAGACAAAGCGAATCCAGCGGGATGATGACACTGATGATCCAGTATTGCAGGACTCTTCAGATGAAAAATATCCCAATTTTCAAACATACTCGGGGCAAATGGTAAAAGAAATGGAAAAGGAAGAAAAAGCTGCAATGATGGAAGGTACGAAATCTCTAGCAGATGCTCTTGGCATAATTGCCGCAAAGAGAGTTGTAGGAGAATACATGATTTTCAAATACGAAGGGGAATTGTTTTCTGGTAAAATAATATCATTGGAGTTGTAATTTCTTCTATGGTTAAATCTATCAAGTCGTGAAAATTGCCTGAAAATCCAGATGTTTCATACTATGATAGGGAGCATGTATTTGACAACATAAACCCCTCTACCATGGTAAATAGAAGAGGATTGTATCGAATTCCAGAAATGGAAAAGTTGGGTTGGCTGTAAATAATTAATTTGCAATGTGTCGTTTATGTTTTTTGAAGAAAAAATCAGTTCCATGAATAAATTTTGTGTGCTCTATTGATTTATGTTTTTAACTTCGCATCTTTCCTATATACAACGGAGTTTCGATCAAAATGATGTGGTGGTGCAAAGTATCCTACTCAAAGGGGTAACTTTGCACCAAATTTATATAATAAATATTGCATAATAAATTACTCACATTACATATATTTTATATTAAATAGCAACTAATAACACTAAAGAACAAAATGCAACAAGTCCCATATTTTTAACGCGCTTCAAAAAATATTTCTGTTCAATTAAAGACAAAAAACCTGAAAAATGGTGCAAAGTAACCTCATTTTACGGTATGCATGTAGTTTTGTTTATAGAAGAAAAAAATACAACAAATTGGAAAGTTTTACACAATACCGCATATATAATTGTTCACTCATCCACAACGCCGAAATAATACGAAATTTTGTCCTAGGTACAGGCCTGCATATTTAGATACAATTGTAGAAACTATGCAATTATATATATATATATATATATATATATATATATATATATATATATATATATATATATATATATATATAAATATATATTGTGAAACATATACGTTATAAATAGTTATTGATTTTTACAAACTGAAAATGATTGGTCTCGTTTGAATCAATTAGTGAGAACAAGCTTATATATATCTTGAAAATTGCTTGTATATTTATTTGTAAATTCCTTATTCAAATTTTATTGCAGCCTACAACATTGATAAATCTTCAATACATTTAGGAAAACTAATAGGCCATGGAAACTTCGGGGATGTATTCCGGGGTATTTACAAAGTGGGCGAATATTCGGATCAAGTAGTAGCCGTTAAAACCTGCCGTTTGGACTGCGATGAAGAAACAAAACGAAAGTTCCTGAATGAAGCATGTACGTATTCATCATCACAATGTAAACGACTTTAATTGCATACCTTAAATCTAAGGGTAGTGCTATAATTTCTACCCTAACGTTGATGGAGCAACTAGAACTCGCTTAGTAGTCCAGACGAATTAGCTTCACATAGCTTGAAAACTTAAAAAATCCGAGTTTATATTTTATTGTTGTCAGGAAGGCTCTCTAGGATGATAATATTGAAAATATAACTTGAAAGATGTGCTAAAGTGGCAAAAGTGCTAACAAATGTTCACTAAATATTATAATAAGTAATAGTAATAATAATAATAAATAAGCGGAGTATAAACAAGAGGTCTTTTGTTTATACTCCGCTTATGTGATTCCCAGTGTTTAATTGTGTAATTAGCCATTCTGCTTTTTACAAGAACGTCTGAACCTACAGAAAAGATTGTTCTTTATATTAAAAAAATTAAAATATTTCTATATAGTTTAATTACAAATGCTTGTTGTTTGATTACAGACACTTCACAATACTAAAACATGTGATTAGTTGGTCAATCATTTAGTCATTCTTCAAGCACACTTTAAATTGTATGGTTTTCATTTAGATCATTAAATATACGTAATTAAAATATTT
The DNA here is from genome assembly GCA_963942505.1 of Lordithon lunulatus. Taxonomy (NCBI): domain Eukaryota; kingdom Metazoa; phylum Arthropoda; class Insecta; order Coleoptera; family Staphylinidae; genus Lordithon; species Lordithon lunulatus. Next base: position 54,662,946 of record OZ012668.1, on the reverse strand, counting down.
CGATTTAGTTCAATTATAAGTGTAATTTGGTAACCAACAGTGTAAAATAATCAAAAATCAAATTATTATAAAAAAATACGATATACGTATCGAAATTGCGTATATTATGTTACTCAAATGCTTATCATAATATTCTCATCTCATATTATAATATTATCATATAATATATATATATATAATATATATATATATATAATATATATATATATATATATATATATATATATATATATATATATATATATATATATATATATATATATATATACCAACCTGACTATGCCCGTCCACTATTTCAAACGACTTGAACTATGCTTTACATTATTTTTCAGATATATCTTTTTAATTAGTCTTAAATTAATAATAATGACATTAATTTAATCATAGAAAATAACGGATACCAGTGTAGTGCATAGTTCAAGTCGTTTGAAATAGTGGACGGTCATAGTCAGGTTGGTAGGGAACGCCCGCCCACCCCACCTTTGTCCGCATAGTTTTTCCATAGGATAACACTGTGCTTGGAGTAGTTTAAATATTATAAAACGTCCGTATGCATGGAAAAAACTATCCGAGCGAAGGAGGGGTGGGCGGGTGTCCCCTACCAACCTGACTATGCCCGTCCACTGTTCCAAACGACTTGAACTATGCATTACATTATTTTTCACATATATCTTTTTAAATAGTCTTAAATTAATAAATGACATTAATTTAACTATAGAAAATAAAGGATACCTGTGCAGTGCATAGTTCAAGTCGTTTGAAATAGTAAACGGGCATAGTTTGGTTGGTAGGGACCATCCGGCCACCCCACCTTCGCTCGCATAGTTTTTTTTATGCATACAGACGTTTTATACCATTCCAAGCAGTGTTATCCTATGGAAAAACTATGCGGACAATGGTGGGGTGGGCGGGCGTCCCCTACCAACCTAACTATGCCAGTCAACTATTTCAAACGGCTTGAACTCTGCACTATACTGTTTTTCGCTCGCAAATTCCTATAAATAGAACCTTTATTGATCAGTTAAATTGATGGAATCAGTAAAAATTGCATAAAATAGTGTAGCGCTGCGTTCAAACTTGCTTGAAATATTGAAATGGATGGCTCGTATCAATAAAACTATACCCCTTTACTATTTTAAATGACTTGAACTCTGCACAACACTGCTATCATCAACGCTCTATGATTGAATTAATTTTATTTATTAATTTATGCCTAATTCGTAAAAAAAATGTGAGTAACAATGTAGGGTATAGTTCAAGTCGTTTGAAATAGTGAATGGGTGTAGTTAGATTGGTAGTGATTAATATTGTCATCTCATATCATAATATTCTCATCTCATATTGTAATATGGCACGTTACAATACGAAATAATATCTATAACAACAGTATTTATGTTCAGGGTGAAAGTGAAGTGATTTTACATTATCCCTAATGATTTTTTTTCACAGTTTTTTTTATTTATGTATTATATAGCCGAATAAATAATGAAAATCCAATACCCTTACTTTCGCTGAGTGTTGCGGTTTTCATGAAAATTTAGGTATAATTAATAAATTACATTCATTGATTTTCCCGAAGCTACTTAAAATGTATCTATAATTAATCCACCTCATTGTTAATTCCATGAAATTTTCCGTAGACGTAATGTTGCGTTTCAACCACGACCACATCATCCAGCTAATTGGCGTGTGTCGGAATTTTCCCGCGTGGCTCGTACTCGAATTGGCACAGCACGGCGAGCTGGGGCTCTATTTGCAACGCAACAAATCGCATCTGCGGCTCGGGGACTTGTTACTATACGCCCGGCAGATATCAAACGCACTGGCCTATCTAGAGGCCAAGAGGTTCGTGCACAGGGACGTCGCCGCGAGGAACGTGCTCGTCGCCGAGAGGTCGCACGTAAAACTCGCTGATTTCGGCATGTCGCGTTACATTGGGGAGGAGAGTGCTTATTTTAAGGCAACCGTTGGGAAATTGCCTATCAAGTGGATGAGTCCCGAAAGTATCAACTATAGAATATATACTGCTGCTAGTGATGTTTGGATGTATGGTATGTACCGATATTGAATCCTTTTTGTAGTATAAAGTCGTATTTTATCACAACCTAATCTAATCTGCTCTTAAAATTTACATCCAGCCCTGCTTCTGCTATTTCGATTTCTTCACCTACTCTACCACCTCCACATTTATTTAACGTTTACCATATTCCACTCCTTCGCCTGCTCCGGCGTTATCCTTCAATTTCTCTTTTTTAATCTATCGTCATCATGCACGTCCGCTCGCGGTATGAAAGGATCGCGCTCTTCTGACTCTCACAATATGTTGAGTCAAATATAGCTCGTATAAAATGGCTTTTTTTATTGTAATGTGTAAAACCATAAATTAAGTATTTTCTAATTACATGACAAAGAAAATACTATATAATAAATAAATAAAACGAATTTTTCTTTGATTTTTATCACTTGTTTATTACTGTTTGCGAATATTTTCGGCTACGTTCTAACCATTTTCAAGCTAGTCATTAAATTAGCTTGATAATGGCTTTTCACTATCGCTATAATAGTGTATACTATTTTATGATACCTCTGTAGGTGTATGTATATGGGAGATTTTATCGTTTGGCGAAAAGCCTTTCACTGGGATGAGAAACGACTTTCTTATAATGCAAATCGAAAACGGAAAACGACTCAAAAGGCCCACAATTTGTCCGGATCAATTATATAGTTTGATGCACAGATGTTGGAACTACGAACCAAAACTTAGGCCTGGTTTTAAGGAAATTGAAAGTAGCATTAAGTATGTATTGACGGAGTTATTAAAGCCATAATAATTAATGAAAGATGGTTATTACATATTGTAGAGATGTGCAACGGAATTTACTACTAGGATTAATAGAGCAGGATGATATTTTCGAAGACACTCCTCCACCGAAACCGCCACGAAATCAATACAGTTGTAAGTAATAATAATAATAATATAATAATAATATAATAATAATATAATAATAATATAATAATAATATAATAATAATATAATAATAATATAATAATAATATAATAATAATATAATAATAATATAATAATAATATAATAATAATATAATAATAATAAAATAATAATATAATAATAATATAAAAATTGACAAAAAGATTTATGGAACGATGCAGAAAGCAGTCCTCTTGGCTACCAGCAACATAATGCGTTAAGCATTAAACACAATAGTCTAAAGTCACTTATGCTTTGCTTAACACAAGCCGGCATATGTACTAATTAATTACCTTACCGTGGTTACGTGAAAAAAATAAAATAATAATAATAATATAATAATAATAATTTATTGCTGTTTACACACTTGTATGTGTATTTACAGAGGTCAAAAACATATGCAGTGAAATATTTACGAGAAACATGGTATTTAGTATAATACAAGTACAAGTATCTATCTATCGAATAAAAAATATTAAAACTATCAGGATATATCTCTTTTCTTATATAGTTTTTATCCAATCATTTGAATCGATTTGATAGTTATTGTACTAATGTTTACAAGTAATCGGAATGAGTTTTATAATATACTACTGAAATTTCAGTCAAATTCTAAAATTTCTCTATATGTATATTGTTGGTTTTTCAATATGCCTAGTCACTTACTAAAAGATTGGATATAGTATGTATGGTTCAAAGAAGAAATTTTTATTCAAGAAATAAAATCATGCTATGTTTACTTTGTTAGATGTTTCATCCCCATCATATGCATCGCATCATCGCCGCGTTGATTACCCGTCGCGTAACATTTTCCAATACCCGTCGCCCTCGTGCGATGATGATACAATAGATGGGGGAAATGCGAATATTGCCCTGAGACATCCGGTGCGGCACTTATCGCGGAATGGAAACGTAAAATATGCAAACGCAAGAGATTCGCCAGGACTACAGAGGTCATCATTGCCAGTAGCGTATTCAAGTACGTATATGAGATAGCGCGGGGCGCAGCTAATGCAGCATAAACTGTGGGGATTTCAAAGTTTCAGGGCAACACGTAGCGGGCCAGAATATGGTTATGAGACGACCCACTCAGCTCAGCGGGGAGTTTAAGAGGACACCGAATATTACGGTATTAATTTATACAATAAAATATCGTGTTGTCTGCTTTATTTCAGCTAACTACAGCCACAATTTGAGTCGGAGCAGTAGCAGTTAGATATTATGTGATGAAATTATTATCTAAATTGAAAACAACTTTTTTTAAATGAACCGTTTTGGAATAAATCTTCAAGTAGATACATATATATGTAACGAATAATATCAATAGCAAAGAGTTAAGCAGCGAGTTATATTATAAGTCCTGCTTATAACGGTTTTATTCGTGTTCAGAGATCATCTTCGATGTATGGAAATGTATTCCTGGAAACGGCGGAGTTGGACGAGTCTGAGAATATTGAACAAGTTTTACAAAGGCAAAAGCAGCAATGCGATGAGGATGCGAAGTGGCTGCAGGAGGTGGAATCTAATTTTGTAAGTGGTTATTTATATTACTCTGATGCAACAATCTTATTTGGTGAAATCATGGACATAATAGACGGCAGGCTAAGAAATACTAAAGTCCTTTTTATCACCTCTAACTATTGCTCAACTCAATTAATAAAAATCAGTTGAGCTTTATCGCCTATTGGTTAGTAATATCTACGTTAATATAAAGAATGATGGAAATGACAATGATGTTTTGCGTCTTTTCTTGGCCTCTCTTCTTCTTTTATTTCCAGTTCTTGCTTCCCATACCTGTTTTGTTTGATTGTGTTCGTCCATCCTAATTAAATGTCCCCACCAGTTTAGTTGTTTCTTTTCTATATACTTTTCTATAGCTTCAATTCCCAATTCTTCTCTGATGTCATCATTTCTTATTCTTCTCTTCTCGTAACTTGTTTTACTCTTCTGAGATATTTAATTTCCTTTGCCTGTATTCTACTGTTGTCCCTCTTCGTTAGATTCCACGTCTATATTATATATATATATATATATATATATATATATATATATATATATATTGCAATAGTGCAATTGCAAAAAGTTAAATAATTAACGAAAAACATGACTTTCTACTAATTTTAATCGAGTAACAATTGTAATTTTTTATATGTTGTATGTTTCAAAATTCACAAAGAAATCATTTAATAAAACATGTTTACATAAATTTGTAGAAGTATTACTGTATGTATTGGCAACAATTGTTGTTGATTTCAAGTTGATTCAACAACAACAACTCGATTTATACTGATTTTAGTCGAGTAACAATTGTAATTTTTTATAACTTGTATGTTTAAAAATTCATAAAAAAATCGTTTAATAAAACATGTTTACATAAATTTGTACAAGTGTTACTGTATGTATTGGCAACAATTGTTGTTGATTTCAAGTTGCTTCAACAACCACAACTCGATTTATACTGATTTTAGTCGAGTAACAATTGTAACTTTTTATAACTTGTATGTTTAAAAATTCATAAAAAAATCATTTAATAAAACATGTTTACATAAATTTGAACAAGTATTACTGTATGTATTGGCAACAATTGTTGTTGATTTCAAGTTGATTCAACAGCAACAACTCGATTTATACTGATTTTAGTCGAGTAACAATTGTAACTTTTTATAACTTATATGTTTAAAAATTCATAAAAAAATCATTTAATAAAACATGTTTACATAAATTTGTAGACGCGTTACTGTATGTATAGGCAACAATTGCGGTTGATTTAAAGTTGATTTAACAACAACAACTCGATTTATACTGATTTTAGTCGAGTAACAATTGTAACTTTATATAACTTGTATGTTTAAAAAATCATAAAAAAATCATTTAATAAAACATGTGTACATAAATTTGTACAAGTATTACTGTATGTATTGGCAACAACTGTTGTTGATTTCAAGTTGTTTCAACAACAACAACTCGATTTATACTGATTTTAGCCGAGTAACAATTGTATTTTTTTATAACTTGTATGTTTAAAAATTCATAAAAAAATCATTTAATAAAACATGTTTACATAAATTCGTACAAGTATTACTGTATGTATTGGCAACAATTGTTGTTGTTTTCAAGTTGATTCAACAACAACAACTCGATTTATACTGATTTTAGTCGAGTAACAATTGTAACTTTATTAACTTGTATGTTTAAAAATTCATAAAAAAATTATTTAATAAACATGTTTACATAAATTTGTACAAGTATTACTGTATGTATTGGCAACAATTGTTGTTGATTTCGAGTTGATTCAACAACAGCAACTCGATTTATACTGATTTTAGTCGAGTAACAATTGTAACTTTTTATAACTTGTATGTTTAAAAATTCATAAAAAAATCATTTAATAAAACATGTTTACATAAATTTGTACACGCGTTACTGTATGTATTGGCAACAATTGTTGTTGATTTCAAGTTGATTCAACAACAACCACTCGATTTATACTGATTTTAGTCAAGTAACAATTGTAATTTTTTATAACTTGTATGTTTAAAATTCATAAAAAAATCATTTAATAAAACATGTTGACATAAATTTGTACAAGTATTACTGTTTGTATTGGCAGCAATTGTTGTTGATTTCAAGTTGATTCAACAACAACAACTCGATTTATACTGATTTTAATCGAGTAACAATTGTAATTTTATATAACTTGTATGTTTAAAAATTCATAAAAAAATCATTTAATAAAACATGTTTACATAAATTTGTACAAGTATTACTGTATGTATTGGCAACAATTGTTGTTGATTTCGAGTTGATTCAACAACAACAACTCGATTTATACTGATTTTAGTCGAGTAACAATTGTAACTTTATTAACTTGTATGTTTAAAAATTCATAAAAAAATCATTTAATAAATCATGTTTACATAAATTTGTACACGTGTTACTGTATGTATTGGCAACAATTGTTGTTGATTTCAAGTTGATTCAACAACAACAACTCGATTTATACTGATTTTAGTCGAGTAACAATTGTAACTTTATATAACTTGTATGTTTAAAAATTCATAAAAAAATCATTTAATAAAATATGTTTACATAAATTTGTACACGTGTTACTGTATGTATTGGCAACAATTGTTGTTGATTTCAAGTTGATTCAACAACAACTACTCGATTTATACTGATTTTAGTCGAGTAACAATTGTAATTTTTTATAACTTGTATGTTTAAAATTCATAAAAAAATCATTTAATAAAACATGTTTACATAAATTAGTACAAGTGTTACTGTATGTATTGGCAACAATTGTAGTTGATTTCAAGTTAATTCAACAACAAAAACTCGATTTATACTGATTTTAGTCGAGTAACAATTGTAACTTTATATAACTTGTATGTTTAAAAATTCATAAAAAATTCATTTAATAAAACATGTTTATATAAATTTGTACACGTGTTACTGTATGTATTGGCAACAATTGTTGTTGATTTCAAGTTGATTCAACAACAACAACTCGATTTATACTGATTTTAGTCGAGTTACAATTGTAACTTTATATAACTTGTATGTTTAAAAATTCATAAAAAAATCATTTAATAATACATGTTTACATAAATTTGTACAAGTATTACTGTATGCATTGGCAACAATTGTTGTTGATTTCAAGTTGATTCAACAACAACAACTCGATTTATACTGATTTTAGTCGAGTAACAATTGTAACTTTATATAACTTGTATGTTTAAAAATTCATAAAAAAATCATTTAATAAAACATGTTTACATACATTTGTACAAGTGTTACTGTATGTATTGGCAACAATTGTTGTTGATTTCAAGTTGATTCAACAACAACAACTCGATTTATACTGATTTTAGTCGAGTAACAATTGTAACTTTTTATAACTTGTATGTTTAAAAATTCATAAAAAATTCATTTAATAAAACATGTTTACATAAATTTGTACAAGTGTTACTGTATGTATTGGCAACAATTGTTGTTGATTTCAAGTTGATTCAACAACAACAACTCGATTTATACTGATTTTAGTCGAGTAACAATTGTAACTTTTTATAACTTGTATGTTTAAAAATTTATAAAAAATTCATTTAATAAAACATATTTTTATAAAATTGTACAAGTGTTACTGTATGCATTGGCAACAATTGTTCTTGATTTCAAGTTGATGTAAAAACGATAACTCGATTTATACTGATTTTACTGAGTATCAATTGTAACTTTTTATAACTTGTATGTTTAAAAATTCGTAAAAAAATAATTTAATAAAACATGTTTAGCAGCAAGAAAATTGACAGCGGTTAGGAAAGAGTGGATAAGATTCTACAAACAATGAGGATAAGGAAAACCCGAAACAAATCAACCTCGATCTTTCTTAATCGTTTCCTCGTGAGTTGTCGAGGTTGATTGTTTCGGGGTTTCCTTATCCTCATTGTTTGTAGAATAGAACATATTTCGATTTTCCTGTGCTCATTTTAGGAATTTTTAAAATATATGTTTCCTATAATACCTTATGAATTTGCGTTATTATAATTATTTTATTTCAATGTTATCTAAATAAAAATTCAGTGGTAGAAAGGCCTTCTGCCAATAGCTTTAACCCTTAATCAGGCGCACTGGGGTATAGCGAACCTCATCGCGATATTTTGTGGCATCAGTTCGTAACCCTGCTGGGTTGGCACGTAGCACCTCTTTTAACCTTTTATTGACATGTTTACTTAAAGAATTTATCTACTTCGATCATACTCAATTATCCATTATGAACAGTTTTGCGAAAACCTAAAACTTGTGCAATTTGGGGTACTGGGATAATGTACTGATAATAATGTGTTCCAAAATTGGTAAAAACCAATTTTTTCTTTGTATATATATATTTTTATATTTATAAAATAATAACAATTCTTAGAAATATTTCTAAATTCAATCACAATATTTTAAGAAATATATTATACAATAGCCGAATTTGTATGTTCTTGTTGTTGTTGTTTTTGTTGCTGTTGTTGTTGTAGGATGTTAAATATTTTCTCTACTTTTTTTTGTAGAAGCGAATGAGTATGGGATAAGTAATTAGTCGACGGATACAAATACGGTTTTGTTCGTTAGTGTAACTGCGAATAGAACTGCAAATGAGGGGCTGTGTTTGAATAGCATAATGTAATAATGCGTAAAGTTTTACGTGGCAATTCCGCACCGATTCTAACAACCCTAATACATCTTCTTCATCCCCGGCAGCGTACGACCGACGACGACGACGTGAAGACAGCACCATATTTCCAATGTTAAAGAGGGAAATCCGGAGTTTAACGTGATATGAAAATGCAGGATAATGTAATATATCTTCATTTCCGGTGGTAAGTTATGTTGTCTTTGATGCTAATATATGAATTTATAATATAATATGTACATTTTCACTCTAAAATGTAATTGTAAAGATTATTTATGTTTAAAATTAGTAACTTAATTTAATTGTATCAGTTATACTATTCACAGTTTAAAAGGATGGAAAAGAAATTAAGTTAAATGAATTTATGATGGTACCACAAACAAAAATGAATATTAAGAAAGAAAGGTGAAAATATTTTTCATCCAGAGATAGAGACAGTTTTATTTATGTTTACCTAAGGCCCTAACTTACCTAAAATCTTATTCCCAAAAAAATATACCTAGTACTTTTAAAACTTTTCAAAAATTCTATTTATCATACAGTACTACTAAATTAACTTAAAAATCTTATTCCCAAAAGAATATACGTAGTACTTTTAAAACTTTTCAAAAATTCTATTTATCATACAGTACTACTAATTTATATACGGTAATTAATGATCATGTTTATAATATGTGTCCGGTTTCAGGAAGTTTCATGTACTACAAATAGTTATTATACATATTACATATATACATACATTATATATATATATATATATATATATATATATATATATATATAAATATACAATATGTATAGTAAATATTCCTGATAAGTGTATTCGTCGTAATTTTTGCACAGTAAACAATATTATGGTAAATAACTCTCTGAATTTATAATATATATTTTTGTTAATAATATATTATAAAATAATAATGAATTTTATTTCATCATAAAGCCACTTTTACATCTATTTTACCACAGTTTTTTCTAAGAATCCTAATACTTCATATATATAAATACGTCCTACTTTTAATGTTATCTTGTGAAACCGGTCATGCGAGGCGCAATTCAATGTCTTGAGCTTCTATGCATAAATTTGATAATAATAGATACCACAAAGACGTCAATCGAACAAGTGGTTGAAACCCACAATTTCCATGCGGACATGCCGTCTCCATGGCGACGCAACAGACGCGTTGACTGAATCATCACCACATACTCCAACATACTCTCCGCAAGATGAGACGTGGTGCATCAAGGTTTGCCGGTAAGAATATTAAACGAAACCTTGACGATTGTAATAGGGAATTTTCATCAACGCGTGACAAATTCTCGCACGTAAAATGGATTTACTGAAATAAATGGTGTTCATTGTAAAACGAACTCGACAAGTTCTCAATGTGCTTAGTATTTAAACATTAATTTATTTTTGCCTGATAATACATTGATATTTTAAATTCTCTATACATTTATATATATATATATATATATATATATATATATATATATATATATATATAACAAATAATTTATTTGTGTATATATCAAATGTAAATTAGTTCATCGTCACCCATTTTTTTAAATAATAATTTCCTGTAAATACCATTTGTACGCTGCATCTACATCTATAGCTAATTTACACTTTACTCCGAGCCCTGATGAAGTAGCTATGTAAGCTACGAAATATTGGCAAAAGGAAATAAAGTGTACTTCAAGTAAAGTAGCGTTTTATTGCTGCACTACCCTAATAAACTAGAAATATTATATATATATATATATATATATATATATATATATATATATATATATATATATATATATATATATATATATATATATATATATATATATATATATATATATAAAATAAATATATATAAATGCTTACAGATATTTTTAATACCTTTGTGAATAATATGCCTATATGAGTAGGATAACATCTAACAGCGGGCACCTAAACCATGCGAAAATATGCATTGTGCCATATATGGTTCCATATGAGGAAAGGGGTTAATAGTTTACCCGGCGCATGCACCAGTATATTATACGTTACCTTTAAAAAATCGTCTAGCTTATTTTTGGCTGCCTTAGTGTTTTCTAAAATTATATAATCCTTGTATAACTTTATTTATATATTTATATATATATATTTTTATATATATATATATATAAATATATATATATAATTTAAATTGGACTTATAGTGCTATAGGATTCATGAATTTTCTTGTATATAATTTTACTTATTATCATTTCAACAAAATCTCTATTAAATTTGCATCCATACTCCTACTATTCATCCCCTAAAAGTGATTTGGCACTCGAAAGCCCATCTTAACCCCGTCTCAGTTGCCATTATTACCCGCAATTCATTGTCTGTTGGAGAAGCCAGGGCGCCACCAAGTGCCTCCTCGTCGTCGTCGTCGCCATGCATCCCGCTATGGGGGTGCAAGCTCTCTCAAACGCATGCGGCGTACGCACGTTCTTCCGCGAACCTTCGACGGCAGTATCGTGTCCGATCGCGGCCGGTGCGGTGAGACGGACTACTTTCCGGAAAGTTTTTCACCTGTTACACAATGCAAACCAACGTGCACATTGACACGAAAAACTACAAGACCTCGCCGGCGCACCGCATCAAGGGCGGCGGACCGTACACGCAACGGCAGCTAGAGGTGAACTTACATACATAAAAATGCAATTTATTTATTTTCTGGCTTGCACCTTAGGGGTGTTTAATTATGCGGAGGTATTTGCGGTAATTAAAGCGCGCGCTCAATTTTGCATGCTGGTTGGGAGGGTGGTTATTGTGCGGCTGGAACAATTTAGGGCTTTGGGTTTATGTCGGTCTCGTGCACAGTTATTGCAAAATGCCGCGCTTAAGTGCAGAAATATTGCAGATGTTTACGTGCAATAGACGGGGTTAATGATAAGGTTCACCTACGGCACTATATAGCTATACTGGACCGAACAAAGGATAGTAATAATAAGTTTATTACTAGTGATATTTTCATTTATAATATAAAACTAATAAAATCATGCTATCCAACTAAAATTACTGGCATATTCTATGTGGAATAATCACAGAGAATATAGATTTTGATGACAATATGCTACATCTATCAATCTAAATTTCTCAACAACAAAAATTAGTGATTCATTTAAAATTTTAATTTTCCACTCTTGTTGGGGCACCTTTATATTTGATTATATTACCTCAATATTTTGTTATAGTTTGTAATTTTATATCTATACTAAATTTTTAATTATTATATTTATATTTAATGACTTTTGACTTATGTAAGTGATAAGTCATAAAATATAAACATAATGATTAAAACTTTAGTGCAGATGTATTACAAACTGTAATAAAATATTGAGGTAATATGATCAAATATAAAGTTCGAATTCCTATCAGAGATATTACGCACAGGAAAACAAGTCTTATAGTGGCTTCCACACACAGAAAAACATGGTGTTGGCGGACCACCTTTAAGAAGGACTGAATACCTTAAACGTCACGCAAGAGTAGCTGGAGGAGAATGGCTGAAGATCGTTTGCAATAGAGGCCTATATCAATCAGTGGACAGACACAGACTGATAATGATTAGTTTATCTAAAATTATCCAAATAAAAGTTATCGGTATGAATTGGACTAAATATTAATTTTCCATGATGTCAACAGTGGGAGATATTTGCATTAAAATTTCCTATATTTATTTAGAATTTTAAACAAAACATGGTGGAATTACCGCTGAGCATAAAAATGTTTGCTGAGGAAATACGGTGCTAACAGACAAAATTAAATTAAAGATTTTATGCTTTGCGAAGGATAACCCCATTGTTTGACTGAAAACTATAGCCCCTAGCTTTGTTGTGTCAGTTTTTATCATTCGCACAGCCGCAAAGGAATAAAAATACGTTATAAATGTGAAAACCACAAAAATCGTTTTAAATATGACATGAATATAAATAGTTATGGCCGTATTCATAAACGTATGTTTAAAATAGATCTTTAAATTTTGACTGAACTGATTTTAGCATTATGTCACCGATTGAAAATCCATATCCGGCAAAAATGGACTGTTCAACTAATATACTCAACAAACAAAAGAATATTTTAATTGTCTTTAACAATCACTAATTGGAATCCTGAAAAGTGCTGGGGTAGTCAACGTTTTAATAATAATAATAATAATAATAAATTGATATAATTTACATTTATATCAATTCCATTTTCATTCGTTACATAAATTGACGAGTATATGAGAATATTATTTACATTTCTCTGCATGCATGCATGTACACGTTTATTTAGATTCCGATATCATGCTCGCATGGTTTCAGAATCAGGATACAGAAAATCCAATTGCGCCCCAATAAAGTAGCATGGTATACGACGAGAAATAAATTCCGGATCGCCGCGTTCTCGTAAAATTGGGGTGTAAGATAAAGTTTTATCCACATGTGTGTTGGTAAAATAACAATATTTGTAATTTATTTGTGCGCTATTGGGAAGTTTGTAAGTAGTTTTAAGTAACGTTAAGCTAATCCCGTTTAATTACGTTAGTTAGCTAGTTCTAAAACTAGGTAGAAGTAATTTTGAACATTATTTTGGTGATGAGATTGAATTCAGTGTAATAATATTTATTTGCTAGTGTTATATACCGAAAAACGGTAAGTTATTTTGAAACTTTCTAACTGCTTTGTAAATTTTATGTTATTCGATTTGTAGATTCGGACGATATACAATTTAAGAATACTAGGTGAATTTCCCGTTGTTCGGCGGGGTATGATGAGTCAATTTTCAAATAAAAACTTTAAAAAAAACCTCTGAAAATATTTCCAAACGAGAATTTTGAAGGAAAACGAACTCAACTGGAATCATTCAGGAGAACTAGTCAGAAACAGGATTAGGGTTAAAAGTAAAATAAAATGAATCGGTGATCAGATTGTCAAATTCGAGGTTAACAAAGAATGTGTGGAATACAAACAACTTGTTTTCTTGTTTGTATTCCACACATTCTTCATTAACCTCGCATTTGACAATCTGATCACTTATATAAGTGTGAATCCACGTTTAGCAATCTACATATCTAGATTTCGATTTTATTAGATCTCATCAGTGTAGCTCAGCTAGTGAGTATGAATTCACACAATATCTTGAGTGATTATATACAAAAATTATACAATTAACCCTCTAGGCCTGATGTCATGAGCATGTTGACGGCTATTACCATATGGTGTGCATTGCTAATTGATGTGGTGCCGCCAGATGGCGTTTAACTTTCCTCCTAGGGGGTTAATTGTATAGTCTGATCACTGATTTATCTTATTTTCCTTTTTCACCTTGTCCTATTTTTGGCTAAGTAGACTGAAACGAAAATGAAACGACGGAATAGGGAGAATTTTGTAGAAAAAGGAACTTAACTATAAATATTGCTGATGAACTAGCAAAATATAGGACTAGGTGGAAAAAGGAAAGAAAAATAATCAGAATAGCAAATTACAAGTTAAAGAAGAAAGTGTGAAAAGGTGGAATACAAACAGGAAACAAAAGGTAGACTGAGATGAAAATACAACGATGAAATAGGGTGAGTTTTCAAGGGAAAAAGAACTTGGAATATTACTGGAGAACTAGATAGGACAAGGTGGAAAAAGGAAAGAAAATAATTAAAGGATCAGAATGCCAAATTACGAGTTAAGTAAGAAAGTGTGAAAAGGTGGAATACAAACAGGAAACAAAAGGTAGACTGAGATAAAAATACAACGATGAAATAGGGAGAGTTTTCAAGGGAAAAAGAACTTGGAATATTACTGGAGAACTAGATAGGACAAGGTGGAAAAAGAAAAGAAAATAATTAAAGCATTAGAATGCCAAATTACGAGTTAAAGAAGAAAGTGTGAAAAGGGGGAATACAAACAGGAAACTAAAGGTAGACTGAGATGAAAATACAACGATGAAATAGGGAGAGTTTTCAAGGGAAAACGAACTTGGAATATTACTGGAGAACTAGATAGAACCAGGTGGAAAAAGGAAAGAAAATAATTAAAGGATCAGAATGCCAAATTACGAGTTAAAGAAGAAAGTGTGAAAAGGGGGAATACAAACAGGAAACAAAAGGTAGACTGAGATGAAAATACAACGATGAAATAGGGAGAGTTTTCAAGAGAAAAAGAACTTGGAATATTACTGGAGAGCTAGATAGGACCAGGTGGAAAAAGGAAAGAAAATAATTAAAGGGTCAGAATTCCAAATTACGAGTTAGAGAAGAAAGTGTGAAAAGGGGGAATACAAACAGGAAACAAAAGGTAGACTTAGATGAAAATACAACGATGAAATAGGGAGAGTTTTCAAGAGAAAAATAAATTGGAATATTACTGGAGAACTAGCCAAATATAGCACAAGGTGGAAAAGGAAAATAAAATAATTGAATGGACAATCTATTACAAAAAAAATCAACCTTTATTAGGCTAACGAAATCATAATAGCGTGTATAAAGATAGTGTTTAGGGGTAAAGAATGTGGAAAACGTATAGAGTGAGTGAGGTGATTGTAGAAAATGTTAAATGAGTATAGGTGCTTTCGTTTTGCATGGTTTATCCTTTCTACTCGCCCTCGTGGCGTGCAGTATCGCTTAGGTCTTGCGGTCGTGCGCCGCCGGTTGTAAGGGCCGAGGTAGAATTATGCGCATCGGAAGCGGCAAATAGAACAAGAAACAATAAGCCCGTACCAGCCAAGAGTGATAAACGAAAGACACTTATATATGCAGAAAGGGTAAAGAGGGTCTACAGCGTTGAGATCATTATTAGTATACTTTGACAACTATCCACAACTACCTCCATAATAAAATTCATCCCATAACAATCCGAAATTCAATCTTCATATCACTTTCCAAAACGATTGTTTCGGAGTATATCCTGATCCCTCCATGATCCACAGCGCCCTGTCACATTTCCCCCCAAATGCCCTCTTAATTAACGACCGCCGCCAGCGGGCAGTATTAATTTCATAAAGGCCGGAAGTTAATATAAATTCTGGCGTCGCGATACAGGCATAGGGCGGACTCGCAAAATCGGGGGGCGGCGCAGCGGCAAAGCTTAAACTAATTGCTAATTATAGCAAGGGTCTCAGCCAGCGACATCACCTAATCCATTCGAATAGTCCACATTAATCCCGATTCGCGTAGCCGCCGCCCCCAGCCAGGCACGAAGCGAAGTTGTCAATTGCGTTATCGCCGGAACCCGGGATTCCGCTGATTGTGTTAGTACCCCCCATGCGAGAAGGCTGGCAGACACAAAAAATCTAACGCAACGAATTAAACGGAGATGGGAGAGTTGATACGCGGGCACACGTAATGCGTGGACAGGGTTATAAGGGATGATGGAACGTGAATAAGACTGTAATGGCTTTTTTTCACTACTAGTCTAAAAAGCACTATTATAGACTTTTTGAATCGTTTAGGACCCTTTTTTATAGTCATAATTAATAGATTAATTATTAACCTAGGTCAGGCTCTTTGGATACGTATGTGTGGCTCTTCAAAATACAATTAATGTACAATAAAAGAAAACCAGTCGAAAACTAAACTTTATCGTTTAGTTTTCGACTTTCTTTCAATATATACAAAATAAATATAAACAGTACATTTAGTTCTAGATGTACACATTTTAGTACATTTGAGTAACGATAGACAAAACAGAAAAGACAGAAGGAAAAATCAACCAGATTAATAATCAACCAGATTAATACATGATACAACTAACCTCTTAGGAGGAAAGTTAAACGCCATCTGGCGGCACCACATCAATTAGCAATGCACACCCATATGGTAATAACATGCTCATGCCATCAGGATCACCGGGTAGTGCCCTCTATGGAATAATATTCCAAAAGAGTGCTTGAGATATCAGCTCAAGGCCAATCTTATAAAACATATATAAGTGTGAATCCATCCCTTAGCAATTTACATATGTAGATTTCGATTTTATTAGATTTCATCAGTGTAGCTCAGCTAGTGAGGGTGAATTCACACAATATCTAGAGTGGTTATATATAAACATGATACTACTAACCCCCTAAGAGGAAAGTTAAACACCATCTGGCGACACCACATCAATTAGCAATGCACACCCATATGGTAATAACCGTCAACAAGCTCATGCCTGGGTGGATTCACACTTATATATGTTATCAGATTGGCTTTTTGCTGATATCTCAAGCACTTGGAATATTATTGCATAGAGGGCACTACCCAGTGATCCTGATGGCATGAGCATGTTGACGGTTATTACCATATGGGTGTGTATTGCTAATTGATGTGGTGCCGCGAGTTGGCGTTTAACTTTCCTCCTAGAGGGTTAGTTGTATCATGTTTGTATATAACCACTCGAGATATTGTGTGAATTTATCCTCACTAGCTGAGATCTAAGTAGATTGAAATCTAGATATGTAGATTGCTAAGGGGCGGATTAACACTTATATATGTTTCAAAGAATAATATATTTATATAACCCAGCTCAGTGGCCGAGTGGTTAGAGGCGTCGTCCGTCTCGTACTGAGCATTGGGGAGCTTGAGTCCCAGCGCATCACCTTTCACAGTTTATTCAGAGGCTTTCTCTGAAGTTAAGGTAAATACCGGGTGATTAAACTCCTCTGAGCTTCTCCCTTGACCGGCGGAAAAGCCTCACGGCTGATAGCCCTATAATGATAGAAGTTTTTTTCTTTTTATATTTATATAATAAGTTTCGTCCGTTTCTGAACTCTTTCATGCCACTCCTGGCATATGGGTCTCTTTCTCTGCCTGTAGTGCTGGATTTTATTTCATTTTATTTTTTCATTTCCAATATATTTTCTGAATGTTTGAGTATGTGTCTGATTTTTTATTTAACATCATTATTATCAACCCCTGTAATCTTTCATTAATATCACTGTAAAATAAAACCATTAATTACCTCCGCCCTAAATATTACATCACTCAATTGTCAGCAGACAAATTAACATTTAAAACCCCACGTGAATTTTAAATTAATTAAAACACCAAACTGTCTGACAGTGGAAGTATTAGGCAAACAGTGAGATAAAGAGAAACGCAATTTATTCATGCCACATAGTTTCCGTAACTTTGTTAACATCTTATTCATCTCTTGTGCTCATAAAGCGCGCTCATCATTCACAAAGTTATTACCCGCAAGCGTATTGCACTGCCATGTTAAATATTGTATGTGTGTGTGCGTGTTTGTATGTGGGTGAGTGGTTTCCCCTAAAGTCAAAGGGTAAATATTTGAGGTCGCGCGCGCGAGCACAACAGGTGGTCAAAGATTTAACTCATCCGAGCAATAATTAAGTTTTCAATGCTTTGCCACCGCAGGAAATTGCAGTTGCCGAATGGCTGCACTGAACAGAGATATATTTCAACAAATAACTTTTATGTGTTCGTTTTGTTGTATTTGAGTTTAGATCAGTGTTTCTCAAACATTTCGCTTCATTTACAAATTTCAAAGGATCTGCTGAGTACCCATCAGGGGATTATTTGAAAGTTTTCATCAGGGGATCCTTTGAAAGTTTTAAATGGAGCAAAATGTTTGAGAAACATTAGAAATCTATATTTCTAATGTTTCTCAAACATTTTGCCCCATTTCAAACTTCCAAAGGATCCCCCTGATGGGTACTCCAATTTGTAAATGCAGCAAAATGTTTGAGAAACACTGATCTAAACTTAGTACAACAAAACGAACACTACGGAGTTGAAACTGCGGAAAAAATGTTCATTATATTCACACTGTCTCACCGCTACAACGCAAAACGGTAGAAGTTAAAAATGTCTAGTCTTAATCTATAGGGCTGATCTCGATTTTTTTAAGTAACACACATGCACATACACTAAAACATTATGAAAGGATCACCGATGCTCGATAGTCTGTTACAAATTGTAACAAATGCAGTATCTACTAGTATTACCATGGTACTATATCAGTCTTGCCATTTTCGAGATCCTCCGATGACGAAGGAGCTCGAAAATGGCTAGAGCTTGGCCGAAACTAATTGCTACTGAGTGTAACTGAAGTGTGATAAAAAACAAAGTCAAAAATCATGTTATTTATCCTTTAAAATGAATTATAACCCCTAGTAGTAGACCCCATAACAATCCAATATTTAACTTAATGAAATTTTATATATATATATATATATATATATATATATATATATATATATATATATATATATATTACAGTCGCAAAACCCAGTAAGTATTTACTAACTTGGTTTTGTTACTGTAACTATACTATGAAATATATAACATAATTAACTAACAACAAGTTCACACAATAGTTTCTATCACCGAGCATATTTTATATCTGTTTTACTTACGATTGCAATTTGACTACCTCCAACATACCTCAAACAAATTAATGTTGACGTTGTTCCCGCCATCAGTAATTCAATCAACTGGGACGCAGTTCAATTATCGGATATCACAAACACTACACACAGAAACACAAAACACGATATTAATTCCATACTAATAGAAGCAACTACCTATCCGCTCGAATAGCCCATCAATCACTGATCCTATTCTACGCACAGCTCGCATCTTATCACATACAATAAAAAACTGGTATTCCCAGTATAAAATTGGAACATTTGTGTGTGAGCGAGAAAGGTAAATATAATTTGAAACAGTTTCCATCGGATTCGCATCGAGATGTAAATAAATCTTTGGGTGAGTTTTCAGTTGGTTACGTGTTTTTACCACACCCCTGAGATGAAAGTTTCAAGTTTAGTGACAGTCGCTGAGTTTGTGTATTAGCAGTTTAATTAATTGAGTAAAATTAGAGGTGAGATCGATAATTAATTAAAGTGATGTAATGTAGCAGTTAGTCACCGAGCTGAACTAAATTAAATGCCGGCTAGAAGATTTGAATATCACTAATCAATATAAATGATGCGCTGCTTCTCCCATTTAAAAAAAAAACTTAAGGAGCGTCCACACAATGACAGTCAGCCACGGATCAGCATTGCAAGTAGGCTTTTCTCAAAGACATTTACATTACACTGATTGTAATTTAAATGTCGTCGTAAACGTCTACTTACACATAAACGACCTAAATATTAGGGGAAATATCCCGCAACATACTAAAGAGCTATCTGATAATCAAACAGTGTAGACAGACGCTACAAAAAAAAAACGATATACAGGATGGAAATTAAGTAGCGAATAAATTCTATAAAAAAACATGAATGCTCATTCAAAAAAGGTCTAAAAAGTGACACTTTCATTAAACATTGGCGGTTTAAAACTAAAAATCGATGTGTCCGAACAATTTTAGGAAAAATCATAAAAAAAGGATTATGATTTTTTCTAAAATTGTCCTTTTTTTAGACCTTTTTTGAATGAGCATTCATGTTTTTTAGTGAATGGTTGTATTTTCACATTTATTCTGTTTCAAAATAAGATGCAAATTCAGAGCTTTCAGTTATAAATAAAGTCTGAACTGAGCAAACAGTATAATTCTGTGATTACTTCATATTAAAAACATTGTAACATAATCATAATCTAACATTTCATGTGTTTCAGTTAATTTTTGTATTTCTACATATATTATACTTCAAAATGAGATGCAAATTCCTTGTTTTCAGATACAAATAGTCCGAAATGAGCAAAATACAAGCAACAGTATAATACTGTAATTGCTTCATATTTAATTCATCATAACTATATTATAATCTAACATTTCATATTTATTTTGTATTTTCACATTTATTCCGCTTCAAAATAAGATGCAAATTCATTGCTTGCAGCTATAAATCAAATATGAACTGAGAACTGGCTTTTATTACAGTTTACATTATTAATTATAAACACATACACCGATGCAACTTAATCCAGACATACACATATATGCATGAAATGAATTTATGCGTACAGTTGCAAAATATGTGTAAATTTGTTGCAGCTACGTAAAGTAATTTCATGTATTTCAGTAAAATATATGCTCCCAACAATTTAGAGAGCAACATTCGAGTTTGCGAGCGCGTTAT
Source organism: Lordithon lunulatus (assembly GCA_963942505.1). Taxonomy (NCBI): domain Eukaryota; kingdom Metazoa; phylum Arthropoda; class Insecta; order Coleoptera; family Staphylinidae; genus Lordithon; species Lordithon lunulatus. The sequence continues at coordinate 54,641,761 of OZ012668.1, read as the reverse complement.
CGCCGCAAACGCGAACAAAATTCCATGCTAACTTTTATGTGGCTGCGACAAATCGTACATACTGTAAATAAAAACAAATGGGAATTTGCACAGTAAATAAATATTATATATGTGATGTACAACTCTATTAATTAAAATGGAAAATGCATAAAGGCAGCGTGGTGCGAAATTAAATGCACGCATGCAAATAGAGCTGGCAATATTTTCAATAAAAATATATGTTTGATACATCATAAAAAACAGTCCATGGAGCGAGTAAATAAATTTAACTATCCAGGGACATGGAAATAAAAAGCCAGATAGTAAAAGGCTTCATGAAATTTATGAAAATCTTTACAAACTTCTCGAAAAAAAAACTTTCTTTATATTTTTTTCTAATTTTTTTTTTAAATTTAATTTTATGATCATACATTGCTTGTCATATCTCAATTACATTACATTAACAAATTGCTTTTCCGCCGGCCAAAGGAGGAGTTAAATCTTCATAAATATACCTGTGAAAAACTGTGAAATATATATAATCTCTAATATAAACTGTTTCAAATTATATTTACCTTTCTCGCTCACACACAAATGTTCCAATTTTATACTGGCAATACCAGTTTTTTGTTGTATGTGATAAGAAGCGAGCTGCGCGTAGAATCGGATCAGTGATTGATGGGCTATTCGGGCGGACAGGTAGTTGCTTTTATTAGTATAGAATTTTCACCGTGTTTTGTGTCTCTGTGTGCAGTAGTGTTTGTGATATCCGATAATTGGACTGCGACCCGGTTGATTACTGATGGCGGGAACAATGTCAACATAAATGTGTTTGAGGTATGTTGGAGGTAGATAAATTGCAATCGTGAGTAAAACAGTATATAAAATGGTCGGCGTTAGAAACTATTGCGTGAACTTGAAGAGATTTACTTACCATCATGCTGCTGACTGAGAATATAGGAACATGTATTATTATATACTGTAAATTGTAAATTAAAAAACACGGTTTGAACGAATGCTCCACAATGCTCAGTACGAGACAAACAGTGCCTCAAACCACTATGCCACTGATCATAATGGCACCTTCCACGGTCAATAATACTGTCAATCCTAGCACTGTGAGTATTTGCTTGAATCCTGCTTCAGCATTTATCAAGTAATCAATTATCCCGATAAACGTCTGTATTCTCTTCATTACATCATTACTATACCTTACACGATAACTAATACTGTCAATATTTTAAAATAATGAAAATTTTAAACATGTTATCGTACAGCAATACTGTCATTATTCTATAATATTGACAGTATTATTGACCGTGTAATGTGCCTTATAGCGAACATTAAATTATACATTTATAAAGTGCTATATCTGTATGGTGCTTTTGTACGGAATGGAGGGCTGGACTTTAAAAGTAGCCACAAAGAATCTTTAACATATCGCGGACAGCAAAGAAAACGAATGAAGAGGTTTAAAACTGGCGAAAAGGGACATAGATTTAGTAACCACCATCTCGCAGGAAAATCTTTGCCATGTAATGCGTATTCAAAAATATTAATTACTACTGCTAATAATGGAAGGAAAGATCGATGTACAGGGGGTAGTGCTGGTAACTGACATTACTTATTGTTTAACGTGTATTCCGAATCATTGGAGTACATGTAGATGAAGATATCAAAAAATGGTATTACGCTGGCTATGCGGGTTGGGAAGTGAAGTATTTTTTAATTGGATTTTGTGTGGGTCAATTGTTAAAATATAAAATAATTATCTATAGATGCAAACATTTCTATTAAATTTAAATTAAAACGCAGTCAACTCAATTTATTTTATCGAATAAATTAATCAGAAACATGCCGCTTTGTAGTTATATTTGATGTGCTAAGGTTGTGACCTTATTGGAAGCATGTCTGTGATAAACGGGGTAAAATATATGACGTGGTGATGTTCGAGGACAATTTAAGGATGCCGATCACGCCCTTAACGCTATCATCCCCTGCATGAGCTGCGAGGAAAGAAGTTGTCGTGTGCTGGGGGGTAAACACATTTATGGGATTAGCGTCTCTATTGCGAGTTGAATACTTTTCAGAATTGGATCCATTTTTAAAGTTCAAGGGATTATCTGTGTTATCGGTTACTACATCGATAGAATTACTAGTACTACAGGTGAAATATTATAAAATCTATGTAACAATGTAACAATTAAATTTTAATATGGAAACAATAGTTAATTCTATTTATTTTGATTAAATTCTAGATGAAATCCCCGTCATCCGATAGGGTATGAGGAATTAATAATCTCGCCAACTATGCGATGTGAGGCGTATGACAACTATTTCTATACTTTTTTGAGACTGCTCTGCCTAATAAAAGTCTTTTAAATTAAATGGTTTTGGCGTCTACTATGTGGTAATTCATTTTCAATAAGGGTGATGAATAAAACTACTATGTTTTTTACCACTTGGTAACTGGTAACTGATGACTAGGAAAAACTTGATAATGCCTAGAGCTTAGGCGAAACTAGTTGTTTCAAACAATTAACCAAGTGGTAAAAACATAGTAGTTTTATTTATCTCCTCTTTTAAATTAATTTATTTATATTGAAGACGATTATAAGCAATGTAATTAATTTTTTTGCCAGTAATTTTCTTAATAACATTTAAAATATCTCAAAACCACTTACGAACAAGTAAAATGTGTATAAATAATGATTTTGAACTTATTATTTATTTATTTATTTATTTATTTCACATCCCAACAGAATATAACATTCCAATTACAGGGAAAGACATTTAAACTTAAACTATTTTATGTAAAAACTAAGTCATTCTTCTAAGAAGTAGGCTACGCATTTCGTTAATTATGGTGTTAAAAATATCCCGTTCTTTGTTTATTAAATTAAGTCCATGTTGCATATGATTCTGCAAGGAGTGCTGTTTCGAACAAGTTCGCAGAGTAATCAGCATATACGAGCGTACAGTCCCTATATAGGGTATATAGGGTAAATTACCCTATTTGGCCTAAAATTGAAGCCAGAAAAAATATCTGGACAGACACATATATTATTTATAATTTCGTATGTTAACAATGCATCAGTATTTCCTCTGATTGACTCTTGATAATTAAATTAGTTTCTTTGATAAATGTTATATATATATATATATATATATATATATATATATATATATATATCAATTGCCTTTTAACTTTCGGTGTAGGCTATTACATTAACATTATTAACATTATTATAGTTTACAATTACTGTTGTTTATACATTTGTAAATTCTTTCCACTCCTTTCTGTTCTTCGCCAGTTCTCTTGCTTGCTTGACTGTTTTTCCTTTCTTGATTATTATGTCCTCTATTATGTTGTCCCACTCTTTTCTTGGTCTACCTCTTCTTCTTTTATTTTCAGTTCTTGCTTCCCATACCTGTTTTGTTTGATTCTTTTTGTCCATCCTAATTAAATGACCCCACCAGTTTAGTTGTTTCTTTTCTATATACTTATCTACAGCTTCAATTCCCAGTTCTTCTCTGATGTCATCATTTCTTATTCTATCTCTTCTCGTAACTTGTTTTACTCCTCTGAGATATTTCATTTCCATTGCCTGTATTCTACTTTTGTCCCTCTTCGTTAGCTTCCACGTCTCGCTTCCATGTGTCAGTATAGGTCTATATATGCTTTTATATATATTTATTTTTGTCCTTCTGCTGATCTCTTTCTTGTTAATCAGTATATTGCTCAATGCGTGGTATGTTTTAGCTGTGTTGTTTATTCTGTTACTAAGTTCTCCTTCCATTTTTCCGTCTTCTGTCAGTGCTACTCCCAGGTATTTGAATTATTCTACTTGTTCTATTGTGTGTTGTTCTATCTTTATATTTATTTGTTCTTTCCGGTTTCCTATTACCATCACTTTTGTTTTTTTATAATTCATTTTCATGTTATACTTTTCTAGGTGTCTGTTCCATACACTAAGGTTGTGCTGCAGATTACCTTCATTTTCTGCTATCACTACTACATCATCAGCGAATGCTCCTTCCGATATTTTTACAACTTGCATGTTTTTGTACCCTATGTTTGCTTTTTTGGTATCTGGTTTCATGCTCTTCATTATTTCATCCATGTATATGTTAAATAATGTAGGACTGAGCCCGCCTCCTTCTCTTAGTCCAGTGGTTATCTGAAATGTCCTTGATGTTTGTCCCTTGTGTATTATTGCATTGGTGTTGTTGTTGTATATGTTTTGTATTAATTCGACTGTCTTTCTTTCTACACCTCTCTCTTCCAGGATTTTCCATAATTTATTTCTTGGTATCATGCCGAATGCTTTTTCCAGGTAGATGAATCCTAGGTATGTGTTTTTATTATTTGCAATTCTTTTTTCTGTGAATTGTTTTATCGTGAAAATGTTGTCCTGTGTGGATCTTCCTTTCCTAAATCCACATTGCGATTCTTCTAGCGTCTGCTCTATTTTTGCTAGTATTCTTTTGTTAATTGTTAATCTTCATACCTATGCTTATGAGTGTTATACCCCTATAGTTTGAACATTTTGTCTTATCGCGTTTCTTGTGTATCGGTACGATTAACGATACTTGCCAATCTCTGGGTATTTTATTCGTCCTCCATATTTCGTTTATTAATTTTAGTAGTATTTCATTACCTGCAGGTCCCATATGTTTAATCATTTCCGTTGTGATCTGGTCTTGTCCTGGTGATTTCCCTATTTTCATTTCCCTTATTATCTCTAGTATTTCTTTTCCATTGATCATCTCTATATCTGCTTCCGAGTCGTTCTGGTCTCTTGTCTTCTGTTCATTTCCACCATTTTGTGATAGTAAGTCTTCAAAATATTCTTTCCATCTTTCCAGTATTTTTTCGTTGTCCTTCAGCAATATTCCTTGATTGTCTTGTATATACTTTACTTCTTGTCCTTTTTCTTTTCTGTTTAGTTTTAGTGTTTTATAGAATAATTTTTGGTTTTCCTTTGCATTTTTCTCCATTGTCTCTCCGAACTTTTCCCATTCCCTGCCCTTTGCTATTCTGACCTTATCTTTTACTATTTTCTTCTTTAAACTGTATTCTTCGTAGTTTTTACTATTTTTGTCATTTAGGTATCTTTGCCATGCTTTTTTCTTTTCCTTTATTTTCTCTCTTATGTCCTGCGACCACCATGCTGTCTGCTGATTCTTGTTTGTGTTTTGCTTTGTCCCACATGTCTCTTTTGCTGTCTCCAGTATATTTTTCTTTAATTTATTCCACATTTCCTCTACTTCTTGTCTATAGTTGCCCTTTACTAATTTCTCCTCTATAGATTTTTGCTATTTCTTTTTCCCTTAGTTTGTATGTTCTTATCTTGTTGTAGTTTATTGCTATATTTGGTCTCTGCTTTTTTTTATCGCTATCTTAGTAGTCTTCCTTTATTTTCGTCTCTACTAGATAGTGATCACTTCCAATTTCGTAACTTCTCTTTACTCTTGTGTCTATTATTTTGCTCCTTTTCGCTTGTTCTGCTAGTACATAGTCTATTATAGATTTTTCGTTCCTGCTTATCACTTCCCTGGTGTATTTGTGTATGTCCTTGTGTTTGAATAGTGTATTCGTTATTACTAGATTATTCATTCTACAATAATCTAGCATTTTCTTACCATTTTCGTTGAGTACGCCTTCTGCATATCTTCCTCTCATCGCGTCATTATCTTTTACTTCGTTGCCAATTCTGCTGTTGACGTCTCCCGCCACGTACACTTCTCCTTTGGCTTTTTCTGTTGTTTCGTTGAGCTGCTCCCAGAATGTTTCTTTGTTGCACGCAGTATCATCTTCGTTTGGTCCATACACTGCTATGATAGTTTTATGGTAGCCGTTTCTTTGATCTCTAACTTCGATAGACAAAATCCTCTCCGTAATTGCATCCCATTTATATATATTCGATTTCAGTGTTTTATGCACTATACATCCTACCCCTGCTGCGGCTCTCCGATTGTTATCTACACCGCTATATATGAATATATGTTCCTTGTCCATTTTGTACTCTCCCTTCCCCTTCTTTCTTGTTTCTGTTACCACTAAGAAGTCTAGTTCAGCTTTCTCAAATTCTTCTTCCAGCTCTTTTTTCTTTCCATTTATACTGCTGATATTCCAAGTCCCAATTTTCCATAGTTTTCTTTTTTTTACTGTACTCTTTTCTTTGTTTCCATTTATTATGTGTTTGTTCTTCTTTCCTTTGTTCGTTGTCCCTTTCCTCGCTGTATTCTTTGTATTTTTGCTTCCGTCCGTTTTCTCTTTTGCTAGTAGTTTTTTGGATTGGTTACTTTCGCCCCATTATCTTTGGCTACGACTCCTTTCTTCTTTTTAACCCATATGTATATTTCATTGTCTACTATTATCTTTCTATATCCTATTTTTACGTGTTTTCCTTTTTCTTTTTCCAATTTTGCTATGTTTCTTATCTCTCTTTGTATTTTTCTCTCCTCTTCCGTTAGATCATCGTCTATATATATCGTTGTATTTCTCAGTTTATATTTTGCTTTCATTATTTTTTGTTTTTCTTCCCAGCTTGGGATTTCCACTATTATTATATTTCGTTCTGGGCCTGTGTTTATTTTTTGTATTTTGTTAACCCCTGTATCCACTTCCAGTTTCTCTTTGATGAGTGATCTTACCTCTTCTATGTTATCTATCTTGTCTAGACCTCTTATTGCTATGTTATTTTTTCTTCTTCTCTTCTCTTCAATTTCTGCTTTATTTTCTAGTTTTTCTATTCTGACTTCCAATGTTCTCTTTTCTTCTTTCCATGTTTCTTCCTTATTGTTCATTTCAGTCTTCATCTCTTTTATTTCCTGTTTTATTTGTGACATGTTTTCTTCCATCTTCCTCATTAGTTCTATAATCATTTGTTTTAGTTCTTCCATTTTATCTTTGTCAATGTTCGTTTCACCGTTGCAATTTTTTTCTGTTTCTTCTAATCTTCTTTGTGATGCTGGTGATCTCAGTATTTTTTTGTTTTTTCTAACGGTTTCTTTCTGATTTTGTATGTCTTTGTCCTCGCTATCCGTTTCTCTGCCTCTTTTATTTTTATTCATTGGCCCTGGCGCTATTTTTATTTGCTATTCTTGCCTTTGTTGTCGTCGCTATATGCCGCCCAATATACTCCTCACCTTTATCGGCGCCAGAGGTTATTTACCCCTCGTGCAAATAACCTCTACCCTCTATTTTATTTACTTTCACTTACCGCTCTTTCTCTCGACTTTTTAACTTTCCTTGTGTATCACTGTTTCTTGTCGCTGTTTTCACCTGTCTTGTATATTTCAACTCGATACGCCGCTATATTTCGGTAAAATATCAGAGCTGTCTATGCACCTGTCAACTGAAGTCAGGATAATGGAATGATAAATGTTACCTGTTTATTATAGACTGCACAGACGCCAACAGTTCGCAGAGTAATTAGCATATAAGAGCGTACTGTCCCTATATAGGGTATATAGAGTAAATTACCCTAGTTGGCCTAAAATTGAAGCCAGAAAAAATATCTGAACAGTCACATATATTATTTATAATTTTGTATGCTAACAATACATCAGTATTTGCTCTGATTGACTCTTGATAATTAAATTAATTTCTTTGATAAATGTTACCTGTTTATTATAGACAACACAGACGCCAACATTGTTTGGAACATTTCCGATGCAAATTGCAAACTTGATATTGCATTATTAAGTTGGAACGCTTTGTGTAACTCTAGATGTAACGCAATATTAATTATACTGAACAAGTTTTGTTTGAATATCAGTTATAATCACAACATAACAATAATAATACACTTATGTGGCCGTTGCAATAGATTTGTATAGGAAACTGCGTTCGTATGTTACACAACTAGTGGTATGTGACAGTTAAGTTAAGTTAGTTGTATATTTTAACTAGTTCAACTAACGTATAAGAATGTAAGCGAAAAGATATAAGATTAATAATAGATGGTACCAAATTGTAACATATCACATTTTTTTTACTATATTTTTTTAAATTTTTTATGATCATACATTGCTTGTCATATCTCAATTACATTACATTAACAAATTAATAGTTTCCTTCGCAGCGATTTCATAAATCGTTGAGTTGATCTGGAAAACCTGGTTTGAAGGATGTTGTTTGTTATGCTGGATTAGTTTTCCCTTCTTAATTTGTATGTTATTACTTCTTATTGTTTAATGCGTCGCCATTAAGTGTTTTTTAATGTTAATTTTAAATATCTGAACATTTTTTATGTTCCTTAAATATACTGGTAGCTTGTTGTACTCGCTTATTCCCAAATTAATGTTATTTTGTAGAGCAGAGGTTCGGCCTTATATTGTATCTATTTCACTTTTTCTTCTGGTTTCAAAGGTGTGTATATTTTTTCGTTTATTAAAGGTGATGCCTTTTAATAATTTTGTTGTCTATTTGCATTGTTAATATTATACTTTTAACTTTTACTGACGCTGTATTTTATGATATTATCTATCCTTCTCAATGCAATATGTTCATCGTTAGATAGCCGTTGTGTATTATTCGCATAGTGAAAAGCTTGCGGATCTATTGTTGTTCCAGCTGACTTAATTATCTTTAGGGACTGCCAATAGACCCCGATAGAATTACATACATAAACACTGAAATGCGTGAACCGGCCACACAAAACAACACCCGGCTTGATTTAGTGTATTCCCAATCTAATTTAAATATTTAATCACACTTGGGCACAAATCCGCTTTAATTCTGTCCCATATTCATGAACATCACTTTTCAACCGTGATACACACTTAAATACTATACATTACAGACTATAAATGAGTATTAAGTAAGTACTACTACTAAATATGGAGATAATGTCTATACATTTTGATATATCTACATGCACTTTAAGAGTAGTTACTATATATCTTTACTCTAATGCCAAAACCACGAATGTGCAAATTTTCGAGTTAAAATTATAATTTACTTTATAAAAACGTCCTGCATGAAAAAATACTATGAATGAAACCTTTTTGATTTGAAAAGTTCAATCACAAAATTTTCTATTGTAAAATAAGAAAGACACATTTTAAAATTCAGATTTCCAGTAAAAACGAGTTTGCACATTCGTGTGAGTGACGATATATTACAATTCTCTAACTGGCTATCAAATTTCAGGTCTTTCTGCCGATTTTAACAGTTATATTTGTTCTAATTTTGTTCAATATTGAAGCCATTAAAGCTATTTATGGCCATAAACAAATTAATTTATGTTTTTTTAAATCCATCTGTAAATCAGATTGATCCTTTGAGCTTTTGCATGTAGCTGTTTAGTCTTTTAGGCGACATTCGTCCCATATGGCACATATTATGTTATTTTTAAATATGAGTGACTATCTGCGAAGGGTATAGCTGGGTAGTTTCGTAGCTACACCCTTCGCAGATCGCACGCCAGTATAACAAGATTATTTTAAGCATACACACGTAATTCTCGACAAACTATAAATTCTTTAATTATAAAAAACGCAGGGTAATTCATAAAAACAAATAATTACATCGGCATAGACTAATATAAAGATATAGCGATATATTTTCTATAGCATGTTGTAATGTAAGATGAAATTGTTAGCGTACGGGTGTACTCGTCGTGTTTGCTAAAATACCTCCGATGCCTGTAAGCGGGGAAAGTAATCTTAATTTATAAAAGTTTGCGGTAACGCACTTTTGGAATAAAGTTTGTTAATCTTAAAACCGTTGCTGCCAGGAAAATGATGTCATTTTAATTATTAAAGTAGCTTCAGAATGTTAAAAATAATAATAAAAAAGACTGCACGGTGCTCGATAAGTGAAGTTTTTAATTTTGTTTTAACTTGATAAATAAAGTATGTAACTAAATTTGTAAATTTCAATTATTCATATAACCAAGGCTGAAAGACTACGGTCGATTGCCTCTTGTACATCTTGTACTCTTATATCTTGTATGTATGTTACAATAAATATATCTTCTTCTTCTCATATAACTAATCACATACTGTACATGTTTTGAATAAAAGATATGATTGGTTAAATTTAAGATGAATTTAATCTTAAATCTAACCAATCATGTCTTTTATTCAAAATATGTACAGTACGTGATTGTTCATATGATTAATTGAAACTAGAAACTTGTATAAGTTTCTTAACGTATCTAGAATAATTAAGTATGAATTACATTATAAATTCATACTTAATTATTCTTTTCTGTACGGAACTTGGGTCTATTAATCTATGGGTGGTGTGTTTGTCAATAGTTTAGGGTGGTTTCGTGTAATGGGGATATTTACAGTTTATAAAAACATAATAATACATAAGGATAAATAAAACGAGTTTTTACTTTTGTTTTTTATCACACTTCAGTTACACTTTGTCACTAGTTTCGGCTAAGCTCTAGCCATTTTCGAGCCCCTCCGATGAAAATGGCTAGAGCTTAGCCGAAACTAGTTGTAAAGTGTAACTGAAGTGTGATAAAAAACAAAGTAAAAAATCGTTTTATTTATCCTTTAAAATGAAGTAAAAGTAGACGCCTTAACAATCCAATATTTAATAATACATAGTTAATGACTAGTGTGATCGAAAGATCAAGGCAAACAAACCAAAAAATATAAATCACAACTTAATTATATCTCCCATAGGGGAATAAAGAAGAATTTACTAAACATCATTATATTTATATTTTCATTATACGGTATACATACATTCGTTATCTCCTTGTTTTTATGGCAACCCTCTGCAAACCGAATCAAATTCGTCCATAACATTCTATCTACGACATAAAATTCCGCCTTGTGTGGTTTGATCGATGCGTGCCTCAAGCGACTCATCCCGTTTGTAATACTAACGCAACATCCAACACTTTATTGTTTATTTTATTACCACAATATTTTTTTCCAAGAAATAAAAATTGTGGCATCGTAAATATCGTACAAGCTGGTGAAAGATGATAATAACTTTCAACACGCTTTGAACGTAGAAGTGTACACCATAATGCCGGTTTGAAATCTTGTTGCTAGAATATTCATATTATTAAAAAAAATATCATCCAAAACTGAACTATTTGTTGAAGCTGCGATAAAGCTTGGAGAGTGGAGATACAATACACAATACAATATATATATATATATATATATATATATATATATATATATATATATATATATATAAATATATATATATATATATATATATATATATATATATATATATATATATACTATATGAGAGCGAGTAGTATAGGTCTATATATGCTTTTGTATATATTTATTTTTGTCCTTCTGCTGATATCTTTTTGTTAATCAGTATATTGCTCAATGCGTGGTATGTTTTAATTGTGTTGTTTATTCTGTTGCTAAGTTCACCTTCCATTTTTTCGTCTTCTGCTAGTGTTACTCCTAGGTATTTAAATTGTTCTACTTGCTCTATTTTGTGTTCTTCTATCTTTATGTTTATTTGTTCTTTCCGGTTTCTTATTACCCTCACTTATGTTTTGTTATAATTCATTTTCATATTATAATTTTCTTGATGCCTATTCCATACACTCAGGTTATGCTGTAGATTAGCTTCATTTTCTGCTATCACTAAAATTTTACAAATTACAAATATAAATAGTTTACATTTTGCCCCCCAAACAAAAACAGTAATAATGAAAATTTTCCAATTTTCTTTCGGCATCAATTATACTGATATATTATACATATTGATCGGTAAGAAAATTTAACAAGAAATGTTGCATACTTTGTTTTATCAACCATCCAGTAAAATGTGAATAAGAGCGTAAAACTTAAACATATAAAAAAAATTATAATCTCCCCGACCCAAGCGTGATACTTTTTATTAAGAATTGTCATAGTGTTGTTAATATTGTGTAATTTTTTTAAAACAAAATTCTAAATGGAACATCAAAAATAATAATTTACGTTACAACATATTATACTACAACGGCTATAGAAATTTTTAAATAAAAACAGTATTTATGTATTATGGTCGGTAAGACTTGAACAAAAGATTCCTCAAAATTTGGATTTTATAGGTCACCCCAATTGGTCCGTATAGACAATACTGTCATTATTCTAAAATATTAGCATTATTGATCGTGTAAAGGTTGTTTTAGACAAGACATTTTTTTGACTCAAAAGTTAGTCAATATGCGAGACAATCTAAATTGTCTCGTATCATAAACATGTTTTATTAAATGATTTTTTTATGAATTTTTAAACATACAAGTTACAAAAATTTCAATTGTTACTCGACTAAAATCAGTATAAATCGAGTTGTTGTTATTGAATCAACTTAAAATCAACAAAAATTATTGCCAATATATACAGTAATACTTGCACAAATGTATGTCAACATGTTTTATTAAATGATTTTTTTATGAATTTTTAAACATACAAGTTATAAAATATTACAATTGTTACTCGACTAAATCAGTATAAATCGAGTTGCTGTGGTTGAATCAACTTGAAATCAACAACAATGGTTGCCAATACATACAGTAACACTTGTACAAATTTATGTAAACATTTTTTATTAAATGATTTTTTTATGAATTTTTAAACATACAAGTTATAAAAATTTCAATTGTTACTCGACTAAAATCAGTATAAATCGAGTTGTTGTTGTTGAATCAACTTGAAATCAACAACAATTGTTGCCAATGCATACCGTAACACTTGTACAGTTTTATGAAAACATGTTTTAGTAAATGAATTTTTTATAAATTTTTTAAACATACAAGTTATATAAAGTTACAATTGTTACTCGATTAAAATCAGTATAAATCGAGTTGTTGTTATTGAATCAACTTGAAATCGACAACAATTGTTGCCAATACATACAGTAACACGTGTACAAATTTATATAAACATTTTTTTGTAAAAATATCACCTCAAACCATAGGATGATTTCTCGGTTTTTCTCATGTCACGCTAAAACTAACGAAGGGAGATTGGGGGTAATGAGTTCTCGTATGACAGGCCACCCCCTGACACAACTAGAAATCATGTATTTTAAATATGCAAAAAGTTAATAATAAATATATATATATATATATATATATATATATATATATATATGTATATATATATATATATATATATATATATATATATATATATATGTATATATATATATATATATATATATATATATATATATATTAATATGATATGTTATAAAATTATTTGGAGAATTTATTACAATTTTTAGTCGTTTAAAAAAATCATAATAAATCAATAATATATAAATATATTATAAAATAATTATAATATTTTAATACAAATATCGTTGAAATCACTCTAACTTAATCATCAAGACTCGAATATTTCTGTAAAATCATCAGATTTTTCAAATGTTTCCGTAATGTGTATGAGTAACGTACGATAATACTCTAATTACATCACTTTTTTGTAATGTAATGAGTGTATTAAGTATATTAGCGTGTTATTATTATTTAGTTATGAATCTACTTTACTGAGCATGATGTATATTAGTGTTTGAAGAGCATCAAATATTTTATTAAAAAAATATCGATCACTAATAATAATGGATAGTATTATACGTTTATTCTATATTATTTAATGGGATATCCCACAATACATTATTAGACGTGACTTATCAATATCCTATAATGATGCACGTGGCGAGATTCACAATAGATGAGAAGCGCCAGTCCATTGTGGACGCTGCAAGATATCCCTTGATAAAGAACCGAGTATATATCATCGCTGAACGGTATCGGATTTACTTCCCCTATCTCTGTAATATTTTAAAAGCGTAAAATCACACACAGGGCACATTATTCTCGCTAGCTAAATGAATTTCAGTCTGTGCAGAATTTAAAATATAGTCATAAATATGTATGCCGGGTGCAATGCTGCACTATGTATCATATGAAGGGATAATTTTTATATACGTGTTGTCCTGATTTTTTACATAGAATTTTAAATATGTTTAATTGTGCGCACATTTATGTAGGACTTAATGGTGCAAACGCCAGGCATAATTGCATTTGAAAGAATATTTGTCACAAGAAAACCCACAATTCCGATTTTTTTGTTAGATTTTTTCCACCCTCTGGGTGTAGGCCTCCCTCACATATTTCCATTTGTCCTGACGTTGTGCCTCTTGGTACCAGTTCAGTCCTGCAGTTCAAGGATCATTAGCTAATCTGCCACAGAAATAATTTTTAATTTATTATATGATGCATGATTTTTTTTTTCATAAAAATGAATTATTATAGTATTATAGTCTCCATTTGTGGTCATCGTCCTCCATGTTATTCATTTGTATTGTTACGTATATTACCCTTTTGCATATAGATTTGAGCATTTTACGTTGTCCGTTAGTCGTCTGTGTATCAGTATGCCTACACCTCCTAGGCTGTTTTTTATCATTACTCTATACTATAACTAGCACTAACTATAACTGTCTAAATCAGATGATGCACAGTAAACAATGCCAATATGAGGTTTGAACTAACGCACCTCACTAGGTCAGTAGAGTCAAAATAGCAATTTAAATTATTTTGACATATTTTAATCTAGGATAAGATTAAAATATGTCAAAATCATGAAAATTGCTATTTTGACTCTACTGACCGTGACCGTGACGTGCGTTAGTTCAAACCTCATTAGGGCGAATTTTTGCGAATCACCTTTCATAGAAGTAATTCCCGCACCCAAATCATTGCGGGAAATGACTTGTCTTAGGACATGAGTACAAAAACAAAGTTACATATTGCTATGAAATGGAAAATTAATATTACATATTAAATATATAATATATAATATTATATAACAATACTTTATGGAACATCTAAGAAAATAATCACAGGTTATCGTTACCTCGTCTTTATACAACCGAGCCTAAATGTATCCAATGCAAAATTTAGACAGCAGCTATTTATGACACATTTCATTAAAATTTACCGTTTAGATTAAACAAATTACATTATTTATGTGAGATAAAATTGCTTAACTACTAAAATTTACATATTTAATAGAGACTAATAAAAGTGAATTATGACGCCATTACATTATAAATAATAACAAGGATCATTATTTAGCTAATCTGCCACATAAATATTTTTTAATTTATTGTATGAGGCATCATATTAATATCTTTTTTACATAACAATGATTTATTACTGTAAAATTATATCATTCAACATTTATTTACGCTATAGAATCATTTAAAATGTACGTAACTTTAAGTCTAGATTATATTTAGAAGTTAAATCAACTACATAATACAAATATTTAATAAAAGCTTGAGATCAGTCAGATCATAAATAATGAAGTAATGAAGGTATGAAATAACTACAGATTTATGCTTACAGAATATTAAAAAAAGGGTAACCGCGATGACATGTTTTAATAAGTTATTAGAAAAGGTAGCCATGCAAAATATTGAAGATTTAGGTTTTAAAATTTAATTTATATATATATATATATATATATATATATATATATATATAGTATGTTAAAATTTATTTTATCACTACAAACGTTTTAAGTGCAGAATGTTTCCAACCCCGCGTGTGTTCGTAATAAATAATTTCAGTTGTCTTATCATTGGGATGTATCTAATGGCTCTTTTCTGTTACAGGTACGTGAGGATTATTTTTATAGCCGACATTAGTTTCAGCGCATGTCTGTTATCTTTTCACTCAAGGAAACGCCATACACGGACGCAGTTTGAAACAGAGTAAGACAATTGTAAATTACAGGGAGAATCGTATATTACCTTACTTTAAAAGTATATCGTTATTAAAAACATATTTCTTATTCCAATGTTTAAAATTGTCGATAAAATGATGGATTTTATCTTGTGTTCATAACACAATAACAATAATTAATTCAAATCACATACTTGTGTGATTTGAATTATTTATTGTATTTCCATTCTTCATGTGCGTATTTTTGAAGGATATTATCTCCCAAATCACAGAGCATGGTATAATTTCTTATTGTATCATCTCTTCGCATTTTAATTAATTTCCAAAATGGACTATTGTTACGATATCATTTTTTCTACGATAACTAAATTATATTAAATAATTAAATTGTTCATTTTCTTTCATTAATTCAAAGAAAATTACATTGAATTGCAAATTACCATAGCCGACTAATATCATGTATATTGTCATACCATTCACTCTAACACAATTGTTGAAAAAGACAAGTTTTTCTACCGAAATAGTGGCTATCAATTCTCTACTCACATTTACCTTAAATGAATTTATAGACATTGACTTAAACTTATCTGGAAGATTGTTATAACGTTTATAAATCTGATAAGTGAAGGACCTTTGATAGAATACAGCTATAGTTATATTTATTATACGACCTAGTTCACTGATGGCACTATTTAATTCTAGCTAACCTCTGATGTAAGTCTTTTTCAACAATCGTATTAGAGTGAATATACAAGCTTTTTATATGGCATTGGGGAGATATAAGCCTCTAAACTTGGCAGTTATATTATGAATATCTGAACGAAATCAAATTTTATTATACTACTGTGGGGTTTTAGATTTGATTATTATGTGGTAAATATAATATTTAATAGCACTGAAAGCCCAGAAGGCTAATGTTCCATGTACAGCATACACTTTAGAGACTTAAAAAATTATTTGTATCAGTACGAAAACACTATAAAGAATTTTGTTTTCAGAAACATATTATCATACTTTTAGATTTAGTTTAAAAAAGTAGTCGCGTAAGCAGCAACACCATACATCTAAAATTATATTTGAGGTTGGTAGGAGAGAGAAAAACTGATGATAATATATATATATATATATATATATATATATATATATATATATATATATATATAAGATTGGCATTGTGCTGATATCTCAAGCACTCTCCTAGAATAGTATTCCATACACGGTGATCCTGATGGCATGAGCGTTTGGACGGTTATTACCATATGGGTGTGCATTGCTAATTGATGTGGTGCCGCCAGATGGCGTTTAACTTTCCATCTTGGGGGTTAGTTGTATGTATCATTAATGATAAAATGTTTATATGAGTAATTAAATTACGCCTGGTTCAAATAAATAAAATATAATCAATAAAATAAAATAATGATAACTTTTAACGTAGTCAAAGTAAAATAACACCAATAAACCTTTTATAATCAGTTTTTCTCTTTCCTGTCAATCTCGAATATAATTTTAGATATGTGGTGTTGCTGCTTAGGCGACGATATAGGTTGTATGTATAAAGAATACGAGATAAAAGTAAATATAAAACTTTCTCAAATATAACACATCTCACCCACACCAAACATGTAAATAAAACAAACTTTTCCCACTGAGACCTAGACGATGATTCCATTTTGCCCACTCTGAGCGCAAAGCTAATTCAAGATATGGAACATTAACTTATCTCAGGTTAAATTAAACCGGAAGCCTCGCTAAATAATCGTGGCCAACCGCCCCACGCCCTGTCAGCGAAGCGCATAATAACCTGCCGCCGACAATTAAATCTAAATAAAGCGCGGCGCAGTTAAAGAACGGCGAGCGCTGCGAAAATATTTTATGTCCCGCGTGTAATTTCGTCGCCTTTATTTGCATTTTAACGAGAACGCGGATTGCACTCCGTTCCGTTTGGGAATTCGATAACGCAGCAGAAATTAACATCCATACATCATTTTAAATGAAAATGGACTGGAAAGGTTTTAATAAATAATACAAAAATAATTTCATTAAATTTTATGGTGGGAAATACTCAAGGACAATTTATTAAATGCCTAATGAAGACATTATACATATGTAATAATAATAAATTTATTCCGGTTTATATTGTTAGTCCTAAGTTTAAAAATTTAAAGTGGCGGAAGGCTCATCCATTATTTTACTTATATTTACTTAATATACTAGTGCTGTACAAGTGAATAGCATATATTCAGTTTTACACCATTCGTAT
The DNA here is from genome assembly GCA_963942505.1 of Lordithon lunulatus. NCBI lineage: Eukaryota > Metazoa > Arthropoda > Insecta > Coleoptera > Staphylinidae > Lordithon > Lordithon lunulatus. Next base: position 54,623,824 of record OZ012668.1, on the reverse strand, counting down.
ATTAAATGAATATAAGTAAAATAAAAATTAGTGTTTGAAACTTCGAAAATCTCGATCAAAGATTCGAGCTGAAAATCTATTCGAAAAACGCGTTGTGAGACTAACGGAACTGCTGCTACTTCTTTGCGGAGTGTATAAACCGTGGCCCCAGGAAAAACTGGAGGAGTGCGCACCGAGAAATAAATTTATTTCGAAATTATGAAGGATTTTGTGATAATTGCGCGGATGTTTATAAACTATACTACTGTACTTAATCATTTTCAGATTGTATTTATCAAAACTTGAAATATGAAACTGCAATCTCTTAAAGTAATTTCTGTTGAATTTTGATTACAAATCGGAGTAAATATATACTTTTCTGATGCAAATATTGACTACTTTTGCATATTTTTTACAACTATTGCGAGACAAAAAATTAACAAAGTATCAACAATTTTTGAACTTTTATACATTATGCAACTTTCGAGTATAATATGCACTACTGTAAATCTGTTTCAGTGAAAAAGAATTCACGCGGGCCACTTTCACGCAGTGTTCAACCCAAGTTAATAACTTTTGTCTTGAATCATGATATAAATTATAATCAGCACCTATTATTCATTTTTATTATGCAGCAATGACATAAAAAAAGCCACCGCCAACATATTTTAATTTGCAACTTTTGTTACTCCTGCAGCGCGCGTTCCGCTTTAAAAGCCTAGTCGTCCGCAATAAAAGTCTCCGGCTGAAACTTTTTCTGTACAGCCGTCGCCTCATCAAGGCAGTTTAATCCGTACTCTTTTGTAGAGTAAAATATATAATTTGTATTCACGTTTATTTGCGTTGGAGCCATCGGTTGTCCCCCCGGGGGAAATCTATTCAATACCAAACTTTTCCGGAAACTAATAAGATAAGAACGCGTAATGCCGTTGCCGGACTAAAAATTCATGGCGGGGTAGAAATGACTGGAATTTTAGCAAGAAAAATATATAGATAAATAATAATTGCGATTTTTAGATGTTTTAGACAATTTCTTAGTTCAAAAGTTATTCAAGAAATGAATTCATATATCCTCCTCCCATACAATTTGTCCTTGGCAAATAGAAGGCGTTATATTTTTCCATTCGATCTACCATCCAATTCAATATTTCAAATAATCTGCTGGATGATACGAGACAATTTAGATTGTTTCGCATCTTGACTAAATTTTGAGTCAAGAAATTGTCTTGTCTAAAACGACCTTAACTATAGATTTCGATTGATGGTGTGGGTACTGTGGTTGCCAAGACTAAGAAATCACCTGCAAAGGCGAAACAGCATAAATCCCCGTCAGTTAAGTTACTTTTGGGGCAGCCTTTACACGTTTAGGCCAACCAAAGGCTTAAACGCGTAAAGGCTGCCGCAAAAGAAACTTTTACCCACAAAAAACACACCGAAAAACGTCCTGCCTACTGCTTCACATATTTGTGGTATATATATATATATATACAGGAAGAAAAAGAAAGCACCTTTGAAATTTTTAAAATTATGCCTCAAAAATAAATATACTACTAACTAGTAACAACATTATACACTTGCTGTTTCTTCAAAACATGTGTTTTGTGTTGAAAGTATGTAACTTGCTCCCACCGTATTTAATGAAGAATATTAAATATTTATATTTCAGTTACTCGCAGTAATAATATTATTTTCTATGACTTTTATAACACACAGTTTACAGAATGTCGTGTGTAGTTACATATAATATTGCAGCGAAGGAATCACGATCAACACCGTGATTACTTCGCTGTTAGTGGACCGATTGTGCTCAATTTTTTACTGGAATCGTCCGTTAGTCTTCCTGGAATTTTGTTCACAGACAGACTGACATACATATATACATACAGACAGACATCGCTAAAATAAAATTTATTTCGACAATTTTAGGCATAAACGTAACGAAAATTGAAAATCGTTGTATTGCTGTATTGTTTCGGTTGTTAGTATTTTGTTTTTATGTATTTTTTCGTTTTTAATTTCGAGTTTTTTCTTATTTCGTGTTATGATATGAATCTCTTTGTTTGTTTCTAGTGTGTCTATTTTGTTGATTTGAATTTTGCATAGCATTAGTAATTTATTTAGTGTTATCATGTTTTTTATATTTACTTCCCGTGTCTATTGATTTGCTATTGTTTGTTTTCTTGTCGAGTTTGTACAGTATTTATTATAGTTCCAATTCGACACTAGTTATTTGATATTGCCTATTACAAGCTGCAATTACAAAGTAGTTCAGCAATTAATTTTTAGTCTGGCATAAATGAACACGCTACGTATTGGTAAACTTGGAGGTAGCAATTGACAACTTCAAGGTGGAATGATTTAATATAGATTTCTATTATGCACGGCCTATTAGTTTATGCAAATTGTGCACCCCACTTTGAGCGCCGCCCTTCGAGTTAATTGAGATTCATTAGGCGTTTCGTGTCTCACAAAGAGCGCTCCGTCGGCGCCAGTGCCTCCCCCACTTGCGGAATAATGATTTTTTTTTTAGTATAAATATGCTAAATTTCGCCACCTACATCTCCCCCCTTTCCATTTAAATAATCAACACCTTAATTCATCACAGGAAATGTCTCGTGTAGCTTTTACCGATCGATTGTCTATCTTCTGTCTTTATTGATTTTATAATTACCAAACATAAGTTCCTGAATACCTCCAATTGGAAAATAAGACTGAAAAGAACTAAACCTCATGAGCTAGTATAGTGAGGATTATGTGAAAAAGCAGAATTTGTTTGGTTATTGCGCAAATAAAAGGCGCAACAAAAAATAGAAAAGCAAAGTATATGTTTTAGGAGGACTTTTATTTCAACTTAAGCCTGTTAGTAAATTATGATTTAAAAAAATATACTTATTTGAAAAGGAAATAAAGACGCTTTATTATTATTATTATTATTGAGAAGATTGTAGCTCATTTATTATAATAAAAGTTTTTTGACAACTCCAATACTGTAATTTATCGCTTTAGGCATAAGAAATGCGGAGGACATTTAATTAGAACATTGTAATAATATCCCAAAATTGAAAATACTACTGAAATAAAAAATTATGAAAAATGTAAACCCATACAATCTGTACATACAAAAAAAGAATCAATTCAGCTGAAAGGTTAATAACTGTCAGAAATAAACAAGTTTCAGCCCGTTTTGTAGATATATAAACGACGAACTAAAATCCATATCAAGATTTTCAAAAATCCAACATACTGATTTTTTATGATTTTTTAAACATCAAGATATATAAGAAAAGTGATTTATTTTACATATTCTCCTGCTGTAAGATTAATAATTGTACGAAATAAATTAGCTATAGCACGTTTTGTAGAAATATAACTGAGTAACTAAAGTGCAAATCAAAATTTTCAAAAATCCGAGAAACTGTTTTTTATGAATTTTAAACATGAAAGTAATATCAAAAACGTGACTTATTTTACATATCTTCCAGCTGGAAGGTTAATAGCTGTCAGAAAGAAACAAATTTCAGCCCGTTTTGTAGATATATAAACGGCGAACTAAAATCAATATCAAGATTTTCAAAAATCCAACATACTGATTTTTTTATGATTTTTTAAACATCAAGATATATCAGAAAAGTGACTTATTTTACATATCCTCCTGCTGTAAGATTAATAATTGTACGAAATAAATAAGCTATAGCACGTTTTGTAGAAATATAACTGAGTAACTAAAATCCAAATCAAAATTTTCAAAAATCCGAGAACTGTTTTTTTATGAATTTTAAACATGAAAGTAAAATCAAAAACGTAACTTATTTTACATATCTTCCAGCTGGAAGGTTAATAACAGTCGAAAATAAACAAGTTTCAGTTCGTTCTGTAGATATATAAACGACTAACTAAAATCCAAATTAAGATTGTAAAAAATTCGACATACTGATTTTTTATGATTTTTTAAACATCAAGATATATAAGAAAAGTGATTTATTTTACATATTCTCCTGCTGTAAGATTAATAATTGTACGAAATAAATTAGCTATAGCACGTTTTGTAGAAATATAACTGAGTAACTACAGTAAAATCAAAAACGTAACTATAACGTATACTATATATAAAAAATTCGACATACTGATTTTTTATGATTTTTTAAACATCAAGATATATAAGAAAAGTGATTTATTTTACATATTCTCCTGCTGTAAGATTAATAATTGTACGAAATAAATTAGCTCTAGCACGTTTTGTAGAAATATAACTGAGTAACTAAAGTGCAAATCAAAATTTTCAAAAATCCGAGAAACTGTTTTTTATGAATTTTAAACATGAAAGTAATATCAAAAACGTGACTTATTTTACATATCTTCCAGCTGGAAGGTTAATAACTGTTAGAAAGAAACAAATTTCAGCCCGTTTTGTAGATATATAAACGGCGAACTAAAATTCATATCAAGATTTTCAAAAATCCAACATACTGATTTTTTATGATTTTTTAAACATCAAGATATATCAGAAAAGTGATTTATTTTACATATCCTCCTGCTGTAAGGTTAATAATTGTACGAAATAAATAAGCTATAGCACGTTTTATAGAAATATAACTGAGTAACTAAAATCCGAATCAAAATTTTCAAAAATCCGAGAAACTGATTTTTTATGAATTTTAAACATGAAAGTAATATCAAAAACGTGACTTATTTTACATATCTTCCAGCTGGAAAGTTAATAACTGTCAGAAATAAACAAGTTTCAGTCCGTTTTGTAGATATATAAACGACGAACTAAAATTCATATCAAGATTTTCAAAAATCCAACATACTGATTTTTTATGATTTTTTAAACATCAAGATATATCAGAAAAGTGATTTATTTTACATATCCTCCTGCTGTAAGGTTAATAATTGTACGAAATAAATAAGCTATAGCACGTTTTATAGAAATATAACTGAGTAACTAAAATCCGAATCAAAATTTTCAAAAATCCGAGAAACTGATTTTTTATGAATTTTAAACATGAAAGTAATATCAAAAACGTGACTTATTTTACATATCTTCCAGCTGGAATGTTAATAACTGTCGGAAATAAACAAGTTTCAGTTCGTTTTGTAGATATATAAACGACGAACTAAAATCCATATCAAGATTTTCAAAAATCCAACATACTGATTTTTTATGATTTTTTAAACATCAAGATATATCAGAAAACTGATTTATTTTACATATCCTTCTGCTGTAAGGTTAATAATTGTACGAAATAAATAAGCTATAGCACGTTTTATAGAAATATAACTGAGTAACTAAAATCCGAATCAAAATTGTCAAAAATCGGAGAAACTGATTTTTTATGAATTTTAAACATGAAAGTAATATCAAAAACGTGACTTATTTTACATATCTTCCAGCTGGAAGGTTAATAACTGTCAGAAATAAACAAGTTTCAGCCCGTTTTGTAGATATATAAACGACGAACTAAAATCCATATCAAGATTTTCAAAAATCCAACATACTGATTTTTTATGATTTTTTAAACATCAACATATATCAGAAAAGTGACTTATTTTATATATCCTCCTGCTGTAAGATTAATAACTGTACGAAATAAATAAGCTATAGCACGTTTTGTAGAAATATAACTGAGTAACTAAAGTGTAAATCAAAATTTTCAAAAATCCGAGAAACTGATTTTTTATGAATTTTAAACATGAAAGTAATATCAAAAACGTGACTTATTTTATATATCTTCCAGCTGGAAGGTTAATAACTGTCAGAAATAAACAAGTTTTAGTCCGTTTTGTAGATATATAAACGACGAACTAAAATCCATATTAAGATTTTCAAAAATCCAACATACTGATTCTTTATGATTTTTTAAACATCAAGATATATCAGAAAAGTGACTTATTTTACATATCCTCCTGCTGTAAAGTTAATAATTGTAGGAAATAAATAAGCTATAGCACGTTTTGTAGAAATATAACTCAGTAACTAAAATCCAAATCAAAACTTTCAAAAATCCGAGAAACTGTTTTTTTATGAAATTTAAACATGAAAGTAATATCAAAAATGTGACTTATTATACATATGTTGCAGCTGGAAGGTTAATAACTGTCAGAAATAAACAAGTTTCAGTCCGTTTTGTAGATATATAAACGACGAACTAAAATCCATATTAAGATTTTCAAAAATCCAACATACTGATTTTTTTATGATTTTTTAAACATCAAGATATATCAGAAAAGTGATTTATTTTACCTATCCTTCTGCTGTAAGGTTAATAATTGTACGAAATAAATAAGCTATAGCACGTTTTGTAGAAATATAACTGAGTAACTAAAATCCAAATCAAAATTTTCAAAAATCCGAGAAACTAATTTTTTATGAATTTTAAACATGAAAGTAATATCAAAAACGTGACTTATTTTATATATCTTCCAGCTGGAAGGTTAATAACTGTCAGAAAGAAACAAATTTCAGCCCGTTATGTAAATATATAAACGACGAACTAAAATCCATATCAAGATTTTCAAAAATCCAACATACTGATTTTTTATGATTTTTTAAACATCAAGATATATAAGAAAAGTGATTTATTTTACATATTCTCCTGCTGTAAGATTAATAATTGTACGAAATAAATAAGCTATAGCACGTTTTGTAGAAATATAACTGAGTAACGAAAATCCAAATCAAAATTTTCAAAAATCCGAGAAACTGTTTTTTTATGAATTTTAAACATGAAAGTAAAATCAAAAACGTGACTTATTTTACATATCTTCCAGCTGGAAAGTTAATAACTGTCAGAAATAAACAAGTTTTAGTCCGTTTTGTAGATATATAAACGACGAACTAAAATTCATATCAAGATTTTCAAAAATCCAACATACTGATTTTTTATGATTTTTTTAAACATCAAGATATATCAGAAAAGTGATTTATTTTACCTATCCTTCTGCTGTAAGGTTAATAATTGTACGAAATAAATAAGCTATAGCACGTTTTGTAGAAATATAACTGAGTAACTAAAATCCAAATCAAAATTTTCAAAAATCCGAGAAACTGATTTTTTATGAACTTTAAACATGAAAGTAATATCAAAAACGTGACTTATTTTATATATCTTCCAGCTGGAAGGTTAATAACTGTCAGAAAGAAACAAATTTCAGCCCGTTTTGTAAATATATAAACGGCGAACTAAAATCAATATCAAGATTTTCAAAAATCCAGCATACTGATTTTTTATGATTTTTTAAACATCAAGATATATAAGAAAAGTGATTTATTTTACATATTCTCCTGCTGTAAGATTAATAATTGTACGAAATAAATTAGCTATAGCACGTTTTGTAGAAATATAACTGAGTAACTAAAGTGCAAATCAAAATTTTCAAAAATCCGAGAAACTGATTTTTTATGAATTTTAAACATGAATGTAATATCAAAAACGTGACTTATTTTACATATCTTCCAGCTGGAAAGTTAATAACTGTCAGAAATAAACAAGTTTCAGTCCGTTTTGTAGATATATAAACGACGAACTAAAATCCATATCAAGATTTTCAAAAATCCAACATACTGATTTTTTTATGATTTTTTAAACATCAAGATATATCAGAAAAGTGACTTATTTTACATATCCTCCTGCTGTAAGATTAATAATTGTACGAAATAAATTAGCTATAGCACGTTTTGTAGAAATTTAACTGAGTAACTAAAGTGCAAATCAAAATTTTCAAAAATCCGAGAAACTGATTTTTTATGAATTTTAAACATGAAAGTAATATCAAAAACGTGACTTATTTTACATATCTTCCAGCTGGAAGGTTAATAACTGTCGGAAACAAACAAGTTTCAGTTCGTTTTGTAGATATATAAACGACGAACTAAAATCCATATCAAGATTTTCAAAAATCCAACATACTGATTTTTTATGATTTTTTAAACATCAAGATATTTCTCTCGTTTCCTATTCAACATGCATCCATTATTCATCCTCTATCAAGCCCGGTCCCGGGCTTTCATTTTGCCGTAAACGACATATGCAAAACTGAATTGTAACGGGACGCTGTAGAATTTAATTCCGGCAGGATTAGATTAATTACCGCGATAGCATTTCGCGAATGCAACATCACAGCGCGTGCATGGAAAAATGGACGCAGCGAATTACCCCCCGCCGATATGCGCAGAGTGATGGATACCACCGTAAATATAATACTGGCACATCAATGAGCCATATCCGACCTATAATTGCACTTATATAAGCTAGCCACACAGTGGATGAACATATATAGTTTAGTGGAAATGAATTATGTTTGGTTTATAAAACTTTATTAACACGTTCACTGATTAGGTTTAGTCTCTTTAATCACCTCACCATGACATCCAATATCTTTAATCTATATCTCCTTCTGAGTATATCAAATTATACCATGTGTGTCTGATATAATATATTCAATATTAACCGGATGAGTTTGCTTAACCTTAAATTTTCACGTAAAATACTCACGCTACGAAAAAAAAATTCAGTATTCTGATTTAATTTTGAGTTTGAGAGAGAGCAAACTGATTTAAAGGACTTAATACTAATAGTTGACTTTTGTGACATGATGAATTGAGAATGAGCTGCGGATTGGCCTTTTTAGTTTTGTTTATTAAGTCCTTTAAATCAGTTTGATCCTTTAGTTAAAAAAAGCAGATTGGCTACACCATCGATATGTCCTGTAAACATCCTTGTTATACTGATTATGTATTAAGGTGGGTTTACACTGACATAAAATAATAAATAATAAATTAAATAATTAAGTAAACATTTTCATATAAAATGCAGATTGGCCCTTCTTGCGCTACACCATCGATATATACTAGTTAGATAAATTTAAAAGTACTAATAGGTTGAGCACGGGAAATGTATAACTAGAAATAACTTCATAAATAAAACAGTAAATTCGTCATATTCGTATAAGTACTTTAACTTATCCAGCAGTCAGAAATTCTGATTAGACTAATAGGTTAAGCACGGAAAATAAGATTTTTTTTATAACTAATTACTGTTTTTTTTTCAGTTTTTCAGTATTATTATTAAAACTGTATAACTAGAAATAACTTGATAAATAAAACAGTAAATTCGTTATATTCGTATAAGTACTTTAACTTATCCAACAGTCTAAAATTCTGATTAGACTAATAGGTTGAGCACGGGAAATTCGATTTTTTTTATACCTAATTACTGTTTTTTTTTTCTTTAGTTTTTCAGTATTATTATTAAAACTGTCTAACTAGGAACAACTTGATAAATAATACAGTAAATTCGTCATATTCGTGTAAGTACTTTAACTTATCCAGCAGTCTGAAATTCTGATTTAATCTACATCTACATTTATATTTCTTTTCCCTTTCACGTTTTTTTTATGGTATCGTTTATTCTAGCATCCGGCGTTTCCGCGGAAGCTTTGTCATGCATATTTTTCATGATGTCGCGTGGGTTTTTATGAAAACACAGTGCTTGTAATAAAGAAATACCGAAACTGTTCATATAGCGCAGCTATTTGCGTTATTTACTGTTTTATTAAATGCCGCACTATGCATGAAAGTTTCGCATAGAATTACTAGATAATTCAATACTTCAAGTTGCGCACAACAAGTGAGGATTTCAAGAAACTTGCCGGTGTTAACAAGTTACCGTATTGTAGTAAATAATTAATAATCCAGGCAACAAATATTCCCACTACTCCATGATTCTGTACGAGAAAATTTATATCCGAAAAATAAATCTGATCACAACAGCTTTAGAACTAATTCTGGATAGTTCTGGAAAGTTGGCTGGAGGGTAGCATAGCTACAGACACTTAGGCCTCAAAATGGGCCCATTGTGAAACCTCCCTTTAAGGCTGCTCACTCGTCCCACCAGTCAATTTTGCGTGCAAGCTGCAAAACTCTAAACTCAAAACTTTAGGACTAATTAGTGTTATATCAGAATTTTAATGATATATTTTTTTTTAGTTTAACTTTCACAAAAAAAATTAGATTTATTATAAAACAAACTATTAGGAAATATTTTTTTGTTTCTCTATCTCTACAAAGCTAGATTTTAATCTTATTTAGTTCAACTAGTAATCACAATAGCTGCTTTCGTTTATCGTTCGGAAGCTATTTATTTGTAGCACGAAATTTTAGTTATTTATTTAACCTTTACAGCTTACAGCCAGGTCCTACACTTTACCGAAAAGAATAATCTAATGATAAAAAATATATTTTATCCCTTCATGGTGCCTGTACAAATACTAGTGTCTTTTACCGAAAGGACTTTTACCGAAAATCATTATTTAAAGTAAATATTTATATCTTGTGTAATGTAACATAATCTCTATAGAGAAGGCTGGAACGTCATCTATCAACAACCTTTCAAACGGTTTATATGCAAAGTAATACAAAGTAATAAAAAAATACCTCTATTGGCATTTCCATCACTGCCATTCCACATCACAAACCACAACAAAAATATACAAACATAAAAATAAAAATATAAATAAAAGTAATACTCCGCAAAAAAACACAAATTACCCTCATCTATCACCGCTCCCTGTGCCCTCGCCACTTTCCTCTCCCACGTCAGCCTCCTGCAGATTTTCACGCCTTCCCCATCCTCGCTTAACCATTCATGCAGCTTTTTGCAGTTTCACACCCACTCTGCTTTCACACCCTCACATTCTTTCTTCGCTAAGGTGACACTACGTATCGCTTCCCTTACTACACAGCGCACACGCGGTGTACCCCAGACCCATCCACACTTTCCTCCCTCTCTCGTCTGACCCACACCTCGCTCTTGCCATGCATACCTGGTCCTCCCTGCTCCACTCACCCCCGGCTAAGTATCTCGGGAGTTTCCCACGCACTTGCCACTCTACGTAGCCAGGGTTGTAAGAGCTCTCATTAATTCTAGTCTGCCGTTCTCTCACTCAATATCTCTCAATCTCTCTCACCTCAGTTCCTAGGCTTCCCATTTCTCTCAGCTTCTCCTCTACTCACATCTCAGACATACCCACTCTTTCATACATCCTTCCTCTATCCTTTCTCCAACCACTCTCCGTCCTACTCTTACACCTCATCCATACCTCCCGGACCTCGCAGAATTCCTGCAATCTTTCTTCAAACTTCACAACCCTTACACACGACTCCCACCACATGCTCATACGATTCGTCTCCTGCAACAGCACTGCTCTCGGTGTCGACCTTTCGAGACCTAGCAGACTCTTCAGGAGCAAACCTTGCTCTCTCTCTCTATCACATCCCGCTCACGCAATTCCCACACTTCCACTCCATAAAACATAATCGGTTTTACACACGCATCCCAGATCTTGCACGCCATTACGAGGTTACAGCCTCTCCCATTTCCTTCTCGCTATCCCCCAAGCCATTCTCGCTTTCGCTTGCATACATTCCACATGCACCCTAAATCCTCCTCCACTGTCAAACCAAAAGCCCAAATATTTAAAGACATTCACTCTTTCAATCATCCTTGCCTTCCATTTCAGCTCTTCCACTCTACCCCTTCTACCCCTATTTCTAAACATCAATCATTTAGTCTTCTCCACATTAATCACTAGCTCTCTCCTATCGAGGTACCTTCCCATTCTTTCCAACATCTCTTGCATCTCTTCCACTCTCTTGGCTACTAATACTATATCATCCGCATATGCCAACATCCACACCTTGGTTCTTCCCACCACGACCCCTCCAGCCTGTCCTCTCCTCAGTACCGCCTCCAACTCGCTTGTGTATAGATTGAACAGTAGGGGGCTTAGCAAGGGTGCCCGCTAAGCCCCCTCCTGTTCAATCTATACACAAGCGAGTTGGAGGCGGTACTGAGGAGAGGACAGGCTGGAGGGGTCGTGGTGGGGAGAACCTTACACCCACATTCACCCTAAACTTCTCAGACACTTCTCCATTCACTCTCGCTTTTGCCCACGCCTCTTTATATATACTTCTCACCCACTCCACACTTTCATCTTCCATGCCGAATCTATCCATACACTCCACGAGCTTTCCCCTAGGAACTGAATCATACGAAATATACAAAATAATAAGTTGAGCGGAAAAACTTAATTCAAAACAAATCCCATGAAATTATCTAAAAGTTCAAACAATTAATAATATAAATCAGTTCATAGTCGTTCGAATAGTACAGTTTTATAATTTGTATGTTACACAATGAGTCAAGTATCAAAACAATGAAGTAGCAAATTCGACCGCATATTGCCCGAAGATCGTGTAAAAACAATTAATATAATTTGAAGCATCCTCCGGAATAATCGCATATCTCGACTCCATATCTTCAACATTTCCAATATTCAACGCCAAATTAAAAGCCAGTACAGTTAAAAACCCATACAAGTCCCCATAAAGCCCACTGACGATAACACAAGACACCTCGCAGATAACCATAATATCGTTCACCAGTTCATTCCGATAGTTCCCATCCTTAAAATACAAATAAACCGGCACTATCGCTAACCATGCATGGGACAGCCCTATAATCCGTTGCCTATGTGTGATCCAGATTTGTCCAACCAAACATGGAAATACAAGCATATTCTTCATATATTTAGACGCCACATAGTACGGCTCAACAGCATCATTAATACCAGAGTAATTTACCATTGCGATCAGCGAGTTGACTTTTGAAATCCAGTAGGATGCGTAGGCTAGCCCACATCCGCTCTTAGGCAGTCTTAATGAAGAGTATACACAACATGCCGCGAGAGCACCGTAGGATATCACAGAGGAATATCTTTGCGGCATAGTTCATTATGGCTGTCATATAGACATTTTTATCACAACAATTTTATAACCTATTTGAGATCCAGTAGGACGCGTAGATAAGTCTATGGTTTTGAGGTTTTGATCTAATAAAAGCACTCCTTCCGTCTCCGGTCAGAGTTCTATTAGCTCTAGAATTACCACAGTTATCCAAGTAAATGTGGGTACGATCTGAGGAACCATAACTGCTTTAATGAGCCTTTCGCGGTTTCACCTTAATTTGGCGTGTACTGAGACATGCATGGTTTAATATTTGAGACAAGCATTCCTTTTTAGACAGTCTGAATAGTATAAACAGTATCTTTGAATAAGCACCTTCGGTGGTTTCACTGGTTACTATTACTGTTCATATGGGTATTATATGTATTACTGTTCATATGGGTATTATATGAACAGTAATAGGAACTAAGAAAGACGTTTTCACAATGCAGGTGCTTATTCAAAGATGCTGGGATACAAATATTGACGTTCAGATATGTTTTATTAAGGACTTGATAAGGTGAAACACGATCATTAAAGATACAGGAGCAGATGACAAAGATCTAAAAATAATTGCTAATACGTACTGGAATCAGAAGGCGTTATAAAGATCGTAACAAATTTGGAGATTCTCAGAAGAATAACAAAAGAAAAGGATATACAAAACACCCTCAAATAACGTAAACTAGATTACTTGGGGCATGTGATGAGAAACAACAAATACTGTATACTTCAATTTATAATATAGAGCAAGGTAGATAGCAGAATAGACGCGGGAAGGAGAAAAAATTCTTGGATTAAGAACTAGCAAGAATGATTCGGTCTCACATCTGTAAAACTATTCAGACATGCAATGGATAAGGTTTTTTTAGATTTCTACAGCCCTCGCCCCTAGGCTGTGTGTACTGCGGCCCTTCACGGACCTATTGTGCCTCATACAACATCCATGATATGCTAGTCGGGTCAACTCTTTGTAGAAAAATTTCCCGACTAGCGGTGGATTCGAACCACCAACGTTCTGCACGCAATGGCTCCAGACCGTCGCCTTAGATCACTGCCCCACGTACCTGGATAAGGTGCGAATAGCCTATATTGATAGCCAACGTCCGTAATGCATAAGGGATGATATGAACAACGTGGTATATTACACAGGCATATATTTAAAAAATAAATAGCTCATTATGATTGTCTTTTTCTTCGGCACGATTTTGCCATTGGTATCTTTTAAAATATATACGTTTTTTTTATATTTTACCTCTTTAAACATGTAGTAGTACATCTGAGCTACAAGTATATTTGTATGAAGAACTAAACATGCCTAAAGACTAATTTAAATGACACCACGTGTCACTTCAACGCCCGGTTATCATTGTGATAGATTTTTATCACTACAATTTCATAACCTATAATCAAAATATCCCGTCACTAAAAACCCCATGCCTAGACAATTCTCAGGTGTTGTAACAAACACCATCTACGGATGTGTATGTTTATCCTGCCTGCTGCGACAGCAAACCCTTACTCACCATTGGCATCTTCCATTCCTATCATACAGCATATCTATAACATCAGCAGTTGTGTGCATTAACTACCACGCACGGGAAAACGGTAATGAAGAAAACTACCAATTTTGGACATTAGTGGATATGCTATATAGTTTTCCGACTATCGTAGCGCAAGTCTGGATTGAATCTGGATACCCCATAGAAATATCTCAACTGGAAATGCAGGTGTGTGCAGTGCCGTTAATTCTGTATATAATGGATGGTATGGTGAGGGATGATGTTTTAAACACATGCGAGCTTATCCATACAGTTTCTGCCTACATCCTAGCTGGGCTTACTAAAAATTTCTTCATGTTCGCTACAGCGTTGGGGACTCACATTAGTTATAAGGTTAATGAATTGGATCAAGATATATTTGGGATGAACCGAAGAAATGTGTTTAATTGTTTTGCGGCTGGTATCAGGATTATGTCGGAATTAGCTTTGGAGGACACTCTATAAGTCATCTCAACTATTCACAGAAACATACGAGAAATTGAGAAGCAATTAGTCTAAGCATGTAAAAGTTTAAAATAAATATAAAATATATTGTTTACTTTATCTACTTGGGTATTATTCTAGAAAAGTGATATTTCTCTAGGAAAATAATTGGATGGAAGCAAAAGAACTAGCAATAAATAGAAGGGAATGGAAAAAAATTATAAAGGAATAGAGGAATTCAAACATTTACACCACACTGTGGTAGTAAACGCCAGCGGATATATATATATATATATATATATATATATATATATATATATATATCCGCTGGCGTTTACTACCACAGTGTGGTGTAAATGTTTGAATTCCTCTATTCCTTTATAATTTTTTTCCATTCCCTTCTATTTATTGCTAGTTCTTTTGGTTCCATCCAATTTTTTTCCTTTCCTTTCTAATAGTTTCGATATAGCTTCATACAATTTTTTTCTTGGTCTTCCTTTTTTCTTGTTTTTGGTTGTTGATCTCCATATTCTTTTGGCTGGTGCTGTCTCTGCCATCCTAATTATGTGTCCCCTCCATTCTAATTGTCTTTTCTCTATGTACTTTATTGTCGGTGTTACATTTAGTTCTCTAGCTTTTATAAGGATCGACTGTATTCGTTTTTGATGCTATGATTAATTAATGTGCGTGTAGCTCTTAGAAAATTGCCATTGTGCAGACAAATTTGCAACGACTACACGTACAGATATACAACAAAATATTTCTTTTGTGTATAACTTTTTAATGGTCTATTATTTTATTTTTAAGATTCGTTGGAGAAACTCGGTGTAATAATATCTACTAACATATACTCGTGTTGTATTTTTCGCCAACGCAGTAATTTCTGAGATTCAGTACACGTTTTGATGTTATTTTTTTTTCAGCATGGAAATGAATGTAATTTAGTGTTGTAACCTTAATTAAAATTAAACACGTACCACCGTTTAGCATACAACGCGACTGTTGGGATAATCATTTTATTTCCAACAGGATAAATGAAATTAAATAAATAAATTTTGTAAATCGCTCAAACCGAACAGAAAATAGCACAAGATCTAATTGCCATAGATTCTACAATGCATTACTTAACAGTATACAATTTTTAAATAAAAATACTTTGTTAATAATAATAAAAAATAAAAACAATTATAATTATTTTGGCTCTTGTTTCCTTCTTCAAACTACTGATTCAATTATACTTTCTGGTCTAGTTTTTGTTTTCATACTGTAGTATGCAGGCAAATAGAACAAGAAACAATAAGCCCGTCCCAGCCCAGAATGATAAACGAAGTATGTTTAAAAATTTAATTGTATGCACATTTTTATAATAGAATCACTTAGAATTCTCAAAACGTATGTAATGAGAAATGTTTTCAACCTCTAAAGTATATGCAACTGACAATTTTGAAGTTTACATTTAAATAATTTGTAAGATATTGAAAATAGCTAACTGATATTTTCAAAATTGAGTTCCATGCACATTTTGATAATAGAATCCTCTAAAATTCTCAAAATGTATATAATGTGAAATATTTCTAGCCACTAAAATGTATGCAACGGATCATTTTCAACTTTACATTTAAATAACTTTGAAGATATAAAAGATATGAAACAGATGTTTTCAAAATTGATTTGTATGCACATTTTTATAACAGAAGCACTTAGAATTCTCAAAAAGTATGTAATGAGAAATGTTTTCAACCACTAAAATGTATGCAACTGACAATTTTGAAGTTTACATTTAAATAATTTGTAAGATATTGAAAATAGCCAACTGATATTTTCAAAATTGAGTTCCAAGCACATTTTGATAATAGAATCCTCTAGAATTCTCAAAATGTATATAATGTGAAATGCTTCTAGCCACTAAAAAGTATGCATCGGACTATTATCAACTTTACATTTAAATAACTTTGAAGATATAAAAGATATGAAACGGATGTTTTCAAAATTGATTTGTATGCACATTTTTATAATAGAATCACTTAGAATTCTCAAAACGTATGTAATGAGAAATGTTTTCAACCACTTAAATGTATGCAACTCACAATTTTGAAGTTTACATTTAAATAATTTGTAAGATATTGAAAATAGCTAACTGATATTTTCAAAATTGAGTTCCATGCACATTTTGATAATAGAATCCTCTAGAATTCTCAAAATGTATATAATGTGAAATGCTTCTAGCCACTAAAATGTATGCATCGGACTATTTTCAACTTTACATTTAAATAACTTTGAAGATATAAAAGATATGAAACGGATGTTTTCAAAATTGATTTGTATGCACATTTTAATAATAGAATCACTTAGAATTCTCAAAATGTATGTAATGAGAAATGTTTTCAACCACTAAATGTATGCAACTGACAATTTTGAAGTTTACATTTAAATAATTTATAAGATATTGAAAATAGCCAACAAATATTTTCAAAATTGAGTTGCATGTACATTTTGATAATAGAATCCTCTAGAATTCTCAAAATGTATATAATGTGAAATGCTTCTAGCCACTAAAATATATGCGTCGGACTATTTTCAACTTTACATTTAAATAACTTTAAAGATATAAAAGATATGAAACGGATGTTTTCAAAATTGATTTGTATGCACATTTATATAATAGAATCACTTAGAATTCTCAAAATGTATGCAATGAGAAATATTTTCAACCACTAAAATGAATGCAACTCACAATTTTGAAGTTTATATTTAAATAATTTGTAAGATATTGAAAATAGCCAACTGATATTTTCAAAATTGAGTTCCATGCACATTTTAAGAATAGAATCCTCTGAAATTCTCAAAATGTATATAATGTGAAATGCTTCTAGCCACTAAAATATATGGACTGGACTATTTTCAATTTTACATTGAAATAATTCTGATAATACACTGGAATTCTCAAGGCACTCATTACTAATACACTGATATTATGCAGATTTCAGGTATTCTATATATAGTTATTTTTTATGATAAACTGTTTATTTTATCTGATTAGTTTGATTAGTGATTCCATTACTACTTTATGTAGAAATCTATAATAAAAGAAAATTGAGCTTTCCGTATTCAAGTCGCAAACCATTTCCCAGCAGGACGCGGAAAGCTCTCGCTCGTCAGCCTGTCTGGGGCACACAATCATAGAGACCGCTTCGTGTGGATTTCAGGATTTTACTACGTCGCGTTACCGGGAAATATATCCAGCTCAAAGTCGCAATCTTGCGAGTTATGGAGACACTTATGTGCGATGAAAAGTATGGGATTGTGCATACAGCATACATATTTCATTTCATTTATTAAATCTTGCATATGAATTCTTTATGTTGTAATAAATTGCATATGAATCTATTATTCTGACCGAATTTATGATACTGATCTTTTCAAACATAACATAAAGATATTGGTGTTATGAAATGTGTTATATTTATTTATTTTATGCAACTCAGTGGCCGTTCGTCTGGTACTGGACATTGGTGAGCGAAGGTTCAATGTGGGCAAATTTTCACGAATCATCTTTCACAGTTTATCAGAGGAGAAAATATTACATATTCAGAGCACAATCAAGTTATGCTTGCAGCATTAAAAATGTACACTAAAAGCTTGTATATTATATAACTTTTAAAATACAGACTCAGCCGACTTATATACTAATAATAATAATATGTTTATTCTTCATAATAATGGCCGCATTCATCAACATCGCATAAACTTTATCCCATCAGCTATTGAATGTATATATTGAAAATGTCATTATGATGGAAATCTTCAAAATAAATGTCATCACCTTGAATAGCGCTTGTGATTGGAGCTTTGATGACATATTTTCTTTATTTTTTCAGTGTTTCCAATATAGCGAATCTAAAGTAACTACATTCCCTAGATAATTTATTTATTGTTGCTATAACAACGAATACTTATGGGTTAGTTAACTACCAACCAAACTATGCCCATTCACTATTTCAAACGACTTGAACTATGCATTACACTGTTATCCGTTAGTTTCTATGATTTAATTTTAGTTTCATTTATTAATTTACGCCTAATGTATAAAAAAAATGTGAGAAACAATGTAGTACAGAGTTCAAGTCATTTGAAATAGTGGACGGGCATAGTATGGTTGGTAGGGGCCACCCGCCCACCCCACCGTCGCTCGCATTCTTTTTTCAATGGATACAAACGTTTTACATTGTTTAAACTATTCCAAGAAGAGTGTTATCCTATGGAAAAACTATGCAAGCAAAGGTGGGGTGGGCGGGTGTTTCCTACCAACCAGACTATGCCCGTCCACTATTTCAAATGACTTGAACTCTGTACTACATTGTTTCTCACATTTTTTATACATTAAGCGTAAATTAATAAATGAAACTAAAATTAAATCATAGAAACTAACGGATAACATTGTAATGCATAGTTCAAGTCGTTTGAAATAGTGAATGGGCATAGTCTGGTTGGTAGGGACCACCCGCCCACCCCACCATCGCTCGCATACTTTTTTCAATGGATACAAACTTTTATATTGTTTAAACTATTCCAAGAAGAGTGTTATCCTATGGAAAAACTATGTAAGCCAAGTTGGGGTGGGCGGGTGGCCCCTACCAACCAGACTATGCCCGTCCATTATTTCAAATGACTTGAACTCTGTACTACATTGTTTCTCACATTTTTTTATACATTGGGCGTAAATTAATACCGGTCCTCTATCTCAAGCACTCTGTTGGAATATTATTCCATAGAGGGCACTCCCCGGTGATCCTGATGGCATGAGCATGTTGACGGTTATTACCATATGGGTGTGCATTGCTAATTGATGTGGTGCCGCCAGATGGCGTTTAACTTTCCTTCTGGGGGGTTATTTGTACTATTTTTATATATAACCACTCGAGATATTGTGTGAATTCATCCTCTCTAGCTGAGCTACACTGATGAAATCTAATAAGATCGAAATCTAGATATGTAGATTGCTAAGAGGTGGATTCACACTTAAAAATAGTTATTAAACTTTGTCGTGTTACAATTTTGAATAATCTTGAACAGTGCGATCGTATCAACAGATCCCTGTAACTATCCCATTGTCATTTTCAAAAACCCTCTCCAGCACAATCCTTCCTTTATTTGCAGCAAATAAAGAACGCACCTGTGCCATTGTAAGTACCAATTGTGCCCCCCGAAAAGTCGCATTAAGCGTAATAATCGTATTAAAAAGTTGCCAAGCCGGAAATCAATATCATGAACGGCGCGGCCGCCAGACGGCGCGCGCGTCTCCCTTGCGCCCCATTCCGAGGGAAAACTGAAAATGTTGGCCACTGAAAACATTCGCTCCCGAGCTCCCAACACGTCCACATGCCACCGACACACTGCGTGTACATTTGAGCACTAAACGAAAACGTGAAACCAAAAATGTTTAAAAAGAGACACTAAAATCATATCCTATATTTTTCTTAAATTAAAAACACACCACCCAAGTTAAACAAATGTGAACTGTGGGCGCGGGAGGCGGGGTTTTGCCCTTTTGTTTACATATCACGCGCGCGCGTTGTTTACATATTGTTTGAGGAGGGAAAATATTGGGTCCATTTTTATAGAAATTGTATACACCGGTAGAAATATAAGTGTTATTTGTTAAATAAATGTTTAGCAGAATCTATATATACATATATGTGCTCAACTAAATGTACAACCACACCTGTTGTTTGGGGCCACCTCAACATTTAGACCAAATTGTATACACCCGTTAGATTTAAAATATAACCGTGCCAAATTAAATATACACACACTCACCACATACACAAATGTATTAGAGAGATGCATAGAGAAATATTTATATATACACAGAAAAAGATACATAGTTTTTAAAATATTTAGACTGTCGTCAATACTTTATGTGATCCCAACAGTACCCAGTGCCACTTTAGAATTTAAACATATATATTTTATACAAATCAAATATAACTCGAGAGGATATTTTTTTTTGTTGCGAAGTAAACGCGCGTCTTTACGCATGAGGCAGGATACGAATGAAATGGCGCAAGTTATTTCCGACGCCAAGCCAGTGATTGCAACGGTCAGCGGCGGTCAGCAAAATCCCGAAGGAGAGATGGACGCTTTATTGTTGGGACGCACACGGGTGAGTAGAAAAGTTTTATGCTGCGCGAAACTACGTGTGCGTGTTTTTTTTGTTTTGGTCCTTGTGTGGTGGCATGTAACGAATAATGCGAGCTTTTAGAGAGGCGGTAACTTAAAACCGGCGGCGGTTAATTGGAGACTTTTATTACGGCGCGTGGTAGTTGGGGCATTTTATATTGGTGAAATTTTTAAAAATGTATCAAGTTAAAAAGGTACACTGTTTTTATTTGTTGATATCAATAACGGGGGAAATATTATTTTTCTCATTTTATAAATTTCTTATAAAGGAGCTTCATACGTGACACGATACTAATATTATATATTAGTCACTAAAGGGCAATTCATAATAAGAGTGGTAGTGGCAACGTAGCGGTAAAGCCTTGGTTTCCTAGGAAACGGTGTCGATAAAAGTGGCAGTATTTAACGTCACACATTTCTTTTATGTATATTTAAATAAATCTGGTAATCCAGAGAACGGTATACTTTAAAGTATTGGGAAAATGTCATGAATTACACTGGAATCTGGTGAGTTATTCAATTCAATTACATGTACTTAAAACGTATCTTGCAATATGTAGTAAATGACGTCAAAAACGGCCGTTTTTTATTGACACCCCTTGCTAGAAAACCAGAACTTAAGCCACATTTTACACACGTAAACATAAGGCGTTCAGTATCATTGCTAGTCGCCCCCGTGGCGTGCAGTACCGCTCAGGTCTTGCGGTCGTGCGCCGTCGGTTGTAAGGGTCGAGGTAGAATTATGCGCGTCGGCAAACAATAAACAATAAACCCGTATCAACCCAGAGTGATAAACGAAAGGCTAGTGCCAGGTGCAGGTGTCAGCAGTGCGCTAAAACTGTGAGAGAACATGGGTAATTACCTCTACCTTAATTATCATTACTGCCCTGAATGTCTGGAATTTGATGGACATGCTTACTGCTACGTTAACTCTATCGCCCTTAACGTATTCTTGTTTTAAACGCAATTGTATGTAATAATTGTATGTGTTTTTATCTAACTAACGGGGAACAGCTGAACTTTATTATTGTTTGAAATGCTGATTATGTATCACGATTTTGATTTTATATCATACGATACGAATATCAGGGAGAAAAATGAAAACTAGATTTTTTTTAATTGGTAAAAGTAGTAGCTACGAAGTAGCATAGGACAATTTAGAATTTTTTGTTGATGTAGAAATGACAGCTGTTTAAAAAGAAACTCTGATTTTTAACACAATTCGTACCGCGTTATGAGGGAGAATTGCGTTAAAAATCAGAGTTTATTTTTTTAAACAGCTGTCATATCTACAACAATAAATTCTAAATTGTTCTAGGCTAGTTCGTAGCTACTACTTTTCTAAATAAGAAACCATTTAAAAAACGTTCTTCCAATGATGCCTGACAGCTAAAATATGTACACTACCTGTAAGGATTTTCAGAAAAGGGTCTTACTTGACAACGTATATCTTCGTTATTTATTAATTTTTTATATTCGTTATCTTTATATTGTTCAGAAAACTACTACGTATATGTTCGAAATAAAAAAATATTTTATATGTTCAATGGCTGCGTCAATTTAATTTCTTAAATTTATACCTGCTTTTCCGAGCGCTAAGGTGGTGTAACCCCTTAATTTATATGTAGAATAGGTGAAGTAGAAGCCTCCACCATAAACAACAACATATGAGTAGATTCGTGTGTTTACTGAGCACTGTAGAATGTTAGTAATACTGTGCAAAACAAACTTTAGTTGCCCTAACCATTACAAAACTATCAACTCAACATAGTAATAATAGTGCAAAGGACCCTTATATATATATATATATATATATATATATATATATATATATATATTATCAATTGCCTTTTACCTTTCGGTGTAGGCTATTACATTAACATTATAGTTTACAATTACTGTTGTTTATTCATTTGTAAATTCTTTCCAAACAGTCAAGCAAGCAAGAGAACTGGCGAAGAACCGAACTGTTTTTCCTTTCTTCATTATTATGTCCACTATTATGTTGTCCCACTCTTTTCTTGGTCTACCTCTTCTTCTTTTATTTTCAGTTCTTGCTTCCCATACCTGTTTTGTTTGATTCTTTTTGTCCATCCTAATTAAATGACCCCACTAGTTTAGTTGTTTCTTTTCTATATACTTATCTACAGCTTCAATTCCCAGTTCTTCTCTGATGTAATAATTTCTTATTCTGTCTCTTCCCGTAACTTGTTTTACTCCTTTGAGATATTTCATTTCCATTGCCTGTATTCTACTTTTGTCCCTCTTCGTTAGCTTCCACGTCTCGCTTCCATATGTCAGTATAGGTCTATATATGCTTTTATATATCTTTATTTTTGTCCTTCTGCTGATCTCTTTCTTGTTAATCAGTATATTGCTCAATGCGTGGTATGTTTTAGCTGTGTTGTTTATTCTGTTACTAAGTTCGCCTTCCATTTTTCCGTCTTCTGTCAGTACTACTCCCAGGTATTTGAATTATTCTACTTGTTCTATTGTGTGTTGTTCTATCTTTATATTTATTTGTTCTTTCCGGTTTCCTATTACCATCACTTTGTTTTGTTATAGTTTTTTTTTCATGTTATACTTTTCTAGGTGTCTGTTCCATACACTAAGGTTGTGCTGCAGATTACCTTCATTTTCTGCTATCACCACGACGATCATCAGCGAATGCTCCTTCCGATATTTTTACAACTTGCATGTTTTTGTACCCTATGTTTGCTTTTTTGGTTTCTGGTTACATGCTCTTCATTATTTCATCCATGTATATGTTAAATAATGTAGGACTGAGCCCGCCTCCTTGTCTTAGTCCAGTGGTTGTCTGAAATGTTCTTGATGTTTGTCCCTTGTGTATTATTGCATTGGTGTTGTTGTATATGTTTTGTATTAATTTGACTGTCTTTCTTTCTACACCTCTCTCTTCCAGGATTTTCCATAATTTATTTCTTGGTATCATGTCGAATGCTTTTTCCAGGTCGATGAATCCTAGGTATGTGTTTTTATTATTTGCAATTCTTTTTTCTGTGATTTGTTTTATCGTGAAAATGTTGTCCTGTGTGGATCTTCCTTTCCTAAATCCACATTGCGATTCTTCTAGCGTCTGCTCTATTTTTGCTAGTATTCTTTTGTTAATTGTTTTTTCGAAGATCTTCATACCTATGCTTATGAGTGTTATACCCCTATAGTTAGTAGTATAGTGAACATTTTGTCTTATCGCCTTTCTTGTGTATCGGTACGATTAACGATACTTGCCAATCTTTAGGTATTTTATTCGTCCTCCATATTTCGTTTATTAATTTAGTAGTATTTCGTTACCTGCAGGTCCCATATGTTTAATCATTTCTGTTGTGATCTGGTCTTGTCCTGGTGCTTTCCCTATTTTCATTTCCCTTATTATCTCTAGTATTTCTTTTCCATTAATCATCTCTATATCTGCTTCAGAGTCGTTCTTGTCTCTTGTCTTCTGTTCATTTCCACCATTTTGTGATAGTAAGTCTTCAACATATTCTTTCCATCTTTCCAGTATTTTTTCGTTGTCCTTCAGCAATATTCCTTGATTGTCTTGTATATAAGTTACTTCTTGTCCTTTTTCTTTTCTGTTTAGTTTTAGTGTTTTATAGAATAATTTTTGGTTTTCCTTTGCATTTTTCTCCATTGTCTCTCCGAACTTTTCCCACTCCCTGCTCTTTGCTATTTTGACCTTATCTTTTACTATTTTCCTCTTTAAACTGTATTCTTCGTAGTTTTTACTATTTTTGCCATTTAGGTATCTTTGCCATGCTTTTTTCTTTTCCTTTATTTTCTCTCTTATGTCCTGCGACTACCATGCTGTCTGCTGCTTCTTGTTTGTGTTTTGCTTTGTCCCACATGTCTCTTGTGCTGTCTCCAGTATATTTTTCTTTAATTTATTCCACATTTCCTCTACTTCTTGTCTATAGTTGTCCTTTACTAATTTCTCCTCTATTTTCTCTTTATAGATTTTTGCTATTTCTTTTTCCGTTAGTTTGTATGTTCTTATCTTGTTGTTGTTTATTGCTATATTTGGTCTCTGCTTTATTTATCGCTATCTTGTTAGTCTTCCTTTATTTTCGTCTCTACTAGATAGTGATCACTTCCAATTTCGTAACTTCTCTTTACTCTTGTGTCTATTATTTTGCTCTTTCTCCCTTGTTCTGCTAGTACATAGTCTATTATAGATTTTTCGTTCCTGCTTATCACTTCCCTGGTGTATTTGTGTATGTCCTTGTGTTTGAATAGTGTATTCGTTATTACTAGATTATTCGTTCTACAATAATCTAGCATTTTCTTACCGTTTTCGTTCGAGTACGCCTTCTCCATATCTTCCTCTCATCGCGTCATTATCTTTTACTTCGTTGCCAATTCTGCTGTTGAAGTCTCCCACCACGTACACTTCTCCTTTGGCTTTTTCTGTTGTTTCGTTGAGCTGCTCCCAGAATGTTTTTTTGTTGCACGCAGTATCATCTTCGTTTGGTCCATACACTGCTATGATAGTTTTATGGTAGCCGTTTCTTTGATCTCTAACTTCGATAGACACAATCCTCTCCGTAATCGCATCCCATTTATATATATTCGATTTCAGTTTTTTATGCACTATACATCCTACCCCTGCTGCGGCTCTCCGATTGTTATCTACACCGCTATATATGAATATATGTTCCTTGTCCATTTTGTACTCTCCCTTCCCCTTCTTTTGTGTTTCTGTTACCACTAAGAAGTCTAGTTCAGCTTTCTCAAATTCTTCTTCCAGCTCTTTTTCCTTTCCATTTATACTCCTGATATTTCAAGTCCCAATTTTCCATATTTTTCTTTTTTTTTTACTGTACTCTTTTCTTTGTTTCCATTTATTATGTGTTTGTTCTTCTTTCTTATGTTCGTTGTCCCTTTCCTCGCTGTATTCTTTGTATTTTTGCTTCCGTCCGTTTTCTCTTTGGCTAGTAGTTTTTTGGATTGGTTACTTTCACCCTATTATCTTTCTATATCCTATTTTTACGTGTTTTCCTTTTTCTTTTTCCAATTTTGCTATGTTTCTTATTTCTCTTTGTATTTTTCTCTCCTCTTCCGTTAGATCATCGTCTATATATATATATATATATATATATATATATATATATATCGTTGTATTTCTCAGTTTATTTTTTGCTTTCATTATTTTTTGTTTTTCTTCCCAGCTTGGGATTTCTACTATTATTATATTTCGTTCTGGGCCTGTGTTTATTGTTTGTATTTTGTTAACCCCTGTCTCCACTTCCTGTTTCTCTTTGATGAGTGATCTTACCTCTTCTATGTTATCTATCATGTCTAGACATCTTATTGCTATGTTATTTTTTCTTCTTCTCTTCTCTTCAATTTCTGCTTTATTTTCTAGTTTTTCTATTCTGACTACCAATGTTCTCTTTTCTTCTTTCCATGTTTCTTCCTTATTGTTCATTTCGGTCTTCATCGCTTTTATTTCCTGTTTTATTTGTGACATGTTTTCTTCCATCTTCCTCATTAGTTCTATAATCATTTGTTTTAGTTCTTCCATTGTATCTTTGTCAATGTTCGTTTCACCGTTGCAATTTTTTTCTGTTTCTTCTAATCTTCTTTGTGATGCTGGTGATCTCAGTATTTTTTTGTTTTTTCTAACGGTTTCTTTCTGATTTTGTATGTCTTTGTCCTCGCTATCCGTTTCTCTTCCTCTTTTATTTTTATTCATTGGCCCTGGCTCTATTTTTATTTGCTATTCTTGCCTTTGTTGTCGTCGCTATATGCCGCCTAATATACTCCTCACCTTTATCAGCGCCAGAGGTTATTTACGGGTCGACCCCTCGTGCAAAAAACCTCTACCCTCTATTTTTTTTACTTTCACTTACCGCTCTTTCTCTCGACTTTTAACTTTCCTTTTGTATCACTGTTTCTTGTCGCTGTTTTCACCTGTCGTGTATATTTCAACTCGATACGAAGGGTCTTTGCACTATTATTACTATCAAATTATTATTAATATCAATTACAACTAGAAATATTATGTTAAGGTTCCTTTGCACTATTTTCAAACTAACTTCCTCTTCCATTAATACTAGAATAGGCTATATTACAATTAATATATAATTAACAATCGTTCTGCTTTCAAATATAATTAGACTTTATGGAGATCGTAAATCAATCTCAAAGTAAGTTTGAGACGGTAAAGATTCGTTCATCGCTTTCAAGTTTAAACGAAACACAAATACCGTGGGGAAAATACATTCATTTCGAGCCACTCCTGTAACAATTTAAAAGCCTCAAGGGGTGCTTAGTGTTATCCAGCGTTTTGCCTACTTGATTTAAAATGCTCTCTTCTGTCTGTGCATACATCACGAGATGTAGACATTATATAAACGTAACAGTATACTGTTACGTGTGCTTTCATACACTGAGGTAAAAAAAACATGTATTAAACTATTTATCCTTTAAAATGAATTATCACAAAGTAGATGCCTTAACAATCCAATATTTAATTATATATGTTGGATACATGCTAGATACTAATGAAACCTGTGGATATAATTCATATCAAAATCTTGATAATTTTTTTTTTAATTTTAAAATTTATTTAAATAAATAATAAATATATTTCTTTATAATAATGAATGTTGGCGCTATACTTTCCAATTCTAGTTTAAAAATTAATTTTCAAAAATAATTATATAACATATATAAGTGTGAATCCACTTCTTGGCAACACATCTACATATCTAGATTTCGATCTTATTAGATCTCATCAGTCTTGCCCAGTTAGTCAGGATGAATTCACACAATATCTCGAGTGGTTATATACAAGAATTATACAACTTTCCTCCTAGGGGGTTAGTTTTTAATAATTATATAGATTTGACTTTCTATCAATAAAAAATAGTTAACAGCTATTTTTTATTGATAGAAAGTCAAATCTATATAATTATTAAAAACTAACCCCCTAGGAGGAAAGTTGTATAATTCTTGTATATATGTTCAAATATATTAACATGAAAGCAAAAAATACTGATAAATTCTATTTTTGTATTTAAATTGTATTAATTGTATTAATATTGTATTTAAATAAGTTTTTTATTTTAATTTAATTATTTTTGCGAACATAAATTAATTAAACAAGTTTTTTTTATACTTTAATTATGAACAAAAAAATGTCTTGCAATTGGGATATTTCTTTCGATGTTCTTTAACAATTTGCAATGAATATTGAAATTTCTCTTCATGTTTCGTTAAGGGGGAACTAAACACATGATTTTCAGTGGTTTCGTAATGTTTTTTTATCTCTAATCGTACAAGTCCAATCTTAATGCAATTTTACGTGTGGATAAAGATGACTTAGGGCTATGAACATATCTATATATTAAGTTATGATTTTGTTTTATACAACTACAATTAATTATTAAAAATCGATATAAAATTACCTCATGTTGAAACTCTTATTTCAGCTCAATCATGTATTTAATTGGTATTAAAATTAGACATACATATGCTCTCTTTTATTCTTAGACTGACTGTAAAAGCGATTGCAAAAATATAGTATAATTATTTAGTATGTTGGTAATTACTAGAGCTCTGCAAACGCGAAAATTGTGATGATTTCTAGCGCGTATTCTCGGCCGTGTTTTAGGGATATACCCCTCTTTCGGTACGACGTTTGTCGAACCTTACGCCAGGGATTTGCGCTTTCAAATATCCACGCCGCTAGACTAGTATCCAGCACAATCGAACATTTCAATGCAATCGTGCACATTGAAACATTTATAAATCATTGATTCTATTCATCTACTAATGCCACCTCACGCTCTGCTACATCAATAAGATCTTTTGATTGTTTAAAATATTTTTCATTTTCTCTGTAACTATCATCAGTTGACCACAATTCAATGTCAATATCAAGAAAATCATACGGTAGATCGAAGATTTTAAAGAGTTTTAAGGACAATATTATTTCAAACCCAGCTAAGTGGCCGAGTAGTTAGAGACGTCGCACACTGGGGCCAAATCGTCTTTGAGCGGCCAAAATATGAAAAAATAAACTTTATTCTGGGGAAACCGCAGGGCTATATACACTAGATTAGGGTTGAGCAAGAGGAGAAGGTATGCATGGCATGAGCGATCGAAAAGATTGAATGAGGGCTCGCACAACCCGGGGTATGTGGAGTGGCAGGTACGAGGGAAACCGCAGGGCTATATACACCAGAGTAGGGTCGAACAAAAGGAGAAGGTATGCATGGCATGAGTAAGGTGTGGGTCGGAAGCGACAGGAATGAAGGGTGAATCGGGCCAGGGCATATCACGTGTGTACTATATAGTAAGGGGAGCGATCCATGGTAGCACCTGAGCAACGAGTGTTAGGGTGCGAAAGAATAGTAGGTAGGGGATAGCAGACAGAAAGGTGAGCTAATGGCTAAAAGAGTACGGAAATGGCGTGGAAATCTGCAGAACACTATCGTGGGAGAGGCAGTAGGTAAGGGGCGGTAGTGTGAGGGACTGGTGGGTATTTTATGTGTGAAGGGAAGTTATGGGTATAAGTTGAGGTGTTGAAATGTTATGCTGTATTTAGTGATGAGCTGAATATGCCAACTAAAAGTTGCTTTTTTACAAAATCAGGACCAATAAACTGGTAACAGGGCATTATATAATCCTGGAGAATGTTCTCCACGTAGAATTCAGCATTCATTGCTTTTGTATGAATAGATTCTAACTCCATACGACAATCCTGCCCAAAACATTTTACATCCACTACCAAAGAATTGATTTGACACACAATTGAATGCAACTTTTCTTTGTCCTTGTCTTCTATATACACACTGTCGCCCATCGCAAGATTTTAGGCATATTCTTGTTTCATACTATTTTCTAGGATACTGATTTGGCGTTAAAATCGTCCGCTGCAATGACTAGGCCTCTCACAGCCCTAATATCCTGCTCCAATGTGTTTAGCAGGAGATTGGGGCAGCGAGGCCAGCAAATTACTCTCGGAAACGGTGGACTAAATAAAAATGAACGTTAATTAAATTTCCTATAAAATTATATTTCCTTTGACAATTTTTCTGAGAAACGGTCGTGGGAGGCACTAGAAGCAATGTGGTAAAAATGTATTTTTCACTAAAATTCTCGATTTTCAATAACGCATATCTTGAAAACCGTTAGAAGCTCAATAAATATGTATAGAAATAATTTTAATTGAAATTTTATATAAATAATTGCAATTCCATACTAACCTAATTTAGTTTTCAGCCCGAAAAACACCCCTAATCAACCTAATATCGTTATTATGTCGCTGTGCATTCCGATTCATCATTGTCCTCTCCAAAATAACAAGTTAATTATAATTTTCGGCTTCGACCTCTAACGCCCCATTATTACAGCCCATCAAGTTTCCACACTGTTGCATTAACGGCCGCAAACCCATCCCCGACAATGCGAAACGCAATCGATAAATTGATCCCGACTTGTAGCTGGTAATAATTCAATAATGTCGCGGAATTAAATTTTCCACGCGCACGAGCGCGGGCAATTAAGAATCGGCGGTTATTAGACACGCCGCTTTCTTCGCAAACCTTTCCCCCAATTTGCGGGATTATTAGATTACGCGACCACCCTCATTATTCCACCAGAATTGTTGGAATAGAATTTCAGCCAGCCGCGGCGTCACAACATCCAGCACGCACGAATTAATTAAATTACTGAAGGGTGGTGTGTGTTTTTTTTATTACGAGGGCGTATCGTTTACCGGTTGCGGCTGCAAATGAATTGGATGTGTGTTTCTTTGATCTGTTTTCATTAATTTTGTCATTATATTAGGGTGTATGCAAACATATCGCGATCTATAAAAAAATAAATACGCCTGCAGGTTGGTTGGGATGGAAACCGGTTTAGGGGTTTATTTATCAACGCGGCTTTATTGGATTTCGAGGGAGGTGGGAAGGCGAGGGTTATTTTTTTTTTCGCGTAAATAAAAAACATCTCATCAGCCACGAGTTAACGGGAACGTAGGAAATATAGGCGTATATAACAGGTGGGATGGGTTTATTTTATGTTTATAAGACGAAATTATCAGATTGAGGTAGAAGAGTTTATTTATTCGAGTTTCGTTTGATGTTTCGAGTTTTATTTTATTTTTCCGCAGGGAAATTGATGTAAAATTACTCTATAGAGAAAGCTTTTTTTCGTATTCAATACGAATGCAGAATTATATATTCGCCTTTTACTTTTCGGTGTGTTCGAATGCATAATTAATTGATAATAATAAAAAACGAAACGTGTTTGAGTTGTAATATAAAATTACATATACCACTATTTTCTTTGAAAACCATCACAAAACAATAATCCCACTAGATAGCCCGTCACACACATGTTCAATGAAATTCACAGATTCCGGATTTTCCATTGTTTTCGCATAAAAGATTATAAATTCATATAGCTGGAAATGAATTACGCTTTTTACAGCAATGCTATTTCGAAAACTAAAATCGGATGTGGCCTAGTTTATCATATTATTATATAATGAAATTATAGTTAGAGTAATTACTGGTACTAGAGTAATTACTCAAGTACTAGTAATTACTCAAGTACCAGTAATTACTTTAACTACAATTAAATGAATTTCATTAAAAAATTAATTAATATTTATGTTTGACTGATCGACCACGACACATGTAGACGTGCAGAATATTTTTCTAACTATATTTTTAATTCTTTATAAAAATTAATGACTGCAAATTAGTCTATCCTGTTTTCTGAGTTTATTGACTATTTAGACTACATTAGAAACTCTAATTCACGATATGCATTTTACTTCTTTATGTTTTATTATATATTTTATTATATTTTATTTATATTGTATTTGTTACTATTGTTACTTGTTATTTACTTGTATATTTTTGTTATTTACTTGTTTATTTTTGTTATTTATTTGTTTATTTTTGTTAGTTACTTGTTACAATTCTGTTACTAGCTATCGACTTTCGGATCCTTCTGTCTGTGTTAGTATATATCGACGGTGTTGCGCAAGAAGGGCCAATCTGATTTTTTAACAAAAGGCGATTAAAAGGACTAAATAAACAAAACTAAAAGGGTCATATTACAAGGACCAATCTGCGGCTCTCTCTCAATTCTTCATTTCACAATAATGAATAGTTAACTATTAGTATTAAGTCCTTTAAATCAGTTTGATCATTTTCTTAAAATAGCAGATTGGCGCCATATTTATTTATCGACTCAGCCTTTAAAATCGGCATATCGAGATAGGAGCGTAAAAGTTCAAAATAAAAAATAAATAGAAGGAAAAATATGTCAAGATAGAGACTTTCTGTTTTCCATTGTCATTTTGTTATAAACATTGTGTAATTTTTTCAAATCAATTGTATGACGAATTCATGGTCAAAAGTAATAAGAATGAAATTTGTTCAACTTGGTCGCCGAAAAAAAAATACTTATAATCAAAATTTTCCAATTTCCTTCGGAAATATGGTGCACTGATATGTTCTGCACTAAGATCTGTAAAAAAAATTTAACAAAATATGTTGCATAATTATTTTATCGGCCCAGCCTCAAAAATCGGCATATCGAGATAGGAGCGTAAAAGTTAAAAATAAAAAATAAATAGAAGGAAAAATATGTCAAAATAGAAACTTTCTATTTTCCATTAACATTTTGTTATAAACATTGTGTAATTTTTTCAAATCCATTGTATGACGGATTCGGCCTAAATTATAATAATGAAATTTGTTCAACTTGGTCGACGAAAAAAAATACTTATAATCAAAATTTTCCATTTTTCTTCGGGCATCTGGTGCACTGATATGTTCTGCACTAAGATCAGTAAAAAAATTAAACAAAATATGTTGCATAATTATTTTATCGCCCCAGACTCTAAAATCGGCATATCGAGATAGGAGCGTAAAGTTAAAAATAAAAAATAAATAGAAGGAAAAATATGTCAAGATAGAGACTTTCTATTTTCCATTGTCATTTTGTTGTAAAGGTTTTGTAATTTTTTCAAATCAATTGTATGACGGATTCATGGTCAAACATAATAATAATAAAATTTGTTCGACTTGGTCGCCGAAAAAAAATACTTATAATCAAAATTTTCCAATTTTCTTCGGGAATTTGGTGCAATGATATGTTCTGCACTAAGAGCAGTAAAAAAATTATACAAAATATGTTGCATAATTAACCACACCAAACTATGCCCGTCCACCATTTCAAACGACTTGAACTATGCACTACACTATTATCCATTATTTTCTATTATTAAATTAATGTCATTTATTAATTTAAGACTAATCAACAAAAATATATGTGAAAAAATAGAGTAATGCATAGTTCAAGTCGTTTGAAATAGTGGACGGGCATAGTTTGGTTGGTAGAGAACACCCACCCACCCCACCTACGCTGGCATAATTTTTCCAATGGATACAGACGTTTTATATTGTTTAAACTATTCCAAGAAGAGTGTTATTCTATGGAAAAACTATGCAAACAAAGGTGGGGTGGGCGGGTGGCCCCCACCAACCAAACTATGCCCATCCACTATTTCAAACGACTTGAAGTATGCATTACTCTATTTTTTCACATATATTTTTTTTGATTAGTCTTAAATTAATAAATGACATTAATTTAATTATAGAAAATAGCCTTTAAAATCGACATATCGAGGTAGGAGCGTAAAAGTTAAAAATAAAAAATAAATAGAAGGAAAAATATGTCAAGATAAAGACTTTATATTTTCTATTGTTATTTTGTTATAAACATTGTGTAATTTTTTCAAATCAATTGTATAACGCATTCATGACCAAAAATAATAATTTACGTTACAACATATATTATACAACAACGCCTATAAGAAAAAATATGTTAAGATAGAGACTTTCCATTTTCCATTGTCATTTTGTTGTAAACGTTGTGTAATATTTTCAAATCAATTGTATGTCGGATTCATGGTCAAAAATAATAATAATAAATTTGTTCGACTTGGTCGCCGAAAAAAAAAATACTTATAATCAAAACTTTTCAACTTCCTTCGGGAATCTAGTTCACTGATATGTTTTGCACTAAGATCAGTAAAAAAAATTATACAAAATATGTTGCATAATTTTTTTATCGACTCAGCCTCTAAAATCGAGATAGGAGCGTAGAAGTTAAAAATTAAAAATAAATAGAAGGAAAAATATGTCAAGATAGAGACTTTATATTTTCTATTGTCATTTTGTTATAAACATTGTGTAATTTTTTCAAATCAATTGTATAACGCATTCATGATCAAAAATAATAATTTACGTTACAACATATATTATACAACAACGCCTATAAAAATTATTAATAAAAATAAATAACTATATATTATGTTCGGCAAGACATAAACAAAAGATTCCTCAAAATTTAGATTTTATTGGTCACCCTAATTGGTCAGGACAGACCCGCTAACAATCCGCCACGCGCGCGGTACCGCGGCACAGCGCGGTTTAGAGGCTAGGATCTTAGAGGTTAACTTCACACCGGATTTTTTTTAGTATTATTAATATTAATCAAACAACATCCTCTGATAATGAATATAGTAATAACACGCACAACATTCTGCAAAACAGAGTTAACTTCACTGCACTTTTTCACATCATGATCCGAAACAACAGCTCTTGAACTTGAATGGTGTGTTACGAGTTAATTAATTAAAACTTTTACGGTCCAGCACAAACAAGCCGACAAATACTAAAATCCATTCTAATTCCTATTGACTGCTCCGCTACAAGCTACATCGGGGCTCTGTTTTCAATGAGTTTTAACAACGAGCTTTGTATTAGTTTGAAACTCTTCCAGCGGTGTTAAATAAATTGTTATTTTACAGCCGACAATCATTGGGCGCAATAACGAGGCAAAGGGATGCTTTATGTTTAACGTGATGGCGAAGCGTTAATATTACAATGCTGATAATTGCTACTGTAATTATTATTTCAATCAATACTTCAATAACTATTGAAATATTTACATCGTAAATAAACAATTATTATTTAGCTACGTGTTAATGAATAAACAGGTTTTATATTGTGTTATAATTGTTTTAAAATTGCGTCTAGTTTTAAGGTCGTTTTAGACAAGACAATTTCTTAGCTCAAAAGTTGTTCAAGAAATGAATTCACATATCCTACTCCCATACAATTTCTCCTTGAAAAATAGAAGGCGTTATATTTTTCCATTCGATCTACCATATTATACAATTTTTAAAAATGTTGCTGTATGATACGAGACAATTTAGATTGTCTCGCATCTTGACTTTTGAGTCGAGAAATTGTCTGGTCTAAAACGACCTTTAGTAAAGTTTTACATTATTTTTCGCCATATGTTCCGAATTTCTTTATCGAATTGTATTAATATAATTTTATATATAAACAATAAAATATGCAATGTTGTTATATAAAAAGTAAGTAAGAGGTGGGTTCACACTTATATATGTTTTACACGATTGGCCTTGTGCTGATAACTCAAGCACTCTATTGGAATATTCTTCCATAGAGGGCACTACCCGGTGAAACTGATGGCATGAACATGTTGACGGTTATTACCATATGGGTGTGCATTGCTAATTAATGTGGTGCCGCCAGATGACGTATAACTTTTCTCGTAGAGGGTTAGTTGTATTATATTAATTTTATATATTATTATATTTTTGAATATAATTATTTTTAAATTTCGCCTGGTTTTAGTAAAGTTTTACACTATTTTTCGGCACACGTGCCGAATTGCAATATTTATTTATTTAACCTCTTCATGGTCCCTATAAGCAGTACACAAACTGGTGACCAGGACCTACACTTTACCGAAAATAATAATATAATGATAATTTAAGAAAAATAAATTACAATTAAATTAAAATAAAATAACAGAGAAAACGTAAATGAAAAAATAGATACATAATCAGTAAATCATAAAATAAATTAGAATAAGAATAACCTAACAGATAATCATGATACAAGCAAACTAAATCATCTACATAATTTTTCTTAACATAGATTTAAACTGTTTTATAGATGTATATATAAGCAAACTAAATAATCTACATCATTTTTCTTAACCTAGATTTAAACTGTTTTATAGATGTAGATACAAGCAAACTAAATCATCTACATCATTTTTCTTAACATAGATGTAAACTGTTTTATAGATGTATATACAAGCCAACTAAATCATCTACATCATTTTTCTTAACATAGATTTAAACTGTTTTATAGATGTAGACACAAGCAAACTAAATCATCTACATAATGTTTCTTAACATAGATTTAAACTGTTTTATAGATGTAGATTTTTTTATAGTATCGAATTTTATATATAAACAATAAAAAAATGCGTTGCAAACAGCAATGCTGTTATATAAAAATAATTACCGCAGCGTTCGATTAATCTCGGAAGAAATTTAATTTACCTGTAAACAAGAGGCTTCCGTTTTCCAAGGATGCTTCCCGTGTTAAAACAAATAATCTTTAGCGGCGCGCTATTGATTTCAGTTACATCTTCCGGTTCGCTTCCGTTGTTTTCAACCTCCTCGTGGCCTGTCATATTTACTTAGGCGCAATCCGTACACTCCGGCTGCTTAATAATTTACATATCAGTTTGTGAAATACGTCTTTGCACGGGTCATGTTTATTTGGCAGAGATATGACTAAAATATTCCAAAGATTTTACGAACATTGTTAAGGAGAGAAATTCTTGTCATATTTGAATTTTATAACAGTTTCATGGCAACAAATTAATTAATATATTACTCATGTTTTATGAATTTACTGAAATATATGATGATTTATGTTTACGTACATTAACTTTATTTGAAGTAAATATAACGTGCAATTCATAAATTACAGAGGTCGGTTTAAATGTAGCACTATAACTCAAACAGTTATACATGAAAATGGTTAACTTTGGTTTTTATTGCATAATATTGCATAATATTGCCATTTTTTTGCAATAACTCAAAAGACTAAAAGGAAATTGTCACATATAAACTGTTTTATCATTGATTAATCATAATTAATCATGTGATGATTAATCAATGGTTTTATGCTTGCTTTGTATCCACTTAGCCGTACTCTATCTATACTCCTATTAATAGAGAAATATAATCAAAATAGACTATTTAAAGAAAATGCCTGTATATGTATGTATTGTGGTAAATGTAATGACATATTTAAATATTTATACGCTCAAGTGTGGACACCAGATATTTTATGTTTATTAGAAAGCAGCTTATATAACATGCTGAGGTTTGAGAGTTTCAACTTCGACTTTCGAATTATTCTTTCGGTCAAATACCTCGTTAATACTATAAGCCGTTCGCAGTGTAACTAATAAAATGTTCGAGATTCTTCATGGTTCAATTTGCAAACTCCATACTGATGTTTTATAGCGGGCAATCAAGATGTTTAGGCGAAATTAAATTTTGTAAAGGGGATAGCCTTATAAAGCGAACGTTAATTGCTCGCATCTAGTTAAACTCGTTACGACCCCTTGATATTAATTTCCCGGCAATATTAATAATGTGCTCGCCCTGTCTTAATTTTATGCCTTCAAGGGACGGCGGCATTGGGGCGGTGATGGAAAAATATTTTGTTGCGAAATTAATATTCAACTTGATGGATGAAATAATGGATAATAACTTTCAGAGAATGCCAAGCAATTTGCATGGCTAATAGTTGAGGTGGGTATTGTAGAAGTTCAACATTGAAATGATT
Organism: Lordithon lunulatus; assembly: GCA_963942505.1. Lineage (NCBI taxonomy): Eukaryota > Metazoa > Arthropoda > Insecta > Coleoptera > Staphylinidae > Lordithon > Lordithon lunulatus. The sequence goes on along the minus strand of OZ012668.1, from coordinate 54,586,157 downwards.
TGTAATTACTGTAAATGATGTGAGATTTTAACTGAAGGTGTTATATATAGTAGCGGCTTGTAATTAAAGTTATTAGCACGTTCTACAGGGACATAGTAAGGATCTGGAATACCGTAGTACTTGCCTGGTTATATAAGTGCTTTTATAGCCAACCGGACACTTGAAATAAGTCTGTGATAAAACATGTGAATACGTTTAAATTATCTGGCAGTAAAACCGTGACCGATTTACATATATCTGTGTTTCACTAAAAGTTTTATAACAACAGATCAAAATCTTCAACTTTCTTAAGAATTTTATGGAAATTACCTGATTTAGGTCTGCATGTGAATTATATATTGGGATATGATTAGAGAAGTTCTAGAGAAGAAATAAAAATATAATATACATATGAGTCACTAATTTTTTACTCTCTAGTCTAACATCGATCGGACGCAATGTTAGACTAAGAAAATAGTAACTGTTTATGAGCATTCAATCTTTGTCCACGCTGCAGGTCGTGCATAGTCACCCCCAACGTGAACAAAGAGTGAATGCTTATAAACACTACTCTCTTCTTAGTCTAACATCGCATTCGATCGATGTTAGACTAGAGAGTAAAAAATTGCTCGTCATTATTCCCGATATTACCATATGGGTGAATTGTTGATCGGTATAGAGTCGCCACATAGCGTTAAACTTTCTCTATACAGAGAAAGTTGCATTCCTAAACATATCAGAGTTTAATATCATGTTTTTCGATAACACATCAATTCAATAAAAAAATTAATAATAAAATCAACATTTACATAGGCCTTTGAGCTGGGTACTCAAAGGCTTAGCGGTTAAAGGCGCTGTCTGTATCGTACTGAGCATTGGGGAGCATGAGTTCAGACCCTGTCAGGGCTAATTATAGATTTTCATAGATTTCTGTGAAGTGCAAGTGAATACGGGGTGATTAAATTCCCCCCAGCTTCTACCTTTACCGGCGGAAAAGTCTCACGGCTGATAGCCCTATATAGATAGAGGTTTTTTTTATCAACATGAATGAGCAGATTCATTATATTAGAAGAACTATTAGTTTTTGTAAAATATGGTTTAACATTCTTGAGGATGGCTGGGATGTAGTGCTGAGGTAAAAAATAATACACTGTCCTTATAATGTCTATACATTTTAATACATACATATATAACTAAAAAGGCTTTATGGTCGCCTATTTTTAAGTATGTATATTTCTTGAACGCTGGCAAGACTCTTATGTTCCAACCAATTAAACATGTATTCAAAGAAGAAGAAAAAATTAAACATTTTTGTTTTTTATACATAATTACAAAAGTTCACATTTACATTTTTTTCTCCCTTAAACGGGCTATCGACACGAAGCCCTATTATTTATTTATTTATTTGTCTTCTATAATCAGAATTTGGCATGCACATAGAAAATAATAATGCTCAGGGGAAACTCCCGATCTACTTAGTCAGGGGAGAGTGTAGCAGGGAGGACAAAGTATGCATGGCAGGATCGAGGTGTGGTTCAGAAGAGCGAGGAATGGGGCTGGGGTACACCACGTGTGCACTGTGTATGAAAGGGAGCGACACGTGGTGGCACCTTAGCAAAGAATGTGAGGGAATGAAAGCAGAGTGGGTTGGAGAGGACAGAAAGCTGAATGAATGGCTAGGAGAGGATTGGAAAGCCGTGAAAATCTGCAGGAGGTTGACGCGACAGAAGAAATTATTATTATTAATTTTTATTTAATTTATCAGATTATAAATAATCCAATAAATGATTTTAGATTATTCATATACCGATAAGTCGTTTATATGGTTGTGTATTGTGAACATAATTCGGGAAATGGCATTTAATTGTGTTAATATCGCAACTGAAGCACCTACATGGCAATTGTGCGGTTGCCACTGTTAAGTGGTTAGCGAAGTACGTGTGTTCATACCCCACACCCATATATCGATTGCAATTTAGTCATCGTCTTCTATAATTATCCAACCGATGAGTTTAATAGCATTGCAATTAGTTAGGGCAGCTGCCATCAATATTCCCATAAATAATATTAAACTTGCGTTATTATCTTTTTATAAAACAAAATTGCAAAATCATAAAAGTATTGTGTGAGTTCATTATCTATAAAAATTGATAACCTGTTACTTAATAGTAAATAATTAAATATAATATATAATTATAGCTGGGAAGAGAAACAAAAAATAATGAAAGCAAAATATAAACTGAGAAATACAACGATATATATAGACGATGATCTAACGGAAGAGGAGAGAAAAATACAAAGAGAGATAAGAAACATAGCAAAATTGGAAAAAGAAAAAGGAAAACACGTAAAAATAGGATATAGAAAGATAATAGTAGACAATGAAATATACATATGGGATAAAGAGGAGAAAGGAGTCGTAGCCAAAGATAATGGGGTGAAAGTAACCAATCCAAAAAACTACTAGCAAAAGAGAAAACGGAAGCAAAAATACAAAGAATACAGCGAGGAAAGGGACAACGAACAAAAGAAAGAAGAACAAACACATAATAAATGGAAACAACGAATAGAGTAATGTAAAAAAAAGAAAAATATGGAAAATTGGAACTTGGATCAGGAGTATAAATGGAAAGGAAAAAGAGCTGGAAGAAGAATTTGAGAAAGCTGAACTAGACTTCTTGGTAACTGAAACAAATAAGAAGGGGAAGGGAGAGTACAAAATGGACAAGGAACATATATTCATATATAGCGGTGTAGATAACAATCGGAGAGCCGCAGCAGGGGTAGGATGTATAGTGCATAAAAAACTGAAATCGAATATATATATATATAAATGGGATGCAATTACGGAGAGGATTTTGTCTATCGAAGTTAGAGATCAAAGAAACGGCTACCATAAAACTATCATACCAGTGTATGGACCAAACGAAGATGATACTGCCTGCAACAAAGAAACATTCTGGGAGCAGCTCAACGAAACAACAGAAAAAGCCAAAGGAGAAGTGTACGTGGCGGGAGACTTCAACAGCAGAATTGGCAACGAAGTAAAAGATAATGACGCGATGAGAGGAAGATATGGAAAAGGCGTACTCAACGAAAATGGTAAGAAAATGCTAGATTATTGTAGAATGAATAATCTAGTAATAACGAATACACTATTCAAACACAAGGACATACACAAATCCACCAGGGAAGTGATAAGCAGGAACGAAAAATCTATAATAGACTATGTACTAGCAGAACAAGGGAAAAGGAGCAAAATAATAGACACAAGAGTAAAGAGAAGTTACGAAATTGGAAGTGATCACTATCTAGTAGAGACGAAAATAAAGGAAGACTACCAAGATAGCGATAAAAAAAGCAGAGACCAAATATAGCAATAAACTACAACAAGATAAGAACATACAAACTAAGGGAAAAAGAAATAGCAAAAATCTATAAAGAGAAAAAAGAGTAGAAATTAGTAAAGGGCAACTATAGATAAGAAGTAGAGGAAATGTGGAATAAATTAAAGAAAAATATACTGGAGACAGCACAAGACATGTGGGACAAAACAAACCACAAACAAGAAGCAGCAGACAGCATGGTGGTCGCAGGACATAAGAGAGAAAATAAAGGGAAAGAAAAAAGCATGGCAAAGATACCTACATGACAAAAATAGTAAAAACTACGAAGAATACAGTTTAAAGAAGAAAATAGTAAAAGATATGGTCAGAATAGCAAAGAGCAGGGAATGGGAAAAGTTCGGAGATACAATGGAGAAAAATGCAAAGGAAAACCAAAAATTATTCTATAAAACACTAAAACTAAACAGAAAAGAAAAAGGACAAGAAGTAAATTATATACAAGACAATCAAGGAATATTGCTGAAGGACAACGAAAAAATACTGGAAAGATGGAAAGAATATTTTGAAGACTTACTATCACAAAATGGTGGAAATGAACACAAGACAAGAGACCAGAACGACTCGGAAGCAGATATAGAGATGATCAATGGAAAAGAAATACTAGAGATAATAAGGGAATTGAAAATAGGGAAAGCACCAGGACAAGACCAGATCACAACGGAAATGATTAAACATATGGGACCTGCAGGTAACGAAATACTACTAAAATTAATAAACGAAATATGGAGGACGGATAAAATACCTAAAGATTGGCAAGTATCGTTAATCGTACCGATACACAAGAAAGGCGATTAGACAAAATATTCAAACTATAGGGGTATAACACTCATAAGCATAGGTATGAAGATCTTAGAAAAAACAATTAACAAAAGAATACTGGCAAAAATAGAGCAGACGCTAGAAGAATCGCAATGTGGATTTAGGAAAGGAAGATCCACACAGGACAACATTTTACGATAAAACAAATCACAGAAAAAAGAATTGCAAATAATAAAAACACATACCTAGGATTCATCGACTTGGAAAAAGCATTCGACATGATACCAAGAAATAAATTATGGAAACTCCTGGAAGAGAGAGGTGTAGAAAGAAAGACAGTCGAATTAATACAAAACATATACAACAACAACACCAATGCAATAATACACTAGGGACAAACATCAAGAACATTTCAGACAACCACTGGACTAAGACAAGGAGGCGGGCTCAGTCCTACATTATTTAACATATACATGGATGAAATAATGAAGAGCATGAAACCAGAAACCAAAAAAGCAAACATTGGGTACAAAAACATGCAAGTTGTAAAAATATCGGAAGGAGCATTCGCTGATGATGTAGTAGTGATAGCAGAAAGTGAAGGTAATCTGCAGCACAACCTTAGTGTATGGAACAGACACCTAGAAAAGTATAACATGAAAATGAACTATAACAAAACAAAAGTGATGGTAATAGGAAACCGGAAAGAACAAATAAATATAAAGATAGAACAACACACAATAGAACAAGTAGAAGAATTCAAATACCTGGGAGTAGCACTGACAGAAGACGGAAAAATGGAAGGCGAACTTAGTAACAGAATAAACAACACAGCTAAAACATACCACGCATTGAGCAATATACTGATTAACAAGAAAGAGATCAGCAGAAGGACAAAAATAAATATATATAAAAGCATATATAGAACTATACTGACATATGGAAGCGAGACGTGGAAGCTAACGAAGTGGGACAAAAGTAGAATACAGGCAATGGAAATGAAATATCTCAGAGGAGTAAAACAAGTTACGAGAAGAGACAGAATAAGAAATGATGACATCAGAGAAGAACTGGGAATTGAAGCTGTAGATAAGTATATAGAAAAAAACAACTAAACTAGTGGGGTCATTTAATTAGGATGGACAAAAAGAATCAAACAAAACAGGTATGGGAAGCAAGAACTGAAAATAAAAGAAGCAGAGGTAGACCAAGAAAAGAGTGGGACAACATAATAGAGGACATAATAATGAAGAAAGGAAAAACAGTCAAGCAAGCAAGAGAACTGGCGAAGAACAGAAAGGAGTGGAAAGAATTTACAAATGTATAAACAACAGTAATTGTAAACTATAATAATGTTAATAATGTTAATGTAATAGCCTACACCGAAAGGCAATTGATAATATATATATATATATATATATATATATATATATATATATATATATATATATATAAATTAAAATGTCACTAATAGTATAGCTAGGATTCTAAATTTAGTACCATATTAAAAGGACGATTAATCAATAAATCTCAATTAATTTCATAAATTTTTGTAAATTCACAACCGAATGAGTAAATTCATTATATAAACCCCTTGTATATTTTAGTAATAGACTAGCTAGGATTCTAAATTTAATACCATATTAGAAGGACTAATACTATAATCTCTAATCTCGATTAATTTAATATATTTTGGGGATTGATAACTGAATTACAGCAGCTTTTCTAAAGAAACTCAGTTGATTTGATGAAATTCATAATTTTAACTATTCGAAAATATTACTAACAGTGGAGCTAGGATTATAAACTGTAGTACCATATTGGAAGGACTAAAAACCCGTATCTTCATAGGGTTATCCGCCGTGAGGCTTTTACTCCGGTCAAGGGAGAAGCTCAGAGGAGTTTAATCCTCGGTATTTACCTTAACTTCATAGAAAACCGTGAAGGACTATTAATCAACTAATCACAAGAGTTTCATGTATTTTGTGCATTGATAACCGAATTACAGAAGCTTTGTTATAGAAATTCAGTTGATTTGAGCTGAGGTAAAAATTTAGTACCAAATTAGAAGGACGATGAATCAACAAATCTCAATTTACAACTGAATGAGCAGATTCATTATATTAGAAGAACTATTTGTTTTTGTAAAAATTGGTTTAATATTCTAGACTCTAGAATGTTAAACCAAATCCAGCCATCCTCTAGAATCTAGAGAATGGCTGGAATGCAGTGCTGAGGTAAAAAATAATACACTGTCCTTATAATGTCTATATATTGTAAAATCCAGCAAGACAGTGCTGGTAAATGCATTGTTTTGATGCATATCGTTGTTGGGGTTACAAAAGGGGTTGCGATAACACATGGGTTTTCGTTTTGGGGTTTCCGTACCCAATGAAGTTACAATACACGATGGGAAGGAATTAGCAGCCGTTTAAAATAAACGATGATTATTGCCGCCAACTTAGGGCAATTAAGGTTGCATATAGTTGGAAGTGATTTTCACCCCACATATTTCTAATCTCCAGCCTCGCCATCTCAAGTGGGTACTCGACTGCCGCGTACCCAAGCAATACGAATCCAGCATCTCAAGTAAAAACACATGTTTCACATTTATTTTTAAATAAACTACACAATAAAATAAACGACGAAAAATAGCTAAAAGTGTTTCCATACAGTCCATTACTATCACCCAAAACAATGATTACAAACTTTAAGAAATAGTAAACATATTTTTTAAAACATATATAAGTGTGAATACTCCTCTTCACAATCGACATATCTAGATTTCGATCTTATTAGATCTCATCAGTGTAGCTTAGCTGGTCAGGTGATCCTGATGGCATGAGCATATTGACGGTTATTACCATATGGGTGTGCATTGCTAATTGATGTGGTGTCGCCAGATGGCGTTTAACTTTCCTCCTAGGGGGTTAGTTTTTTAAAAATATTTTTGTTATTAATTCCTTATATAATAAAACTGCAAAACATTTATTGTCTAGGGATATTTCCATCACACGTTTGAAACGAAATAAAACCTCCAATAGGTTGACCAGAAACCTTTTAAAACTTTTGAATAGACCCCAAACGAATACGATTCAATTCAGACAGCACAAATACAATAATATTTTAGAAAATCCGGATCTTGTAATGAAACTCAGTCACCCATAATACAAAAACGCCGCGGAGCGACTAATTCAAGCACTATTAATCCTCGAATATCCCTAATTTATTCCAAACTTGAAAATTCGTTCATCCCCAATATACAGTTAACAAGCGCTCGTCAAGCAGCGCCACTCAAGTTCCCCAGCGCAATGTGACACCGAAAAGAAATAACATATTCCGATAGTCTGGGGTCTGGGGAGATTTTTGTGGCGTGCTAAAGCAAGACGCAATAAATTTTCATTACGGGCCAATCGCACGGCTACCTTATGGCCCCCGCAAGGGCATTTCTATTCGTCACGTTGATTAAACGGATTAATTGAGCGTCGGGTGTCGGCCTTGGTGTGCTCGGATGTTGCTGTGCAACAGCAAGAGCAGATCCTGGTGCGTGACACGGGGCGAGCAGCGGTTCAGGTTTTTTTTAATTAAACACGGAAAGTGAATTATTTGCGGAGAGGGAAGCCTGTTGAAATATAATTCTGCAGGCGTGCAAAATAATATGAGGTAAATTTTTAAAAAAAACGCATCATATTAATGATGAAAACATCAATGTGGAGATTTAGAAGGAAAATAGTTGTAGATCAAGATATTATTGGCTTGAAACTTACCACTTTCTATGATGTGAAACTAAGATAATCCTTTCTACTATAACGGTGTGTGTGTATGTGTGTGAAATACATCATATTAAGTATACCCTCATTATATAATAAGAATAAATCATAATACTAAGATAATAAGGGTGTATGTGTAATACAACATTTTAGGTACATTGTCATTGTATAATAATATAATAATGATAATAATAAGATTATTCCCCATAAATAGTTTTGTACAAATAATAGGTTTAGATAATGATCACATCAATTCTATTAAAATACCATCGACACTCGTTACCATAGGTCTTTGATATTTTCCATCATATATATATATATATATATATATATATATATATATATATATATATATCATCGTCATCTAGTACAATAACAGTCCAATTATATTTTTCTACCTGTTAGATTCTGTCACACACACATACGTTGTACACAATTGTCAATTAATATCTCCTTTATATATTTCACGGAGCAGAATTTCCAGTCGATCGTACTTCCTAGCAGCGCGTTTGACGTATAGCGGGCATGACGCTCGAGGGAAAAGATACACAAAAGAACTATTTCCGTTCGCGGAAAGTTCCCGATAAACTTTTATATATCTCGGAGACTAATAAAATTATAACGCCCTTGTGCGCCGGAGGTGACGTGAAGTTTGTAATGAAAAATCTTTACACACTGCGAAACGTTAATTTACCGGCTCCGATTGCGTTGTGATATGCGACAATAAATTTCCCGGGAAATAATAATTTGAGTCCGGGGATTTGCTTCTAAGTAGCATAATCAAACCTGAGTTACGAGTAACAATTTATTTTATTTCTACGAAATATGGTTTAAAACATATACTATTTTGCTCAATATACGCAGAAAGTTAGTCTGTTGATAACATGAATTCTCTATTATTTCCTCTAACAAAAGGTGAGCAAAAAAGGACAGTATAAAAAGCACGCGTGTGTGTAAGGTCGATACCAGTTACAAATTGTAACAAATACAGTAAATACTAATATTATAATCTCGCAATGAGTTTTGCCATATAAAGATGGAATTATTTGTTTGTTTCTAAATATATATTATTATATTTATATAATAATAAATTGTATTGACTTGTGTAAACTGTAACAGTGATAACACCAATAAACGATGATTATGATTATGATTATGAAAAATATTGAATAATATAGTAAAAAAATATCAAATATTGTCAAATATTGTCAAATATTGTCAAATATTGTCAAATATTGTCAAATATTGTCAAATATTGTCAAATATTGTCAAATATTGTCAAATATTGTCAAATATTATCAAATATTGTCAAATATTGTTAAATATTGTTAAATATTGTTAAATATTGTTAAATATTGTTAAATATTGTTAAATATTGTTAAATATTGTTAAATATTGTTAAATATTGTTAAATATTGTTAAATATTGTTAAATATTGTTAAATATTATTAAATATTGTTAAATATTGTCAAATATTGTTAAATATTGTCAAATATTGGCAAATATTGTCAAATATTGTCAAATATTGTCAAATATTGTCAAATATTGTCAAATATTGTCAAATATTGTCAAATATTGTCAAATATTGGCAAAGGTTGGCAAATATTAGCAAATATTAGCAAATATTAGCAAATATTAGGAAATATTGGCAAATATTGCCAAATATTTGTAAAATATTGGCAAATATTTGTAAAATATTGGCAAATATTTGTAAAATATGGACAATGTCAACTGTCAAATAGGTCAAAATTGTCAAAAATTAAAAATGTCAATATAATTCAGACCTAGTACCTAGCCTACACCAGATATTAGCATTTTCATTTGGTCCAAATCGGACACCATCCGCTAAGTTTGTTATCATTTTTTCTAAATCTGTACTACTCGGTATTATAACACTGTCACGGTATATACATTAATTTGCATCATACAAAATATATTTATAACGTTTCAAAATAATTTCCAATTTATTTTCCTTGAAGCCTTTGGAGGAGCTTCGGTCCAATGGTTTGGGCACGCGGTCAGGATCGTGACTCGTGCCCAAACCATTGGACCGAAGCTCCTTCAAACACAACCTTGTGGTAATAATAAATACACCATAAAGCTAGTAATCAACGATTAACAATTCGCATTAATTAATTAAACAAAAAGTATATCACCATGTGACATATTACCACTATTATAAACTTTTGGTAAGTCTTATTCCATTACGATCATACAAATTCGCACAAAATTTAAACACATGTAACACAAGATGTAACAGCTCTAATTTGAGCTAGTGTTGGAATATGAATAAAAATCCACATGAGTATCAAAAATATTTTAATCACCAAATTGAATTCGAATTTTAATTTCACAAATCAAATTATTATCGAATTATCATCCTCTTGATCTGTGTTCGCATATTTATGTTCAATAGATAATTTTGAATTTTTTGATATTATTTTTAAAATAGTAAATCCCTTAAAGGGTATATTATACTTACCCTTTAAGGGATTTACTATTTTAAACATATATGTGGCGGGGCGGACGGGTTTATCAACGCGGCATTCAATCCTAGAAAACTGGAATACTCTTACGAGTAATACTCTTAAGTTTAATCGGAAATACTAAAGTCGTTTTTACTATTTTTGCCACATTTTCGGTATTCTACCCCACTGCGTCGCCTTCAGACCACTGGGCTACGACCGACTCATCTTATTTATTCAGTTTGCTAATTAGTGTTCTTGAATATATTTATTTAATACGTATTGTATCTGTGGTATCAGGTTACTCATTGTTAATGGAATTAAACTTGCACACAACGAGATTACTCATAGTTTTCTACGCGATCTATTTCAATCCGGCTTATCTTGTTTTTTTGCGCGGTAACGTCGCAGATAATCGACCGACCGTCCTCTGCGCATTGCTCAGTCAGTAGACAAATGGCCGCGGATCGTGTGTTTTGTAGTGTCTTGCTCGGTGTGTTTTGTAGTGTCGTGCTCGGCGTGTTTTGTGTGTTTCGCTAATTGACTGGCTTGGTCATACTGCTACTACTATGGACATCATGTAAGTGATAATAGTTTTTATACGTGAGCAATATAAAACGAATTAGGGCTATCTTTGTAATGGTTACTTATCGGTTTTATTATTTATGTAATAATCATTTACGATTGTACGAGAACAGGCCCCTTATTATCTGGATAAATTACAAACAATTTGTTTAATTCATATCTAAGATGTTACTCGTAATTTTCTACTCAATTATTTTTTTCATTCCAATCTACGACTCAATGTCGCTTATGGTTAATATAATTTATTATAATAGACTGCCATTGGTACTACAATTATATTTTTTAAGTTCAAGCTCCTTAAGTAATACTAATAAAGAACTATCGGTGTGAACTTAACAATAAACTTGCCATCAAGTAAACCGCGGGTCTACGCAGCGTTAAATTCCGTGCGGTTATGTAGCTAATAATACCATTCAATGACATTTTTTTTCTCTACAATCGTCTATTAATATGTAAGGAACAATAATATGTGTTTTCTTTTTTATTATAATTATTTACACGGGCGCTATAAGGCACCATAACCCATACTACCAATTAATTATTTAAATCTATATGAAGGTTTTTATTGTACAAGCTGTTTTAAATTAATCGACTGAGTTATAAAATATGTTAAAAAAAATCAAAGATTTTAAAAATTTAAATTTATGATACTATTTTATATTCTATATTTAATTGGGCTCACAGAAAGCTATTTTTTGATAATTTTCACCCAAAGTCTAGAAGAAGGTTTTTATTGTACGAGCTGTTTTAAATTAATCGACTTAGTTATAAAAAAATTATAAAAAATCAACGATTTAAAATATTTAAATTTCTTGTATATTTTTTAAATTATATATTTAATTTTATTCAAAATAAGCTATTTTCTGATTAATTCGACCCAAAAATAAAATCTGCAGGAAGGTTTTTATTGCACGAGCTGGTTTAAATTAATCAACTAAGTTATAAAATTTGATCAAAAATCAAAAATTTAAGAAATTTTATATTATAACATCATTTTACATTTTATATTTAATTGGGCTGAAAACAAACCATTTTTTAATCATTTTCACTTATAAATAATGTCGGCATGAAGGTTTTTATTGTAGGAGCTGTTTTAAATTAATCGACTGAGATATAAAAATGATAAAAAAATCAAAGATATAAAAAAATTTAATTTATGATATTATTTTACATTCTATATTTAATTGTACTCAAAATAAGCTATTTTCTGACAATTTCGACCCAAAAATAAAGTCTGCAGGAACGTTTTTATTGTACGAGCTGTTTTAAATTAATCGACTGAGATATAAAAAATGATAAAAATCAAAGATTTAAAAAATTTAAATTTATTATACTATTTTATATTCTATATTTAATTGGGCTCATAATAAGCTATTTCTTGATAATTTTCAGCCAAAAATATGGGTCTATTATAGGTTTATTAATGTACGAGCTGTTTTAAATTAATCGACTGAGTTATAAAAAATGCATAAAAAATCAAATATTTAAGAAATTAAAATTTATGATATAATTTTACATTCTATATTTAATTGGGCTCAAAATAAACTATTTTTTGATCTTTTTCACCTATAAATACTGTCTGCATGACGGTTTTTGTAGGAGCTGTTTTAAATTAATCGACTAATTTATAAAAAATGATCAAAAATCAAAGATTTAAGAAATATAAATTTTTAATATTATTTTATATACTATATTTAATTGGCCTCAAAATAAGCTATTTTTTGATAATTTTCACTCAAAAATAAAGTCTACAGGAAGGTTTTTAATGTACGAGTTGTTTTAAATTAATCGATTGAGTTATAAAAAATTATAAAAAAATCAAAGATATAAGAAATTTTAATTTATGATATTATTTTACATTCTAGATTTAATTTTACTCAAAATAAGCTATTTTCTGATAATTTCGACCCAAAAATAAAGTCTGCAGGAACGTTTTTATTGTACGAGCTGTTTTAAATTAATCGACTGAGTTATAAAAAATGCCAAAAATATTTAATAAATTCAAATTTATGATATAATTTTACATTCTATATTTAATTGGGCTCAAAATAAACTATTTTTTGATCTTTTTCAGCCATAAATACTGTCTGCATGACGGTTTTTATTATAGGAGCTATTTTAAATTAATCGACTAATTTATAAAAAATGATCAAAAATCAAAGATTTAAGAAATATAAATTTTTAATATTATTTTATATACTATATTTAATTGGCCTCAAAATAAGCTATTTTTTGATAATTTTCACTCAAAAATAAAGTCTACAGGAAGGTTTTTAATGTACGAGTTGTTTTAAATTAATCGATTGAGTTATAAAAAAATTATAAAAAATCAATATTTTAAGAAATTCAGATTTATGATATTAGTTTACATTATATATTTAATTGGGCTCAAAAGAAACCGATTTTCGATGATTTTCACCCAAAAATTAAATCTGCACGAATGTCTTTAATGTAAGAGTTGTTTAAAATTAATCGACTGAATTATAAAAAATGATAAAAAAATCAAATATTTAAGATATTTAAACTTTTTATATTATTTTACATTCTATATTTAATTGGTCTCAAAATAAGTTAGTTTCTAATAATCTTCACCGATTAATAAAGTCTGTACGAAGGTTTTTATTATACGAGATGTTTTAAATGAATCGACTAACTTATAAAAATTAGAAAAAAGCAAAGATCTAAAAAATTTAAATTTATGACATTAGATAACATTCTGTATTTAATTGGGCTCAAACCAAATCATTTTTTGATCATTTACACCCATAAATAATGTCTGCATGAGGTTTCTATTGTAGGAGCTGTTTTAAATTAGTCGACTGAGTTATAAAAAATTATAAAAAATCAAAGATTTAACATATTTTAATTTATGATGTTACTTTACATTTTATATTTAATTTAGCTTAAAATAAATCATTTTTTGATCATTTTCACCCAAAAATTAAGTCTGCACGAAGAATTTTAGTGTACGAGCTGTTTTAAATGACTCGACTAAATTAAAAAATGCTAAAAAATCAAAGATCTAGGAAATTTTAATTTATGATTTTACATTTTATATTTAATTGGGCTCAAAATAAACCGTTTTTTGATAATTTTCAACCAAAAATAATGTCTGCATGAAGGTTTTTATTGTAGAAGCTGTTTCAAATGAATCGACTGAGTTATAATAAATGATAAAAAATCAAATATTAAAGATATTTAAATTTTTGATATTTTTTTACATTGTATATATAATTGGGCTTAAAATAAGATATATTTTGATAATTTTCATCGAATAATAGAGTCTGTACGAAGATTTTTATTGAACGTGCTGTTTTAAATTTATCGACTAACTTATAAAAATGATAGAAAATCAAAGATCTAAAAAATTTGAATTTATATATTATTTTACATTCTACATTTAATTATGCTCAAAATAAACCATTTTTTGATAATTTTCACCTATAAATAATGTCTGCACGAAGATTTTTATTGCCGAGCTTTTTTTAAATTAATCGACTGAGTTATAAAAAATTATAAAAAATCAAAGATTTAATAAATTTAGATATATAATATTATTCTACATTCTATATGTAATTGGGCTCAAAATATACCGTTTTTTGATAATTTTCACCCAAAAATTAAGTCTGCAGGAATGTTTTTATTGTACGAGTTGTTTTAAATAAATCGACTGAGTTATACAAAATGATAAAAAATCAAGTATTTAAGATATTTAAATTTTTGATATTATTTTACATTCTATATTTAAATGGGCTCAAAACAAACTCTTTTTCATAATATTCAACTATAAATAATATCTACATGAAGGTTTTTATTGTAGGAGCTGTTTTAAATTAATCGACTGAGTTATAAAAATAAAAAATTGAATATATTTAATTTGTTGTCTATTTTATATTAAATTGGGCTTAAAATAAGCTATTTTTTGTTAATTATGACCCAAAAATAAAGTCTATATCAATTTCTTAACCATTGCTTTTCGAAATACTGGTGCTACGCGATCTTGTTGCAAATGAAAGCCGAAATTGATTGATGGCTCATCTACTGCATGTGATTGTCTCTTTGATTTTGGTGCTCCCCGAGGGTTTCTTATTACCAAAGTGCTCCCTGACTTGAAAAAGGTTAAGAATCACTACCTTAAAATATTAATTAGAGTTATTTTTGTTATTTTTATCACATTTAAAAATAATTGTAAAGAACATCTAATTGGAATAATAACCGACTTAACTTTGACAATTTCGAAATTTTATTTGTGTCTATGTTTTTTTACGCTAATTAAAAGCTACATCCACGAAATTAATTTTTTTAATAAACTTTTAGATATTAAACCATATTTTAGAAAAATAAGGAAATTAATGAACAATTTCGTCCCATATTGCGCATATCAATTCATACATTCTATTGTGGGCTTCCATTCCTGCCGCGTTTACCATTAAAACTGTTGTGCCATGTTTCACTGGTGCTTTATGGATTTTTTGCGTTTGATACTCTTTCCAGTGTAATATTGTTAATTGTTATTCCTTATAGTTTGTTTTAATGCAGTTTAATTTGTATTCAAAGGCATTGCCATTCGAATGATTATAGCAACGGCTTTGAATTCAAATTAAACTGCATCAAAACAAAATATTAAGATATAAGAAATTTAGATTTATGATATAATTTTACATTCTATATTAAATTGGGCTCAAAATAAACCATCATTTACTCTCAAAAATTAATATCTGCGAGAAGGTTTTTTTTGCACGATCTGTTTTAAATTAATTGACTGAGTTATTAAAAATTATAAAAAATTAAAGATTTAAGAAATTTAGATTTATGATATTATTTAATATTATATATTTACTTGGGTTTAAAATAAACTGTTTTTTGATAATTTTTACCCAAAAATGAAGCCTGCAGGAATGTCTTTAGTTTAATTTGAATTCAAAGGCATGGCCATTCGAATGATAATGGCAATACCTTTGAATTCAAATTAAATTGCATCAAAACAAAATATTAAGATTTAAGAAATTTAGATTTATGATATTATTTTACATTCTATATTAAATTGGGCTCAAAATAAACCATCTTTTTTGATCATTTACTCTCAAAGATTAATATCTGCGGGAAGGTTTTTTTGCACGAGCTGTTTTAAATTAATTGACTGAGTTAAAAAAATAAAGATTTAAGAAATTTGGATTTATGATATTATTTTACGTTATATATTTATTGGGCTCAAAATAAACTGTTTTTTTGATAATTTTTACCCAAAAATGAAGCATGCAGGAATGTCTTTAGTTTAATTTGAATTGAAGGGCATTGCTATTCGAATGATAATGGCAATGCCTTTGAATTCATATTAAACTGCACCAAAACAAAATATAAGGCATAACAGTCATTGGCATTTCGAGATTCTGACTAGAGTAGTGTCAGTCATCTGTTAATTCTTGTTCTAGCAGACCGAAACTGTTAGGTGCCAGTATATATTTGTTTATTATACGTACGTTTCTATCATCAATCATTGATTAATCATCACGTTAATTACCATGATGATTAATAATTCAGATAATTTAAACAAATAATTTGTTTATGCTTAAAACATAATGTGAAATAAACTCTATAAGGCACCTTACACGGTCAGTAATACTGTTAATATTTTAGAATAATGACAGTATTACTGTACGATAACTTGTTTAAAATGTTCATTATTCTAATAAAATCCAGTATTACTTATTGTGTAAGGTATAGTAATGGTGGAGTGAAGAGAATACTGATGTTTATCCGGATAATAGATTACAAATATAAAAGGAGGATTGAAGCAAATATAACAGTACTAGAATTGACAGTATTATTGACCTGTAAGGTCCCTTTATGGTGAACCATTATTATATTATTTTGGTAGTAATTTAAATAAACAATAGGAAGCTTTACATTAAATATGTGTATGGACACAATATTTTGATATCGTATTCATATTTCGTATGATAAAATCCATATAGTAGAGCCATTTATTAATAACTAATTAAACTGAATAATTTATTCAAATAAAATTCTACGAATATAATTCTATTTTGGCAGATGAAAACCCGACTATGCGCAAGTATTATTTATTATTTTAATAAATTAATTGATTAATTAAAACAATAATGGTTTACACTCTATTTATAATACTATTGATCTAGTTAGTCCAACTTACACTGTAATGCATAACAACTTGTTACATCAGTTGCGGCTTGAAATGCTTCGATCCATCTGCCTCGTGCATGTTCTCCGTGATTGCGTCGGATGTCATTGGCAGATAATCGCACTGTTAACGGTCTATTGAATAAAATGCTGGCCAGCCACTGAGTGCGTAATGAGTGAGCGGTTCAGTGAATTACGGCGCGGGGTTTTCGGGAATATAGGGATCAAAAGGGCCAATTAGTAATTCAGGGAAAAAAATATAATGGAAATATGTAAGTATGCAGGTGATTTGCACCAGTATTACTTTTAAATATGGCTATTATATTGAACAGTAGAATACGCTAAGAAACGTATTTTCTTTTTATATTCCTGTTTTTACAATCATTAAACTTATAACTAAAAAATATAAAACTAAAAAGCCCCTTACAACACAATTGTAGTAGTAGTAGTTTCCGTATTTGTTACAATTTGTAAGTGGCTATCGATCTTCTGGTCCTTCTGGCGTGTGTTAAGTGCCTTTCGTTTATCACTCTGGGCTGGTACGGGCATATTGTTTCTTGTTCTATTTGCCACTTCCGATGCGCAAAATTCTACCTCGACCGCGATACTACACGCCACGGGGCGACTAGTAATGATAGACTATGCTAAACGAAAGCTTTTTTAGTGTATGTGTATGTGAATGTAATTCTGTTTCAAAATATGGAAACTATTGTGTGTACTTGGGGATGATTTTCAGAAGCAGCAAGTCCTAGCATGCTGCTTCTGAAAATCATCCCCAAGTATACACAATAGTTTCCATATTTTGAAACAGAATTACACCATGTTGCACATATTTCTTTTTTAGTATTTCGAGTATTTTATTAGAAATTAAATGTAAAGTAAAGGTTTTTATGTTTGTAGAAAATATTTCAATCTTTGTTTATATAAAAATAATGATAACATTTTTTAATACTGGCTTTTTCGTTGATCAAGGCAGATTCTTCAATTTCAGATCTATTTTTTTAATTAAAATTATTTAAAAAAAACGCAATGAAATAATTCCTGTAGAAATTTAGCGCTGTAGTGTGCTCGGTTCTTGGAGAAATGCTGTATGCACTTCAGCTGCATTCTCCGCCGGAACAATAGTTCTGGGACGACGACCACTCCTTCTTTTGTCTGTTAATTCGGTATAGGTTTCAAGTTTATTCATTACTATCAAGATTATAAGCCCAAACGGTGCTGATCATTGATAAACTTGCGCCCACTTCTGGTGCACTACCGTTGCAGCCTTTATATTCATAAAATCATTTACAATAGAAATTCTTACGTTGCATATTTTATTCTGGAATTTTCGATTCATTATTACATACAATACAGCGTAATTTCGAAATTGTCCATTTGGTAGACAGGCTGTTTAGGTTTGTTCTTTGTTGCAAATTCTTTTCATTTTCGTTTGTATTATTTATATAACTTACTATTTATCATATTGATTTTATTCAATTCTGAAAACAAATTGAGGTCTTAATTTTGTTCCAATCTTTTTGATTTAATTCATATGGAAATTAGATTTTGTCTGCACTCTGAAAATGCAGGTGTTTATTTTAATTATTGAAAATACTTATTCTGTTTATAGCAGGGACTAACAAGTCTATAGCGAACGACTGGTCGATTGTGAAGCAAAATTTGGGCGATGTCTTGACTACTTAAGGTGGATACGAGTGTTTAAAGATATATATTTCTTATATACCCATAACTCGCGAGAATGCACCTCTTACTAAGACACAGTGCATTAACAATAGTATTTAACACCTCCCCATGCGAATTTATTCTGCTTAGACTACGCATATAACACCAAGTCGATCGCCACATATTTTTAAGATACAATTTAGATCTTATGTACATACAAGTTAGCCAGTTAGTTAGTTTATAGTATTTAATTTTCTACTTACTTTCTTTATTGATTCTATTAATATGGAAATTTGATTTTATTTTCAGACTCTGAAAACAAACCGATTATAATTCTAATTTAGTCGGGCCCTCTTAAAATTGCGAAACCCGTATTTGTTTCGCAAATACACGCCATACATTAAACATTCGCTCCACGGTATGAGAATCCTTATAGCGCGCACTTACACCGTTATAGAACGTAATACGATTACGTATTCTATGATAAAAGCAGCAATGAATATTTTATGAAGGGTAGTTTAATAATCCATCGCGCGGTGTTTAATTTTGTGCGGCAAAACACATGTCAATCACGACGTGCACAAAGTGGGCTCTTTGTGCGCGCCAGCCATACTTTTATGGCATCGTAAATTTTTTACTTTATACTCGATGTAACCGGGGGTGGTAGGGACATTGTTTATTTTTTGTTCGGTTGTTTTATATTTGTTGAGTCAATGCGGTGGCAAAATGGGCTTCGTATTTTATTAGACGCCACAAATTACTTTTTAAATACTGTGGTTAGTTCATTTTCAGGAAGAATATAAATATTGCCACCACTCAATTTATTTATGTTTATATGAAGCCCTCGGGCTGATAGGTATAAAGTTTTTTTTTATAAAAGACATGAAAACTTGGGGACGATGTACTGAAGTAGCAACACATACATACACACTAACACAAGGTAAAGGACCTGAAGGTCGATAGCCAGTTACAATTTGTAACAAATACGGTAGCTACTACTATAAATTACAGGTCGTTACCCACCCGGCGCATTCACCAAAAATGATAAATCATAAAATTATATTTATAGAAAGAAAAAGATTATTATATTTATAAGAGTGACAATTGTTCACTTTGATGGTTCTTGAGTAAAGTTTAATGGAAAAAAAATTAAATAGGCTCATTGGATAGATAATAATCAGAGTCCTCGTAATCGTAATCATGATACTTTTTATTTACTTTAAACTGCACCTGTTGCTGCATAATGCCATTAGTTAATAAAAATTAGTTATATATATATATATATATATATATATATATATGTGTGTGTATATATATATATATATATATATATATATATATATATATATATACAATGGTCATTCCATGTCAAATCCAATAGTTGGAATCGACCCCTTTCAATTTGAACGAAATTTGGTCAAAACATTTCTTTTATCATTAAACCAAGATTACAAACGGAAAAAATGTTTTTCAAACTTATTCAAGATTCAAAATTTTACCACTTTTTTAATTATTTAACTTTAATTTTTAAATATTTCGAAAACTATTATAGATACAGAAATGGCCTTTTGTTTGTTTTAAAGGGGATACTTGGGGCTATTAAAATTCAAAAATGCATAATTTTGAAACAAAAAAAGACATCTCTCTGAAATTTTCAGGATCTCTTAATATTATTTAAAGGTATTGTAGTAAAAAATTGGAGCCCAAAATTTTTTATCGCCATACCATTTTGACGATTTAAAAAAAGTCTATATTCATTTTTTTTTTCATTTTTCAATTTTTTTCCCAATTTTTTTCAATAGTTCCAAGTATCTCCTTTAAGACAAACAAATGACAATTTCTGTATCTATAATAGTTTTCGAAATATTTAAAAAATAAAGTTGAATAATTAGAAAAGTGGTATTCTAATTATTCAACTTTATTTTTTAAATATTTCGGAAACTATTGTAGATACAGAAATTGTCGTTTGTTTGTCTTTAAGGAGATACTTGGGGCTATTAAAAAAAATTGGAAAAAAATTGAAAAAAAAAAAAAATGAATATAGACTTTTTTTAAATCGTCAAAATGGTATGGCGACACACAATTTTGGGCTCCAATTTTTTACTATACAATACCTTTAAATAATCTTAAGAGATCCTGAAAATTTCAGAGAGGTGTCTTTTTCTGTTTCAAAATTATGCATTTTTGAATTTTAATAGCCCCAAGTATCCCCTTTAAAACAAACAAAAGACCATTTCTGTATCTATAATAGTTTTCGATAGATTCAAAAAATAAAATTGAAAAATTAGAAATATGGTAAAATTTTGAATCTTGAATAACGAAAAAAAAAAAATTTTCGTTTGTAAATCTTTGTTTTATGATAAAAGAATAGTTTAGACCAAATTTCGTCCAAATTATTCGAAAAAAAAAATTCCGTTTGTAAATCTTTGTTTTATAACAGAAAAGTTTTGACCAAATTTCGTCCAAATTGAAAGAGGTCGATTCCAACTATTGGTCGATTTGACATGGAATGACCCACATATATATTTATTTACGAGTATGGCTCAATTTGAAATAATACTTTATCTATATCAAATATTTTAAATTCTTATTTAATATTAATATGTACCCAGCTTAGTGGCCGAGTGGTTAGAGGCGTCGTCCGCCTCGTACTGAGCATTGGGGAGCCTGAGTTCGATCCCCAGCGGGGAGAGAATTTTCGCGAATCACCTTTCACAGTTTTTCAGAGGTTTTCTGTGAAGTTACGGTAAATACCGTGAGATTAAACTCCTCTGAGCTTCTGCCTTGACCGGCGGAAACGCCTCACGGCTAATAGCCCTATAAAAGATAGAAGTTTTTTTTTTATTAATATGTGTTGTGGGGAGAAAAGGCTAGCCTAATAAAGATTGTTTTTTTCTCTCTATGAATTTGTTAGAAAAGTAGTTTTAAATCTATATTTAATTTCCATTCTGCTCCGACAAGTAATATCATCTAGCCCTGCTTTCCCTTTTACTTTATTTATTCGTGCTTTAAAATCCTGTAATCCGAGCCCATGCCGCACGAATTGAAAAAAGAAAAACGTAAGCCCCACTTAATTTTTTTTGTGTGTGCGGAAAACCGTTTGGTTGGCGGCGGCGGCGGTGTGTTCAATAATAGAAATCCGAATCCGCACATAAAAATCGGGACGAATATAATGGGTGGGCCGCGAATAAAGGGTGACAGCGCATCCCCACGGCGGGGCGCGCTCTCGGGATCCGGACATAAATAAAATATTCGTGAGGGACGGGCGGGTTAGGGGGTTTGCGATTATACAAAATTCAGGGAAAAAAGACGCACGGGTTTACATCGTTACGATGGTCTTCTTGTGTTGTAACATTGGCAGGTTGTCGATAAATGCCCGATGAAATATTTACGGGGTTCTTGTTTTCGATTGAGGGACAAATTAGATTACTATGAATGCGAAATGCAGGCGAGATCAAACGCGGGAATTAACGTGTGATTTTATTGGGTTATACCTATATAGATTAGTATGGGGATAGATTATTTAATTACTATTGTAACGCAGCTTCATATTTTATTTAATAAATTGGTTTATTAATATTGTTGATACGAATCCATTACGAATCTTATTAATAGTTTAGGGGAAAATATAACATTTATTATGGGGTGTATTTACGAATAAGTTAACACCAAAAAAAATGATCTTTATTTGGCATTTCCCTCACAAAAAAATGCTCTTCAACATCACCAACCACAACAGAAATACATACAAATAAAAATACAAATAGAAATAAAAGTAACACAAAAATTACAAATTAACATCATACATAAATACCCCTACACTCCCTCTGCCCTCACCACATTCCTCTCCAACGTCAGCCTCCTGCAGGTTTTCACGCCTTTCCCATCCTCTTTTAACTATTCATTCAGCTTTCTGCAATCTTCCACACATTCTGCTTTCACACCCTCACAATATGTTAACAGCATATTTTTGTTGCTTTTTTTCAAGTAGATTTCCGTTTCTTAATAATAATAATAATCTTTATTAAACAAAACTGACCCTTGAAAGTACAATAAAATACAATAAAATGCAACATATATATATATATATATATATATATATATATATATATATATGACTAAAATAAAATTAAATGTAACCAGAAATAAATCTAATTCACATTCAATTTAAGTTTAACGCAATAATACTCTTTTGAAACGTGTTAAATCATCCGAGAATATTGAGATGTTTGAATCACTTGTATTATTATTCTTTTTTCTTAATAATATTATTATGATAATAATAGTCACTACTCGTTGCATTAATACAATCAACTCACGGTACTAAAAGTTGCAAGTGATGATAATAGCAATAACTCTAGGGTAATATTGCCATTATTACTATATTGTTGCCACTAAGATTATTAATATAATAATAGTAACTACTTGTAGTGCTAATAATATCAACTCTACGGTAATAATAGTGGCATTACTACCACGGAGTTCTCGCTGCTAATATTATTATGATAATAATAGTGAATACTAGTAGTACTAATAAAATCAACTCATGGTAGCAAAAGTAGCAACTCGTGATAATAATAGCCATAACTCTAGCGTAATAGTTGAATTATTACCATAGAGTTGCCACTAATATTAGTATTATAATAATAGTCACTACTCGTAGTATTAATAATATCAATTCTACAGTAATAATAGTGGCATTACTACCACGGAGTTCTCGCTACTAATATTATTTTAATAATAATAGTGACTACTAGTAGTACTAATCAAATCAACTCATGATAGCAAAAGTAGCAACTCGTGATAATAATAGCTATAGCTCTAGCGTAATAGTTGAATTATTACCATAGAGTTGCCACTAATATTAGTATTATAATGATAGTCACTACTCGTAGTACTAATAATATCAACTCTACGGTAATAATAGTGGCATTACTACCACGGATTTCTCGCTGCTAATATTATTATAATAATAATAGAGACTACTAGTAGTACTAATCAAATCAACTCATGATAGCAAAAGTAGCAACTCGTGATAATAATAGCCATTACTCTAGCGTAATAGTTGAATTATTACCATAGACTTGCCACTAATATTTGTATTATAATAATAGTCACTACTCTTAGTACTAATAATATCAACTCTACGGTAATAATAGTGGCATTACTACCACAGAGTTCTCACTGCTAATATTACTATGATAATAATAGTGACTACTAGTAGTACTAATCAAATCAACTCATGATAGCAAAAGTAGCAACTCGTGATAACAATAGCCATAATTCAAGCGTAATAGTTGAATTATTACCATAGAGTTGCCACTAATATTAGTATTTTAATAATAGTCACTACTCGTAGTACTAATAATATCAACTCTACGGTAATAATAGTGGCATTACTACCACGGAGTTCTCGCTACTAATATTATTATAATAATAATAGTAACTACTAGTAGTACTAATAAAATCAACTCATGATAGCAAAAGTAGCTACTCGTGATAATAATAGCCATAACTCCAGCGTAATAGTTGAATTATTACCATAGAGTTGCCACTAATATTAGTATTATAATAATAGTCACTACTCGTAGTACTAATAATATCAACTCTACGGTAATAATAGTGGCATTACTACCACGAATTTCTCGCTGCTAATATTATTATAATAATAATAGTGACTACTAGTAGTACTAATCAAATCAACTCAGGGTAGCAAAAGTAGCAACTCGTGATAATAATAGCCATAACTCTAGCGTAATAGTTGAATTATTACCATAGAGTTGCCACTAATATTAGTATTATAATAATAGTCACTACTCGGTAGTATTAATAATATCAATTCTACAGTAATAATAGTGGCATTACTACCACGGAGTTCTCGCTACTAATATTATTATAATAATAATAGTTACTACTAGTAGTACTAATCAATCAGCTCATGATAGAAAATGTAGCATCTCGTGATAATAATAGTCATAACTCTAACGTAATAGTTGAATTATTACCATAGAGTTGCCACTAATATTAGTATTATAATAATAGTCACTACTCGTAGTACTAATAATATCAACTCTACGGTAATAATAGTGGCATTACTACCACGGAGTTCTCGCTGCTAATATTATTATAATAATAATAGTGACTGCTAGTAGTACTAATCTAATCAACTCATGATAGTAAAAGTAGCAA
Organism: Lordithon lunulatus; assembly: GCA_963942505.1. Classification (NCBI taxonomy): domain Eukaryota; kingdom Metazoa; phylum Arthropoda; class Insecta; order Coleoptera; family Staphylinidae; genus Lordithon; species Lordithon lunulatus. The sequence goes on along the minus strand of OZ012668.1, from coordinate 54,561,179 downwards.
CTCGTGATAATAATAGCCATAACTCTAGCGCAATAGTTGAATTATTACCATAGAGTTGACACTAATATTAGTATTATAATAATAGTCACTACTCGTAGTACTAATAATATCAACTCTACGGTAATAATAGTGGCATTACTACCACGGAGTTCTCGCTGCAAATATTATTATAATAATAATAGTGACTACTAGTAGTACTAATCAAATCAACTCATGATAGCAAAAGTAGCAACTCGTGATAATAATAGCTATAACTCTAGCGTAATAGTTGGATTGTTACCATAGAGTTGTCACTAATATTAGTATTGTAATAATAGTCACTACTCGTAGTACTAATAATATCAACTCTACGTTAATAATAGTGGCATTACTACCACGGAGTTCTCGCTGCTAATATTATAATAATAATAGTGACTACTAGTAGTACTAATAAAATCAACTCATGATAGCAAAAGTAGCAACTCGTGATAATAATAGCTATAACTCTAGCGTAATAGTTCAATTATTACCATAGAGTTGACACTAATATTAGTATTATAATAATAGTCACTACTCGTAGTACTAATCAAATCAACTCATGATAGCAAAAGTAGCAACTTTATATGATAATAATAATAGCTATAATTCTTGCGTAATAGTTGAATTATTACCATAGAGTTGCCACTAACATTAGTATTATAATAATAGTCACTACCCGTAGTACTAACAATATTAACTCAACGTAAGTAAAGTGGCAACTCGTGATAATTATAGCGACATCTCTACGGTAATACAGGCGGAATTATTACTATTGAGTTGTCCACTAATATTATTATGAATATATATATATATATATACCTCCACCTCTTCGCCTCCTATGTGTGAATTGGGCCTTGGATACAATTTACAAGAGTCTTTCAAATTTTAAAATTTTGTTGTATTGTTGTTGTGTTAGATTAGATACATTCTACAAGACGGTCTTCATAATCTTCCTCATACATATCTTATCCATTATATTATTTATAAGACTTTAACATAGTTGTAAACAACAATTTTCTTATTTACAAGTAGACAAACAAAGTAATATGCTTTTCTAATAACAATAAATGTATTCGTTATTTTCACCGAATAGATAGATTTCTCCACGTCGCTTAATAAAACATGTCATAATCTTGTAATAACATTTATTTGCATTCCCATATTTTACATTTCAATCGCACTCGCCGAGCTGTCTTCAGCAACTACCCCCGTTTGGGTGCGCTCACCTTTATAATCCAATAAGACGAACTGAAATTTCCACTTATTAAACCGACAAATATCTTGTTTTGCTTGCGTCCGACTGTCAGTTTGTCACAAAATGCATGAGGGTTATTTACGTAAACGGTAGTACACAGCTGCGCGATATTGCAAATAACACCGGTAGGGGAAACTGTGAATGTGTGTTCAAACGAGTTGACTAGTGGACGCGCATCGAATATGTTTGTCATATTCGTGTTTTATTGAATAGTTTGTGGTATAAACATTCTGAGGAAAGTGGATTTTCATCGGCGAACTGTTGCAATGGCGTGTGTTCCTGTTAGGTTGCTGTTTTCAGCTAAGGTTAGTTTATTTGATGAATGTTTTCACATAGATTGCATATATATATATATATATATATATATATATATATATATATATATATATATATAGATATATATATATATATATATATATATATATATATACAGATATAGAAAAAGCGTTTGATAGAATTGCCCATAATGATATTATTAATTCATTGAATAGTGTGGAGATTGATGAATATCTTAAACGTATAATAAAATCGTATCTTTGTCAGCGAAATCAAATAGTTGTGCTATATATATATATATATATATATATATATATATATATATATATATATATATATTTAGCACAACTATTTGATTTCGCTGACAAAGATACGATTTTATTATACGTTTAAGATATTCATCAATCTCCACAACTATTCAATGAATTAATAATATCATTATGGGCACCTCTATCAAACGCTTTTTCTATATCTGCATAAATTACATCCACCTGGCAATTATTTTTAAATGATTCGTGTATGAATTGTGTGAAGTTACATAAATTTGTTACAGTAGATTTTCCACGAAGAAATCCGTGTTGAATCTCAGTAATTTTGAACTTGACTTGTTCATATATATGATTATAGATAATTATTTCAAAGATTTTAAATAAAGAACTACATATACTAATCGGTCTATAGTTTGTTATTAATGTTTTCTTGCCTGATTGAAGAATTGAAATAAGTTTGCTTGTTTTCCAATAACTAGCCAATAACTAGTAAAAATACCGTTTTGTAAGCTTTAGTTAAAAATATATATAATAGGATGCATGAAATAATCAGCACAGCCCTTAACAATGAATGGCGGTATATCGTCTGGTCCACTGGATTTACTGCAAGTTAACTTTCTGACAGCATCTTTGAACTCAGTAATTGATATTAAGTCATTACAAAAATTATCTTTAATATTAATATTGCTACTATTACATTCAAATTACGCTCAGAAGGGTCATTAGTATATACCGATGCAAAATAGTTATAGTAGGCGAATGCATTGGAAATATCAGTGAAGTCACTGAAAACGTTTCCATCAATAACCATAGTATTTAGATTATATGTATCATTCTTTTGATCTTTTACAAAGTACCAGAAATTAGGAGAATTTTACGTAGTATTACTAAACAAATGATCAGAAAGGAATACAATAAATACTTGGTAAATATTCAGAATGATTTGATACCTAAAATCATTCTGAATATTTACCAAGTATTTATTGTATTCCTTTCTGATAATTTGTTTAGTAATACTAAGTAAAGTTTTATATTTTTCGTTCCAACTTCGATCTACCGGAGTGAACTTAGCCCCTATGATCCCAGCCTCTATACCGCGCGGCGCCTTGGGTCCGCGCGCACGGCAGATTGTTTGCGGGTCTGTACTGATCAATTGGGGTGACCAATAAAATCCAAATTTTGAGGAATTCTTTATTAATGTCTTGCCGATCATAATATATATATCTAATTTTTTTTAAATAATTGTTATAGGCGTTTTTGTATAATATATGTTGTAACGTAAATTATAATTTTTGACCATGATGCACCATGTTCCTGGATTTGAAAAAAATTGCCTAATGTTTATAACAATATGATAAAGTAAAATGAAAAGTCTGTATACCACCGATTTTGTTTTTCTATTTTATTTTTAATTTTAAACTTTTTCGCTCATATCTCGATAATCCGATTAGTCGATAAAAAAATATTGCAACATATTTTGTTTAATTTTTTTACTGATTCTAACAGAAAACATATCAGTGTACCAGATGGCCGAAGGAAAATGGAAAATTTTGATTCTAAGTATTTTTTTTTTCGGCGACTAACTTGTATATCATTATTATTATTTTTGACCATCATGCACCATGTTCCTGGATTTGAAAAAAAATGCCTAATGTTTATAACAATATGATAAAGTAAAATGAAAAGTCTGTATACCACCGATTTTGTTTTTCTATTTTATTTTTAATTTTAAACTTTTACGCTCATATCTGGATATTCCGATTTTAGAGGCTGAGTCCATAAAAAAATAATGCAACATATTTTGTTAAATTTATTTTTGGATCTTGGTTCAGAACATATCAGTGCATCAGATGGCCGAAGGAAATTTGAAAATTTTGATTCTAAGTATTTTTTTTTCGGCGACTACTTTGTATATAATTATTATTATTTTTGACCATGATGCACCATGTTCCTGGATTTGAAAAAAATTGCCTAATGTTTATAACAATATGATAAAGTAAAATGGAAAGTCTGTATACCACCGATTTTGTTTTTCTATTTTATTTTTAATTTTAAACTTTTACGCTCATATCTGGATATTCCGATTTTAGAGGCTGAGTCCATAAAAAAATAATGCAACACATTTTGTTAAATTTATTTTTGGATCTTGGTTCAGAACATATCAGTGCATCAGATGGCCGAAGGAAATTTGAAAATTTTGATTCTAAGTATTTTTTTTTCGGCGACTACTTTGTATATAATTATTATTATTTTTGACCATGATGCACCATGTTCCTGGATTTGAAAAAAAATGCCTAATATTTATAACAATATGATAAAGTAAAATGAAAAGTCTGTATACCACCGATTTTGTTTTTCTATTTTATTTTTAATTTTAAACTTTTACGTATATAATTATTATTATTTTTGACCATGATGCACTATGTTCCTGGATTTGAAAAAAATTGCCTAATGTTTATAACAATATGATAAAGTAAAATGGAAAGTCTGTATACCACCGATTTTGTTTTTCTATTTTATTTTTAATTTAAAACTTTATCGCTCATATCTGGATATTCCATGTTCGACTTGGTCGCCGAAAAAATCAAAATATAATCAAAATTTTTCAATTTCCTCCGGCCAGCTGGTGCACTGATATGTTCTGAACCAAGATCCAAAAAAAATATTAAACAAAATATGTTGCATTATTTTTTTATGGACTCTAAAATCGGAATATCCAGATATGAGCGTAAAAGTTTAAAATTAAAAATAAAATAGAAAAACAAAATCGGTGGTATACAGACTTTTCATTTTACTTTATCATATTGTTATAAACATTAGGTAATTTTTTTCAAATCCAGGAACATGGTGCATGATGGTCAAAAATAATAATAATGATATACAAGTTAGTCGCCGAAAAAAAAAATACTTAGAATCAAAATTTTCCATTTTCCTTCGGCCATCTGGTACACTGATATGTTTTGTGTTAGAATCAGTAAAAAAATTAAACAAAATATGTTGCAATATTTTTTTATCGACTAATCGGATTATCGAGATATGAGCGAAAAAGTTTAAAATTAAAAATAAAATAGAAAAACAAAATCGGTGGTATACAGACTTTTCATTTTACTTTATCATATTGTTATAAACATTAGGCAATTTTTTTCAAATCCAGGAACATGGTGCATCATGGTCAAAAATTATAATTTACGTTATAACATATATTATACAAAAACGCCTATAAAAATTATTTAAAAAAAAAATAGATATATATATATTATGATCGGCAAGACATTAATGAAGAATTCCTCAAAATTTGGATTTTATTGGTCACCCCAATTGATCAGTACAGACCCGCAAACAATCTGCCGTGCGCGCGGACCCACGGCGCCGCGCGGTATAGAGGCTGGGATCATAGGGGATATCTTCACTCCGGTCTTCGATCTCCTGTTTCTTTATACATATTTAAGCAATGCTCTTTGTTTTTTAAAATTGTAATTATAGGTTTATTAAACCATTTTGGAATTTTTTTATTTTGGTTTGCTAAACTAGTAAGCGGTACCGTCTTTTGAAACACATTTGTAACACTTCTGTAGAAAAATGAAAGAGCATTATCAACATCCTGCAGCAAGTATAATTCAGACCAGTTTTAGTTCTTATTGCTAATTGTATCTACTTAAACAATGCAATAGAAAAGTATCTCTTTGAAATTGATTTTTTATATTTTATTTCTTATTTCTTATTTTAGTACAGCATAAACTTTAAGAAACCCACCTTAAATTCAACACGGTTATCAAAAATACAATTTAATTAGAAAACTTAAGCGTACATTACTTTTTATCATATTTGTTTTTCTGATCCTTTTAATCATCTTTTTTCGTATCCTTAGTGTCTGCTGCTTCCTTGCCCTTTCTATCTGATGCTTTCACAGTTGGTTCTGCCTCTGCTGTCGCTTCCGCTAACGCCGCTGCATTCGCATCCGTCACCACCGCTACATTCGCATCAGGTTTCGCAGCTACTTTTGTAGCCGGTTTTTCAGCTGCTTCTGTATCCGGTTTATGAGCTGCTTTCGCATCCGGTTTCGCTGCTACTTTGCTATCTCCTACTTCCACAACTGGTTTCCTTGCTTGTTTATCAACTGCTTTTACATCGGTTTTTACTGCTGGTTTCGCAGCTGCTTTTGTTTTCGGTTTTTCAGCTGCTTTCGCATCTGGCTTCGCTGCTACTTTGGTATCAACTACTTCCACAACTCGCTTCGCTGCTAGTTTATCAACTACTTTTTCTTCGGATTTTCCTGCTGGTTTCGCATCCGGTTTCGCTGCTACTTTGGTATCAACTACTTCCACACCTCGCTTCGCTGCTAGTTTATCAACTATTTTTTCTTCGGATTTTCCTGCTGGTTTTGCATCCGGTTTCGCAGCTGCTTTCGTATCTGGTTTTTCAACTGCTTTCGCATCCGGTTTCGCTGCTACTTTGGTATCTCGTTTCGCTGCTAGTTTATCAATTGCTTTTACTTCGGTTTTTACTGCTGGTTTTGCATTCGGTTCCGCAGCTGCTTTTGTATCCAGTTTTTTAGCTGCTTTCGCATCCGGTTTCGCTGCTTTGGTATCTACTACTTCTGCAATTGGTTCCGCTGCTACTTTATCAACTGCCTTTACATCGGTTTTTACTGCTGGTTTTGCATCCGGTTTTGCAGCTGCTTTTGTATCCGGCTTTTCAGCTGCTTTTGCATCCGCTTTTGCAGCTGCTTTCGCATCCGGTTTCGCTGCTACTTTGGTATCTAATATTTGCACAGCTGGTTCCGTTGCTAGTTTTGCAACCGGTTTCGCAGCTGCTTTTGTATCCGTTGTTTCAGCTGCTTTTGTATCCGGTTTTTCATCTGATTTCGCATCCGGTTTTACTACTTCCACAAATGGTTTCGCTGCTACTTTAGCAACTGGTTTTACTTCGGTTGGTACTGCTGGTTGCCCACCCGTACCCCCTTTCCCTCCTTGGCCTTCAGGAAACGTTTCGGGTTTAGCATAATTAAGCTGTTCTTGTGGGGTGTGTGGCCAAAACGTCGGCCGCTTAAAAGTATCCAGCGCCTCGTCTGGAAATGAATCATAATAATCGTCCATCGTCATCTGATCGAAATCCAGCAAATTCCGTATGTAATAGTATTCCTTCCGCGCCTTATTAATGCGCTCTTCTGATTTCACGTTAAACACTTTGATCTGTTCCTTTAAATCTTTGTCTAACTGTACGAACTGCTCAATTAGAGCCTTTGGGAATACCGGGTAAGGGACTATTACCGCCTCGTAATGCTTCTTTATATCATCCACATAGCCCGGCTTTTCTATTTTTTTTCTGTACATTTCCCAATCAATTTGAGGTGCCTTTGCCGGAAGCAACAGCGCTCGCTGTCGGTACATATTGCTTCTATCGTGGAACACATTGAAGAGATGCATCTGCGGTTTGGGTACCAAGGTCTTCAGAATTGCCCAATCTATGACCGACTTGAATATACGTTTTCTATACACCATTGTTGCCTGAGCTTGACTGCTGATCTTAAAAAATTGACAAATGTCATTTGAAATCAGCTTACTCGTATTTTTACATTTTAATGCTATTATATATCATCGCCTAAGCAGCAACACCACACATCTAAAATTTTCTTTGAGGTTGACAGGAGAGCGATAATAAAACGCTTATTGGAGTTATTTTACTGTGATTATAAGGCACCTTACACGATCAATAATACTGTCAATATTTTAGAATAATGACTGTATTACTGTGCAATAATATGTTTAAAATGTTCATTATTCTAAAATATTAACATTATTACTTATCGTGTAAGATATTGTAACGATGAAATGAAGAGAATACTGATGTATATCCGGATAATTGATTACTTCATAAATATAAAGGAAGGATTCAAGCAAATACTGATAGAACTAGTATTGACAGTATTATTGACCGTGTAAGGTGCCTTAACAAGTTATTAATTTTTAATTATATTGGTTATATTTTATTTATATGAACCAGTAGTAATTTAATTACTCCAATAAACATTTTATCATCATTTTTACTCTCTCTCTTTACTCTTAGTATTATAATCTCTTAATATAATCATCACAAACGAAATCTCGTCGTGTAATTTAAACATATCCGTTATAAAACTCCCAGCATATTTCAATTACAAACTTCTGCGATCTCTCTTCCGTTTCCCGTTTGAGTTTTCTTCTCCTTAGCGCTCGGCAAACTAACTCCTCTCGTGTGTTTATTTGCCAACTGCTGCGCTTCGACCGGAAGCGCAGGACTCTGCCAGCCGGCACCGTTGCGTCCGGGATATCCTTGTTATCCTTGAAAGTTTCACTACCACCCGCTGGGCGAGCTTGCGGCGCTCGCATCCCGGGCAACGACAAGGGAGCTTTCGGTTGCCAGGAGACGCGATCAACAGGCGTCCGTCCGCCTGATTGCCGTCGAAAATGGCGCGGTTTTAATTAACCGCAGAGGGTGGTTAAATTTTCATTGCTGTTGATCACTCGACCGTAAAGTTCGAAATTATCACGTAGGATGGTTTATGATGTTCGTAATGGGTGGGGGTTTCTCATAGTTGAGCTATTTCAGATTGATGATTACTTATTTTTTTATTAACTAGGTGAAATTCCCATCGTTCGATGAGGAATCATGAATTATTTGCCAAGGGGTGAAATGTTAATTGCAAGACGGATAATGAATAAATATATTTTTAATATGTAAAACACGAAAGCCTTAATTAAAAGATTGCTTTTAATTCGAATCTATAATTTGACACCGTCAGCACAAAATGATATCGGACAGAACGGTTGGTTTCAAAACATTGTCTTCGTTTTTATATCATTTTATTATTCAAAAGATATCCGGATTGAAAATTATCAAATAGTCAAAATTGGTCGGATATTTTGATATTCGGATAGCCGGATTGGAAACCCTACTTATAGCAATACTCCAGTCGTGAAATAATTTCCTGATATTCAGTAATTATACAACTAACCCCCTAGGAGGAAAGTTAAACGTCATCTGGCGGCACCACATCAATTACAATGCATTCCCATATGGTATGGTTTCCTCCTATGGGATTAGTTGTATAATTTCGTGATGTTACTACCGAATATATCAAAATTAATTTACACACGTAAAAGATTATAAAATAGCATTGAAAATTATTCCTCTAATTCTATTATGAAAAAAAACTATAACTAGTTTCGGCTAAGCTCTAGCCATTTTCGAGCTCCTCCGATGACTTAGTTGCAAAGTGTAACTGAAGTGTGATAAAAAATAAAGTAAAAAATCGTTTTATTTATCCTTTAAAATGAATTATCACAAAGTAGACGCCTTAACAATCCAATATTATTATTTGTTTATAAACTTGCAATCTTTGTGTTAACAATTTCATATGATCCGATTCAGTTTTCTCTGTTGTATTTAATGAAAAATGAAAGCCGTTATAAACTGTATTGTATTTCAGTGAATCACATAAACAACCACCTTTGAAAATGTAATTTTCCACTGCACTCTCGCGTATTAAATGCTTCCATAATATTGCGCTTGCTCTTAATAGGCAATTATGTAAGAATAATTACAACGCCGCTGGAAACAGTTCTGCCCTGGCACGGAGAAAATTGAACAATTAGTCACAAGTCACTTGCACTTCTTGTTGCAATTAATGTCCTTTCAACCCTTAATAAATCGCAAAACGGTATGATTTTACTCAATTGTATACTATTGATAGTATTAAATGGTTATATATATAAAGTAATATCGAGAAAACAAACAACACTAATTTTGAATATATGTAGTGCTTTATAAACAATATTTATGTATTAACTATACACAAAATAATTGTATGTATTGTACAGCGACACAGTGATTATCAAATACTGTATGGTTTTATGTATATAATATTTTATATTCAAGGAAGACAATAAATAAATTTCATCATAGCTGTTTCTAGGTATATAGCTTTAACCTATACCTGAAAACAGTATTGGTTTTGGTCTTTCGTGTTGAATGATGTTATGTTCCAGTTCGGTGTTCGCACTATTTGTTTTTTGTGTCGTTATCGTTAAGTGGGTCTAATTTCGAGGCTTCCTACCGATACTTTTAACTGTCCGATTGTCTTTTTTACATAGAGTAGGTTGCTATCCTGGCCCTCCAACTCTCGTCTTGTATTCAGGCTTGGGACACGCAACAGTACTGCTAAGTTACTTAATTCACTCACAAAAACTGCAGGCAGAGATTTATTTATATGATTTGAATTTTGATAAACTACAAGACATTAAATCAAATAAAACTAATAGAGAAATCATAAAATTTATTATATTTTATTGATTTTAACGACGAGTATGAGTATGTTTGTCTGCCAAAATATGGTAGATATTCGATTAAATAAATAAAATAAAAGGTATGTTCGTGTTGTATTTTGCACATTCAACAACTATTCTCATAACATTTAAACACAATAATACAAGTTCATTTGAAATAAATTCCGGTGTAGCAATTACCACCCGTCGGACACAGCATAAAACACAGAACATGCAGCACAATTTAAACACTGCAAAATAACTTGCCCATTCATGCAAATAGGGAGCGCTTTTAATAAAAAGGGCGAACTCGCTGTTTGCAGGTACAAATAAACCGATGTACATTAGCATATTGCCAAGCCGTAAATTTGTTAATTCGGTGCGTTTTGTGCTGACAATTAAAACGCGCACCGTTTGCTCGAATTCGCGCGAATTGGGGACTGTGTCACAGCTTGAATCGCTAGTAGTCGTGAGTTATGTAGGTATAAATTTTGTCGGAAATTAAACAGGTTAGGAATTAGAAATGATTAACATAGTTTTAGTGAAGGGAGAGTCATATACATTTCCGCATTATTAATGCTGATTTGTAATGTTTTTGTATTTACAAGCATATAATACCTTTCTAAATATATTTTTTTTCCAAAATGAATTTAATTTCAATGCAATTGAAGCTTTAAACATACATTCATTTTGGAAAATATTATCGGACTTATTTGATTAAGACACTGTTCAGTCATTTTAAAATGCCTTTTTAACCATTTAATATAGGCAATCTTTCCTTAGTGCGTATTTATACCTGAAGATAAAGATATAATACCTCATTGTGAAGATTAAGTTATGAGATTAATACGATACATTCCAACCAAAATTTATAAATGCACAGTATACATATCATAAAATTATTATTACACACCATATTAATACCTGAAGATCAAAACTTAATATCTCATTGTGAAGATGAATTAGAAATACGATATATTCCAACTAACATTTATAAACGCACTGTATAAATATCACACAATTATTATTACACACCATATTAATACCTGAAGATAAAAACATAATACCTCATTGTGAAGATGAAGAAGGAATACGATATATTCCAACCAACATTTGTAAACGCACGGTATAAATATCATAAAATTATTATTACACACCATATTAATACCTGAAGATAAAAACATAATACCTCATTGTGAAGATGAAGAAGGAATACGATATATTCCAACCAACATTTATAAACGCATAGTATAAATATCATAAAACTATGATTACACACCATATTAATACCTGAAGATAAAGACATAATATCACATTGTGAAGATGAAGTAGGAATACGATATATTCCAACCAACATTTATAAACATATTGTATAAATATCATAAAATTGTTATTACACGTCATAAATATGATTTCATTTCTCTAAACGAAATAATGGTGAGAATTTTTCTATTAAAATCCGTTTTTATTCAAGTGTCCTTAAAATGTCTGTTTCAATTTCAATAAATGTATTCCATATTGCGCTCTATAATATGAGTGCCACTCTATAGTTTATTCGCGAGTAGCGCAGTAATAATAAAATCACGTGCACAGCGCCCGGCGGGGTGTGTTTATTTTCTATTAGTTGTAGCAGTGAATAGCAAATTCCGTGTGTAGCAGAACTGAAACGTGATTTAATATTTAGTATGCTAACCACACCTTTATTACGCAGTTTTCACGTGATCACCCAGTCTATTAATTAATTAACGTTAGTAAAATACTAATAAATCTAAAAGTAACAGTATATAATTGAATCGGAGGTGCAATTGTTCGAAATTAAAAATGTCAGGGAAAACAACTTTATATATATATATATATATATATATATATATATATATATAAATATATACATATATATATATATATATATATATATATATATATATATATATATATATAAATATATACATATATATATATATATATATATATATATATATATATATAACATCCCCAACGGAATACTGATAAATCCTATTAATTATAAAAAACGTGATTTATATACAGGAAGCAACGTTGCGGATATAACACGTATTATGATAAGCGCACCCTCTTGAGGTTCAAGTATTATTATACACAAAACCACAGTGCCAACTTTGAGCCTTCTATTCGGAATTACAGAAGAATAGTTCTGCTAAGCTGCACGCGGTTTCGTTTGTTTTTCCGTCGTCGTTTGGCGACCGTCCAAAGCGAAAGCATTCACACGGACGTACAAACATATGTGTCTATGGAAAAGTTGTAAGAGGGCGTTTATTATAGACAACAGCGCGAAAATTTACGATTGTTTTCGGATTATTTATTGATTCGAGCGCGATGCAAGTTGTAAAATATGCGCGCCGCTATAAAGATGTATGAAGATGAATGCTGGCAATAAATCAGCGCTGGGCGGGAAAGAAATGATAACTTTTATTGGATTTACATATTAGAAGGCTTAACATTTATTTTTTTAGAAGGATATTACGTCTAGGAAAAGTTTTTATAGCGATTGTATCAATGGAAATGTTATACGGTTTATGGGGGAAATGTTTCAAACTAATATTAGAAAGTGTGTAATTGAAAACATTTTTTTCTAGTGTGGTCATCACTGAGCTTATTGCTTTAAGGCGAATCTCCGAAAATAAAATACGGTTCAATGTTGACCTAATCGCGCTGTATTTTCTAGTCAACATTTTATAATTTTCTGAAAATATGTTTGGATATTTCTCCAGTCTAAGGATTATTTGATACTTTGTTAGGACGAAAAAGTTAATTTTTTGTCTCGAAATAGTTGTAAAAAATAAGCAAAAGTAGTCAATATTTGCATCAGAAAAGTATATATTTACTCCGATTTGTAATCAAAATTCAACAGAAATTCCTCTAAGAGATTGCAGTTTCATATTTCAAGTTTTGATAAATACAATCTGATAATGCTTAAGTACAGTAGTATAGTTTATAGACATCCGTACAATTATCACAAAATGCTTCATTATTTCGAAATAAATTTATTTCTCGGTGCGCACCCCTCCAGTTTTTCCTGGGGCCACGGTTTGTACACTCCGCAAAAGAAGTAGCTGCAGTTCCGTTAGTCTCACAACGCGTTTTTCGAATAGATTTTCAACTGGAATCCTCGAACAAGATTTTTGAAGATTCGCCTTAAAACTATTTTAAAACATAGCTTAAGGCGAATATTCGAAAATCTCGTTCGAGGATTCGAGCTGAAAATCTATTCGAAAAACGTGTTGTTACTACTTTTAATAATAAAACATCATGAACACTATATATATTATCTATTTGCCTTTTACCTTTCAGTGTAGGCTATTGCATTTACATTATTTTACATTATATTTTACATTTTGTGGTTGTAAATTCTTTCCACTCTTTTCCTTTCTTTGCCAGTTCTCTTGCTTGTTTAACTGTCTTTCCTTTGTTGATTATTATTTCCTCTCTTTTGTTGTCCCACTGTTTTCTTGGTCTACCTCTTCTTCTTTCATTTCCAGTTCTTGCTTCCCATACCTGTTTTGTTTGATTATTTTTGTCCATCCCAATTAAATGTTCCCACCAGTTATCATGAAAACTAAACAATTATATACCACAAATATAAAAATAGTAATATACTTTGTAATTCTACTGTCTATAATTTGTAATATTATATCTCATATGTATTATATCATTACTTGTTAATGCACATTCAGATGCTACAAAACAAACAGAAGAGAAAAGTACAAAAAAAGTGGCTCCAATTTACTTTATTCAAGAACGAACTACTCGAATTCTTGAGGATATAAGGATGACTATAAGTCACGAAAGAGATTAATAATTAGCCTTCAATATTTTTTTCTAATTACATAATCTATTAGGAAAGTGTGTCCAGTTTTAACTTTATATCTTGACTAATTTATCAATTATGATTTTTTTGTCACCTGAGAATAATAACATACATAGGTATCAGTGAATGCGTTCATATGGAGGAATGATTCAATGAGTGCATACATTAGTGAGTACGTGAATGAATTAATGGAGGTTTGAATGAATTATTCTTTCCATCACACATACATTCCTGCAGGCACTCATTCCTGCACTCATTTATTCTTCACTTATTCATTCCGTCACACTCACAGGCACTTATTCCTGCGCTCATTCATTCATTCTTCCACAACTTAGTTATTCCTCCATCTATTCATTTCATCACTGATTCGTTCTTTCACTCATTAATTCCTTCATTCATATACATATTTATTCTTTCACTCATCCATTCCTTTCCTCATTCATTTCCCCGCTCATTCATCCAATTATTTATTCCTCCACTCATTAATTCGCTCACTTATTCATTCCTTTATGAATAAGTGAGCGAATTAAATAAAACGCTCACTTATTCATACAGGAATGAATAAGTGAGCGAATTAATAAGTGGAGGAATATAATTGGATGAATAAGGGGGAAAATGAATGAAGAAGGAATGGATGAGTGAAGGAATAAATAAGTAGAGGAATGAAGGAATTAATGAGTGAAAGAACGAATGAGTGAGGAAATGAATAGATGGGGGAATGAATAAGTTGTAGAAGAATGAATGAAGTGCCTGTAGAAATTTATGTGTGATGGAATGAATAAGTGGAGAATAAATCAGTGCAGAAATGAGTGCCTGCAGGAATGTATGTGTGATGGAATGTATAAGTGAAGGATAAATGAGTGCAGGAAAGAGTGCCTGCAGGAATTTATTTGTGATGGAATGAATAATTGAAGAATAAATGAGTGCAGGAATGAGCGTCAGCAGGAATTTATGTGTGATGGAATGAATTAGTGCAGAAATGAGTGCCAGCAGGACTTTTTTTGTGTGATGTAATGAATAAGTGAAGAATAAATGAGTACAGGAAAGAGTGCCTGCAGGAATTTATTTGTAACTGAATGAATAAGTGAATAACAAATGAGTGCAGGAATGAGTGCTTGCAGGAATTTATGTGTGGTGGAATAAATAAGTAAAGAATAAATGAGTGCAGGAATGAGTGTCTGCAGGAATTTATTTGTGATGGAATGAATAATTGAAGAATAAATGAGTGCAGGTATGAGTGCCTGCAGGAATTTATGTGTGATGGAATGAATAAGTGAAGAATGAATTAGTGCAGAAATGAGTGCCTGCAGGAATGTATGTGTATTGAAATGAATAAGTGAAGAATAAATGAGTACAGGAAAGAGGGCATGCAGGAATTTGTTTGTGATGGAATGAATAAGTGAAGAACAAATGAGTGCAGAAATGAGTGCATAAATGAGTGCATAAATGAGTGCATAAATGAGTGCATAAATGAGTGCATAAATGAATGCGTGCAGGAATGTATGTGTATTGGAATGAATAAATGAGTACAGGAATGAGTGTCTGCAGGAATTTATTTGTGACTGAATGAATAAGTGAAGTATAAATGAGTGCAGGAATGAGTGTCTGCAGGAATTTATGTGTGATAGAATGAATAAGTAAAGAATGAATTAGTGCAGAAATGAGTGCCTGCAGGAATGTATGTGTATTGAAATGAATAAGTGAAGAATAAATGAGTACAGGTAAGAGAGCATGCAGGAATTTGTTTGTGATGGAATGAATAAGTGAAGAATAAATGAGTGCAGGAATGAGTGCATAAATGAGTGCATAAATGAATGCGTGCAGGAATGTATGTGTATTGGAATGAATAAGTGAAGAATAAACGAGTACAGGAAAGAGTGTCTGCAGGAATTTATTTGTGACTGAATGAATAAGTGAAAAATAAATGAGTGCAGGAATAAGTGTCTGCAGGAATGTATGTGTGATGGAATGAATAAGTGAAGAATAAATGAGTGTAGGAATGAGTACCTGCAGGAATTTATGTGTGATGGAATGAATAAGTAAAGAATAAATGAGTGAAGGAATGAGTGCCTGCAGGAATTTAATTGTGATGGAATGAATAAGTGACGAATAAATGAGTGCAGGAATAAGTGCAGAAATGAGTGCCTGCAAGAATATATGTGTATTGGAATGAATAAGTGAAGAATAAATTAGTACAGGAAAGAGTGCCTGCAGGAATTAATGTGTGATGGAATGAATAAGTGAAGAATAAATTAGTACAGGAAAGAGTGCCTGCAGGAATTTATGTGTGATGGAATGAATAAGTGAAGAATAAATGAAGAATAAATGAGTACAGGAATGAGTCCCTGCAGGAATTTATTTGTGATGGAATAAATAAGTGAAGAATAAATGAGTGTCTGCAGGAATTGATGTGTGATGGAATGAATAAGTGAAGAATAAATGAGTACAGGAATGCCTGCAGGAATTTATTTGTGATGGAATGAATAAGTGAAGGAATGAGTGCCTGCAGGAAGTTATGTGTTATGGAATAAATAAGTGAAGAATAAATTAGTGCAGGAATTAGTGTCTGCAGGAATTTATGTGTGATGGAATGAATAAGTGAAGAATAAATGAGTGTCTGCAGGAATTTATGTGTGATGGAATGAACTATTAAAGAAGAAGAAGATATATTTATTGTAACATACATACATACAAGATATACATAAATGTACAAGAGGCCATCGACCATGAAGGCGCGTTATGAAAATTGAATATGAATACTACTCAAGATAAGGAAGTTTGAAATCTTAATATACAAAAAGCAAAAAAAATATATATATAAAAATTAAAATAAAAATGTTTACGAGGTAAGTATAATAACATAACTACAAATTATTAAATATTTCTCAAAAAATTAATTAAGAAACCACTTGGGATTTTATGAATTCATCCTCAATGCCGCACTGATACTAACTAATTAGATCAAAATCTAAATATATAAACTACTAATAGGTAAATTCACGCTTATATACCTAATAATTTAATCAAGTTAATTGAATTTTAATTTAATCATACTGAATTAAAAACCAAAATATTATTAATACAAAAATAAAGAAATAATTTTATATAGTCGTAATTCGTAGTATTGTACTAATAATTACTAATTTGTCTTTTTTTGTTACAGGTAAGAATAAACAAATACGTTCAGCAAATTTTATTGAAGGACGCCTAAGATATGTTAAGATATGTTTACCAGGTAAGTTTTTTAAGAAATACTATACTATTTTCCGCATATACTGCTTATAAATGAAACAATTTTCCGTGTACTAAATGGAAAATAAATTTGAATTAAATTCGCACAGTTTAAAGTACCGTCCCTCTTAATTTATAGTTTCAATCTTTTCAAATATACACATATATTCAACCCACAACTGCTAGCAAAAACAAGCAACCCAATTGCGATATATAACATCGCGCTCACAGGAATCATACATATTTAATCCAACCGACTCAAATGCATTTAAACTACCGCGTAGCCTTCTGCAGCGTCCAAGTCTGGAGTAGGTAGGTTTGAAATTTAAAATTTTCCAATCAACCTCACCCAGGGAAATATTAATAATTCATTCTGATGATATTGATTCCAACTGCGTCCAATTCAATTCGAAATGAAATATTTAGTGGGGTAATAATTTAATTGCGACTGTCGAAGCCAGATTATGCAATCGAGAGTTACAAATGTGATAAATAATTTGACATTGGGAGCTATGAAATAACATTGTTATTGGATTATTATTAATCAAAGTGAATTAAACTATCAAATGTGTCATATTTTATATACAATTCTAGCTGTGTTAAATAAATTGTTATTTATTTTAAATTTAAAATTTAAAAAAATATATAATTTATTTCGATGAATAAATCTACTTAATATAAAGACTTCAAGAAAATTTTATGGGTGTTAAAATAAATTTTTATTTATTTTAAATTAAAAAAATATATAATTTATTTCGACGAATAAACCTAATTAATATAAAGACTTGAAGAAAATTTTATGTGTTAAATAAATTGATATTTATTTTTAATTGAAAATTTACAAAAATATATAATTTATTTTGATGAATAAACCAAATTAATATGAAGACTTGAAGAAGATTCTATATGTGTTAAATAAATTGTTATTTATTTTAAATTAAAAAAAAATCATAATTTATTTCGATGAATAAATCTAATTAATATAATGACTTATCCTACTGTCTATAATTTATAATATTATATCTCATATGTATGATATCATTACTTGTTAATTAATGCACATTCAGATGCTAGAAAAGAAAAAAAACAAGAGAAAAGTACAAAAAAGTCGCTCGAATTTACGTTTTCAACTACTCGAATTCTTGAGGATATAAGAATGACTATAAGTCATGAAAGAGATTAATAATTACCCTTCAATATTTTTTCCTAATTACATAATCTATTAGGAATATATGTGTCTAGTTTTAACTTTATATCTTGACAAGTTTATCAATTATGATTTTTTTGTCACCTGAGAATAATAACATACATAGGTATCAGTGGATGCGTTTATATGAAGGAATGATTCAATGAGTGCATACATTAGTGAGTACATGATTCAATTAATGGAGGATTGAATAAGTAGAGGAATGAATAAGTGAACGAATTAATGCGTGGATGAATAAATAATTGGATGAATGAGGGGGAAATGAATGAGGGATGGAATGGATGAGTGAAGGAATAAATAAGTAGAGGAATGAAGGAATTAATGAGTGAAAGAACGAAAGAGTGATGAAATGAATAGATGGAGGAATGAATAAGTTGTGGAATAAACCTAATTAATATAAAGACTTCAAGAAAATTCTATCTGTGTTAAATAAATTGTTATTTATTTTAAATTTTTAAAAATATATAATTTATTTCGTTAAATAAATCTAATTAATATAAAGACTTGAAGAACTTTAATACATTTACGTTATATTTATAAAAGTTTGAGAATTATAAACAGTAAGTCTTGAGACTTAAATACTACCATAATTTAAGTCGCAAGAATTGTTTTCATTCGTAACGTAAATAGATTGTTTATAAACTCTAATTTGCATATAAAAGCAACTATATTCAATAGCACTATATTATCAATTGATTTTTTTATTCCCATATACAACAAGATCGTTTTACTATTGTACCTACAGCAATTTCTAAGTTTATTACCTATTATATTATTCAAACATTCACGTTGATAGTATTAAACATACTTTAACAATCTCTACTTAAAAGTTATAGACAATCACACGTGGCCCACTTATTGCACAGCATCTCTTTTACGTCTGTCTGACTTTTATGACAGCATTTATTTTCCTTCCTTATGTTATAGCCGCCTCTAAGGCCGGACCTGTTTCCCCCGCAATAAAACCTTCCATTACTGTCCCCCCACGCCGTTTACTCTCGCTGCATTTAATATGAAATAAAATTCGCATTATCCACAGCAATTTTTCCTGTCGCCGGAACTGTCGATATTCGGTGGCCAAGTTCAAATATCTCATAAAATCGCTTCAGAATATACTGAGTGATCAATATAAAACTAATTATAATACACAATTAAATTGTACAACTTTCTCGCTAGAAAGAAAGTTTAGATTGTTAAGAGGTGGTGTCACTAAAAAATTTAATTATTTTTCATTTTAGGTCAGCTTGTTTCATATTTCTCAATTAATTAATATGATTTTTTTAACAAAGTAATAATAATAACAAAAATATTATTGGTTTAAAATAAACGTGAATTCATCTCTTAGTAATCTACAGATCTAGATTTTGATCTTATTAGATCTCATTTACGGAAACGCAGGAATTGAGGATGAATTTACATTATATCAAGTGTTTGTACACTTTTCCTGTTGCAAACAAAAAAATCTTTTTAATTCCTAGTATTATATTATGAACATCATTAACATATTTAATATTATAAAATAAAATAGTTTGGTACCATTTTATTCTTTATTTTAAAGATTAAATCCTAGGTTTTAAAAATAATATGCTGCTTGACACACAAAGTATAATACTTCTAACATTAAATCAATAGGTCTATACTTGTTATAGCCCAAAATACTTCTCATGATTTAATTTTGTAATTTTTACAACCGGCTTAATTCTACTTTATTCATATTTAGTAGAATTGAAGAACAATATTTAAAATGGGGGTGTTTATACTACTAATAAAATTTGTTTTTTATTTATTTTTTATTAAAACCAATGATGCAATTAGCGATCTGCCTACAGGCACATAACTAATGTTTAATATATTAAATTACTCTAATATAATAACTATATATATATATATATATATATATATATATATATATATATATATTATATATTATATATATATATATATATATATATATATATATATATATATATATATATATACATATATGTAATATAAATATGAAAATAAAATAATAATAATAATTAACATATTTACTATTAAAATTTCACATATATGCCTATATACTCTGAACAGAAAAGTAATTTGGTTGCTTGATAAATCGTGATTGATTCCTTTTATAATCCCGTAGTTCCAATCCGCATCTGCATTTCTATTAAATTCCATCTGCGTAAAAAAAGCGCGTGCCCGAAACACTGCAGTTCGGGCACAGAGTTTCCTGCGTGGCTGAAGAGGACGCGCGCGGCGCCACGCCTCTGGAAGTAACCGCAGTGTAAGCTGCAACAGCGGAGGAAGCTCACGGCCCGCTCAGTAACGCCGCGCTTTCGACCCGGCGCATCCACCAGAAAGTGTCGCCGTGCGTGTGCCCGCAATTAGTGGACGGTGGTGGATATAAATTTCCGTTTGCTCTGGAACTACGTGCGGGGTGTTGGTAATTTTTTTTCCTGTTTCATATAAATTGTATTAGATCTTACGACGGTGCGAGGGGGAAAAGTTTTGCGAAAGTTTGCAAAATTGAAATAAATGTATTGCGGCGCGACGCCTGTGAAAACAGATCTTATAACGGCATGAAAAATAAATAAAAGTAATTTGAATTGCGTTGGGGAGTGAATGTAAATGTTGGTTTTATAGTAATTTGGTTTTATATTTGTTTTATATATTGGTATTGCAGCTATAACAAATTAATATAAATAAACTAAGTACAATATTTTAGGGTAATCCTGATTGCAGATTATAAAATATTACCGATGTAGAGCTCATTGCAATTTCCACGTATTTTTTTAGAAAATGTCAGTCATTTACATACACACAGTCGGAACTTTGTAAAAATAAAAATAATGTACCTAAATTTGGTCATAAGAGACTAAAATATATAATTTTCGACATTATTATAATTGAAATTTAAATTATATTGAAATAATTAATAAGAATTCCATATATAATTTCGGACATACAGCCTACAAATGACTATTACAGCCAATGAACCCAGTATTGTATTAATACTTTCCATAGTATATAATTATTTATTTGTTAATTTGGTTAATTTTGCATACTTCCCAGCTCTGGTTTACATTATTATCATTTAAATTTAAATTATATTGAAATAATTAATAAGAATTTCAAATAGAATTTCGGACATACATCCTAGAAATGACTATTGCAGCCAATGAACCCAGTATTGTATTAATACTTTCCATGGTATAAATATATATATATATATATATATATATATATATATATATATATATATATATATAATTTGGCGTATCTAATTATTACCAAATGTGAGACTGTAAATAGGTAAATGTAAATACTCTGAGAGTGAAAAAAAATTTACATTTATATATATATATATATATATATATATATATATATATATATAAATACCTTATTGTATTCTATATATGCTTATTATTGCATCTATAGAGATCTGTTCTGTACACTTTCTGCTATCGTTGCAGTAACCTTTTTTTTGCTTCTGCCGTCAGCTGGTTTATTCCTGTATCGCACAATACAGACCTGAAAAGTTTTACAATATAGTCATAGTCATATTTATTTCTTCAGACAAATAATCTTCCTCAGATGTACTAATAAATGTTTAAAGACGCAAAATATACAATTTAAATAATTATACTATTTAAACATTTTTTATCTTTATATTTATATCAGCCATTAGGCTATTGCTATTCATTTAAAACAATTCACACTTATATATGTTTTATAAAATTGGCCTTGTGCTGATATCTCAAGCACTCGGTTGGAATATTATTTCATAGAGGGCACTACTCGGTAATCCTGATGGCATGAGCATGTTGACGGTTATTACCATATAGGTGTATAGGTGTGCATTGCTAATTCATGTAGTGTCGCCAGATGGCGTTTAACTTTCCTCCTAGGGGGTTAGTTGTACCATTTTTCTATATAACCACTTGAGATATTGTGTGAATTTACCCTCACTAGCAGAGCTACACTGATTAGATCTAATAAGATCGAAATCACATATGTAGATTCCTAAGGGGTGCATTCACACTTATATATATTTAAAAAGGCGAGTTCATGGTAGTTTTATTTAATATTTTTTATCTTTATATATTTATATCAACCATTAGGCTATTCCTGTTCATTTAAAAAGGGAGTTCGTGGTAGTATTATTACAATTTTTTTTATAGGTATAGTTATATCAACCAGTGGGCTATTTCTATTCATTTAAAAAGCGAGTTCATGGTAGTTTAATCATGTGGAGTTTACTTTAACTTCATTTCATTACATTACGATGCATTATATTGTCTCATTTCCTACTGAAGTAGCTTGAAAATGGCTAGAGCATAACCATTAATAAAGTACTTATAAAATAGCAATTAAATTATTGATAAAACAAAGTAGCCGTATTACATTTATCCTTTAAACTCTATCAAGTACTAAACGCTTCCATACCAAATATATTTCTTAAAACAATGTACATATAGTGAGTATTGTACCCACTATATGTATATTGCTATATTGCATGTTGTCTGAGAACGTGTATAGGCCATATAAAGTGTACTTTAATAGTTGTTTTTGGTTGATTTATTCGTTTAGTTCCGTCTGAAAATAGCTTAATGTTCTTTTTATAGCAGACAATAATAAATTATCATCTTGACGCAGATGAAAAAGGAATACACGTTTCTTTTACATGAGCTATGTAATACAAAATACGGCAGATTTAGAAATTATGTATAGATTATGTTAATCGTAATTTTATTCTTCTCGCCCAGTGATGAATGTAACATCATATATTCGGGTTGAACATAAAGTTATGTAGATCAAAAAAGAAAACGTAAATCATATTGTAATGTTATTACTATTATTTATTCTATGTTTTATATGGTAAACAGTATTATGTATCATAAACACAAGGAAATGGATGATAGTAAAATATGAAATGTTTATTATTATACACAATAATTTTTAATTTTCTTTCCGCCAACATTAAGTTAGTTTTTAAAGAAAATTACAAATTATTGTGTATAATAATAAACATTCTATATTTTACTATCATCCATTTCCTTGTGTTTATGATACATAATACTGTTTACCATATAAAACGTAGAATAAATAATAGTAATAACATTACAATATGATTTACGTTTTTTTTTTTAACGTTTGACTCCTGGCAAACAACAGTCCTGAAACTAATCAATACAAACGAATTTGTGTCACATATTGGGAACAATAAATCATTAATGTAAAATTAAAATTAAATTTATATTTTCGGATTATTTATTATCATCGAAAATCGCCTTTATTGTTTTTCAAAATATTCCCCATAAGTCATATGATGATTTTGTAATATCATTATCAATCCTCACTTCCTGTATAGTATTTCAATCGGAGTGGAAAATTTTGTCAAAATTGGTTCAAATCTTATACGCTTTTGCATGCGTTTGAACCAATTTTAGACAAAATTTTGCCACTCCGATTGAAATACTATACAGGACGTGAGGGATGCTATTGCAAGATCATCATATGACTTATCTTGATACATGGGCATAGAAACCAGCTTTGTGTACTATACGTTCTGGATAGTTCTGGATAGTTGGCTGGAGGGTAGCATAGCTACAGACACTTAAGCCACAAACTGGGCCCATTATGAAACCTCCCTTTAAGGCTGCTCACTCGTCCCACCAGTCAATTTTGCGTGCGAGCTTCAAAACTCTGGTGGGTGAGGAGTTGCTTATACGTACTTAAAGCTGGTTTCCGTTATAAATATCTAAGTTTACGATAGAGACTTTAGTTTTCATATGGCAGCACTAGGGTTTCCAAATTCCGAAATATAAAAGACTACCCTCGTATAATCTAGCTGATAATTCCCTCTAGTGTTATCAAAATACCTAAATGTACTATGTTAGAGTAAGAAATTAATATTAATTGCTACCTAAATTTCCACTCTAAATTTATATACATAATATTCTTTATGTTATGTGTCTCAATACCCCGAATATAAATTTAATTTAAAAATGTTCATGCTTGACAATTTCATTACCTCCGATTACAGATTTAAATTACACTCCGTATCTGGGTCAAGCTATCCAGCAAAAAAATATATCTTCATTTTGTTCTAATTGGGACGCAAATTATTTAAATTTGGCGCATTTGTACGTATTTTAATTAACGACCGCATACCACTAATCACGATTACTGTGAATTATTATTATTGTCGTCGGCTGAAATGGATTTTATTTAATTGACGGCAATTTCAATCAATATGAATCAATTTGGTTGCAGAGCGAGTGGCATTATTTACAAAAACATGCTCTAATCCATGCGTGAAGTGCATTGTGATGTATGGGGCTGCCATTAGAGTTTCGATTTTATTGCATCTAATTGTGTTTACTGTAGTAGTTGATGTATATTATTTGTTTCATTAGCATATTATTAGTTAGTTATTTATGTTCATGAGTTAGTTAACTTTATATACAGGTGACCTGCAATTAGGCATTGTTTTTTCTTGGAGATTATAAATACAAACTTAATTTACCAAGTGTCATGCTCTAAACTAGGTGTTCTCAAACTTTAGAAACGTTCTAACACTTAAATAAACTCCTAAAAATCCTGTACACTCATGGTGATATATTAATTCGAATTTAATAGGGGTCAACGAACATACCATAGTTCAAAGAAAAACATAAAATAAAATGAATACATATGCTTATTCATTTTATTTTATGTTTTCTATGTTATTTTTTGTTGTTGTGAATTAGTAATTAATGATTATGTAGTAGATTCCAGGTTTTATTATCCTCCCAGAGCGTATAGAAAAAATAATAATTAAAGAAAACAATGTGACCTCAGAATTATATGTATAACAAATAATATTTCGTACAGTATTTAATTTGTATCATAACTTTTGTTGTTGTAAATTGGCGATTATGTAGTAGATTCCAGGTTTTATTATCCTCCCAACGCGCAAAGAAAAAATAATAATTAAAAAAAACAATGTGACCTCACAATTATATGTATAACAATTATATTTCGTATAGTATTTAATTTGTATGTTAATTGGTAATTATTAATTATATACATACACGATATGGTATGTTCAAAGAAACATAAACATAAAATAAAATGAATAAGCATATGTATTCATTTTATTTTATGTTTTTCTTTGAACATACCATATCATTGGCCCGTATTAAATTCGAATTAAAATTACACCATGGGGGTACAGAATTTTTAGCAGTTTATTTAAGTGGTACAACGTTTCTAACGTTTGAGAACCGCTGGTTTAGAGCAAATTATAAATACAAACCTAATTTATCAAGTTACAAAAACATGTTCTAATCTATGCGTGAAGTCGATTGTGATGTATGGGGCTGCCATTGGAATTTGGATTTTATTGCATCTAATTGTGTTTACTGTAGTAGTTGATCTGTATAATTTATTTCATTCGTATATATTTAGTTAGTTATGTATGTCCATGAGTTAACTTTTCATACAGGTGACCCACAATTATGCATTTTTTTTAATTTCGATTTTTTTAAATTTATTTTTTATTTTTTTAAGTTTTAATAAGACTAAGATATAATAATATATACAAATGTAATACAGATTGTTAAAAAAATGATGTTTCCTGCAAGCAGATTGACCATAGCTTCCTCGGTGAAGGGCTCGTCCGTCTGCTTGGTTTAGAAAACTGCTTCCATTGTCCGTTGTCTTGGATGGTTAGTTAGATGCTCATTTTTTGCGTCCTTTCACTTTTTATATGTCCTTTGCACTCACTTTTTAATGTCCTTCATGTCCAATATATTTTGGTGGCTTTATATTTATTTTCATTTTTACATATTATTGTTGTTGTCTTGTAATTGAGTTTTTTTTCTGTAAAAAATAAAGCTTATTATTATTATAAATTATAAATTCAAACATAATTTAGCAACTCGCAAATCGGCTTATTATTATTATAAATTATAAATTCAAACATAATTTAGCAACTCGCAAATCGGCAAATTAATATAAAAATAGATTTAATATCTATTATAAGTATGAAAAACTAGTGAGAGTTTTCAACAAATAAAATAATCCTCGTGACACCTGTGATTTAAAAATATATGCAATATTAACATACTGATATTGAGTTTAATATTGGTATATTTATATCGTATATATTTTTAAATAGAAACTGATTTATTATTGTTGTTGATATAATAACTCGCATTAATTTAGTTTACATTCAGGCTATTTCATTCATAAATAATATCCGCAGGATAAATTGAACTGCGATATATTATACAATTCGAATATTTGCAATATTTTATTTAAATATCTGCAATGTTTTATTATACATATTTCAAATATTAACGTTAAATATAAATGCGAGTAATTTATTTTTGGATATTTATTAATTTATATTTAAAAATATCTATTAAATATACTATAAGGTCTTTGTAGCCTAGTGATCAGCCGTCTCGTACTGAGTATTGGGGAGCTCGGGTTGAAACTCAAGCGAATCACACCTTTCACAGTTTTTTGAGGTTTTCTGTAAATTTAAGGTAAATACCGGATGATTAAATTTCTTCCTTTACCAGCGAAAAATCTTTACGGCTGGTAGCTTTATAAAGATACATAAGGAATCAAATGAGATAACTATACTAAACAAAATCAAGCATAAAAGTATAATATTAACAATGCAAATAGACAACAAAATTATTAAAAGCAACATCAATTTTAATAAACGAAAAGATATACACACCTATGAAACCAGAAGAAGAAGTTAAATAGATACAATAAAAGGCCGA
This sequence comes from Lordithon lunulatus, assembly GCA_963942505.1. Taxonomy (NCBI): domain Eukaryota; kingdom Metazoa; phylum Arthropoda; class Insecta; order Coleoptera; family Staphylinidae; genus Lordithon; species Lordithon lunulatus. The sequence goes on along the minus strand of OZ012668.1, from coordinate 54,534,008 downwards.
ACTTCTGCTCAACAAAATAACATTTATTTGGGAATAAGCGAGTACAAAAAGCTACCAGTATACTTAAAGAATATAAAAGATCTTTAAAATTAACCTTAAAAAACAGATCATTGCGACGCAATAAAACAATAAGAAGTAATAACATACAAATTAATAATAGAAAACTAATCCAGTAGAACAACAAACAACATTCTTCACAGCAAATTTTCCAGATCAGCTTAACGATTGGTGAAAGCACTGCGAAGGAAACTCCTATTATTTTGTTAATGTAATGTAATTGAGATATGACAAGCAATGTATGATCATAAAATAAAATTCTGGAACAGAAATCGTTGTATAAAGACTTGGATACAGGGTTATAGTCTCTAGCAAGTATATTAGATAAAACGGTATCTACCTGCAAAATGTAAATAGCTTTAAATTAAACTTACCCGGCGCCTTCACCATTACATCGAGGTTGGGTGGTGTTGACTATAAGTACCTGAGGTATCAGTATTTGTTAAAAAAAAAAATGTGCCTACCCGCAGCTTTTCATTTAAATAAAGCTAAAATTGTTTCTAATACTTTTGATATATTTTTTATGTTTTTGTTTGATATTTGAGTCAACTGCAATAGTGGGAGGATAATAAAACCCGGAATCTACTAAATAATTAATAATTACCAATTCACAACAGCAAAAGTTAACATACAAATTAAATACTATACGAAATATTAATTGTTATACATATAATTCTGTGGTCACATTGTTTTTTTAAATTATTATTATTTCTGTACGCGCTGGGAGGATAATAAAACCCGGAATCTACTACATAATCAATAATTACCAATTTACAACAACAAAAGTTATCATACAAATTAAATACTGTACGAAATAATAATTGTTATACATATAATTCTGAGGTTACATTGTTTTTTTTTTAATTATTATTTTTTCTTTGCGCGATGGGAGGATAATAATACCCGGAATCTACTACATAATCAATAATTACCAATTTACAACAACAAAAATTAACATATAAATTAAATACTGTACAAAATATTAATTATAATACATATAATTCTGAGGTCACATTGTTTTTTTTTAATTATTATTTTTTCTTTACGCGCTGGGAGGATAATAAAACCTGGAATCTACTGCATAATCAATAATACAACAACAAAAATTAACATATAAATTAAATACTGTACAAAATATTAATTGTTATACATATAATTCTGAGGTCACATTGTTTTTTTAAATTATATTTTTTTCTTTACGCGCTGGGAGGATAATAAAACCTGAAATCTACTACATAATCAATAATTATCAATTTACAACAACACAAATTAACATACAAATTAAATACTGTACAAAATATTAATTGTTTATATATATATATATATATATATATATATATATATATATATATATATATAATTCTGAGGTCACATTGTTTTTTTTTAATTATTATTTTTTCTATACGCGCTGGGAGGATAATAAAACACGCAATATACTACATAATCAATAATTACCAATTTACAACAACAAAAATTAACATACAAATTAAGTACTGTACGAAATATTAATTGTTATACATATAACTCTGAGGTCACATTGTTTTTTTTTTAATTATTATTTTTTCTATACGCGCTGGGAGGATAATAAAACCTGGAATCTACTACATAATTAATAATTACCAATTCACAACAACAAAAGTTATTATACAAATTAAATACTGTACGAAATATTAATTGTTATCCATATAATTCTGAGGTCACATTGTTTTTTTTTAAATTATTATTTCTTCTTTACGCGCTGGGAGGAATCTACTACATAATCAATAATTACCAATTTACAACAACAAAATTTATCATACAAATTAAATACTCTACGAAATATTAATTGTTATACATACAATTCTGAGGTCACATTGTTTTTTTTGTAATTATTACTCTTTCTTTGCGCGCGTACTCATGCAAAATATGTGAGCCGTTACACAAAGGCGCATTGAAAGTCTGGTAGCCCGTCTTCAGGCCACTGCACCGATGAAAATACTTGGAAGTTTTCAGATTTTCCCCTGGCTAGTTGCCACCGGGGGTTGTTTCTCTAAAAGCGCTCCAAGCAAAAACAAAACAACGGCGTGCCGATGACGGCCCTCAGAGGAATTCCGGTATTAATCTTTTACGAACGCAGCCAGCGGAATATTTACAGAAGGCTGACGGTAATTACGCATTGTCAGCAGTGGGGAAATTATGGTGTAATAAAATTTCAATAAATTTGTTTAATAATACTTACATATTTCTAAAATGATGGGGACATTTAATTAGAATGGACAAAAAGAATCTTACAAACAGGTATGGGAAACAAGAACTGGAAATAAAAGAAGAAGAGGTAGACCAAGAAGAGATTGGGACAACAGAATAGAGGAAATAATAATCAAGAAAGGAAAGACATTACAATTACATTACTTAACAATATTTGTATTTATACATTTGTAAATTCTTTCCACTCTTATCTGTTCTTTGCCAATTCACTTGCTTGTTTGTATACAAGAGAACTGGCGAAGAACAGAAAAGAGTGGAAAGAATTTACAAATGTATAAATACAAATATTGTTAAGTAATGTAATTGTAATGTCTTTCCTTTCTTGATTATTATATCCTCTATTCTGTTGTCCGTCTCTTTTCTTAGTCTACCTCTTCTTCCTTTATTTCCAGTTCTTGCTATATATATATATATATATATATATATATATATATATATATATATATTTCTCTAAGATGTAGATAGTATTTGGTGAATTTATAACAATGCTAATTGATAAACTTTGTGGTGTCATGCAACCGTAACGTAACGTTTTTTTTTTAGCCGTACCGATTATAATATAATACAGCGTTCGAGGAACATTTTTAGCCATTACACCAAAATATTTTGGTGTAATGGCTAAAAATTTGTTTGGACCGAGCTCAGTGGCTGAGTGGTTAGAGGCATCGTCCGCCTTACCATTGGGAAACCTGAGTTCGATCCCCAGCGGGGAGAGAATTTTCGCGAATCACCTTTCACAGTTTTACAGAGGTTTTCTGTGAAGTTAAAGTAAATACCGGGTGATTAAACTCCTCTGAGCTTCTCCCTTGACCGGCGGAAAAGCCTCAAAGCTGATAGCCCTATAAAAGATAGAAGTTTTTTATATTAGTTTAAGACGATGTGACTCCAGCATTTTTGTGTGACTGTATATGTCTTAAAAATAGCACCTCAGGCATTTTTTAAAACTTTCAAGGTCATACGTGTTAGAATTGAAAGTTAAATAGCAAAAGCTAACTTTCAATTTAAGATAGGTTTGAGCTTGAAAGTTTTAAAAAATGCCTGCGTAGCTATTTTTTAAGATATACCGCCGTTTTTGTAACGAAAATTGAAAGGAGAAAATCAATATATATATATATATATATATATATATATATATATATATATATATATATATATAATTTAAAAAATATTTATTATCAATTTACATTACACACTACATGGAAAATAAAAAAGTTGCAAGGAAATAATAAATAATATAGACAAACAAAATAATTTTATTGAAATCCCCTTCAGGTTTTCCAAAAATGTTATATTAAGTTAGAAATACAAAATTATGATATATTCAATATAATAATATTAAATTTATTATATAAAATAAACATAAACATATATAACAACAATAAACGTGTGCAAAATCTTAAATGATATGTCTGCACAATAAGCTATTTTATAAAATAAACATAAATATATATAACAACAATACACGTGTGCAATATCTTAAAAGATATGTCTGCACAAGTTAATATATAAACTAAATAGTCAGTAATAAAAAAAGATATACAGTCGAATTTGTAACGAAAATTAACAGTTTTAAATGAACAGGAGAAAATCAATGTAAATTTAAAATATAATTTAAACAATATTTATTATCAATTTATATTACACATTACATGGACAATAAAAAAGTTGCAAATAAATAATAAATAATATAGACAAACAAAATAATTTTATTGAAATCTTTTCCCCTTCAGGTTTTCCAAAAAATTTATGTTGAGTTAAAAACACAAAATTATGATATATTCAATATAATAATATTAAATTTATTTTATAAAATAAACATAAACATATATAACAACAATAAACGTGTGCAATATCTTAAAAGATATGTTTGCACAGTAAGTTAACATATAAACTAAATGGACAGTAATAAAAAAGATATACAGTCGAATTTGTAACGAAAATTAACAGTTTTAAATGAAAAGGAAAAAATCAATGTAAATTTAAAATATAATTTAAACAATATTTATTATCAATTTACATTAGATACTTACTACATGGTAAATAAAAAAGTTGCAAGAAAATAATAAATAATATAGACAAACAAAATACTTTTATTGAAATCTTTTCCCCTTCAGATTTTCCAAAAATGTTATATTGAGTTAGAAGCACAAAAATATGATAAGACTTTCAATATAATTATATTAAATTTATTTTATAAAATAAACATAAACATATATAACAAAAATAAACGTGTGCAATATCTTAAAAGATATGTCTGCACAATAAGTTAACATATAAACTAAATGGACAGTAATAAAAAAGATATACAGTCGAATTTGTAACGAAAATTAACAGTTTTAAATGAAAAGGAGAAAATCAATGTAAATTTAAAATATAATTTAAACAATATTTATTATAAATTTACATTAGATACTTACTACATGGTAAATAAAAAAGTTTTTTAATTTTATTGAAATCTTTTCCCCTTCAGGTTTTCCAAAAAATTTATGTTGAGTTAAAAACACAAAATTATGATATATTCAATATAATAATATTAAATTAATTTTATAAAATAAACATAAACATATATATCAACAATAAACGTGTGCAATATCTTAAAAGATATGTCTGCACAATAAATTAACATATAAACTATAAACCAGTCTATTTATTGATCTTTTTTAATAGAAAGACACACAATATTTATGTTTCAACATTTACAAATTGGCTATTGACAAATGGCCTTACAAACTTTTATTTAATATTTATCATTGTATTCCCAATAACAATGTTGAACTTTTGTCGAAGAAAGCGGCGACTTGTAAGGGGGGATTACCCCTTGAAACATTTCTGTGCAAATCCATGAGTGATTCAAATTGTTTCGCGGAATTTGTAATATATTGCCCGCGGCGGGCGATCGATCGTGTCGGCCTGATCCCAATGGGCATTCAACTGTACCAGATTTTCTTATCTCTTTAAACTTCGCCGCTTGTTGCCAAAGCGTTTATTTGTATATAAAGTGCATATTACGTTGCACATGGATGTACAAAAATAGACCTGCAGAACTGTGTTTGCTATGAATACAAATCCGTCTTTGGCACAATACGGTTCTGTTTTATTTGCTGGATATTTTGGGTGCGTTGATGGAATATTTTTAGACTTGTAGTTTATATACAATATATAATATATTGCAACATGATTCAATTTGTTTAGTTATTATATAATACTACATAAAATACTCGTCGTCCGACAGAGAATTATACATTAATATAGAAAAAATAAATTAATGAGAGAATCAGATAGCCATACACGGCATTATTGCCTGCACCTGCACTGCCTGCACCTCGCCCTCCCTTCTCCCAACCCTGTCCAGGCTGAACGCAATAATTTGGTCGTTCATCGTCTCCTTATCGTGGCATCTTGTGTGACATGTAACCCCGTCCTGCTGGAACCATATCGTTCAATTTGGTTCAAAAGAAATCGTTTAGCATCATTCTGTAGCGTTTGCCGTTCATTGTGATTTGTTATTTTCAAAAAAGTACAAACCAATGACGACCTCAACCCAAAATCCGCACCAAATAGTAACTATTTTATGTTTTCTTGTGGGGTTTCCTGAAGTCGCAGATCTATAATAATAAGTCGCAATCGACCTATGTCGTTAAAGCCAATATAACCAATTACATCGCTCTAATTTAGTGAGTTATTAAAATTCGGCTAGTCGGATCCGTGCCACGTTGAACATTTTAACGATGTTGTATTCTAAATGTAATGGCATACATGGACCTTTCAAATAAAAAAATAATTTCGTGAATACCTCATACACAGCTTATTTTATTCCATTTCAACATTAATTCGTCCTTATTGAAAAAACCTGTAGATGTTTTCCGTTACCTCTTACAATTTTCCCTGAAATTCGAAAAAATGGTGTGAAAAATATGTCTTTTCACGTTTTTCAGCTATAACTTATTTCGTTTTAAAAGATGATACAAATTTTAAGTTTAAAAAACTTTCTATTTACTTATTACCGATTAAACAATCATGATTATTAATGCTTGAATAGAAATAAATATAATCACCGTAAGAAACTAGTCATACCAAGTTAACTATCTAGAATAAGTACAGCAAACATAAACTGTGGATATAAAGTAAATATAATCACCCCATAAACCTAATCTTACTACCGCCGCAGGCTGCATCTTAATTCCCTCCGGTGTTTAATTCTCGAAAAACCAATTTACCGCCCCCGCAATTTTTGCCTGTCTGAGCAATCTCTATATGTTCTAGTTGTTGACACTCGCGCCGAACTAATTAAATTGCGTCGTGGTGCCGGGGATTTGGCCGCGTCGCGAGCTTAGTTCTTTCATTAGGACTCTTAATTATGAACGACGCGCCAGGAAACGAAAGTTCCTTCCGCAGTAAATCCCCAGGCGCGGGCATAAAACCCTAACGAAGTCCTGCGCCCGTATTTTTGCCGGACTTATTGTTTGCCCCCCCGTGCGGAGAGACCAGTTATAAATTACAACGTGTTTTTATCAATAATGCACTTTGTTGGGAGTTAGGTTTAGACAGCTGGAGAATTATGTTGGGTGCTACGGTTTTTCTAGATGGAAGGGCAAGCGCATTTTCAGGGCTTTTAATGACTAGTCACGAGTTTTCTTTTTTGGACGAGACAGCTTATCGATTTCCAGCATTGCTCTTATTAAGAACCGACAGTTTTCTATCTCTTCTCCTAATTGGGGGAGTATCAGTAAGAAATTGGAGGGAAGTAGCGTGAGTTGGAGGCTAATAAGGTCCGATTCCCTAATGATTGTGTACGTGGATTGATATATAGGATATTTTTTTTGTGAGAAAAAGTCTTAATCGGGGTTTTATGGGTTCTATTTAAGAATTAAACAGGAGACATTATCCGTATTATGTACAATAATGTTAACAATAAACGAAATTGTTAGTATTACTATCATAAATAAATACTCATTGAAAAAATTATCACTTTTTGTTCTATAGTCATATTTATTTCTTCATACAAATAATCTTTCTTAGATGTAGTAATAATAATAATAATAATAATAATAATAATAAAAATAAGTGGTAAAAACATAGTAGTTTTATTCATCTCCTTTATTTAAAATGAATTACCACGTAGTCGACGCCAAAACCATTCAATTTCAAAAACTGTGTTTTTTTTATGAAATATCACTTTTTCAAATTCCCCCAAAAAAATACAAAACTAGCCAGCATCACACTTATTATATACAAATGTTAAATATCAACCGTAAAATTATGATAATTTTAAATATGTCTTTCACTTGCAATTGTGATAAAAATCAAAAATCGTTTTATTTGTCATTTTCCTTTATATAATTCTCACTCTATTTAGAGTTTTAGAGATGCTACGCCTCACACTAAGGCGCTAGTATGCCATAGTGGTCTATTAGATACTAATTTTACATTGAACGCAGAAGTATCTGCATATAAATGCTCCCACTGCCTTCAAAGATAAAATTTGTATCATGTCGGTATGTTTACCGACAACGCATATTATCCTCTTAGTGTGAATGTAGTATAAGCGTTATAAGTACTACATTTTGCATCATGTTTGTCAAAAAGTTATTCACTAATCAAAAGTCTATTTTCAACATTTTTACTGAAAAAAAAAATCCTGTATCTACATCAAGCCGCGTGCCATAAGCCCCTAAATTAAACAAGGCCCACAAACCTCACAAAAACCGCAGCATATGTATTATAAAACAGTCCCTTCTCACGCAGCTGAATAATTAACCCCAACCAATAGAGTGTAAAATGTGACATTTTTTGGTGAAACAGATTAGTGTTCCAAACGAGTAATTAAACGCGATCTGTTTCCACTGCAATTCAACGAATCACACACCAAAGCTTTAGTTTAGATAGAAAGTACTATTTCCGGAATAAATATATAATATTACCCAGCTCAGTGGCCGAGTGGTTAGAGGCGTCGTCCGCCTCGTACTGAGCATTGGGGAGCCTGAGTTCGATCCCCAGTGGGAAGAGAATTTTCGCGAATCCCCTTTCACAGTTTTTAAGAGGTTTTCTGTGAAGTTAAGGTAAATACCGGGTGATTAAACTCCTCTGAGCTTCTCCCTTGACCGGCGGAAAAGCCTCACGGCTGATAGCCCTATAAAAGAAGTTTTTTTATTATATAATATTGTATTGCATTTCTGCGCCACACGTCCCTCTTCGAACTCATTGAAAAGTTGCTGGTTGGTCGGACGCGATAGTTAATCGCATTGTCGAACAAACTTCGCCGACAAATAATGTCCAGAGAGACTGTACACAAGTTAAGCTGCGCTCATCAAAGATGTACAGGTCGGAGCTATTGTGCGACGTGGATGGGAAGCACCAATTTCAGCGCGGTAATGAAAGTTAATTATAATAGTTTGGGCGTAAATTATTCCACGAGATAATAAGTGGGAAAGTTTGTTTGCGAAGAAAAATTACTTTTCGTCACATAAAATTTGTTCTGATATTAATTAAGTTGAGTAGTATGGCGTATAAGAAAATAGATTAAAATTAAAAAGGATTTTTGTATAGTATTTAGTTATTACTTGTTATCAAATTTAATATTTTATAAAAATAACTTGATAATGAATTGTGAACCCAGCTATCATAAAGCTATGGGTTATAAGTGGTGAAGAGCGTCGTCCGTCTGGACTGAGCATTAAGAAGCCTGCATTTGGGGATCGAATTTTCGCGAATCACCTTTCGAAATTTCAAAGTTAATTGAACAAAACACAGACATGAAATCGCAACGGAAGTCATTTTCCAAGGCAGGAAACATATCTGCAAGCTAGAGGTAAAATATCTATCAAGGGTTTGAACTCGGCGGCATCTCTAAACCATTCGGCCCCTGAGCTTGGTCGAAAAAAAATATTTACAAGGTGGATCATCACTAGAAGACAAAATTAAATATCATACGACATTGAATTCTAAACTGAAAATACGATCCAATATTTTCAGTTTAGAATTCAATGTCGTATGATATTTAATTTTGTCTTCTAGTTAAGATTCATCTTGTAAATAATCTGATTTAGAGATTGATTTAATGTTAATTAGTAATAATTTTTTAAACCTCTTACTCACTATCTCATACAAACGATATTCATAGCATCTTACTAAATATTTATTCGTCATAAAATTAATTAGTCTGACAAATATATCACGTCTGTATCCACGTAGTTGTAGTGCACACAGTAATTCAACTCGAATAAATATCTCCTCACCACTATGCCAACAATATTATTTCAGCAAACATCCCTCGCTCCCATCCATCCGGTTTTGCAAACATCGCGAAATACGAACGGTGGAAAATAATTAACAAGCGACTCAGACTTTAAAGTGTGTCAAGTTGGCCCTTGAGGGCGAATTGTCCTTTTGCACGCAAAACCATCTTGCCACCATTGGCCCGTGCGTTACAGTTCACCCTGCTGTCGGGCGGGGGTCGTATGTAATTTTGATATTAACCGCATGCGAACGTTGAATATTCATATCAGCACCGGCAACTGTATAACAAGGGAATCATAAAAAAAGTGGCATACGTAACGTGCAAATACATTGCGTTTGCATTATATTAACCTAAGCTAATATTTTGCTGCGGCTGAATTTTTTACCGCACCCGAAAATACACAGATTGAAATTTATTTTAATAGAGTCAGTTTTAATTATGGGTTTAATTCGTTTTTAAAATTCATATCAAATTATAGTACATAATTTTTTAATGGTATTTTCGCTGAGGTGTGTAATTTGTAAATCCTGAACCTCACGTCATTTACCGTGCCTGCATAAATGTCTATTTATGTTTAAATTTAACGCGTTTCAAGATATGTATCTTGAATTTCCCATATTAATTATTAACATAAATAAACAATGCCTCTTTTTCAAGATGTGCAAAATATATCACCATTTAGTTTAGTAATTTCAAGACAACGTGATAACAACACTTCACAGCGAATTATCAACGTATATAATTAAATTACAAACATGCAGTGATTTGCTAAAGCATCCTTAGAGCAAACATGTAAGGACATCCGTTTACACATTACAGTTAAATAAATGAATTCAATATTTTGTTTTTGTAGTCAAGTCCTAAGATAAGTAATTTCCTGCAATGATTTGGGTGCGGAAAATACTACTTCCCGCACTAGTGCAGAAAATAGCCTTCAAGTCTATATTTTCTTCATAATTGTATTTATTCAGTACCATATCGTTAATGTTTAATGCTATTTGAAGTATAAGAAGTGTACGCTGTGCTTGCATGCATTCTCATATTTATAAATACAATTTACATGTGTACCGAATTTGAAGTTGGCAACACTGGCTATTATTTCCCGCACTAGTACGGGAAGTAATATTTCCCGCACCCAAATCAATGCAGAAAGTGACTTGTCTTAGGACATGAGTATAAAAATTACTATTATCGTTGTATTAGCTATTCTGGGCTGCTCTTAGCTGGTTTAGAACAGCCAGTAAGAGCTCCCGCACTAGTACGGGAAGTAATATTTCCCGCACCCAAATCAATGCAGAAAGTGACTTGTCTTAAGACATGAGTATAAAAATTACTATTATCGTTGTATTAGCTATTCTGGGCTGCTCTTAGCTGGTTTACAACAACCAAAAAGAGCTCCCGAACGATAAACGAAAGCGGCTTAAGAAAACCTAATAACTGAAAAGGTAAAGTGGCTTATTTCTAAACCCTTTGACGTGAAGTTTCTATTATACAATCACTGATTTAAACAGTCCTATCACATTTAACCCATCTATAACTCTTCGCTTTTAATTACAAATCCCAAACCACAATCTGTTTTCAATTAAGTGCGTTGGCATGGGGATGCAATCCGTCGTCAGTTAGCCGTGCACGCTTCTTCTGCTTTCTACCTAATCGAGATCGGTTGTCCTGTAATTGGGCCAATTTATTGTGCTCTTAATCACGAGACCCGGACCCGATCCCCCCCACAAAGGACGACTCTAATCGCAAACTTTACCTGCAGTACTACAGAAATTCCTGCGCGCCCTCCCGTTAAATTGCGCAGCAGGACTGGAATTACATCCCAGATGCTGACACTTAGCTGTATTACTCTTGCCAGCGGGAATAACGATATACAATTGTTTGCAAATGTTATACGACAGGATTATATATGAAAAAAATTGTCATAGTTGTAGAATTTGTATGATATATGGTAAATTTTTTAAACAAATTCAATACAGAAATTGCATGCAGATTTTTCTTTTAACCCGCCGTAATTCAATAATTAACCCCTTAAATCTTTAATTTAAAATGTAATACATTAGAAACCCCTTAACGATTGATTTTGACTATTTTTCATTGAACTAAACCCGCCGGTAATAATCCCATTTGCATTCTGCACCACCGATTAAACTAAATAAATAAACCGCTCCAACTATTACCCCAAATCTCGTTAATGTGCGCCCATATTGTTTGTTCATTCCAGCGTTTCGCCCGCGCAACCAAATTTCAATAAACCGCGCTACTAATTAGTGCACGACAATGAAACCGAAGTTCCACCAGATGCCAAACACCCTTGTTGTCTTTTCCTGCTAATGCATAAAATATCACGCACACCTTTTTTTCTAATCCCAGCCGCATGGCAATATTTCATCCGCTATCATTCGCGATAAATTTTTCACGGGCCGAAGGGCGGCAATAAAAGTCGGTCGCGGTGCCAAGTCTGCAATTTTTTTTTTGTCGGGTCTCGCGTATGTGTGGGGTGGTGTGAAAACAGTCGGAAGCGAGGGCGATGTTTTTAATTTGGCATCAGATGCGCACTGAGTTAATTAATCGAGTGCTGTCGCAGCGGATGCGAAACTGCGGTGAGCTGGAGCGAGATTAATTTTCTGGGGGGTGGTGGATTATTTATTTATTCTTGCTTTTGTAGCTCAAAAACTTCGTTATTTTATAAAATATTCGAAAAGTGGCTCAAAGGGAGCTTAATTAAACGGGGCTTGTTACCCAATAGCTCGAAGCGGATGAGGTTGAGATATTGGGGAAGTGGACGGGAAAAAGTTTAATTAATTTTAAAATTTCGTTTACAACATGAGAGATTAGAGTGAAGTGTTACAGGTCGTGCTCGATTTACGTTGGAACGGTAAGGCGATCTTTATCAAGGATGCTTACGGTTTATTCGAGTTGGGGTTGATTTCGTTAAATACCTTTTATACGAAGTTTACAGATGGTAGTAATATGAAGCGATGTTGAGACTTTGAGGCTGAAAAAACGTAAAAGCACCGGGCCCAAACCTCATAAGAAATTATGGAATGCAGAGCAATTAGCAAAGCTATTCAACAAGATACTTTCTACTACACAAGTACTATAATAATGGAAACAGAGCATAATAATCGGATTACATAAGTATATTACATTACATATGCGATCCAAATAATTATTTTCCCTGTTTGACACCTCAATGAAAATATTAACAAAATTCCTGCTGGACAATATCGCCAGAAAAGTAACAATAATTTTTATATTTTACGAAAAAAAAAATATCTTTATATAATTACTTGGCTTTCAAGTTGTTTACCTTAATTAGTAATCCTAAACACGTCCTTAGTAAGAGGAACAAATATTTATCCAGGGTATAGGTAACACATATTATTTTTTAATAAGCTCCGTACTCGCAATGAACGTATGCTTACGATAACTCTATTTTAATTAAAGTTCGCTGTATGGTTAATTGGATTAAAAGTAGCGATGAAACCGGGTTCGTGATCGCAACAAAGGACACGATTGTCGTGTCGGACGCCTTTTCATTTAATTAAGTACAATATTCTCTCATGCAAAAACAGAAGGTGTAAAAGATATTAGATTATTCATAGCCGTATGTAGAGGGTTTAGCTAACTACTGCACTGAATAGTAATTTCAATTTATGCCTATTGTATGAATTCTGTATTCGGTTCAGTTATTTGGTTTTTGCAATAATTACTTTCCGGCGAAGAGATACCCTGATTTTAAGTATGTATGGTGAATAGTATACATGCATTCTCCTGGAAGAGGTTGTGTAGAAGCGGCCATCAAGTGCTTTCTTCTGCCAAATAGTTTCAAAAAGTGGTCTTCGGCTTTAGATTATGCGGTTAAATCGGTGTGGCATAACAATAATACAACTTTCTTTCAAGGGAGATAGAATTTTAGTTTACAATTACATTTCCCTATAGAGTTTGTTAAAGTAAATATTACAAAAATAGTTTGAATTGTTACATCGATTACTGTGAGCGTTTAGAAGATATTTGTAGCCAAAGTTCAATACATATTGTTTTTTATTAATAATTTTAGAAATCATAAATTTAATCCATTATTTTTCGAATATATATATATATATATATATATATATATATATATATATATATATATATATATATATATTATCAATTGCCTTTTACCTTTCGGTATAGGCTATTACATTAACATTATTAACATCATTATAGTTTACAATTACTGTTGTTTATACATTTGTAAATTCTTTCCACTCCTTTCTGTTCTTCGCCAGTTCTCTTGCTTGCTTGACTGTTTTTCCTTTCTTGATTATTATGTCCTCTATTATGTTGTCCCACTCTTTTCTTGGTCTACCTCTTCTTCTTTTATTTTCAGTTCTTGCTTCCCATACCTGTTTTGTTTGATTCTTTTTGTCCATCCTAATTAAATGACCCCACCAGTTTAGTTGTTTCTTTTCTATATACTTATCTACAGCTTCAATTCCCAGTTCTTCTCTGATGTCATCATTTCTTATTATGTCTCTTCTCGTAACTTGTTTTACCCCTCTGAGATATTTCATTTCCATTGCCTGTATTCTACTTTTGTCCCTCTTCGTTAGCTTCCACGTCTCGCTTCCATATGTCAGTACAGGTCTATATATGCTTTTATAAATATTTATTTTTGTCCTTCTGCTGATCTCTTTCTTGTTAATCAGTATATTGCTCAATGCGTGGTATGTTTTAGCTGTGTTTTTTATTCTGTTACTAAGTTCGCCTTCCATTTTTCCGTCTTCTGTCAGTGCTACTCCCAGGTATTTGAATTCTTCTACTTGTTCTATTGTGTGTTGTTCTATCTTTATATTTATTTGTTCTTTCCGGTTTCCTATTACCATCACTTTTGTTTTGTTATAGTTCATTTTCATGTTATACTTTTCTAGGTGTCTGTTCCATACACTAAGGTTGTGCTGCAGATTACCTTCATTTTCTGCTATCACGCGAATGCTCCTTCCGATATTTTTACAACTTACATGTTTTTGTACCCTATGTTTGCTTTTTTGGTTTCTGGTTTCATGCTCTTCATTATTTCATCCATGTATATGTTAAATAATGCAGGACTGAGCCCGCCTCCTTGTCTTAGTCCAGTGGTTGTCTGAAATGTTCTTGATGTTTGTCCCTTGTGTATTATTGCATTGGTGTTATTGTTATATATGTTTTTTATTAATTCGACTGTCTTTCTTTCTACACCTCTCTCTTCCAGGATTTTCCATAATTTATTTCTTGGTATCATGTCGAATGCTTTTTCCAGGTCGATGAATCCTAGGTATGTGTTTTTATTATTTGCAATTCTTTTTTCTGTGATTTGTTTTATCGTGAAAATGTTGTCCTGTGTGGATCTTCCTTTCCTAAATCCACATTGCGATTCTTCTAGCGTCTGCTCTATTTTTACTAGTATTCTTTTGTTAATTGTTTTTTCTAAGATCTTCATACCTATGCTTATGAGTGTTATACCCCTATAGTTTGAACATTTTGTCTTATCGCCTTTCTTGTGTATCGGTACGATTAACGATACGCCAATCTCTGGGTATTTTATTCGTCCTCCATATTTCGTTTATTAATTTTAGTAGTATTTCATTACCTGCAGGTCCCATATGTTTAATCATTTCCGTTGTGATCTGGTCTTGTCCTGGTGATTTCCCTATTTTCATTTCCCTTATTATCTCTAGTATTTCTTTTCCATTGATCATCTCTATATCTGTTTCCGAGTCGTTCTGGTCTCTTGTCTTCTGTTCATTTCCACCATTTTGTGATAGTAAGTCTTCAAAATATTCTTTCCATCTTTCCAGTATTTTTTCGTTGTCCTTCAGCAATATTCCTTGATTGTCTTGTATATAATTTACTTCTTGTCCTTTTTCTTTTCTGTTTAGTTTTAGTGTTTTATAGAATAATTTTTGGTTTTCCTTTGCATTTTTCTCCATTGTCTCTCCAAACTTTTCCCATTCTCTGCTCTTTGCTATTCTGACCTTATCTTTTACTATTTTCCTCTTTAAACTGTATTCTTCGTAGTTTTTACTATTTTTGTCATTTAGGTATCTTTGCCATGCTTTTTTCTTTTCCTTTATTTTCTCTCTTATGTCCTGCGACCACCATGCTGTCTGCTGCTTCTTGTTTGTGTTTTGCTTTGTCCCACATGTCTCTTGTGCTGTCTCCAGTATATTTTTCTTTAATTTATTCCACATTTCCTCTACTTCTTGTCTATAGTTGCCCTTTACTAATATCTCCTCTATTTTCTCTTTATGGATTTTTGCTATTTCTTTTTCCCTTAGTTTGTATGTTCTTATCTTGTTGTAGTTTATTGCTATATTTGGTCTCTGCTTTTTTTTATCGCTATCTTAGCAGTCTTCCTTTATTTTCGTCTCTACTAGATAGTGATCACTTCCAATTTCGTAACTTCTCTTTACTCTTGTGTCTATTATTTTGCTCCTTTTCCTTGTTCTGCTAGTACATAGTCTATTATAGATTTTTCGTTCCTGCTTATCACTTCCCTGGTGTATTTGTGTATGTCCTTGTGTTTGAATAGTGTATTCGTTATTACTAGATTATTCATTCTACAATAATCTAGCATTTTCTTACCATTTTCGTTGAGTACGCCTTCTCCATATCTTCCTTTCATCGCGTCATTATCTTTTACTTCGTTGCCAATTCTGCTGTTGAAGTCTCCCGCCACGTACACTTCTCCTTTGGCCTTTTCTGTTGTTTCGTTGAGTTGCTCCCAGAATGTTTCTTTGTTGCACGCAGTATCATCTGCGTTTGGTCCATACACTGCTATGATTGTTTTATGGTAGCCGTTTCTTTGATCTCTAACTTCGATAGACAAAATCCTCTCCGTAATTGCATCCCATTTATATATATATATATATATATATATATATATATATATATATATATAGATATATTCGATTTCAGTTTTTTATGCACTATACATCCTACCCCTGCTGCGGCTCTCCGATTGTTATCTACACCGCTATATATGAATTTATGTTCCTTGTCCATTCTGTACTCTCCCCTCCCCTTCTTTTTTGTTTCTGTTACCACTAAGAAGTCTAGTCCAGCTTTCTCAAATTCTTCTTCCAGCTCTTTTTCCTTTCCATTTATACTCCTGATATTCCAAGTCCCAATTTTCCATATTTTTCTTTTTTTTTTACTGTACTCTTTTCTTTGTTTCCATTTATTATGTGTTTGTTCTTCTTTCCTTTGTTTGTTGTCCCTTTCCTCGCTGTATTCTTTGTATTTTTGCTTCCGTCCGTTTTCTCTTTTGCTAGTAGTTTTTTGGATTGGTTACTTTCACCCCATTATCTTTGGCTACGACTCTTTTCTCCTTTTTATCCCATATGTATATTTCATTGTCTACTATTATCTTTCTATATCCTATTTTTACGTGTTTTCCTTTTTCTTTTTCCAATTTTGCTATGTTTCTTATCTCTCTTTGTATTTTTCTCTCCTCTTCCGTTAGATCATCGTCTATATTTTCGAAAATAATTATATAAATTTGAGTTTCTGTTAATGAAAAATAGTTGTTAACTATATTTTAAGTTTTAAAAAAATATAATAATAATGAAATAATACCTATATTTTTAAAATTTTGTGGGTTAATCCACGTTTGCACTCAATGCCTCATATGACAGTTTACACTCACTATTTCCGGCGGTAGACAGTTTTTTTTAGGAGTTTTTTTTTTACAAGTTGAACAGCATTTATTTCGGTTTAGTTTAGTACTGTATCTGTATCGACATTATAGCGATTTCCAGGGGCGGAAATGGCCGGAACAAAATGGGCTAATTTAAAAACATGCACAGACACACACAATCGATTTCTTCCATCCGCGTTTCCGGCTCGTCGGTGACATGATTCGTGAAATTGCAAATCTGTCACGTGCAATCCATTGCTAATGCATGTCGACTATTTTAAATCACGAATTTTTGTCGAAACACAATTTCCGGCTTTACCCTGCGGCGGCTGCATTAAGCAGTCAGTCAGACGCTTCAACCACTTCAACTGTCGCGCATTAAATAGTGTTAGAATTATGAAAGGACCTCACCAAATGCATATATTTTCTTATATTAAAAATGCTATATGGTATAATTATATTAATTGTTATACAAGATTTGTATAAATTGGCAAAAATGTTTAAGGTAGCTAAGTCATCAAAATCTTAATTAAAAAATATTGTACCATGACGAAGCATGGTACAATATTTTTGTATTAAGATTCCTCACGTAGCTTTTTAATCGTACATCTGGCTACATTGCCTTCACATGAGTATCGTATTAATTTATTATGTGCACGGTAATGAACTAGCTCACATTCTATGAAGAACTGTACACTTTCAACCATAATAACACACCCAGGACCATCCTAAACGAGGGCTCAGAAGACATACCAGACATCACAGTTTCAGAATGCAGATACACAGTTACCAGAATGAATAACAAAATAGGGCCCGGGGATGACCAAATAACAGCCGAAATTATAAAACTATGTGAAGCACTCTCGAAAAGGTACTTGTACTAAACAAACGTCTATTGGAGGAGAAAATACTTAAGACGGAAGTGATACACAAGAAAGGACACCATTATTAATAGACATAGTATTAATAAGTAACAACATCCAAGAAATAAACACCATGTAGATGAAACTAAATAATAAATCGCGACAAGTAGATCTAAAAATAAAACCTATATAAGACAAAAATAATCAACGACACAAATAACATTGCCATAGACAGGCAATTTTGTTTTTCTATTTTTTTTTTAAATTTTAAACTTTTACGCTCATATCTGGATAATTCGATTTTAGAGGCAGAGTCCATAAAAAAATAATAATTAATTGTATGGCAGCGGGCTGGTAAAAATGATAATAATGGAACATGTTCGACTTGATCGCCGAAAAAAAAATACTTAGAATCAAAATTTTCCATTTTCCTTAGGCCATCTGGTGCACTGATATGTTCTGAACCTAGATTCAAAAAAAAATTAAACAAAATATGTTGCATTATTTTTTTATGGACTCAGCCTCTAAAATTGGATTATTATCCAGCGTAAAAGTTAAAAATTACAAAAAAATAGAAAAACAAAATCGCCGGTATACAGACTTTCCATTTTACTTTATCATATTGTTATAAACATTAAGAAATTTTTTTCAAAACCAGTAACATTGCGCATCATGGTCAAAAATAATAATAATGATATACAAGTTAGTCGCCGAAAAAAAATACTTAGAATCAAAATTTTCCATTTTCCTTCGGCCATCTGGTACACTAATATGTTTTGTGCTAGGATCAGTAAAAAAAATAAACAAAATATGTTGCATTATTTTTTTATGGACTCAGCCTCTAAAATTGGATTATCCAGATATGACCGTAAAAGTTTAAAATAAAATAAAAATAGAAAAACAAAATCGCCGGTATACAGACTTTCCATTTTACTTTATCATATTGTCATAAACATTAAGCATTTTTTTTCAAATCCAGGAACATTGCACATCATGGTTAAAAATAATAATAATGATATACAAGTTAGTCGCCGAAAAAAAAAACATAGAATCAAAATTTTCTAATTTCCTTAGGCCATCTGGTACACTGATATGTTTTGTGTTAGGATCAGTAAAAAAAATAAACAAAATATGTTCCATTATTTTTTTATGGACTCAGCCTCTAAAATTGGATTATCCAGATATGAGTGTAAAAGTTTAAAATTTAAAAAAAAATAGAAAAACAAAATCGCCGGTATACAGACTTTCCATTTTACTTTATCATATTGTTATAAACATTAAGCAATTTTTTTCAAATCCAGGAACATTGCGCATCATGATCAAAAATAATAATAATGATATACAAGTTAGTCGCCGAAAAAAAAATACTTAGAATCAAAAGTTTCCATTTTCCTTCGGCCATTTGGTACACTAACATGTTTTGTGTTAGGATCAGTAAAAAAATTAAACAAAATATGTTGCATTATTTTTTTATGGACTCAGCCTCTAAAATCGAATTATCCAGATATGAACGTAAAAGTTTAAAATTACAAAAAAAATAGAAAAACAAAATCGCCGGTATACAGACTTTCCATTTTACTTTATCATATTGTTATAAACATTAAACATTTTTTTTCAAATCCAGGAACATTGCGTATCATGATCAAAAATAATAATAATAATGATATACAAGTTAGTCGCCGAAAAAAAAAAAACTTAGAATCAAAATTTTCCAATTTCCTTCAGCCATCTGGTACACTGATATGTTTTGTACTAGGATCAGTAAAAAAATTAAACAAAATATGTTGCATTATTTTTTTATGGACTCGGCCTCTAAAATCGAATTATCCAGATATGAAGGTAAAACTTTAAAATTAAAAAAAAAATAGAAAAACAAAATCGCCGGTATACAGACTTTCCATTTTCTTTATCATATTTTTATAAACATTAAGCATTTTTTTTCAAATCCAGGAACATTGCGCGTCATGGTCAAAAATAATAATTTACGTTACAACATATATTATACAAAAACGCCTATAAAAATTATTTAAAAAAATGTAGGTATATATATTATGATCGGCAAGACATTAATAAAGAATTCCTTAAAATTTGGATTTTATTGGTCACCCCAATTGGTCAGTACAGACCCGCAAACAATCTGCCGTGCGCGTGGCCCCAAGGCGCCGCGCGGTATAGAGGCTGGGATCATAGGGGATATGTTCACACCGGATGTTTCTATATAGCGTTAAAATGTCTACTTTGTAACACTATTTTCACAAAACCGGTTCCCCAACCTTACTACTTCTGCACTCAAGAAAATCTACATAGCCCTATTTATTACGTAGTATTATATATGATGATCAGCTACTACACTTTGTACATGAAGTTGTAATTAAGGTAAATCTGAATATAATATATATATATATATATATATATATATATATATATATATATATATATATATATAGTGCTATAAATCTTAAAGTTTTCAAACAAATAATGCTCTATTTAGTTAGTTCTCAAACTTAAACAAGACGAAAAGGACGAATTTCAACTATAAATTAATCTAGATGATATTTAATTGCACCCTGTCCTACAATTGTCTCAATTACAACTCGTCCTTTCCTATAAGAAACCGCATAAAATACATTTGGGTCAACTATGGGTCGGTTTTGCGGCTGGACGAAGGTCGACGCAACAAGAAAATCATAAATTAGCCTGCGTGTGTACGCGCCCTTAATGGCCTCTGAGGTTATGGGAACTGGAGATAAAATGCAGTTTTATGAGCTCGCGCCCATAAAGTTCAAGCCGTCTCTGGTGGTGCGGAATATTGGTTTTTACATGAAGTAGCTACACAGTTTTTCAGTTTAATGAGAATTTATTACCCTGGTCGTAAAAGCGGTAATAAATTAAATGATATCCTTTGTGTGCACCTGCTATATAGGTCTATTTAAGACATTATTTCTGAAAATAGACTACGATATGCATCGTGTACTAAAGAATAATTGAACCTAGAAACCTCTTTGAGTACACCCTGGTGTACGAATAAACAAATATTTTATTTTATATATTATCCAACATTCAATTTATAAAATAAATTTTTTGTTTATACCCCAGCATGTATTCTATTAAAATTGGTAAAACCATTAATTTATATTTCATATTTGTTACAACTATAATTTACAAGTGTTATCATTCAAAATTTTTCTATGTTTTTGCGAGGAGTACACTGTGCATACTTTGCTGTGTTTTGTTACACTCACTTCACTAACTCGAAGGGTTTGGTCCTTTTAAGTCTGCGATGTACGTCCGTGTTGTCGAATAGGTGTAGAGCCTCTACGTTGGGATGTATGTAGAGACGGTGTTCAAGCTATTTTCAGCTATTCGTTTGATTTCCTCCTTTGTAAGGGGAATCTTTAGATCTTTATGTATATCCATATTTCGCACACACCATGAGCATTTATGATCATCCACAGTTTGTTCTGCCAGGTCTGGATAATCCTGACGTTAAGCATTCCCAAAGCTGGATGCCGTCTTTGCAACCGATGCCCGTAAACCTACGCAAAAAGGACACGATCCCTTTTGCGTAGGTGTTCTTGTCGCTAATGTGTTTTTGGATATTATTTAATACAGACGTATATTTAAGGACAGTGCATTTAGTCTTATTTTACTCTAAAACTATGTCCTCAAGAATTTTAACTAAATTCACCACATAGACAACAATTTTGAAATCAATTTAATCAATTATTGTTCAAGTTATACATTATTACCATTTAAAGTTATAATTCTATTGATTTATACTTTACTGTCAATGATAAGCCGTGAATAAATTATTTATTATAATAAAACTTAAGATATCTACAACAACCAAAACAGGGACATTGCTTGCTTGAATACAAATAAACTATTTAGCACTCACTGTTGCTCAAATAACTAATCAAAAATTGATCTATGTTAGAAACTTTTATAGTTTCTATGATAAATAATTCTTCAGTAGACGACGAAACTATCCATACACGTTTTGCAAGTGCAAATAAATTCTGCATTCCCTACAGCCTGTGTGGATCTCGAGTCAGCCCTGTTTATATCCGTCGCGTCTTATTTATTTACAGCACATAGAAAAACGCTACACGACACTGATGTATTGCATCATACTGAGTGCCTCTCAAAAGCGGTGCATTATTTATCTGATTAATTGTATCAGTAAAATGTGAAAAACAAAAACGTATTGAGACACTCAACAAAAATATGATTTTTCTAAATAATATAATAATTACATTATACTGTAATGAAATCACTAATTAATTTGACGAAAAATTATTTGATTTTACAATGTGTATAAAATATTAATATTGAATTGTGTGACGCCAAATTGGTGACGGTGTGCTCGGGCGCCACGGTAACTTGCTTACCTCCGGGTATCACGTCGTTTCTCCAGGGTGAATGTTTGGGTAAACAAGAAATTAAATAAACAAAAGCTATAATGTAATAAAAGAAATAAAAATATATTGTCGGAAAATAACTACATATATAAAATAAAATAAACTCTTTAAAAATGGAAACTAAAGTGGTAATTCGGAAAAGGATAATTGTTGAGCTAAGGCTTCCGCGCTTAGGCTTAGGGGATGCGGCGTACGCACACACGGGACTTATGGCTTTGCGCGCATAAGACAGGACGGACGGGTCGGTCGGGTGAAGTGGCCTTCGCGCACTAGGGTTCTTACCTTTCCGGCGTTCGCACAGAAAAGTTGCTTATTATTAGCGAACGGGGCGCTTAAATACCCGTATGCGGGACGAGGGGATGTCGGGCGAAGAGATGCCGGGCGAAGAGATGGCTGCGCGCTGTGGATGTGCGGTAACATATGCATTTTGCGCTCATCGCGGAACGTTCGCCGCCCCGAGAACGCGGTTCTCGTCACACTCCCCGTACTTACGAAAAAAAAAAAAGAAAAAGATTTTCTCTTTTTTTTTCTAAGACTTGCTACGGGCATTGTGAAGTAAAATGGGGCTGCTGCATATACGGTTCTTCTTGATCGTGACTCGCTGGCCGTCTGGGGCTAACACGCGCATCCGCTTTCCCAATGGGACACCGTCTGGGCGTCTCGCACTATAAAGGCCCGGCACAAAATCGCGCACTCGCGGTTGCAGGTCCAACGGGGTGACGTGGGCTTCCGGGAGGCTGACGTGAGAGTCCGGCAAGGGTGACTGGGGGACGATTGCTGGCGGTTGGCCTCTCGGTTTATGGACCTTCAGGTGCTCTGGAGTCCGCGGGGTCACCGGTAGGCCTTGCGGTGTTCGGGGCAATGATATGGGGGACGTCTCCAACCACAGTATAGGGCTTGCAGCTTCCGGTGACGGGCCGAACAGCTGCAGCAATCGCTCCTGTAGTGCATCATTGGGCACCGTCCGGTCAGGAGTGGTTGGTAGCGGTGACAAGAGCGCTGGGACGGGGCTGTAGTGTGCCATTGTAGTCTACAAAAGAAAGATAAACTAATTATCATCGTCTACATAAGCGGGCTTTAAGTCTTTGACGTGAATTTTCTTTATGATAGAAGAGTCGTCGCCTCGTAGTGAATAGACGACCGGTGACCAAACTTTGGTTATGGTATACGGTCCGGCAAATTTCGGAGCCAACTTGGCTGCAAATCCTTCCTTAGCGTCGGACAGGTGATGCTCTTTCCTGAAGACCCGATCACCGACATGGCACCTCCAGTCTCGTCGCCTCAAATTATAATTACGACGTTGGGATCCTTGGGCGCGGGCGATGTTCAGTCGTACGAGTTCCAACGTCTCTGATAGTTTCGCGAACGACTCTTTAGGGGAAGTTCTCGCAGACTCCTTGTTGAACTCCGGCATTTCGGAACCAAGCGGCAGGCGGAGCTCTCGTCCAAAGTTAAGGAAGGCGGGGGAGAAACCCGTAGAGTCCTGTTTTGCGGAGTTTAGAGCCATCCGTATTTCGGGAACGTGGGTGTCCCAGTTACGGTGGTTGTCTCCGGTAAACTGAGCGAGGATGGTTTTGAGGGTTCTGTTAGCCCTCTCCACTGGATTGCCCTGCGGAGAGTATGGTGGGGTATATCGGACATTTATGGAGAGCTTTGTCGCCAATTGTTTAAAATTTCTGCCTGTAAACTGCGTTCCATTGTCACATATAATGGTCCTCGGGGTTCCAAAGCGACAAACTATAAAATTGAAGAAATTATCTGTGACAGCTACGGCGGTGGCTTTACGGAGTGGGATTACTTCCACCCACTTTGTAAATCGGTCCTGGCAGACGAACAAGTATTGGAAACCCCTTGTGGACCGGGGAAAAGGGCCCATCAAGTCGATACTCACGCATTCCCACGGTCCAGGGATGCTCGGGTCTTGCATCAATCCGGCGGGCTTTTGTTGCAGCGGTTTATAGGTTTGGCATGAGCGGCAATTTCTCACATACCGGGTGATATCCCGATTCATCCCCGGCCAATAAAATTTTTGAGATATCCGCATAATGGTTTTGGCAATTCCCAGATGTCCGGCTGTGGGTTTGTCGTGATTTTCTTCCAATACCTTACTACGTTCGTCTTTCGGGACGCAGTACTTCCACTGGGTAACATGAACGTCTTCTTTCCAATCGGAGGGATCCACCCAATGTCGATATAGGTGGCCGTCTTGGATCTTATATTCTGGAAAATTATTTGGATTTTTGCACACATTATCGTAAAGGCCCTGGTACCACTGGCACGAGGGAATTTTGTCCGTCGCACACAAAGCTAACTTTGGCAAATATTCCACAATATCCGGCTCGGGGGAATCGGCAGCGGTTTCCAGGGGTTCGCGGGAGAGAGTATCGGCAAGCAGATTTAAGGATCCTTTACGGTAGGTGATATCAAAATCAAACTGTTGTAGGAACATAATCCATCGGGCTATGCGTCCTGAGGGATTTTTCAGTGAGTTAAGCCACGCTAATGATTGATGATCCGTAATGACATGAAACTTGTAACCTTCGATATAGGGCCTCATTCTCTGGACAGCCCAAACAATGGCTAGACACTCCTTTTCAGTGACGGAGTAGTTCTTTTCGGCTGTACATAATGAACGACTGGCATAGGCGATGACTTGTTCCTGACTCTCCTGGCGCTGTATCAGGGCGGCTCCTAAGCCGTTTTCAGATGCGTCGGTTTGCAGTATGAACGGCACTCGAAAGTTCGGGCTAGCTAATATTGGAGCGTTAACTAAACAGTTTTTTAGTTTACCAAAAGCGTTCAATTGGTCGGGACCCCACGTAAATTTCGCTCCCTTCTTCAAGAGGGCATTTAGTGCTGCTGCAGTATCTGTAAAATTCGGTACAAATCGTCTGTACCACGAAATTATTCCTAGGAATCTTCTCAATTCCCTTACGTTTCGTGGCGGTGGAATCTTCAAAACTGCCTCTATTTTTTCGGGATCCGTCGAAATTCCATCGGGAGTGACAACGTGTCCTAAATATCTCAGGGATCGTTTTCCAAAATGGCATTTTTGCAGGTTCGGTCTTAACTTTGCATCTCTAAGTTTCTGAAAGACTATCTTCAAGTGAGATATATGTTGTTCGAGTGTTTGGCTCACCACCACTATGTCGTCCAGGTATGCAAAAGCAAATGGTTCTAGCTCCGGCCCGATGACTGAATCCAGAAGTCGCTGGAAAGTAGCTGGTGCCGAATGTAAACCAAAAGGCATCACCTTGAACTGAAACAGGCCACGTCCTGGTACGGAGAAGGCTGTGAGTGGCTTACTGGTATCGGTCAGCGGTATCTGCCAGTAGCCCTGTTTCAGATCAATTGTGGAGATGTATCTTGCCCCTACGAGCTTATCCAGCGTCGCCTGCACTTGTGGTAGAGGATATGCATCTTTTATGCTCAATGAATTTAGTTTGCGGTAATCAATGCAGAACCGAAATGCTCCGTCCTTCTTTTTGACTAACACAAGCGGGGAACTCCAAGGACTATATGATGGCTCTATAATGTTACCCTCCAACATTTCTTGGACTTCTGAATTCACGATTTCCAATAATCGTGGATTTAATGGGCGGTGCCGTTGTTTAACGGGGACTGTGTTTTCCGTTAGCCGGATATTATGCCTGATGCGGTTGGTGACGGAGTTTTTCGGAAAACTACTTAGTTCTTTGGCAATGAATTCGTCCAGACGCTGGGCTTCTTTTTGATTTAGGGGAAAATCCGTGACGGTTTTTGGTGGTGGTTTCATGGTTATATCTTCGGTAGCGGCGGAACTTGGAACGAACGGCTTTGATTTCGGTGACGGGTTTTCGGAGATGGCGGTCGGATTTATTGTAGTAAGCGGAAGGACGGTAGCTAGCTCGGGGGACGGTAGTTCTTTTCGGAAACGGACAGACATGAGATTAACTCCTGTCTCGATAACAGCATTATATGCGGCTAAAATATCCATCCCTATTATTATCGACGTCGATAGAGAAGGGATAGTGTCGAACCAGTTTTGAAGTATCCTGTTGTTGAACTTCCAATCCACTAAATATCTGCGTTGGATGGCTACCAGACTTCCGTCGGCGAGTCTAGCTTTCTGATAGGACGGAATTACTGAACGACTGGGGTTGAGCCTTCCTGCTACCTCCTCAGTGATAAAGGATTTCTCGGAACCGGTGTCAACAAGAGCGTGATATATTCTATCATCTATTTCTATATCAATAAACGGTCGGCGGTCTTGGGTGTCTCGGATGGGTGGATGCCGCTGTCTTAGTTCTGGCCACCCCGAGCTGCGTTTCCCGAATGCGGGCATCTGCAATCTCTCGACATGACTCCCTGTGTTCCACATCGAGAACAGAATAACTTAGCCGGATTCTTACATTGAGTTCTTACGTGGCCCTCTTCACCACATCGCCAACATCGCACTGTAGCGGTTGTTGCAAGTGCCGGGGCTTTCTGAGCCGACCATACTGTATTACGTTGCGACGGGGTTGCTGCTATCAATTCTTTTTGTAGCTGCTCGTATTCACAGATAGCCTTAAGGAGCTCGGCAATACTTGTTACGTCCGTTTTACGAATAGACTGTCGGTATTCGGGTCGTAGGTTCTTGTAAAGACAGTGTAGTTGCTGACTTGCCCCTATTTGCCCATGTCGCCGTAATAGCGTTTGCAGATTGAGGACGTAGTCTTTTCCATTCTCATTAATACGCTGCTTGCGGTTCCTGATTTGTTCTTCCAGTACCAGCTCATAGTCTGCGGGAAAGTAGAACGCTTTAAAATCTACGATGAAGTCATCCCAACTACTCCATGTGCCTCGGTTGTTTCGGAACCAGAGAAGTGCTGATCCGCGAAGGAGGTTGGGGAGCGCCACAAAGAGTTGTTCGTCTTCGATCCCATTACATAGCTGAAGTTCTTCTACTCTTTCTGCAAAACTTATCGGGTCGGATGCTCCATCGAATTGAATAGCCCATTTCCGTATCATATCACATAGAGCTAAGTTCGACATTCCTCTTTTAGCGGCTTCGGGCGAACTAGGTATGGTTGGGCTTGTACTTGGGTCGGTTTCCAGAGTGTCCTTATCTTCTATGAACGAGGACGTATAACCCCAGGTCGGTTTCTTAGATTCCATCTTGGAATGTTGTATCGGATTCTATTTCTGGTTTTTATCTAAAAGTCCCTGCTCGGGCGCCAAATTTGTGACGCCAAATTGGTGACGGTGTGCTCGGGCGCCACGGTAACTTGCTTACCTCCGGGTATCACGTCGTTTCTCCAGGGTGAATGTTTGGGTAAACAAGAAATTAAATAAACAAAAGCTATAATGTAATAAAAGAAATAAAAATATATTGTCGGAAAATAACTACATATATAAAATAAAATAAACTCTTTAAAAATGGAAACTAAAGTGGTAATTCGGAAAAGGATAATTGTTGAGCTAAGGCTTCCGCGCTTAGGCTTAGGGGATGCGGCGTACGCACACACGGGACTTATGGCTTTGCGCGCATAAGACAGGACGGACGGGTCGGTCGGGTGAAGTGGCCTTCGCGCACTAGGGTTCTTACCTTTCCGGCGTTCGCACAGAAAAGTTGCTTATTATTAGCGAACGGGGCGCTTAAATACCCGTATGCGGGACGAGGGGATGTCGGGCGAAGAGATGCCGGGCGAAGAGATGGCTGCGCGCTGTGGATGTGCGGTAACATATGCATTTTGCGCTCATCGCGGAACGTTCGCCGCCCCGAGAACGCGGTTCTCGTCACAATTGTTAAAACGTCTACTTTCTGATAATTCATTTTAAAGGATAAATAAAACGATCTTTTACTTTGTTTTTTATCACACTTCAGTTACACTTTGCAACTAGTTTCGGCTAAGCTCTAGCCATTTTAGAGCTCCTCCACTTCAGTTATACTTTGCAACTAGTATCGGCTTAGCTCTAGCCATTTTCAAGCTCCTCCTCTTTAGTTACACTTTGCAACTAGTTTCGGCTAAGCTCTAGCCATTTTCAAGCTCCTCCACTTCAGTTACACTTTACAACTAGTTTCGGCTAAGCTTTAGCCATTTTCGAGCTCCTCCAATGATGTCATCGATATCTAGGCTAAAATAAAATTAAAATCATTATACACAAATTGTATGAATTGTTCATTATAACATACGCACACTGAGATGACAAATATCGCAAATAAATAGAGAAAAATGCATTTTAAAAATTGCAATAGTTCCAGTAGTTTTATTAATGAGTATAATGTTATCTTTTTTTTTAAAATAATAATTTGGTTTATTCTAAACGCATTAGTTATTGTATTTATTCGCCGAAAGTTAATTATGTGCAAGTTATTATTGGGAAACAGCGAGGGCAGTAAAAAACTCCTTTTATAATATATCAATATATTTCGCTCGTTAAATTTCGAGCATCATCAGGATAATTAAACAGAGTTAATCAACAAAGAAACTGGAACATAACATAATTTACAACATTTTTTAATTTATATTTGGCGCTTATTTGACAAATAAAAAAGGAGTTTTTTACGGCCCTCGCTGTTTCCCAATAATAACTTGCACATATATATATATATATATATATATATATATAAATCGTCAAAACAAAAAACAAAACTTAAAAATTTATTTTGGAAGTTACGAGACATAAACCAGATTAATATAAATTTAATAACTCTCCAGAACATATTCGCATGCTCTCTATTACCCATTACTATGCTAACACACCGCTGCAGATCTTAACTACATCTTTACAGTTGAACATTCTGATGTTATCCGCCAGGAACCTTCTATACATTCCCCCACAGTTCCAAAACCCCTTTCATGCTAAACATTTCAAAGTCTTATCACTGCGAACATTTTCTTTTCGTCAGCGATTTTCCGAATAATTTTGCACTTTGCGAGTCGACAGCGCTGTCTTTCTGCGGCAATAAATAATTCCGGGCTGTAGATAACAATCAAAGCAAAGCGCCGTCCGTTTTTGGGAGCACGGAATTCATAAACAATTCCCTTTGAGCCCCGCTGCCCGTATCCAATGAAGGTGAAGGGGGGTTAGCCCTCTCTGTGTGCATGTCAAAATGAAAAAGCGCAATTAATTTTTTCCCACTTCACCTCGGCGCGAAATTAAAATGTGGCTGGTGCATACGTTGGGGAGACGTTTAAAAATATTATTTATGCTGGAAGCTTCACTGTGTTTTTTGATATAATATATACATTGCTCAAAAATTGATATATCCGGTGATTCTTCAGTTAGATAAATATATATATATATATATATATATATATATATATATATATATATATATATATATATATATATATATATAGATAAATGCATTTTTAAGATTGCAATTTATGTGTAAATTATAAAAGTATAATTCAAAATAGAAAACTATGTTTCTAGTTTTTTTATTTATTTTTTTGCTGCACTGCCCTAATAAACTAGAAACAAATTTTTCTATTTTATATAACAATTTAATAGCCTCAAGCATCAACCTTTTTTTCAGTTTGATTAAGACTAAGTGCTAGGTCTATACATACAAACACGAACCGAATAATTTGAGAAACACTGCCCTAGATCCTGAGATTGATAGATATGAAACTATAGAATGGCTAAACCAAGGGAACAGCAGATTTTTTAGTATATATCATACTATGTCTATTGTTTC
The DNA here is from genome assembly GCA_963942505.1 of Lordithon lunulatus. NCBI lineage: Eukaryota > Metazoa > Arthropoda > Insecta > Coleoptera > Staphylinidae > Lordithon > Lordithon lunulatus. The sequence continues at coordinate 54,503,848 of OZ012668.1, read as the reverse complement.
TATTTGTGTCCATAACTAATTTTTCAGTTTTAAAAATATGATTACAAAAAAGTGCGCCCGTCTGTACATTTTAGCATGTATCGATTTTTCGTATTTTAGTCACCGCGGCGTTATTGCATCCGCAAATGCAGAAGCCTTGTATGTCATCGATCCGCACATCAACTATTTAATATGCTTGGAAAACACCGCGTGGTTATCATCTCCGCGTACGGCTTGGTGTGAATAAGAGGATGCTTAACATTAGCTCTCTCCGCGGGGCGTAGTTTGCTGAGAATTCTATTTATTAATAAGCTTGGAGGGTAATGCGATGTCACGCTGCGCGGATGATATAATGGCATTATTCTTGATGATGATGATCAATCGGCATGTTAAGTCCCATCCGTGATGCCATTGAAGGCGTTATTCAAATTCCATTAGGAATATTATGAATTTAGCACGGTTCGGCGAAGGGGATTCTAATATGAAATCAATACCGTAAATATTATTATATATTAATTCAATAAGCAGATATTTATTTCTTTTGGATGCCCGTGGCTATAATCAAACTCAATCATAAATAATATAGTTGATGCTATTAGTTTAGAAAATTACACGTTTTAAAATATTATAATTATCATAAGGATCATTTTAAAAAATGTTACAACTAACCCCCTAGGAGGAAAGTTAAACGCCATCTGGCGGCTCCACAGTAATGTCGACCCATATGGTAAAAACTGTCAACATGCTCATGTCATCATTGTGGCTATCACCATTGCCAATTGCATCAATGACAGCTTCGCTCTAATATGAGAGACAATCTAAATTGTCTCGCACCATACAGCAAATTATTTGAAATATTGAATTGGATGGTAGATCGAATGAAAAAATATAACACGTTCTATTTGTTAAGGACAAATTGTATGCGAGGAGGATATATGAATTAATTTCTTAAACAGCTTTTGAGCTAAGAAATTGTCTTGTCTAAAACGACCTTAACAAAACAAAATATATGCGGCCAGAAACACATATCCGTTGCGAGCCATATATATTTTTAGATTTTGTTATTAGTTTACCATATTTTCTCTTAATTCTAATATAGCTGCACATATATTAGCTGTATGCAAACTTATTTAAACCATATATGTTACATAAGTATCTAAAGGATGTTATTTTTTTGTGCAGCCAATTTAGTTTTACATGCAAAACGCCTTACAGTTTGCAATTTACGTGGGCGTTAAGTTGTTTTCGGGAGTATTATACAACTCGTGGCCCTATTAAAGCGCACCAGCATCATCAATCAATGTAAATGGTTTCAGTGCAGCCGATTATAATATTTTTGCCGTAAAGATTCGCCGAGAATGGGGAATATATCTTTCTCACAGTAAGCCATCGTTAATCTCTCCCCTAGATCGACCCAGTAATTATACAGAGTATTATGTAATGATTATACTATCAGATCTTTCAGAATCATGGACATATAATATTTGCAACAGTCATTGTGACTAGTGGAATTCGATACTTTATTAGTATGTAATCAGTTTTATATATTATTATATATCATATTCAACTAACAAAGAATTCAGAATCATGGATATATATATATATATATATATATATATATATATATATATATATTTGCAACAGTCATTGTGACTAGTGAAATTCGATACTTTATTAGTATGTAATCAGTTTTATATATTATTATTAATCAGATTCACCTAACAAAGAATAAAACTAGCACCTTAAATAAAAGCCTTATCATAAACAGCTCATTAGAATATAACAAGCTACCAAAATATATTAAAGACATCAAGGACATCAAAAAATTTAAAAATGAGTGCAAAGAACACATAAAAAGTGAAAGGACGTAACAATTGACCATTTAACCAACCATCTAAGACAACGGACAATGGAAGCAGTTTTCTAAACCAAGCAACGGACAAGCCTTTCACCGAGGAAGCTATGGTCCATCTGCTTGCAGGAAACATGATTTTTTTAATAATCTGTATTACTTTTGTATATATTATTAAATTTTTGTCTTATTCAATTTTATTTTTTTTTAAATTAAAAATAATATCAGTTTCATATTAGGTAGTAATTATGATTTTTCTATTAGAACATATTTAATTTTATTATAAATCATGTTTGTTATTGTATATTTGTATTATTGTGTGTTGTGTTATTTAATATTATGTGAACGTTATCGTAGTACATACGATATCGTATAAGATCTAAATTAGTATTAGGCTCATGCAATTTTATGTTATAGGCGGCTACAATTTTATTGTGATTCATGAATATTCACTAGAGCCCAATTTAAAAACGTACATTACATTTATGTCAGCCCACTAAAAACAAGATATAATCTATTTACAATAGAAATAGATTATATCTTGTTTTTAGTTTGATATAATACACATTTTTAGATTGAGCTTTACGGAATATTGCTTCAATGAAATTGTATCCGGCTATAACGTGATACCATATGAGGCAATCGTTATCGCTCTTATGCGATATCCTATGTACTGCGATATCATTAACACATACGTGTTTTTAAAAACATGTTTTAGAAAAAACGAAATATGTTCTTATACAAATAAGCTATCGATATTTCGTATAAATCATATAGCTAGGAGCGTTGACTGAATCATTTATTTTGGTGCATGCGCCGGGCTATAAATGATAGACGATAAAGTATATTATTTAAAAATTGTATATTCTGAAGATTCATTGCTATAAATAGGGGCAGATCCTAGAAAAATGCCTTGTCGTAAAGTTGATGGTTTAGGTATTGATATTTTTATTTTATTTTGCGGAATAATCCTGTCTGTTCCTATAATTATATAAAAAATAGTAAAAGATAAGGTCAGAATACCAAAGAGCAGGGAATGGGAAAAGTTTGGAGAGACAATGGAGAAAAATGCAAAGGAAAACCAAAAATTATTCTATAAAACACTAAAACTAAACAGAAAAGAAAAAGGACAAGAAGTAAATTATATACAAGACAATCAAGGAATATTGCTGAAGGACAACGAAAAAATACTGGAAAGATGGAAAGAATATTTTGAAGACTTACTATCACAAAATGGTGGAAATGAACCGAAGACAAGGACCAAAACGACTCGGAAGCAGATATAGAGATGATCAATGGAAAAGAAATACTAGAGATAATAAGGGAAATGAAAATAGGGAAATCACCAGGACAAGACCAGATCACAACGGAAATGATTAAACATATGGGACCTGCAGGTAACGAAATACTACTAAAATGAATAAACAAAATATGGAGGACGAATAAAATACCCAAAGATTGGCAAGTGTCGTTAATCGTACCGATAGACAAGAAAGGCGATAAGACAAAATGTTCAAACTATAGGGGTATAACACTCGAAGAATCGCAATGTGGATTTAGGAAAAGAAGATCCGCACAGGACAACATTTTCACGATAAAACAAATCACAGAAAAAATAATTGCAAATAATAAAAACACATACCTAGGATTCATCGACCTGGAAAAAGCATTCGACATGATACCAAGAAATAAATTATGGAAAATCCTGGAAGAGAGAGGTGTAGAAAGAAAGACAGTCGAATTAATACAAAACATATACAACAACAACACCAATGCAATAATACACAAGGGACAAAGATCAAGAACATTTCAGACAACCACTAAACTAAGACAAGGAGGCGGGCTCAGTCCTACATTATTTAACATATACATGGATGAAATAATGAAGAGCATGAAACCAGAAACCAACAAAGCAAACATAGGGTACAAAAACATGCAAGTTGTAAAAATATCGGAAGGAGCATTCGCTGATGATGTAGTAGTGATAGCAGAAAATGAAGGTAATCTGCAGCACAACCTTAGTGTATGGAACAGACACCTAGAAAAGTATAACATGAAAATGAACTATAACAAAACAAAAGTGATGGTAATAGGAAACCGGAAAGAACAAATAAATATAAAGATAGAACAACACACAATAGAACAAGTAGAAGAATTCAAATACCTGGGAGTAGCACTGACAGAAGACGGAAAAATGAAAGGCGAATAAACAACACAGCTAAAACATACCACTTATTGAGCAATATACTGATTAACAAGAAAGAGATCAGCAGAAGGACAAAAATAAATATATATAAAAGCATATATAGACCTATACTGACATATGGAAGCGAGACGTGGAAGCTAACGAAGAGGGACAAAAGTAGAATACAGGCAATGGAAATGAAATATCTCAGAGGAGTAAAACAAGTTACCAGAAGAGACAGAATAAGAAATGATGACATCAGAGAAGAACTGGGAATTGAAGCTGTAGATAAGTATATAGAAAAGAAACAACTAAACTGGTGGGGTCATTTAATTAGGATGGACAAAAAGAATCAAACAAAACAGGTATGGGAAGCAAGAACTGAAAATAAAAGAAGAAGAGGTAGACCAAGAAAAGAGTGGGACAACATAATAGAGGACATAATCAAGAAAGGAAAAACAGTCAAGCAAGCAAGAGAACTGGCGAAGAACAGAAAGGAATGGAAAGAATTTACAAATGTATAAACAACAGTAATTGTAAACTATAATAATGTTAATAATGTTAATGTAATAGCCTACACCGAAAGGTTAAAGGCAATTGATAATATATATAATCTTCCCTTATAATATAAAAGGAACGATCGAGAGAAGAAATAGAATGCATAACGAAAACTTTCCCGTTCTCAGGATGACTTTTTCCTGCGCATACAATTCATAGATTAAAAAAGAACTTTATTAGACATAGCCATCACAAAAAATCCACTATGCATCTTTTGATATAAAAGGAACGATCGACAGAAGAAATATAATTCATAGATTAAAAGAGACCTATATTAGCCATAGCTATCACAAAAATTCAACTATGCATTTTTTAATATAAAACGATCGACAGAAGAAATGTCTTACGAAAAGTTGCCCGTTTTCAGGATGACTTTATCCAGTGCATACAATTCATAGACCCAGCTCAGTGGTCGAGTGGTTAGAGGCGTCGTCCATCTCTGAGCATTGGGAAGCCTGACTTCGATCGCCAGTGGGGAGCGAATTTTCGCTAATCACTTTTCACAGTTTTTCAGAGGTTTTCTGTGAAGTTAAAGTAAATACCGGGTGATTAAACTCCCTGAGCTTCTCCCTTGACCGGCAGAAAAGCCTCACGGCTGATAGCCCTATAAAGATAGAAGTTTTTTTTACAATTCATAGATTAATAAAGACCTTTAATAGATATAGCCATCACAAAAATTCCATTATGCATCTTCCAAAATCTTCCCAAAAAAATAATAATATAAAATATCCAAAGAAAAATATAATGCGCATTGTATTGATATGTTACATCTTATCGGAGAAAATAAAAACGATTTGTTCTGATTATGATGTTAATGGTGTCTTGTTGATGCTGATGCCACCATAAGCATCAGCATCAACAAGACTTGATGGTAAATAGAGCGAGATGACCACGCAGTTGTCACCAAGTAAACTTTGAGGCACTGTTATCGCTAACAATTTTAGGGGGTGGCGTTACCAACGATTACAAACAAAAATATAAACGATTTGTTGTGATTATGATGTTAATTGTGTCTTGTTGATGCTGATGCCACCATCAGCATCAGCATCAACAAGACTTGATGGTAAATAGAGCGAGATGACCACGCAGTGGTCACCAAGTAAACTTTGAGGCACTGTTATCGCTAACAATTTTAGGGGGTGGTGTTACCAACGATTACAAACAAAAATAAGCAAATTATTAAAATTATAAATTAAATATATAACAAAATGATAAATAAAAATTAAAATAGACAAAATATACAAGTGTTAAATTATAAAATATAGAAATATATACAAGTTATACATTGTAGGAAATGTACTGTAACACATTGCCTTACATAACATTCCCATCTCAACAGCTTACAGATTGTTACGACACACACTTTATACTTATATATTATAATTTAGAATATTCCCCATAGAAGCATTAAATGAATCAATCCCAAATTTCTCCCCGCACGATGAATTCATCAAATCAGCATTTGTGTACCAAGCACAAAGTACTTTGCCTCCAATTTGAAATTTAAATGCATTGAAATTTTATTTGCCCTCATTTGAATGCCGCAATATATCAACTCAATCAGGGGGAAAGTGCGCGATAATAACATGCGGCGCAGGGTTGGCATAAATTAACCAGATACTATTTAAACAGCACCATGCTAGGACCTTGTATGTAACGCAACGCGCGGTAGTTTCCGCACGTAGGGCCAGGAACTTTTCCATTTACAGCAAAAGCGTAGAATTTATTGCGAGCTGAAGCTGATTCCGTGATATATCAATTTACTGAAATCACATCGTAATTTATATCCATTTCGTTTCGCGCATGCAATGCAGCTAGGGTAATTTACACCTCTGGATGAATCTATTTGAAACTCATGCAATATTAGCTAGATTCAAATTGACTGTTTTTTTTATCTGATAGAGTAATTGTACAACTAAAAGAAATATATATATATATATATATATATATATATATATATATATAAAGAGTACGAAATGAGCATAAATAAAGACAAAACTTAGGTCATGGTAATAGGAGAATACCAAGAGAAAATAAGTATAGAAATAGATATTAAATAAAGCAGAAATTGTGAAGAATTGAAAGTATATGAGGAGAGTTAGAGAAGTGACAAAAATGGACGATATAAGAAGATAATTAAATGTAACTCCGACACTAAATTACATAGAAGAAAGACGACTAGGATGGTGGGGACATATTATTAGGATAGCAGAGACAACACCGTCAAAAGAATATGGAAAGCAAAAATCAAAAACATGAAAAAAGAAAGACCACGAAAAAAGTTGGATGAAGCTATATCGGAAATGAAAAAACTGGAAAGAAGCGAAATAAATGGCAATAAATAGAAAAGAATGGAACACATTATAAATGTGTTCCATTCTTATCTTTTATAAAAGAATAGAGGAAAAATTAAAACTTTTACAATAAATTGTGGTAGAAAAGGCCACCGGATATATATATATATATATATATATATATATATATATATAAAATTTCACCTTCTAATTATTCACACATCGACACGGCTGTACGAGCGAAATCCAAAAATCCAATTGGACTCTCAACACAGTTCATGCGTCAATTTGTGTAAATAATTGGACATAAGAACATCTCACGCGCTATCCACTACCACCCTCCGTGGCGCAGTTGGTAGCGCGACGGCCGCGATAGCCGGAGACGTGGGTTCAAGTCCCACCGGAGAGTGAAATTTTTGAGAAATAATTATATATATATGTATATATATATATATATATATATATATGTATATATATATATATATATATATATATATATATATATATATATATATATATATTGTGTGAATTCACGTTTTAGCAATCTAGGTATCTGGAAACGTGTTAGATCTCATCAGTGTAGCTCAGCTGGGGAGGATAAATTCACACAATATCTCTAATGGTTATATACAAAGTAATGCAACTTTCTCTCTAGAGAGAACGTTTAACACCTTCTAGAGACACTACATTAATTAACACTGGTCAACATACTCATGCCATTAGATGCAAAACAGTTAGTGAGGATTAATTATCAAAATCTATTAGTGGTTAATCTAACAAGATCGAAATCTAGATATGTAGATTGCTAAGAGATAAATGCACACATATATGTTTCAAGATTGTTTTTGTGTTGATATCTCGAACACTTTATGTCCGCATAAACCCACCCTTATAATTTGATATAATTTGCACAATTGATAAGTAATATACAATAATTTGTATTGCTGTACAGAATTAATATATAAATGAAGTATTCATTTGTTATTAGAGCTCGTATATCACATAATTAATTTCTATAATTTATAATGAAATGATATATGCCGTGCCCGACACTAATTATTCAATATAGTCGCAGCTGTTATCGAATTATTGCCCTCTCATTTATTAGAGTCAGCCGAGTGTTGCAGTGGTGTCGGAACGGGGTTAAAAAATTAGCGCCCCCGTTTTGCAAATTGTGGCGGCGGCCCATGGGGAATTACCGCGTGATGGCCGTAATTATGTTTTATATTGTTGCGCGCGGAGCTTTAACCAGCAAAAACTGTTTGGCATTAGCACTTTTATCAAATAAATTAGTTGGTTTTGTTTTCTCAGCTGGGGAGCGAGTAATTTTGTGCAAATAAGTGCCAATGAAATTCACTGAAAAAGTGTAGGTATAAAAAGGAATTAGTTTGCGCATAAGGTCTTGTTTAAAGACTTGAAAATGATAATTGTTAAACTAATTCGTTCATTTAAGTTTTTATATAAATTATTTTGTATACTAAAAACTTTATAATGGGCTACAGTTATTGCAACTAAAATATTTCTGGTGATATTTACCTAAAGCTGATATGTCTTTTTATAGTTTTTACTTTTTTTGCATGATTTCAATGTCTAAAAGCTACATGTAAAACTTAAATGGAAATTGGGAACTGGATTTCAGAGCAAATTCTGGTGATACTTTCCAAGCGCTAATATGTGTATTTTTTTTATAGTTTTCACTTTCTTACATAATTTTAATGTATAAAAGTATATTGATATATCAATTTACTGAAATCACATTGTAATTTATATCCATTTCGTTTCGCGCATGCAATGCAGCTAGTATAATTTACACCTCTGGATGAATCTATTTGAAACTCATGCAATATTAGCTAGATTCAAATTGACTGTTTTTTATCTTATAGAGTAATTGTACAACTAAAAGAAATATATATATATATATTTTCACTTTCTTACATAATTTTAATGTATGAAAGTTGATATGTAAAATTTAAATGGAAACTGGGTATATTAACAGTTGTTAAAACCGGAATTGTAAATTTTACTAACATTTCAGGAGAGCAAAAATAATATTTTTTTGCCATCAGACTTATTATCAAAACGCCTGATGGCAAAAGATGATTTTTTTTTCCTGAAAAGTTAGTAAAATTTATATATTAATTATAATTGGCTATTTGGCAGGGCCTGAATAGCCAATTATAATGGCCAATTGAAAATTGTTCATTATTTTCGACGGATATTTATGAAATTTCCTATTTGTATACCGCGCGGTCCCGCAGCGCTGCGCGGTATAGAAGCTGGTATCTTAGAGGATATCTTCATGCCAGTAAAAAAATCTGTGTGAATTCTAGCCGAAACTTATTTATGCAATTTCCTATTGATAGTATTAAATCGAAATAGAGTTGATTTTGATTTAATACTATAAATAGGAAATTTCATAAATGTTTTAACTAAGTTTCGGCTAGAATCCACACAGATTTTTTTACTGGCATGAAGATATCCTACAAGATCCCAGCTTCTATACCGCGCGGCGCTGCGGTACCGCGCGCTCGGCGGATTGTTTGCGGGTCTGTACTGACCAATTGAAGTGACCAATAAAATCTAAATTTTGAGGAATCTTTTATAGATGTCTTGCTGACCATAATATATAGTTATATATTTTTATTAATAATTTGTATAGGCGTTGTTGTATAATATATGTTGTTACGTAAATTATTATTTTTGCCAGACCGTGGTCATACAATTGATTTGAAAAAATTACACAATGTTTATAACAAAATGACAATGGAAAATGAAAAGTCTCACCCTGAGCACCTTGTTCCTACTATTTATTTTTTATTTTTAACTTTTACGCTCCTATCTCGATTTTAGTGACTGAGTCGATAAAAAAATTATACAACATATTTTTTTTAAGTTTTTTTACTGATCTTAGTGCAGAACATATCAGTGCACCAGATGGCCGAAGGAAATTGGATTTTTTTTATTATTTTTTGTTCGGCGACCAAGTTTAACACATATCATTATTATTATTTTTTACCAGCCCGCTGTCATACAATTGATTTGAAAAAATTACATAATGTTTACAACAAAATGACAATGGAAAATGGAAAGTCTCAACCTAAGCACCTTGTTCCTTCTTTTTATTTCCTATATTTAACTTTTCCGCTGCTATCTGGACATGCCGATTTTAGAGGCTGGGTCGATACAAAAATTATGCAACATATTTTGTTTAATTTTTTTTTTGGATCTTGGTTCAGAATAAATCAGTGCACCAGATACCCGAAGGAAATCGGAAAATTTTGATTATAAGTATTTTTTTTTCGGCGACCAATACGAACATGTTTCATTATTATTATTTTTACCAGCCCGCTGTAAAAAAATTGATTTGAAAAACTTACACAATGTTTACAACAAAATGACAATGGAAAATGGAAAGTCTCAACCTAAGCACCTTGTTCCTTCTATTTATTTTCTATTTTTAACTTTTCCGCTCCTATCTCGATATGCCGATTTTAGGGGCTGGGTCGATACAAAAATTATGCAACATATTTTGTTTAATTTTTTTTTGTATCTTGGTTCAGAACATATCAGTGCACCAGATGCCTGAAGGAAATTGGAAAATTTTGATTATAAGTATTTTTTTTTCGGCGACCAATTCGAACATGTTTCATTATTATTATTTTTACCAGCCCGCTGACATACAATTGATTTGAAAAAATTATACAATATTTATAACAAAATGACAATAGAAAATGGAAAGTCTCAACCTAAACACCTTATTCCTTCTATTTATTTTCTATTTTTAACTTTTTCGCTCCTATCTGGACATGCCGATTTTAGAGGCAGGGTTGATAAAAAAATTATGGAACATTTTGTTTAATTTTTTTTTAGATATAGGTTCAGAACATATCAGTGCACCAGATGCCTGAAGGAAATTAGAAAATTTTGATTATAAGTATTTTTTTTTCGTCGACCAAGTCACATGTTTCAATATTATTATTTTTACCAGCCCGCTGTCATACAATTGATTTGAAAAAATTACACAATGTTTACAACAAAATGACAATGGAAAACGGAAAGTCTCAACCTAAGCACCGTATTCCATCTATTTATTTTCTATTTTTAACTTTTTCGCTCCTATCTAGACAAGCCGATTTTAGAGGCTGGATCGATAAAATAATTATGCAACATATTTTGTTTAATTTTTTTTTGGATCTTAGTTTAGTATAATAAGGTAATAGCACAAAATGAACGACATAAAGGTTTTTTCCCTATTTCCGCTTCAGTCACGCTCTGTTTGTTATAAGGATGTACGTCCTATTATGTTTTCATAAATATTCCTAAATAATTTATCAGATGACAATAAATAAATAAATAATATTTAATGTATTGAGTATCAATATTTGTCATGATCAATACTATTAGCCGTAGTATAATTTCTATAATATAATAAATACATCTCATATAATCTGTAAAAGGTTTGTTTCTGTCGCCTTAATTGAAATACACAGGACTCAGTGTATTTCAATTTAGGCGACAGAAACAAACCTTTTACAGATTATATGACATGTATTTATTATAATAAAGTTATAATGATTGTAACAATTAGTATGAATAAAATTGCTTTCCCAAGTAACATCAATTAAAAATGTAAATTGTATTATATATATATATATATATATATATATATATATATATAATTGTTTAATGTGTAAATATAATGGATTATAAACCATTGTATTTACACATACAACAAAGCCATTCAAAATTACATAACATTAATTTGGCATATAATAAATGGTCTGTCTCTAAAATACAGTCAGCTATACTAATAAAATTGCAAACTGTTACAAAATATGTATCCTTCTATTTCGCTATATACTATTTTATGTAAACATAAAGTCAATCATTAATAATCCTGCTGTAAATAAACCGTATCGAATTGTTTATCCTGTATGCAGAGCATTGTTATTCTGCGCACGTGTTTAAAAGTTAGCGGGGTATATAAAATATGGAAAACACGAAGCAAAACCGTGTACGGAATAAACACATATTATATATATATATATATATATTAAGCAAAATAATCGAAATATTTTGCATACGGATTGAAAAGCAGATATACTGTATGTACCCACAGGCAGAGGTTGCAAATTAATTTGTATGTTGTACGGTGAAACATTCATTTCAAATATATTGAACATCAAAGAGGGGATATAATATTAATGAACTGGAAATGCTTCGGAGTGTTTGCAAATAGGGACGGGTACAAGAGCATGTTTAGAATTTATAAAAGTAAACACAGAGGGTGAAATAATATGGTTGTGTTGAGTTAATTGTTATTAAATTCAGGATGGCTTTTCCGGCAGTACAATCTCTGTTTGAACATATCGTGTTGCAAAAATAATGTCGGGCTCTGTTTATCAAACGAAAATCAGGGGAATGTTGTTTTTTAACTCTTAATTAAGTGGGATATAGCATTCGTCAATAAAATATTAGAAGAGGCGCCACGTGCCAATCTAGCAGGGTTGCGAACTGATGCCATCAAAAATAATGTCGAGCTCTGTTTATCAAATGAAAATCAGGGGAATGTTATTTTTTAACCCTTAATTAGGAGGGATATAGCATTCGTCAATAAAAGATTAGAAGAGACGCCACGTGCCAATCTAGCAGGGTTACGAACTGATTCCATCAAAATATTTTGTGGCATCAGTTCGTAACCCTACTAGACTGGCACTTGGCACCTCTTCTAATCTTTTATTAACGAATTTATCTGCTTTGGTCATTCTCTGTTATCCATTGTGCATAGTTTAGTTAAAACATATCAACTTGTGCAATTTCGGCTACCGAAATAACCCCCTCGTATTTTTGAAAATTATTTTAATTAGACGGTAATAAAAATTAAAATTACAATGAAAACTGTTATAAAATGAATCTGTTTCAAATTAATATCGGCAATATTAGTGACTGAAAACTTGAAACGGTCTGAAAATACAGTTATAAAGTTATTTATTTAGCCTAAAGGCCGTTTTAGACAAGACAATTTATTAGCTCAAAAGTTGTTCAATTCATATATCCTCCTCCCATACAATTTGTCCTTGACAAATAGAACGCATTATATTTTTCCATTCGATCTACCATCCAATTCAATATTTCAAATAATTTGCTGTATTATACGCGATAATTTAGATTGTCTCGCATCTTGACTAACTTTTGAGTCAAGAAATTGTCTTGTCTAAAACGGCCTTTATAAAAGTCAGTCTACGAAAACATTCTGGCTATCAGATTATAAAAAGCAACTTCTATCTTTATAGGGCTATCAGCTGTGAGACTTTTCCGCCGGTCAAGGGAGAAGCTCAGAGGAGTTTAATCATCCGGTATTTACCTTAACTTCACAGAAAACCTCTGTAAAACTGTGAAAGGTGATTCGCGAAAATTCAGGCTCAGTACGAGACGGACGACGCCTCTAATCACTCGGCCACTGAGCTGGGTATATAAGATTATATTAATCCAACTTTGAGATTAATACCAACATTCATAAAGTAATTAAAATATAATAACTTAGCACTATAAGTGGAAAAACTTATGAAATAATTTACATTAATATTTATAATTTTCCAATGTTGATTAGCCTAGAGTCCATCTCATAAATTTTAATACGGCAATAAACCTCTGGCGACGTGCCGCTATAAGATCTGTTTTTACTATAAATATTTACTGTGCTGTCGGCGGCAGCGTCTGCAAGACGGCGCTTGGAGGGCCCGGGTGGGGGCGGCGATAATTTAATGAGCATGTTCCGGCCGTCGACGTCCGCCTCGGAAAAGTGCGCGAGTTAATTGACGATGTCGCCGAGTGGCTGATTATGTGCCGGGGGTGTCGCTGCTGAGAGGTTTTAATTGACACCGGCGTCACTGAAAAACTGCTGCCGCCAAAAGATGAACACGGTGCAGAGCACTGGCACTGGTGGGCACAGCTGCGGCAAGAAAGGAGACGGACAGGAGGTAATATTTTAATAGATATGCTTTTTTATAAGTTTATGCATCGCGATTGTATGTAAACGTGTGTCGAATTAATTAGCTCCATATCCTCAAAGCGCGAGAAAATTTAATATTGCAGGGCAAACTCGCATTTTCGGTTTGATTCAACTTTTTGCTTTGATTTTGGTGATATTAAAATTTATTTTATAAATCTCAGAAAATTGGGCAGGACCATGAAAATTTTTAAACGCAAAAACTGTTGGGTCGTTGACGCGCAATATATATATATATATATATATATATATATATATATATATATATATATGTATTTTTTCGCCGAAAACTTGTAATGTAATGTAGAATCTACTCTGCAACTTCTGGGTATGCGGCGTAAGTCAAAAAATGAGAAACTCCTTCTTTTATGAATCGATATTTCGCTTTTATTTAAAGCTTCATCAGGATTATACTACATTTTATATTTTTTAAATCTTTTCTATTAACTGTTAAATGATTGATGTTTTTAGCTGTGCTTTCTTAAAACTCTATCGTAAGTATTACTTTACTTTAATTACTTTGTAATTTTATAAATTTTTGGTTCATTGTAGTATAATCCTGATGAAGCTTTAAATAAAGGCGAAATATCGATTCATAAAAGGAGTTTCTTATTTTTTTGCCTTACGCCGCATACCCAAATGTTAATCTATATTATATATATATATATATATATATATATATATATATATTCTAAAACATGCAATTCATAAATTGGAAACCATATGTCGCTAAGTTTATCCCTTAATACTTACCCCAGCCTGATAAAGAGACCATACAATTACATTAAATTCGCGATCATACAAACGAATAAAATCAATGGTATGTTATTTTTGATTAGTTCCATTTATATCGTGCGTGGGCCAATAACATTATTAGATTTATGACTAGGGAATAGTTAATTGGCCTTGGCCCATTGCCAAGGCATGGCAAAAACAAAAAGTTATCAAGTAATGATTGTCTTTCGGCCGCTCGTAAATAATACTACCGTGATTTGCAGTCGTGCATAAAATCGAAATGGACAAGATAATTTGCGAATGTGGCAGATTCGTCAGGATTGGACATATAAATTAGAATATTCTCTACAACACATGAATCGCAAAGCATATCAAACAGATAACAAGTTTTAGTATAGAAGCCGACAAAAGTTATTACTGCATGATTACGGATTGCGATACCGGAGAAAATTGCAATACGGTTATGTCGTAATACCGGTATTTAATTAATAAATCTTAGGCTATTGGCATTGAGGCATTGAGGGATGTAGTATGTTTTTTCCATCTAACCTGTTTTAGTCCATATGTTGTTTTTGAAAGGAATTTTTAGTTTGAAGGCGATGTGATTAAATTATAACTTATGTTTTCATGTAGATTATTTGTTAGCAACAGCAATGAATTTAAATGTTCCGCTTGACTTGTTTCTACAATTATACCATTCCAGTATATTTGTTTTTAATCCCACACTGCAAGTGAATAATTGCAAACCCCCGCACACGCCACCTTTTGTGGTGGTTTACCAAAAACCCTTTCAACAGCGTCTAAACATTTACACGAATGCGTACAATCTGGCCGACCTTTGTACATGTAATTCCCCCATTAGAGCGCTAATGGTACTTTGATCTTAAGCGAGAAACGCGCCCTGCAGAAATCGAATCCACCCACAGTCTATTATCCGTCGTGGGGGGCGCGAATGGGCGCTGTAACGAGATAACAATCCTCGACTTTGATGTGATGTTTGCAGAATGTCACCACACTTAACGTTTGAGACATCATTTCATATCCTGTATAATTTCAAGTATAATAAGAGGGGTGAAGGATAATGTTTTTTATGTTCAAATATTGACCCATTCTGAGAAGAATGATTAAATACAAAGACAAAGACATTATATATAATTTAAAAAACAATTAAATTATTACTACAGAAATAACTAAACAAGCAACACCAATAACCACCATCACCTACCAAATTACATAATAGGATGGGGAACATTCCATACCAGTAATACCCATACCAGTAATACATGCTGCTTTGGTATCCATAAACCGTAAATTCCTTGTGAAACTAAAATCAAAAATTTCACTCTCCGGTGGGACATTTTTGAGAAATTATGAATTAACATTGATACATCTGGTGATTCTTCATTCAGATAGCCGACAATGGCAAGAAGTACTTCACTATATATATATATATATATATATATATATATATATATATATATATATATATATAATCTATTTGCCTTTTACCTTTCGGTGTAGGCAATTATGATAATAATAAAGATAAATAAAGTGGTTTTAATTTCGCAAGGAATTTTCAGTTTATGGACGTATTATATAACGTATTCTATTTAATACTTTACATAACATTTCGGGGGGTATTGAAACTCTTAAAAACCCCCTCAGATACGGCCCTGGTTTATATATTATAAAATCCACACTGCCGATAAATAGACCGTTTTGGGGGTTGTGAAAAAGGGGCTGCGTAAACACATGGGTATTGGGTTTTCTTTGCCAACTTAAGTAACAATGTGGAAAATACAGTATAAAATAAACTATGCATACAATGTTTAACAAAGCTTCATTCGTTATTCTGATGTATGCACTCTAAATATATACCTTAAGCGTTAAAATATACATACAATATTTAACAAAGCTTCATTCGTTATTCTGATGTTTGCACGCTAAATATATACCTTAAGCGTTATTCTTTAGGCCTTATTCTTACTGTATGAACGGGGAATTATTACATATATAAGTGTGAACCCACCTTAATCTACATATCTAGATTTCGATCGTATTAGATCTCGTCAGTGTAGCTCAGCTAGTGAGGATGAATTCACACAATATCTCTATATTATTTTTGGGGAATTATTAGTTTAATTATGGATACTAAACTAGTTCATAAAGCATGCTATTATAATTCATAAAATATGTTATTCTCAACTTCTAATACCACATTTAATATATACTTAATAAACATCCCAGGTGAATTTTGTTACTACTAGAAGCGAATATTGTAATTTTCCTTCACTACACTAACATCCCGTAGCAACCTGTAGTTCACATACAACGAAACTACCCCCCATTAAACTCTATTATATTACCCTCATATGCACATAATAATTTACACTCTAAATAATACGCTACACATATACACGTTCTTGCCCTCATTCTGCATCATGTAATGCCATTACACGGCTTGAAATTAAAGCACTGAGCTAGAATTTTTTGTGTTGAATCCGTATCACAAGAAGCGCTTTAAAGTTTCCGTATGCATAAGTAATGGGTAGCGAGGCCCACCATCTCGAGATGGATCAAGCCCGAGCCGTAATTGAGAGAGCGCTCCCTGGAGGACTCGCGACGCCGTGTACTCCAGGCCGAATTACAGCCGCAATGGTTGGAGGACAACACGGCTGCAATCGTGCAAATATTTTATGGCGGCTAGCGGAGACAAGGGTGCAGCTTTTAGAACTGATTGCATTGCACTGCACGTATCTATAGAATTTGATTGAACACATATAGGAGGATAATGATTGATTTGTGTGATGTACATTACAACATATTATGTCTGTACGCTGAAATGTTAGGATACGTGGAATATATTACACCTAGCCAACATGAAGATAGACAATTTGTCAGATAGGGGACATTTAATATATTTTTACTTTCCCAATACAGAATACTGTATAATGAAGGTATCGTTATCGCGAAAAATTTCGAATTGCTTTTTGATATATCTTGTTTAATATATTAATCATAATATATTTCTATTATTTTTTCACGTTTATTCACTTTTTCCCCGTTTTTTTATGTTATCACATTTTCCATGCAAATATATAAATACAACACAGTTCTTGCAAAAAATATTTATATACATAATTTTTGCAAGATGTGTGTTGTATGTGTATGTGTATGGAAAATGTGATAACATAAAAAAACGGGAAAAAAGTGAATAAACGTGAAAGAAAAAACGTAAAAAAATAATAGAAATATATTAATCACGAAACAAGATATATCAAAAAGCAATTCGAAATTTTTCGCGATAACGATACCTTCATTATACAGTATTCTGTATTGGGAAAGTAAAAATATATTAAATGTCCCCTATCTGATAACAAATTGTCTATCTTCATGTTGACTAGGTGTAATAATGTGTATTGTTTGTGTATGTGTATAGGAAAATGTGATAACATAAAATAAATCGGGAAAAACGTGAATAAACGTGAAAAATAAAAACGTGAAAAACATGAAAACGTGAAAAATGTGTAAAGCGTTATAAAACGTGAACAATATGTGAAAAATATATGAAAAACGTGAAAAACGTGAAAAAAAAAATGGAAAAAAAGTGAATAAACGTGAAAAAAAAACGTAAAAAAATAATAGAAATATATTAATCATGAAACAAGATATATCAAAAAGAAATTCGAAAATTTTCGCGATAACGATACCATCATTATACAGTATTCTGTATTGGGAAAGTAAAAATTTATTAAATGTCCCCTATATGATAACAAATTGTCTATCTTCATGATGACTAGGTGTAATAATGTGTATTGTTTGTGTATGTGTATAGGAAAATGTGATAACATAAAAAAAATCGGGAAAAACGTGAATAAACGTGAAAAACATGAAAACGTGAAAAACATGAAAACGTGAAAAACGTGTAAAGCGTTGTAAAACGTGAAAAATATGTGAAAAATATATGAAAAACGTGAAATACGTGAAATACGTGAAAAACGTGAAAAACGTGAAAAACGTGAAAAACGTGAAAAACGTGAAAAACGTGAAAAACGTGAAAAACGTGAAAAAAAACATGAAAATACGTGAAAAGGCGTGGAAAACGTGAAAAACGTTATAACCTGAATCGAACTGAGTCTTGTAATTTGTAATAGTATATTATATTTGTATATATCTACTCGAGATATTGTGAGAATTCATCCTTACTAGCTCAGCTACACTGCTGAGATTTAATAAGATCGAAATCTAGATATGTAGATTGCTAAAAGATGGGTTTATACTTATATATGTTTCATATAATTGTTTGCATTGTGTGGAAAACAGAAAGGTTCTAATAAAAATTACATAAGATATTGAACAATTATATACAATTGAAAACAATTACATATAATTTAATATCATAATAACCTAAATTATTACTAAGTTGAGAGTATACCAACTTTCTTCAGTAATATCCTAATATACTAATTTTAAACTATTGTTTATCTTTTAATCTAGATTTTGTGTGTTTCAAAATTAATGTATAAGGTCCTAACATTTACTTAGTGATTTATCATGAATAACCCCGAAATTAATTAATTTTACATAACATACGAACAGCCATTTAAAACTAGAAATAAGCGATACATCTTCTCGCATTATTTCGCAATTTCAACACGGGTTTTACACCCTGTATTCATTTTTCATTCCGTGCTCATCCCTCAGGACTCTAAAAACAATTTATCAAAGACGCAACTGTTCGCCCGCCCACGCGTATTCATCACTTTAAAGTTGTTTTATCAGCCGCTATATTGGACGTTTATCAGTAAATTATTCCATTGACGTGTCTCCTGTTTGGTTCCGCCAGATAAATACACCTGTGAACCGATGTTATGTTAGTAAATATCAATGGGAACGTGAACAGAAATGCAGAAATCATCCGGGAACGTCGCCGGCGGAAGATAAATGGAGGCGGGTAATGACTGTAGCAACTGTGCTGCGCTCTATTTATTTTTTTAGCTTTGTCTAAATACAAGATGGGTATTTTACAGGGCAGAAGGTTGTGCTCGGGGACGTAACTGCAAGATTAAATAATAAAGAAATTCTAAAAGGGTAGAAAGTACGTGTAGAAAATTGCAGCTTGATACTGAAGCGAGGGAACTGGAGTCTGTTGCATTTTGTTAAGAATGTACGATAGATGTTATTTTAAAATTATTATATAAATCTTATATAGTTCTCTAAAGTATGTCAGTGAGATAATATAAAATCTTGCATATTATATATAATCTTTTAAAATTTTAATTTAATTTAAAATCTTTTTCGGGTGTCGAGATTATTTAAGCGTATTTTTAAATTATTGTATTTTATTTAGGAATTCCTTTATTGGGCATTATGTAATGTTTTTAAATTAGGTAGCACCAATTAATATTAATTATACGTAATATATTGATTGCGTTACTGTACACAACTATTCTACATACAATAGAACGCTCCACGTATACAGTGTGATCCAAATTATAGATTTCACTTTGTAACTTATTTATTTCACGATAGGCGAAAACGGTTCAATATTTTTCAATTGCCTAGCCTAGTAGCCGAGTGGTCCATCTCATACTGAGCATTGGGGAGGCTGAGTTCGATCCTCATCGGGGTGAATGTTTGCGAATCACCTTTCACAGGTTGTCTGTGTAGTTAAGACAAATCCCGGGTGATTAAACTCCTATGAGCTTCTCCCTTGACCGGCGGAAAAGTCTCACGGCTGATAGCACTATGAAGGTTGAAATTTATTTTTTACTTTTTAATTCAGTATCACGTAACCTATTTTGTGGCATATTTAAAAAATAACATTCAATTCATGTTTCGTTTCCCGAACTCCCTTGATTCGTGTTTTGAGGGGATCAGCCTCTGTTTTCCTTCATTCTTTCTTTCATAGATCTATGTGTGTTTTAGCCCTATCCATTTGTAAATTGTAGGAGTTAATTTTAAAATCTTTAGTAGTCTAAGTAATTTTCTTTATTGCTCATTATTATTTGTAGTTCCATGACTTGTGTAAATACCTGGACAGGGGCACCAAATAAATTATCTTATCTTATTTGCTTTCTCCACTAATGGTTAAAAAAATCTCCAGCTGTCTCGATATAAATAAAATAAGAATATAAATAAACAAATACTAGAAAATATCAATATCAATAACATTACAAAAAAATATTCTTTTCTCAGGGATGTTTCAAGAATCTTAGACAAACTGGACAAAGGTATAAATTCTGAGACAGGCAGATAGTAAAAATCGATGGTGCATGTCTGCGAAAATCCGGTGATTTTTCAAACGCTTATTTTCTATAAAAGTTAGTTATTATTGCATTGGAACGCTCGCTTTGCAATACATTTATTTCATGGTCTCTTTGTAGAATATTTTTCTAGTGTGAAATATTGAAATCAATAAACAACCGCGGCAAAATTGAATTCTTCCGTGTGAAGTGCAAATATTACAAATTTATGGAATCTATATATATATATATATATATATATATATATATATATATTTGAAGTGATAGGTATTGCCTATGGAAGGCTCCTGAATTTAGATAATGAAGTAGCTCTATATATATATATATATATATATACACATACTAATCCACGGACAGACCTAACTATAGCTGACAACTTTATTATTTTGCAGTAGTAATAGAAATTACTGTATATAATTATTACTAATGTAATGTATGTTGTTGGAAAACTAACAAAGTTTTTCCAGTATGTACAGTCACCTCGGGATAACTGTATATTCTACTACATTTATATATGTTGGTCAAACTTTTTGTAGCCAACGTTATCCGAGTCACTTGTTCGTTGAGGGGAAAAACACATATTTTATGTAATTTGTCAACTTGTCCCACGCACTCAGGTTTTTATCAAACTGTCTGATAAAAACCCGTGTGCGTTTCGTAAAATGTCCAGACAACCACCTACGACGGCTAGTGTGTAATTGTATTCGAAAATATCTAATATAAAGAGATAATTAATTAAATATGATAGTTAAAATAATTAAATAGAGATAAATTGAAATTTTCCGCGAATAATCAGTAATATCCGGCAGTCTCATCCTAAATTAATTGGCTTTTATTAAACGAATACTAAAATAGAGTATGGCCGTGGGCGATGCGGAATGCAATTTTATGAAATGCTGGAGATATAATAATACAGCACACGCTCAAATTGCTCCTGGCTATCGGGATGATATATTGCAAAGGTCTGCAATTATAAATAATAAAGCTTGGTTTTGGATTTCAATTTATTATACAACACGGGGCAACGGAACAGATATGCACAGCGTTTCTAATTATAATAAACCAAGCTCCTAGAGGCATTCTAGCAAATTACTTTCAAATGAAAAGTGGAAATTCATAGAAATTTCAACTTGAATTATAACAAACTATGTGCACATAGGCATTGCAGTTAGTGATTGAAAAACCGGGATACCGTAAACCGGAATCCCAAACAGGTTTTGATTATATTTAAATACCAGTATTCATTACGAAATTCAGCTCGTGGATTCTCCGGAAATTTATAAACCCGAATACATAAAGGTGGGTTTATGCTGAAATAAAATAATTAATAATAATAAAAACAAAGTTCAAAAGCCTATTTTACATTCAGGTGTTTATGGTGACAAAATATTAAATAATAATTAATAATTACACACTAAGACAACTTAAAGATAAACAGGGAACAATAATAAAACAAGATCATGATATAATGAAAAGATAGAAAGAGCACATCGAAGAGCTTTTGCAGGAGAACACGACGATAAGCACAAACGAAGGAGATGAGAACGCACATGTGGAAAATATTCTGAACGAAGAACCAGACAATATAACAGAAGCAGAAGTAAAAGAAACACTTATAAAATTAAGAAATGGTAAAGCAGCAGGATATGATAACATAAAAGCTGAACAACTCAAAAATATGGGCGAGGAAGGTGTACATTTGTTAAAACAGCTTCTAAACACTATATGGAAAAGTGGAAAAATCAAATGACTGAGAGAAAGCAGTAATATTCCCAGTATACAAAAAAGGAGACAACAAAAACTGCAATAATTAAAGGGGAATATCACTAATATGCACAACTGCTAAAATGTATGAGGTTATACTAGAAAGTAAACTAAAACAACAAACAGAAATAACGATGGAAAATGCACAAGGTGGCTTCAGGAAGGACCACTCAACGCAGGACTATATATTTACACTAATAAAACTAATGGAGAAAACAAAGGTCCATGACCCTAAATTATTTATAGCATTTATAAACCTGGAAAAAGCGTTCGACAGAGTACCGAGAAAAACGATGTGAAATATATTACAAAAGAGGCAAATAAGCAAACAACTACAAAGAGCAATTCAAGGTATATACAGAAAGACATACAATTAAATAAGGACAGGAAATCATATATCACAAGAATTTACAACCAAACAAGGACTAAGACAAGGTGGAGCATTAAACCCTCTACTGTTTATAATATTCCTAGATAATATATTAAAAAATATAAAGAAGAAAACAAGGAAAATGAATATAGGATATTTTAAACTACGACGCACAATGATAGCTGAGTATGCTTTTGCTGATGATATTGTAATACTAGCCAAATCCGAAGAAAACCTGCAAGAGAACATTAATATATCGCAAAACAGCCCTTTGTTACAATTATCTATATATTAAAATTAAGCAAATTAAGACAGATGATAAAATTAACACATTTAAAATACACGATTGATTTTATTGAATTTCCAATGTTTACTAATCATTTTCAATATACTATGTGATATTAATACCTAACATTTTCATTATACCAGAATATATTATAGCGAATATCAGCTAATACGCTTTTAGAACAATGTATCCTGTTACATCTATACATACAGAGTAGTTTCAAATATACTGCGTATCCGCAGTATTAAACATGCCACAAGTGGTACACGTGCTGCAAACATTTTCTATACGGCTTAAAACAAATCAATCTCGTGACGAGCAAGGAAATTACTACTAGTCCGCCCTCTGGTGGTGGAAACTCCTATGTTTTAATGTCGGAAAATTCCGACAGAGCGCTTTATTACAGGAAGACGTAATACTGACACGACACGCGAAGTTCTGTAATAAAGGAAAGTTTGTATCCTCGTCCTGTTTCGCACTACTGAAATTCGTATCTTACAGATGGCGACTATTGTTAGTAATCTTGATCTTATTTAACATTTACTATTGACCTCTATACGTCAGCGTACGATACCTAGTTTTAAACATTTGTTTATGTTAATTGTATTTTTTTCAAATTATATTAAAATTTAATTGTAATTAATCCACTGCTTCTAAACAAAGGTTAATTATTTGTCAACAAAACAGAAAACAAAGCTATATATTATCTATTTCTATATTTTTATTTTTAGTAGCCGCCAGATGGCGTTAAATATTCTATTTAGAGAGAAAGTTGAAATATTTTGTATTTCTCGTTAAAGGGTTTGCTTACCGACAAGCTTCGGCAAACCCTTTAACGCGAAAATACAAATATTGCATGTATGGCGGATCAAACCCGCTGTCGGAATGACGCCCTTCGTGTGCGTCAACAAATCTGCCGTGTTAAGGAAATTTAGCCCCAATAGATCAGTACGTGAATTTTAATGCATGCATAAAAGATTGTAAATTGTCAGCGAATTATAAGTCCGCTGTGATGAGTGATATAAAAGTAGCAATAATTAGGGCAGGTGTTATTGTTGTTTATTATCATAATAATGACAATAATGTTAATAACTAGCACTCACATACCAACCATGAACATTACTTATTATAATAATAATAATAATAATAATAATAATAATAATGTTTATTGCCCAACAGGTAAACCCAATTACAGTGCAACAAAATAAAATCAATATGAAAAAATAGTACATTGTAACAATAATTAACAACAAGATAATAAAAAATAATAACAAACAATAAAATTAAACACTAAAATAATAAACAACAATAATATCTAAAGCAATACGTATAAAATAAAGTTAAAAATTAACAAATAATATAATAATTAACTCTTAGCGGAAAAGCCATTGGCCGATCGCCAAATAAAGATTGTTTCTCTCTAATGAACTTATAAAATCAGTTTTCTATCGTTTTTTTTTTAAATACAGTAATTATCTAATTATGTATATCACATTATCTGAAAATTATTTCTGATGCAATAGTAGTTACAGGATACTGAAAAATTATGAACAAAATTTTATGAACAAAATTAATTTAACAGAAATTTCATTTATTGTTTTAAATGATTCCCGTTTTTATTTAAATTTTCTATTTTATGATCATACATTGTTTATTATATCTCAATTACATTATATTAACAAATTAATAGGAGTTTCCTTCGCACCAATCGTTGTGTTGATCTGGAAAACCTGGTGTTTGTTGTTGTACTGGATTAGTTTTCACTTCTTAATTTGTATGTTATTACTTCTTATTGTTTTACTGCGTCGCTATGATATGTTTTTTAAGATTAATTTTAAATATCTTAACATCTTTTATGTTCTTTAAGTATACTGGTAGCTTGTTGTACTCGCTTATTCCCAAATTAATGTTATTTTGTAGAGCAGAGGTTCGGCCTTTTATTGTATCTATTTCACTTCTTCTTCTGGTTTCATAGGTGTGTATATCTTTTCCTTTATAAAATTTGATGTTGCTTTTAATAATTTTGTTGTCTATTTGCATTGTTAATATTATACTTTTAAGCTTGATTTTGTTTAGTATAGTTAACTCATTTGCTTCCTTATGTAAATCTCTTGTAGAGTAATGCATTGGTTTATTTCAAATTACCTTCAAGGCTTTACTTTCTTGTACTTGTATCTTATTTAAGTTTTTTGTTGTTATGGCTCTCCATATATTAAGGTCGTTTTAGACAAGACAATTTCTCAGCTCAAAAGTTGTTCAAGAAATAAATTCATATATCCTCCTCCCGTACAATTTGTCCTTAACAAATAGAATACGTTATATTTTTCCATTCGATCTATCATCCAATTCAATATTTCAAATAATTTGTTGTATGATACGAGACAATTTAGATTGTCTCGCATCTTGACTAACTTTTTAGTCAAGAAATTGTCTTGTCTAAAACGACCTTTAGTTAAATAGTTGGTTTGTGATGCATATAGTGCATTATAAATTTGCATCTTGTATTCAGCCGGCAGATAGTTTCTTATTCTATATAATCCTGCTAATGCCCTCGATCTATTTCTGACTATTCCCTCTATATGTCGATCCCATTTGAAATTATCTTTGATGTAGATACCTGGATGCTTTATCTCACTAACTTGTTTTAATTTGTGTCCATTTATCTTGAGCTCTAGCTGTGCTAAATTCGTTTTCCTATTACTTATTATCATGTAGTTTGTTTTCTCTTCATTTATGGTTAGTGTATTATTTAGGCACCATTTTGTTATTTTTCAATATCCTTTTGTATATTTTTTTGTACTGTTTGTAATTTTGGCTCACTATGGTATAAACTCCGAATAATTTTCTAATTACTATAGACCCGTCACTTTCTAGTCGTAGGACGAATCATCTTCAACAGTTTTAATGAAGGTTTCTGTGAAGTTAAGGTATATACCGGGTGATTGAAGTCTTCTAAGCTTCTCATTTGACAGTCAGAAAAATCTCAGAGTTGATAACTCTATAAAGATAGAATTTGTTGTTAAAGGATAAATAAAACGATTTTTTACTTTGTTTTTTATCACACTTCAGTTACACTTTGCAACTAGTTTCGGCTAAGCTCTAGCCATTTTCGAGCTCCTCCGATGAGCTCGAAAATGGCTAGAGCTTAGCCGAAACTAGTTGCAAAGTGTAACTGAAGTGTGATAAAAAACAAAGTAAAAAATCGTTTTATTCATCCTTTAAAATGAATTATCACAAAGTAGACGCCTTAACAATCCAATATTTGAATTTGTTGTTGTTTGTTTGAAAAGTATAGCTAATTACTTTTCAAACAAACAACAACAAAACTTCGATCTTTATAGAGCTATCAACCATGAGGTTAAAATACTTTAATATTTATCACTCTTTATATTTGTATTCTGTATCTTATAGCAACATTTAAACCTGATAATTTGAAATTATTCTAAGGTTGTAGATGTATAGAAAATATCAATACTATTATTATAGACACGACTACATCACGACCCTGCCAAATCTCTCGGTTACAGAAGAAAATCACTTTAATATTTATTACTCTATACGAAAGAGTTATTAGTATGTAAGTAGTTTCTTAAGAAAGATATATTGTATTATGGAATTAATAAAAGTATTAATTATAATAATAAGTGAGATTAATTACAGGAAACAATTAAAATTCAGTCAGTCAAAATTAATAAAAGTATTAATTATAATAATAAGAGATTACTTAGAGGAAACAATTAAAATTCAGTCAGTCAGAATTAATATGAGTATTAATTATCATAATAAGTGAAATTACTTAGAGGAAACAATTAAAATTCAGTCAGTCAGAATTTTAATTGTGTCCTCTAAGTAATCTCACATATTATTATAATTAGACGGAAACACCCGT
This sequence comes from Lordithon lunulatus, assembly GCA_963942505.1. Lineage (NCBI taxonomy): Eukaryota > Metazoa > Arthropoda > Insecta > Coleoptera > Staphylinidae > Lordithon > Lordithon lunulatus. The sequence continues at coordinate 54,476,661 of OZ012668.1, read as the reverse complement.
GAAGGGTCAATAGTCTAATAAAGATGGTTATATATATATATATATATATATATATATATATATATATATATATATATATATATATATATATATATATATATATATTATAATTAATACTTTTTATTAATTCCACAATACAATATATCTTTCATAAGAAACTACTTACATACTAATAACTTTTTCGTATAGAGTAATAAATATTAAAGTGATTTTCTTCTGCAGCGGAGAGATTTGGCGGGGTCGTGATCTAGTCGTGTCTAGAATGGCAGAGGCAGCTCTCTCTTGGAGCGGTGGTAATAAATTGATATTATCAGTGTGTCGGGGCTCTATAATGCCGGACGCTTACAAGGGTTATTACCACAAAGGGGAACTAGCGGAAAGAGCGAATAACGTTTCACTCCGGGCCACTCGGACGGAGGTCCTCCGCTTTTTTCCCTCGCAACAATTACGAGCGCCGGAAATGAAAACGATTATGACAACTAAAGCCGTAAAAGGGAACGGTAACAAAGTGGAGTTGGGTTTTATAGTTTTAATATACTATAATAATTTATTTATTATATTATATTATATTCCCAAAATATATAAAACACAAAGGGTTGTACATGTTGGGGAAAATATAAATAGATTTCTAAAATGTATTCTTAAAGGATGATTACTAACGATTGTTATATAATAACAACAATATACTTTATTGTCTAATAGATCAAAATCTAATTACAGGACAACAATTTCATAATACATAGAAAAGAATACTAGTTGCTAATTTTAATTTAATTTTAATTTAAAAAATTGTTAAATAACTAAAAAAAAAATAGCTCAACTACAAATATTTTTGTTTTATTTATTTAAAAAAAAAAAAATCTCTAATCTCTAATAGTTGTATAAATCAATTTTACAATATTGACATTATTTTTCCTCTCATGTATCTAGTATATTAATTACAGTAGTTATTTTTGCTGAAGAAAAAGCTAAGAAGGTAATTGCACCTTCTTAGCTTTTTTTTTTGGTTAAAATATACTTACATCCTGAATAATAATAATAATAATAAACTGTCTATATTTTTTTATGAAAAACATTTACAACCAAATTTACATTTGAAGAACAGGCTTAGTTCAGATTCTGATCTGCTCTACCACTTAACCTGCTATAGAAGAAAGCAACTAAAAAATTGATTAAGAGACAGTCTTGCAAGCAAATAAAACAAGTATAACTATATAAATAATAAATCTACCAAAATATTTACGGCATACCCAGCTCAGTGGCCAAGTAGAGGCGTCGTCCGTCTTGTACTGAGCATAGGGGAGTCTGAGTTCGATCGCCAGCGGAGAGTGAATTTTCGCGAATCACCTTTCACAGTTTTTCAGAGGTTTTCTGTGAAGTTAAGGTAAATACCGGATGATTAAACTCCTCTGAGCTTCTCCCTTGACCGGCGATAAAGCCTCACGGCTGATAGCCCTACAAATATAGAGGTTTATTTTTATTTACGGCATAACATCAAAACTCATTTTCAAGTAGATATTTTTTCATTGTAGTCTTATATCTTTCATTTGTGAGAGGTTTGAGTTGTGAGCGAATTTTATTATACATCATAATAATATTAGAATTACTTACGCATCCGTCACTTTCCCGCCATGGGGTGTAATGCAATTTAACACGCTCATGTAATAAAGATAAAAACTTCTGAAAATCTGTAAACAGACCCAGTTCAGTGGCCTTGTGGTTAGAGGCACCGTCTCTGAGCTGGATTACACTTGGTTGGTATCAAAACTGCAATAAGTACGGCTCAACACAGGGCAGATATCGACAAATATCGGTTCAAAATGAACATATATAGAACGTTGACTATAAGTCCATTGTGGAAATGGGTTACATCTGGCTGGTGTATAGCTACCCTTTTGCTGAGCATTGTGGAATGTATTTTTCTCGAATCACCTTTCACAGTATTTTTAGGATTTGTGTGAAGAAAAGGTAAATAACGGATAATTAAATGCTTCCGAGGTTCTCCACTGACCGGCGAAAATGCCTCACGGCTGATAACCTGAATATAGAAGGATGGATGGCGCTATCTATCCACTAAGCTATTTTTATTAAATTTATTAGTAAATAATAAAAAATGTTAAATCATTACTCAAAATAATGCTAATATTATCATATGCCTACGTAGGGTTTAGGGGAGATTTTGGCGACTGCGCCGGGATATGGGAATATTTCGCTCGGTTTCTCCAACGAATCTTAAAGCTCGTCTTATATAAGTTCGTCTTATATAAGTTCGTCTTATATAAGTTCGTCTTATATAAGCTCGTCTTATATATAAGCTCGTTTTGTTGAATGGAGTGTTAGTGTGGGGATTGCGCGAATGGGAGGTAATAGAAATGGAGCAAAGTTGGTTCCTGAAGAATCTGCTAGGGCTCGAAAGGTCGACACCGAGGGCAGTGCTGTTGCAGGAGACAAGTCGTATGAGTATGTGGTGGGAGTCGTGTGTGAGGGTTGTGAAGTTTGAGGAATGATTGCAGGATTTGGACGAGGAAAGACTGATACGGGAGGTGTGGATGAGGTGTAAGGAGTAGAACAGTAGATGGAGGAAGGATAGAGAAAGGATGTATGAAAGAGTGGGTATGTCTGAGGTGTGGGTAGAGGAGAAGCTGAGAGAAAGGGGTAGCCTAGGAACTGAGATAAGGGAGAGATTGAGGGATATTGAGTGGCAAGAAAGGCAAGTGAGAATGGCTGAGAGCTCATACAACCCGGGCTACGTAGAGTGGCAAGTACAGGGGAAACTCCCGAGCTACTTAGCCAGCGGAGAGTGGAGCAGAGAGGCCAAAGTATGCATGGTAAGAGTGATGTGTGGGTCAGAAGAGCGAGGAAGAAAAGTGTGGATGGGGCTGGGGTACACCGCGTGTGTGCTGTGTAGGAAGGGAAGTGACACGTGGTGGCACCTTAGCAGAGAATGTGAGGGAATGAAAGCAGAGTGGGTTGGAGAGTGCAGAAAGCTGAACGAATGGTTAGGAGAGGATGGGAAAGGCGTGAAAATCTGCAGGATGCTGACGTGGGAAAGGAAATTGGCGAAGGCAGAGGGGGTTTATTTTAGTGGTTAGAGAAATGATGTATTTTATGTTAATTTGTATTTTTTTAGTTTAGTTTCTTTTTGTGAAAGTGTTGTTTTTTTCGGCTGGAATTTATGTAAAAGGGAAGGGTTGGGCTGATATGCCAAATAAAGGTCTTTTTTTTTTATATAAGCTCGTCTTATATAAGCTCGTCCTGTATAAACTCGTCTTATATATAACCACGTCTTAAATTTTTATTCTGTTGCACCAAACATATGTAGATCTTACTTAGTCTTACAATATAAGATCGTTTTATCGCTTTAAGATCCGATCTTTGTTTGGTGCAACGCTTTAAGACCGTCTTATTATTAAGACGGTCTTAAACTAGTTAAGATTCATTGGAGAAACCGGATGTTTGATTTTTTCGTATTAAACCTTAGTATAGTAATTCCTCAGAGTGATGATTTACTACGAAAAATTCAAATATTCCCATCGCCCGGCGCATTCACCAAAACATCCACTAAACCCTACCCTCCGTCACCAACTCTCCCAACATCGCTCAACAACTTTGAAACTTCATTAAAAGTAATGAACCGAGCCTGCATCATCGAAATTCCAAGTCCGGGGCATTCTTCCTACCCGAAGACAAATTCCCGGCAATTATAAGAACAGGGCGCGCATCCAAACATGTGCGCTCAAACGGCACAAGAAGTGCCCGGTGGGCGGTTTCGCGACCGTCTCCTGAGCATCGGGAGCACGTTGAGCTTTGTGGGGCGGGCTTCTATTGGCTTTTTCCCCATCGCTTCAAAATAGATACCGGGCGCCGCGACGCGGGCCGTTCAGTCGAAACGAGCGCGCTGTGGCGGCAGGAACACGTGCGCCGCTCCTTCCAAGCCCGAACACAAAACAAACAAACACGCGTAATAAAATCTAATTAAAAATAAATTTATTATAATAAATATAAATTAAATTAAATAAATCGTCCATCTGTGATTAATTACCACATTAAGATTGCAACCGTAAAAATAGTATACCAATATATATTTTTTTAGGCGAATTTTATTATTTCGACGCGTGGCTTAAATGTTGCTAGTCAAATCGATGTCCATTTAAAGTAGCCAGTAGTATTTAGCAAACTAGAGTTTTGATATTTTGTAAGATGTTTACATTCCGGTTGATGTGCTGTAGATTATTGCTTCGCGAGTAGTTTTACGCGCGCGCGTGTTTATTCGACAATAAATTTTGAGTGCATTAGAAGATGTCTACTGATCAAACTACCACGACTGTAGAGGCGAACAATGTTAAGAATAATAATCCTAAGAGCCCGCAGCAGAGGGTCACCATTGCAGCGCCTTACGCTTACGAGGTAAATGCATAGATCACTTAAATTATTTAAATATATAATAATATTAAAGACTTTATTGTCCACAAATGACCATATACAGTATTGTATTTATTATATTTTATCAGGCATTTGGAGATTTCGGTTTTTTAGGTAGTATATAATATATATATATATATATATATATATATATATATATATATATATTTATATATATATATATAGGGCAAACCAAATTTCGGTTGCTAGCCTGTTGAGAAATGTGATATCAACATAAATTGCAATTGTTTTTATAGAATTTGTGAAGATGAATAAATATATATAAGTAAAGTCTGCAGGAAGGTTTTTATTACACGGGCTATTTTAAATTAATCGACTGTGTTATAAAAAATTATAAAAAATTAAAGATTTAAAAAAAAAAATATTCTGATATTACTTTACATTATTTATTTTATTGGGCTCAAAATAATCTATTTTTGTATCATTTTCACCAAAAAATAAAGTCTGCAGGAAGGTTTTTAGTGTACGAGCTACTTTAAATTAATCCACTGAGATATGAACAATGATATAATCACAAAACTTTAAGAAATTTAAATTTTTGATATTATTTTACATTCTATATTTAATAAGGCTCAAAAAAACTAATTTTTTGATAACTGTCACCCAAAAATAAAGTCTGCAGGAAGGTTTCTATTGTACGAGCTGTTTTTAATTAATCCACTGTTATAAAAAAATATAAAAAATATCAAAGATTTCAGAAATTTTAATTTAATATATTATTTTACATTCTATATTTAATCGAGCTTAAAATAAGCCGTATATAATAATTTTTATCCAAATAAAAGTAGCAGGAATGTTTTTATTGAACGAGCTGTTTTAAATTATCCGACTGAGTTATAAAAAATTATAAAAAATCAAAGATTTAAGAAATTGAAATTTTTGATATTATTTTACATTCTATATTTAATAAGGCTCAAAAGAACTAATTTTTTGATAACTATCACCCAAAAATAAAGTCTGCAGGAAGGTTTCTATTGTACGAGCTGTTTTTAATTAATCCACTGATATAAAAAAATATAAAAAATATCAAAGATTTGAGAAATTATAATTTAATATATTATTTTACATTCTATATTTAATTGAGCCTAAAATAAGCCGTATATGATCATTTTCATCCAAAAATAAAGAAGCAGGAAAGTTTTTATTGAACGAGCTGTTTTAAATTATGCGACTGAGATATAAAATATTATAAAAAATCAAAGATTTAAGAAATTTAAATTTGTAAAATATTTTTTCACATTCTATATTTAATTGGGCTCAAAATAAACCGTTTTTTGATAATTTACACCCAAAATCGAGACGCCATGAAGGTTTTTATTGTATGCGTAATAAATTTTTTTAATTTATCATAATACTTTACATTCTATATTTAATTGGGCTCAAAATAAGCTGTTTTTTAGATAATTTTCACCCAAAAATAAAGTCTGCGAGAAAGTTTTTAAATTTAATTTTCATACAAAATAAAGTCTGCAGGAAGGCTTTTAATGTATGGGTAGAATAGTTAGTCACAACCTACACGTCGATTTGTGTTCAGGTAGTCTATTTTCTTTTAGGTTAAACCGATAATAAAGATATTGTTATTATTAATTTTGATGCTAACATCTTATAATCCTATCATTTTTTTTTAAATTACTTAACAAAACAATTTTTTATAATAAATCTCATGTAAGCTACCTTTATTATTATAATAATTATAATTTATTTTAAAGATAATTTTAGAATTTAGTAATTTTAGTTTATTTTAGTAATTTTGAAAAAGTATGGGATTATAAGAAATTGCTATCAAATTCATGTGGGGTAGTTTGATTTCATATTAGAATTCCGATAATACGTAAAATAAATTCTATTATTTATATATAAATTACTAGTTACATATTACATATTTAAGATATTTTCAAGACTAGTAATGTGCGCAAGCAAAAACAAATTTATTCAAAGCAAGTTCGATGAATAATAGTATATGTAATCATTCCCAACTCTCAGCCAGGATTTTTCTCGAACTGTTTCCAACTATATCAATCACAGTGCAACTCTCAACAGTCGGTAAAAAGTAAATTCATTGCGCGGAAAGGATGAAATATGAACAGTTTGTGTAATTTATATAGAGTAACAGCAGGGATGTAACAGCTTGCCTGCTCCGCTGCACATTCCGATGAAAGAAACACAGGACACAACTGCCTGAAGGTTGAAAAACTTTCATCCGACCTGTACCTTATCTTTATTATTTATACACGCCTTCCAATTCGATGAGTTATAGCGGAAGTTGGGGCTTATTTTGTTTTCCCACCATTTATCTATAGCCTTGTATGTGCTACTACTTAATGCGAGCACGATGAGTTATGGATGGGAATGTTGCGAAGGGGAAAAAAAGACGGGGTGAAATTTTATCAGATTTGGACGTGTACAGGGTTAATTTAGAAATATTGGTTTATATAAAAATATTTTTGGTAAGTTAATGTAAATTCTGGGCGATTACACTCCTTTGAGCTATTTATTTCTTCTAAAACAACAACAATTTTAGAATATTAATATGAAAATTCATAACAGTACATTCTATATTTAATTGAGCCTAAAATAAGCCGTGTTTGATCATTTTCATCCATTAATAATGTTAGCAGGAACGTTTTTATTGTAAAAGCTGTTTTAAATTATCCGACTGAGTTATAAAAATTATAGAAAATCAAAGATTAAAGAAATTTAAATTTATGATATTATTTCACATTCTATATTTAATTGGGCTCAAAATAATACGTTTTTTTTGATAATTTACACCCAAAATAAAGTAAATGTTAATATGAAAATTCATGACGGTAGTACAAATAATGAACATGTTATTTGTACTACCGTCATGAATTTTCATATTAACATTTACTTTATTTTGGGTGTAAATTATCAAAAAAACGTATTATTTTGAGCCCAATTAAATATAGAATATGAAATACACATTCTATATTTAATCACTACATTAGATTTAAATTTTTAAAAACTATCGATAGCAAATTATCACCAAATGCAGTAACCAACATTAATTACAAAAAACTAAATTATCTTTACCTACAAAACTTAATAAAATAATAATAAATAAAAAGTCTTCTTTTTAATAAAGCCTATAGGGAAAAAAAACTTCATATTTTCGCCATCAGCCTGCAGGCGTTTACATGATATAGTGCTCACAATGAATATATGAAACCCCGTAGCTTGTCTAGCGATATTACAATGTTTGCATCGCTCACATTTCCATTTAGCCGCATCCGCCGTACATTTCTCATCCCAAAACTCTCACGTAGCCCTCTCCCTGGGTAAGGAAATCCGTTTAAAACTGTTTATTAGTGGGGCACGTTCCACTGACAGGCCATCTATCTCAATGATAAGCATCGGTGCATTTCGCCGTGTAAACAAACGCTGAATATATGGGGCAAACGGCGACGAAGATACCGCGCTCGATAGTGGAGATAAAAAATGTTATACGTCGAACATGTCAGTTGGAATTCAAGAGTTATATAACGAATATATGAGGATTATCGATTTACGGATGAAGTAATATTGTATCAGTAAAATACTAAAGATGGGGACGGTGTTGGATTTGAGACGTATGATTTAGTTATGAGACAATAAAATGTTACATATTGGATTGAATGAGGCGTATACTTTATGATCATTCATGTTAAATAATAAATAATAATAATACGCTTTATTGCCCAAGAGATCAAAATCCAATTACTGGATAACAACAATAATATGCAAAAAGGTCATTATAATAAATGCAATATGTTTTTTTTAATTTAATCTTGCTTTCATTAATTTTCACTTACAACAAATAATATGTACAATTATGTATGTTAAGTGTATTCAATTTGTACACACATTTTTTAAAGTAAAAGTAAACTCAAAACGCAGTGTGTGTTTCTTATATATTATCTAGATGCCTTTTACATTTCAGTGTAGGCTATTACATTTACATTACTTAACAATTATTGTTGTTGTTTATACATTTGTAAATTCTTTCCACTCTTTTCTGTTCTTCGCCAGTTCTCTTGCTTGTATAACTGTCTTTCCTTTCTTGATTATTATTTCCTCTATTCTGTTGTCGCACTCTTTTCTTGGTCTACCTCTTCTTTTATTTCCAGTTCTTGCTTCCCATACCTGTTTCTTTTTGTCCATCTTAATTAAATGACCCCATCAGTTTAGTTGTTTCTTTTCTATATACTTTTCTATAGCTTCAATTCCCAATTTTTCTCTGATGTCATCATTTCTTATTCTGTCTCTTCTCGTAACTTGTTTTACTCCTCTGAGATATTTCATTTCCATTGCCTGTGTGTTTCTTATGAAATTTTCATTAGATTTTACGACTTACTTTACTCAAATTAGTTATTTAAACACTATCAAGAAATAGTTAAATACTCGTAATTATCAAAATGTCTGTTGATTTGTGTTATATATTATCTAACTAGATGTTTTCTAAAAATCCGAAAACCGTTTGTGGATATCTCTCTCCATTTTCGCACTACAACCCTTCAAAATTCGTAAAAATTGCTTGAAATTACCATTTCAGATTCTTCGAACTGTATCTCCGTAAATAGTTGTAGTACTTATTTCTAGTTTGTGTTTTTGGATTCAGAGGGTGGCTTTCTATATGAGAACTGTATTATTCCCAATATAGCTTCATTACTTTTAGCGTGGAATGCAAAAAATCGAGACATAATCAAAAGGGTAGAAGTCAATTTTTTACAATAAAAATCAAAACTTTAAAAATTCATTTTATATTAACAATCAATACTCCCTAGGGTAGTAAATAAAAATCCGAAAACCATTTGTGGATATCTCTTTCCGTTTTTGCTTCACAGCACTTTAAAAATTCGTAAAAAAGCAATTTTTACGAATTTTGAAAGTGCTGTTATTACCATTTCAGAAATGCCCTTTTCGAGCTGTATCTCAGTAAATGTTTGTCATGCTGACTTCTAGTTTGTGTTTTTAGATTTAGAGGGTGGCTTTCGATATAAGAACTGTATTATCCCAAATCTATCTCTATTACTTTTAACGTGGAATGCGAGAAACCGAGAAATGATCAAAAAGTGGTAGAGGTAAAATTGTTACAATAAAAATCAAAACTTTAAAAATTCATTTTATGTTAACAATAAATATTCCCTAGGGTACTAAATAAAAATCCAAAAGCCGTTTGTGGATATCTCTTTCCGTTCCCTAGGATAGTAAATAAAAATTTGTAAACAATTTGTGGATATCTCTTTTGCATCACAACCCTTTAAAATTCGTAAAAATTGCTTGAAATTATCATTTCACAAACACCCTTTTCGAGCTGTCGTATCGACTTCTAGTTTATGTTTTTCCATTTAGAGGATGGCTTTCCATATAAAAACTGTATAATCCCAAATCTACCTCTATTACTTTTTCCACGAGAAATCGAGAAATAATCAAAAGGTGGTAGAGGTAGAGGTCAAATTGTAACAATTAAAATCAAAACATTAAAATTTTATTTTATGCTACCAATCAATATTCCTTAGAGTACTAATTCAAAATTCGAAAACCGTTTGTGGATATCTCTCTCCGTTTTCGCGTCACAACCCTTCAAAATTGCTTCAAATTACCATTTCAGAAACGCACTTTTTGAGCTGTATCTCAGTAAGTGTTTGTCGTATTGACTTCTAGTTTGTATTTTTGGATTCAGAGGGTGGGCGTTCCATATAAGAACTGTATTATCTCAAATTTGCCTCTATAACTTTTACGTGGAATGCGAGAAACCGAGAAATGGACAAAAGGTCGTAGAGGTAGAGGTTAAATTTTTAGAATTAAAATCAAAGATTAAAAATCCGAAAACTATTTGTGGATATCTCTCTCCGTTTTCGCGTCACAACCCTTCAAGGTTGCTTCAAATTAACATTTTAGAATCGAACTGAGCTATATCTCAATAAATATTTGTCGTACCGACTTCTAGTTTGTGTTTCTGGATAGAGAGGGTGGCTTTCCATACTAAAAGTATATTATTCCCAATCTAACTCGAATACTTTTAACGTGGAATGCGAAAAACTGAAAAATCAAAAGGGTACCTACTGGTCAAATTTTTACAATAAAAATCAAAACTTTAAAAATCCATTTTAGCAATCAATTCTCCTTAGGGTACTAATTCCAAATCCGAAAACCGTTTGTGGATATCTCTCTCCGTTTTGGCGTCACAACCCTTCAAAATTGCTTGAAATTAACATTTCAGAACCGCACTTTTTGAGCTGTATCTCAGTAAATGTTTATCGTACCGACTTCTAGTGTGAGTTTTTGGATTCAGAGGGTGGCTTTCCATACGGAAAGTGTATTATTCCCAATCTAACTCGATTACTTTTAACGTGGAATGCGAAAAACTGAGAGATGATCAAACGGGTAGAGTCAAATTTTTATAACAAAAATTAAAACTAAAAAATTCATTTTATGCTAACAATCAATACTCCTTTAGGAACTAATTAAAAACCCGAAAACCGTTTAAGGATATCGTTTTCCGTTTTTGCGTCACAGTCCTTTTAAAATTCGTAAAAATTGCTTGAAATTACCATTTCAGAAACGCCCTTTTCCAGCTGTATCTCAGTTAGTGTTTGTTGTATTGACTTCTAGTTTGTGTTTTTGGATTCGAGGGGTGGCTTTCCATATGAGAACTGTATTATCCCCAATCTATCTCTATTACTTTTAACGTGAAATGCGAAAAACTGAGAAATGATCAAAGGGGTGGAGGCCAAATTATACAATAAAAATCAAAAATTTTAAAATGAATTTTTATGCTACTAATCAATACTCCTTAAGGTACTAATGAAAAATTCGAAAACCGTTTGTGGATATCTATTTCCGTTTTCACAACCCTTCAAAATTCGTAAATATTGTTTGAAACCATTTCAAAAACGCCCTTTTCGAGCTGTATCTCAGTTAGTGTTTATTGTACCGACTTCTAATTTATATTTTTGGATTTTTCCATACGAGAATATTTATAACAATAATATAATTTCTAGCTATTTCTTCGCTTTTATGTTTATATGCTTTTCCATTTAAGTAATAAGATATTCTCTACAGCTATAACAATTACTCATCCCTCCACCTTTTAACTTTTTTTTTATTGCCGTTGCGCATAAAAAATCGGAACGTACCTGCAGCTTTCCAACTTTGCGAATAAATCGGAGCAAAGAATAGGGGGGCGAAAACTCGACTACGCTTAATTACATGAAAACTTCTATAACAACTTTCCGATCGGAGCTTATCGTATTACGAGCGACCAATTAAACTCTATATTCTATTGATTCAACTGGCAGACGCAGTTTCTGGATAACATTAACTTTTCATACATTTCATATGTAACTCTGTGATAATATCCTTTTTAAATATGCATTATATATTTATATATTTTGCATATTATTGTTGTTGTCCTGTAATTGGTTTTTTTTCTTTCCGTAGGACAATAAAGCTTATTATTATTATTATTATTATTATTATTATTAATCAAGAATCCTTTGTGCTATTTTTAGGTGGTATAGCTACTTTTTAATAAAAGTAGCTATACTAGCTATATTTTTGTAATTAAAAAATTGAATCTATATATTACAAATACGGCTTGTATATATTTTTTTTGTAATATACAGATTCAATTCTTTGTAATAAAAGTAGCTATCCCACCTAAAAATAGCACAAAGAATTCTTGATTAATAGTGTAGACGTGTACAAGAAACCCCACTCAAGCCAATTGAAATTGTATGGCAGAAAATTGAAACGCCCGCTTAAACCGCCGCAACGAATTTCCCCGTGCACTCCTTCGCGAACAATATGCTATAAATGTTTTAATAGAAACGTAACTTATTTTTAATTTTACGATGCAAACAAATGCTCGGCCATTCAAACTTTCTATAAAAAGCACTCGACGTACGCGCAAAACATTTTTCCATTTAGTCCCCCCCTTCAGGGCGCGGCGGGCTCTAATTCAATTTCAAAACGGTAATTTAGCAAAGCGAGCGAATGCAATTTACGAGTAGTGCACTTTACTATATTATTAAAGTTTACTGGCGGCACTTAACCTTCGCCGAACTGCAGCCGCGCGTTTAACCGTACGGTCCGAGATTTACATAGTACGGGAGATTGTTTGAATTACAATGTTGTTAGTTGGAGGGGTTTTATTTGGGAATAAAAGGTGTATCATAATTGGGGATTATGCGCGAGCGTGTGACGCCGAGAGAATTTTAGCAGGAATCTAGGACAGTGCAAGGGAAACTATGTCAGTGCGAAGTGATTGAGGGTAATTGGTATACTGTGAGAGATGAGTTAGTGAAATAAATACTTTAATATCAGTCATATTTCAAGCGTTAAAAAAGGAAATGAGTCATTAGTAAATTAACAGTAATTTGTGTACTAAAATGTTTTATTGGCATAAAACACAATACATAAACCGAAACACTATTATTACTAGCCTTACAATTACACTTATACACTATTTACAATTACATTACATTAAACTAAAAATAATAGTTTAATATTATATAAGGGCAGAAAAACCGCGGGTCAATAGCCCTTTAAAACTATTGTAATTAATTGTATGTAATAAAATATATTGTTAATACAAAATATGTAATGTTGTTAATAAATATTTATGTGTAATATCTTGTTGTAATGAAAAGGCCACCAACAGTATATACCTACACATTATCTGAATCCTACAAACCAAACTACACGATCTTAGTAATTTAATTTTTAATGCCCTACAACAACTCCACATTCCATGAAAGTTCTAAACTATCTGCGAATGTAGACTCTTTAATTAATCCCAAATAATAAAAAAAATTCTCACTCGTTTATTTTAAACTTATCCGAAGACTTTTGGGAAGTCCTGTATAAATCCCTCTTCACCCCTAATGGCTGAATTTTGTTATATAAAAGTTGGTTGAAAATTGAATTCGCGTGGTAAATTAAAAACTAAAAAAAACGACTTTTATGAACGCACATTATTTCGTTTGTATTATAAAACCCAAACATATAAAAGAGACAATTTAAAGACTATTTCCATTTATCCTTTTTTTTTATGTTTCGCTTTTATAATAAAAACGTATAATTTTCTGCTACCATCCCCCCGGCTGTAAAATTCATTTCATTCCATCGAAACATTTATTAAGGACTGTAAACTCTCTAACATCTTCCCTTTTTATGTTTCAGGAGCTTGCTGTCAGTTCGCCGAGCGAGAGAAACTGGCGCGGCATATTCATCGCCCTGCTAGTAATAGTTGCGGTGCTGGGCCTAATTGTCTTCAGCATCGTGCTCGTGTCGCCGCCGGAAGAGGGGCCGCGCGTGAAAGGCCGCAAGCCCAGTCTGGAAGATATATTCCTGAAACTTCCTGCGCCCGCAAAATTCAACGGCACTTGGATTACAGGTAATAAATCGATCAGACACTATAATACAGCCGGCGGGCATTACGTTGTTTGCCACTCAAAGGATTTTGATATTATTTGATTTTACAGTTTCGATATCGCCGTGTGTATCGCGAATAAAATTGTGCACGGGAGGATATTGCCGTTGGGGAATTGTTACAAATAAAATTTGCATAACGCCGGTACAGTGTGGGGCGAATTGACAGTTGAATATTATTTGTCTGCAAGTCACTGTAGCTTAGAATCCTGTTTAAGCTATTTGCTGATTTATAAATAAACTAAACTAAAAATATATGAATTAATAAACTAGGCCAAACAATAATTCAAAGAAATCGCACAGTTGATAGATTTTGCAAAACTATTTTCTATTACTTATGGAGTAAGAACTAAACTCAGTTTCTAAAAGCACACACAAGTTCTATGTTAAATTTCTCTAACTTTATAGAGAACCAAGCAAAATCTAGTGGGTTTTTTCTACAATTACAATTACTCCGCGAACAAATAGACAAAATAGGAATCAGGGCATAAGTGTAAATGTAATTTTCCTTCAACCACGCTAACTCTCGCAGGTTTTTCCACAACTACCCTTGCTCCACGAATAAAAACGATTGTATATATAGAATAAAATAGAAATTTATTTCAGATGCATACAATACATATACAATAGTACATTATATATCATACATTGAAATATTGTCAACAAAAAAAGGTGGTGATTACAATTTTTTTTGGATCTTGGTTCAGAACATATAAGTGCACCAGATGGTCGAAGGAAATTGGAAAATTTTGATTCTAAGTATTTTTTTTTCGGCGACAAAGTCGAGTATGTTTCATTATTATTATTTTTAAAATTCCACCGTCATACAATTGATTTGAAAAAATTACACAATATTTATAACAAAATAACAATTAGAAAATGGAAAGTCCCAACCCGAGCAGGTAGTTCCTTCTATTTTATTTTTATTTTTAACTTTTCCGCTCCTATCTGGACATGCCGATTTTAGAGGCTGGGTCAATAAGAAAATAATGCAACATATTTTGTTTAATTTTCTTTTGGATCTTGGTTCAGAACATATAAATGCAGCAGATGGTCGAAGGAAATTGGAAAATTTTGATTCTAAGTATTTTTTTTTCGGTGACAAAGTCGAGTATGTTTCATTATTATTATTTTTAAAATTCCAGCGTCATACAATTGATTTGAAAAAATTACACAATATTTATAACAAAATAGCAATTAGAAAATGGAAAGTCCCAACCCGAGCAGGTAGTTCCTTCTATTTTTTTTTATTTTTAAGTTTTCCGCTCCTATCTGGACATGCCGATTTTAGAGGCTGGGTCAATAAAAAAATAATGCAACATATTTTGTTTAATTTTCTTTTGGATCTTGGTTCAGAACATATAAATGCAGCAGATGGTCGAAGGAAATTGGAAAATTTTGATTCTAAGTATTTTTTTTTCGGTGACAAAGTCGAGTATGTTTCATTATTATTATTTTTAAAATTCCAGCGTCATACAATTGATTTGAAAAAATTACACAATATTTATAACAAAATAGCAATTAGAAAATGGAAAGTCCCAACCCGAGCAGGTAGTTCCTTCTATTTATTTTTAATTTTTAACTTTTCCGCTCCTATCTGGACATGCCGATTTT
This sequence comes from Lordithon lunulatus, assembly GCA_963942505.1. Taxonomy (NCBI): domain Eukaryota; kingdom Metazoa; phylum Arthropoda; class Insecta; order Coleoptera; family Staphylinidae; genus Lordithon; species Lordithon lunulatus. Next base: position 54,461,169 of record OZ012668.1, on the reverse strand, counting down.
AGAGGCTGGGTCAATCAAAAAATAATGCAACATATTTTGTTTAATTTTTTTTTGTATCTTGGTTCAGAACATATAAGTGCACCAGATGGTCGAAGGAAATTGGAAAATTTTGATTCTAAGTATTTTTTTTTCGGCGACAAAGTCGAGTATGGTTAATTATTATTATTTTTAAAATTCCACCGTCATACAATTGATTTGAAAAAATTACACAATATTTATAACAAAATATAAATTAGAAAATGGAAAGTCCCAACCCGAGCAGGTAGTTCCTTCTATTTTTTTTTATTTTTAACTTTTCCGCTCCTATCTGGACATGCCGATTTTAGAGGCTGGGTCAATAAAAAAATAATGCAACATATTTTGTTTAATTTTTTTTTGGATCTTGGTTCAGAACATATAAATGCACCAGATCGTCGAAGGAAATTGGAAAATTTTGATTCTAAGTATTTTTTTTTCGGCGACAAAGTCGAGTATGTTTCATCATTATTATTTTTAAAATTCCACCAATTTCTCAAAAATTTTACATCTGGTGATTCTTCATTCAGATAGCCGACAATGACAAGAAGTACTCCACTATATATATATATATATATATATATATATATATATATATATAAATATATATATATATATATATATATATATATATATATATATATAATATAAACATTACTTAAAACATTGTAGCCATCGTATGTTTAAACTTAAACACACAATATTCTAGTCTCTTCTCTTACAAATTTGAAATAAAAGAAACTGATTAAAACATGTTTGCATTCACATTTTATATTCACATTTTTACGTTGCTATTCGTTTTTCCGCCAGAATAAACTAAGTTTTTATGAATATCAACATTTTTCAATCTGGCTGCTGTGCTCAAACAACCGAATGCAAGCACCTCTTCATAAAATACTATATTATAACATGCAATAAAGTTTGCAGAAGCTTACCCTGAAATATGAAAGACGGTACATATATTTTCACAGACAAAGAGCTGGTTGGGTGGCCTTTTGTAACTTACGTGACTTAATAAAGTATGTTACTACGGGTGCATGCCCTATTGTGCTTTCTTCAAACGGGCTTTATAATCCGATTATTCTATAAATCGATTGTGCTATAAATCGGATTTATGTGAATTTTTGTGAATGCACTTCATAGTAAAATGTGTACAAAATTGTGTGAAAACGGCGGGAATTAGATTTGTTATCACTATGGCACGGCCCCGCAAGTATTTGAAAATTTGGGACACGGGCATATGAATGAATTTTTAATACTCTTTAAAATTGACTGGTGGGACGAGTGAGCAGCCTTAAAGGGAGGTTTTACAATGGGCCCATTTAGAGGCCTAAGTGCCTGTAGCTATGCTACCCTTCAGCCAACTATCCAGAACTATCCAGAACTCAATACTCTGATAAACAACAACATAGTGAACACATAAAATCATAAATTAAATGGTTACATAAACTCACCATCAAGTTCTGACGAAATAGCAGTTTTAATCCAGATCAATAGCGGAGTAGGCAGCAGTTAAATCACATGTCTCAATAAGGAACAGGATCATCCAGTAAGACTGTAATAAATAGATAAATAAGAACCATGTCCGACATAATAAATTAGGTTTCTGTTGTGAGCGCCCATGTGAATCAGTAAAGCATATTTTTAGATAAGAATTTAAAACAATTCTCCAAAATTTTGTAAATTAAAATTGTACATACTTATTTTTCATAGAAATTGAAATTAAAATTCGTCGTATCCAAATATAAGAGAGTATCCCTGAAATAAGGATCGGACGCGCGGTCAGTTTTATTCTATTAGATGGCTCGGATACGTAAAAAGGATGGAAGCGGACACAAGAATTATAACACAATGGAAACCTACCACGAATAGGCCGAGAGAACCCGTAAAAGTGGAAAGATACCTGGTAGAGGACCTACTAGTAATGGGAGTACAGAATTGAAGAAGAGCTGCTGAAAATTGAAACAAATGGAGTAAAAATCGTAGGCTAAAACCCGCAAAGGGTCGAATAAGGATGAAATTTTCGAAATTTGTATTATTAAGAACATAGAGGTTACAACAGAGCCGAAATTTGTATTATTAAGAACATATAAACTTATGGATACCAGCACTAAATAGCAGTATTACACTTTAATGATCTGAGAGCGGAGTGGTTACATAATTCATATAAATGATCATATTGTTATCATTCCGTTTTGAAATTGAAAATCTCATGCACATAATATATTTAATAAACTTGAACGAGCACCACTTAAGTACGTTACAACAATTATATTCACTATTATGTTGCCTTACAAAGAGCTTCATAAACCGATTTGCAGTATAATTAATTACCAACAGCACAAAGCACCGACCTAACAAAGGTTAAGTTAGCAAACATTTTGCTGCTGCCAGACAAGTTACGGTCAAATATGCAACTATAAAAATAAACTGTGTTTTTTTTTATTATTTGGCTCTCGCAGTATGACATTTCACTGTGTGCAGTTGCATGTGTCAGAAGTAGTTTGTACGCGTCGCCTGTTACACACGCCCTGTTTGCTCAAACTCCCCCCGTAATGGAAATTAGTTTGCGGGAAGAATAATTTGATGAAACTTTTAGTTCGGCATTAACATTCCGTTGTCTGCGTTGCTAATGAGTGGCGTAATGACGTAGCTGTTTGATGGGAATCGATATCAGCTGGTGGTCTACGGAAAAGGGGTGGTTTCCTCAATTATGCCTAATTGTTCTTCTCAGGCTGTGAAAGGATTTTTTGGAGGGGCCGTAATTTATGCGTGAAGTGCGCTTTTTGTTATTAATGGGAGTAGAATGACGGCGGAGGAATTTCTGGAGTGGAAATAGATTTTACCTAATTTAAATTCGAATACAAAAACAACTAGAGACGAATTGATTGTTGGGTCTTGCAATCATGGGAACGTCTTATGTACATATTTTTTTTAATTAAGCATTTATTCCTATAAAACCGAGATGAAAATAGTTATATACTTTAAATGTCCGGAAGTCTCTTTCAAGTGCCGCTGAGGTGTAAAACCTCATCACGGAGTCGCCCTAGACTCTCTGGCCGCCAACAATTGATTAACAAATGTAATGTTCACCCTAAGACTGGTACACCAATACGAAAATTTACTATTTGTACACCAGGGTCATTGGAACCCTGTAATACAAAATCTATATATATTTTTTAAAATAAATGTTGGTAAATTTTTTAACCCTAGACATACCATACGAAAATTTATTATTTGAACACCAGGATCATTGGGACCCTGTAATAATATATATATATATATATATATATATATATATATATATAGTAAATTATAAAAAATCGTAAAGAAATCTATATATATTTTTTTTCAATAAAATAATAGATCATTTCTATAAAGTAGATTTTTTCTGATTAAGCTGTCACTAATATAATACATAATTCTCAAATACATATTTTGCAATTATATTCATACAATTTTAATATAAAATTCTATTCATTCCACGATTATTTTATTTGTGAAAAGACCATTTATCCCCCCTAATAGAAAACCAGTTCAAATACCGGCGGTTCAATTACGTGCGCGCAGTGTGAATTATTTTGCCTCTTCTAAGCGAAAATTTAAATTTAATTAAGAGTTTCCAGCGGGCGACAGTCAACGCTGAATAATATTTAATCCGCTGCACGCGAATAAAAGTCACCGCCTCTGAATAGTTTTAATGCAAAGATGGGCGTGAGTGAGATGGGGGGGCACGGAAAGCCCGGCTTTGGGGTCATTGCGATTACCGAGCATAATCAGCAGCGGAATGGCTGAGTAATACATGCTACACGAACATCCCATTTCTCATTACACTGAGATTCTGTTTGAATGGATTGTAGCTTTGGAGATAACGAGAGGTTCTTGTAATTCTATTTTGTAGGGGGCTTAAGCATACGAGTTGCAGTTTATATATAAAATCTGTTTAATTATGAAGATTGAACGTATTACTTAGTGATTTTTACAGACATTTTTAAAAAATATTCGCTTGTTCAAATGAAAAGGAAGAAATAAACACTACGGTTTCTGATTTCGTCATGTTAGTCGCTCAATAATACTCAATAAACAATAAAAGTGTATGCAAATCCGAAATTGAATTCGAATTTAACTCGACAGTTATCTTCTTTATACATTGTTAAAAAATATTTGCCTGTTCAAAAGAAAAGGAAGAAATAAACACTACGGTTTTTGATTTTGTCATGTCAGTTGCTCAATAATACTCAATAAACAATAGAACTGTATGCAAATCCGAAATTGAATTCAAAATTAACTCGACAGTTATCTTCTTTATACATTGTTAAAAAATATTTGCCTGTTCAAAAGAAAAGGAAGAAATAAGCACTACGGTTTCTGATTTTGTCATGTCAGTCCCACAATAATACTCAATAAACAATAAAACTGTATGCAAATCCAAAATTGAATTCAAATTTAACTCGACAGTTATCTTCTTTATACATTGTTAAAAATTTTTCGCCTGTTCAAAAGAAAAGGAAGAATTAAACAATACGGTTTCTGATTTTGTCATGTCATTTGCTCAATAATACTCAATAAACAATAAAACTTTATGCAAATCCGAAATTGAATTCGAAATTAACTCGACAGTTATCTTCTTTATACATTGTTAAAAAATATTTGCCTGTTCAAAAGAAAAGGAAGAAATAAACACTACGGTTTCTGATTTTGTCATGTCAGTTGCTCAATAATACTCAATTAACAATAAAACTGTATGCAAATCCAAAATTGAATTCAAATTTAACTCGACAGTTATCTTCTTTATACATTGTTAAAAAATATTCGCCTGTTCAAATGAAAAGGAAGAAATAAACACTACAATTCTGATTTTGTCATGTCAGTTGCTCAATAATACTCAATAAACAATAAAACTGTATGCAAATCCAAAATTGAATTCGAAATTAACTCGACTGTTATCTTCTTTATACAATCAAGCCTTAATATAGTATAAATTGTTGATAAAGTTTAATAGAAGAGAAGAAGATATATTTATTTTAACATACATACATAGAAGATATAAATACATGTACAAGAGGCCATCGACCGTGGTCTTTTAGCCTAAGGCAAACATGAAAAATTGCATATGATTAATTACACAAGATAAGCAAGTTTGAAATCTTAAAATACAAAAAAGCAACAAAAAAATAAAAAGTTTAATAGAAATTTCACAAAAGATACTTCTTTAGTTTCTTCTTAAACTAATGTATTTATTGAAAACAGTTTTAATTTAATAGCGTTATCACGCTCAAATATAATGTAAACATAAACATAATTTGCTAAAACTAACTAAACAAAACAAAAATACAGATGTGCATACTGTAAACCGGAACGAGACTATTTTAATCATCTTTACGATGCACAACTATCTTCAGAAACCGTGTAAACATCAACACGACGTACACGTCATTACTTCCTATGAATAAACAACGCATATATTTAGTTTCTGCGAAAACGCAATCGTATAAAACGCGTATATCAAATCGGGTCGATATTAAAACTGGTTCATGTTCCATAAATCAACGGCTCAGTGGGCCATAAATCCTTATCAAAAAAAATTATATAGGTCCACTCCAATTAAACCATTGTTTTGGCGGCGTTAAAGGGTTAGGCCATATACGTCATGTCAGGGTTTTTAAGCGCATTAGTGGCTATGAATGTCGGCATTTTTATGCTAGCGAAATTATATAATAGGGGATATAATGTCGGATGCAGACTCATAAAAGTGTTATATTTAATATTTTATATTCTTTGTAATGAATTAAACGGGGCCACAATACGCCATTACAATATTAAAGATTTTTGAATCCCACCAATTAAGTAAGGAAACATGCTGCTACTGTTATTAATTTATAAATATATGCTCTGGAAATAAAATTTAAAAAATATTGTCCTCACTCAAAAAGATAGCATTTTCGTGTATTTGTTATAACTTTTTCATTTCAAATGATATCGAAAAACTAAAAACACATTTTCATGGCCACTTTTCATACTCTTTAATGATATAAAAGAAAAAAATAGATATCTTCCTTAATCTATAAGATATGAGAAAACCAAAACTCAAAAAGATAGCATTTTCGTGTATTCCTTGTAATTTTTTCATTTCAAATGATATCAAAAAATTAAACACATGTTTTCGTGGCCACTTTTCATACTCTTTACTGATATAAAAGAAAAAAATTGATATCTTCCATAATCTATAAGATATGAGAAAACCAAAACTCAAAAAGATAGCATTTTCGTGTATTCCTTGTAATTTTTTATTTCAAATGATATAGAAATACTAAAAACACGTTTTCATGGCCACTTTTCATACTCTTTAATGATGTAAAAGAAAAAATAGATATCTTCGATAGTCTATAAGATATGAGAAAACCAAAACTCAAAAAGATAGCATTTTCGTGTATTTGTGATAACTTTTTCATTTCAAATGATATCGAAAAACTAGAAACACGTTTTCATGGCCACTTTTCATACTCTTTAATGATGTAAAAGAAAAAAATAGATATCTTCCTTAATCTATAGGATATGATAAAACTAATAGTCAAAAAGATATCATTTTCGTATATTCCTTATAACTTTTTAATTTCAAATGATATCGAAAAACTAAAAACACATTTTCATGGCTACTTTTCATACTCTTTAATGATATAAAAGAAAAAAATACATATCTTCCTTAATCTATAAGATATGAGAAAACTAATAGTCAAAAAGATATCATTTTCGTATATTCCTTATAACTTTTTAATTTCAAATGATATTGAAAAACTAAAAACACATTTTCATGGCCACTTTTCATACTCTTTAATGATATAAAATAAGAAAATACATATCTTCCTTAATCTATAAGATATGAGAAAACTAATAGTCAAAAAGATAGCATTTTCGTATATTCCTTATAACTTTTTAATTTCAAATGATATTGAAAAACTAAAAACACATTTTCATGGCCACTTTTCATACTCTTTAATGATATAAAATAAAAAATACATATCTTCCTTAATCTATAAGATATGAGAAAACTAATAGTCAAAAAGATAGCATTTTCGTATATTCCTTATAACTTTTTAATTTCAAATGATATCGAAAAACCAAAAACACATTTTCATGGCCACTTTTCATACTCTTTAATTATATAAAAGAAAAAAATAGATATCTTCCTTAATCTATAAGATATGAGAAAACTAATAGTCAAAAAGATATCATTTTCGTATATTCCATATAACTTTTTAATTTTAAATGATATCGAAAAACCAAAAACACATTTTCATGGCCACTTTTCATACTCTTTAATTATATAAAAGTAAAAAATAGATATCTTCCTTAATTTATAAGATATGAGAAAACTAATATTCAAAAAGATAGCATTTTCGTATATTCCTTATAACTTTTTAATTTCAAATGATATCGAAAAACTAAAAACACATTTTCATGGCCACTTTTCATACTCTTTAATGATATAAAAGAAAAAAATACATATCTTCCTTAATCTATAAGATATGAGAAACCTAATAGTCAAAAAGATATCATTTTCGTATATTCCATATAACTTTTTAATTTTAAATGATATCGAAAAACCAAAAACACATTTTCATGGCCACTTTTTATACTCTTTAATTATATAAAAGAAAAAAATAAATATCTTCCTTAATCTATAAGATATGAGAAAACTAATATTCAAAAAGATAGCATTTTCGTATATTCCTTATAACGTTTTAATTTCAAATGATATCGAAAAACCAAAAACATATTTTTATGGCCACTTTTCATACTCTTTAATGATATAAAAAAAAATAGATATCTTCCTTAATCTATAAGATATGAGAAAACAAATAGTCGAAAAGATAGCATTTTCGTATATTCCTTATAACTTTTTAATTTCAAATGATATCGAAAAACTAAAAACACATTTTCATGGCCACTTTTCATAGTCTTTAATGATATAAAAGAAAAAATAAATATATCTCATAGTCTATAAGATATGAGAAAACAAAAACTGAAAAAGATAGCATTTTGTTGTATTCCTTATTACTTTTTCATTTCAAATGATATCGAAAAACCAAAAACACATTTTCATGGCCACTTTTCATACTCTTTAATTATATAAAAGAAAAAAATAGATAACTTCCTTAATCTATAAGATATGAGAAAACTAATAATCAAAAAGATAGCATTTTCGTATATTCCTTATAACTTTTTAATTTCAAATGATATTGAAAAACTAAAAACACATTTTTATGGCCACTTTTCATACTCTTTAATTATATAAAAGAAAAAAATAGATATCTTCCTTAATCTATAAGTTATGAGAAAACTAATAGTCAAAAAGATAGCATTTTCGTATATTCCTTATAACTTTTTAATTTCAAATGATATCGAAAAACTAAAAACACATTTTCATGGCCACTTTTCATAGTCTTTAATGATATAAAAGAAAAAATAAATATATCTCATAGTCTATAAGATATGAGAAAACAAAAACTGAAAAAGATAGCATTTTGTTATATTCCTTATAACTTTTTCATTTCAAATGATATCGAAAAACCAAAAACACATTTTCATGGCCACTTTTCATACTCTTTAATTATATAAAAGAAAAAAATAGATAACTTCCTTAATCTATAAGATATGAGAAAACTAATAATCAAAAAGATAGCATTTTCGTATATTCCTTATAACTTTTTAATTTCATATGATATCGAAAAACTAAAAACACATTTTCATGGCCACTTTTCATACTCTTTAATTATATAAAAGAAAAAAATAGATATCTTCCTTAATCTATAAGTTATGAGAAAACTAATAGTCAAAAAGATAGCATTTTCGTATATTCCTTATAACTTTTTAATTTCAAATGATATCGAAAAACTAAAAACACATTTTCATGGCCACTTTTCATACTCTTTAATGATATAGAAGAAAAAAATACATATCTTCTTTAATCTATAAGATATGAGAAAACTAATAGTCAAAAAGATAGCATTTTCGTATATTCCTTATAACTTTTTAATTTCAAATGATATCGAAAAACTAAAAACACATTTTCATGGCCACTTTTCATACTCTTTAATGATATAAAATAAGAAAATACATATCTTCCTTAATCTATAAGATATGAGAAAACTAATAGTCAAAAAGATAGCATTTTCGTATATTCCTTATAACTTTTTAATTTCAAATGATATTGAAAAACTAAAAACACATTTTCATGGCCACTTTTCATACTCTTTAATGATATAAAATAAAAAATACATATCTTCCTTAATCTATAAGATATGAGAAAACTAATAGTCAAAAAGATAGCATTTTCGTATATTCCTTATAACTTTTTAATTTCAAATGATATCGAAAAACCAAAAACACATTTTCATGGCCACTTTTCATACTCTTTAATTATATAAAAGAAAAAAATAGATATCTTCCTTAATCTATAAGATATGAGAAAACTAATAGTCAAAAAGATATCATTTTCGTATATTCCATATAACTTTTTAATTTTAAATGATATCGAAAAACCAAAAACACATTTTCATGGCCACTTTTCATACTCTTTAATTATATAAAAGTAAAAAATAGATATCTTCCTTAATTTATAAGATATGAGAAAACTAATATTCAAAAAGATAGCATTTTCGTATATTCCTTATAACTTTTTAATTTCAAATGATATCGAAAAACTAAAAACACATTTTCATGGCCACTTTTCATACTCTTTAATGATATAAAAGAAAAAAATACATATCTTCCTTAATCTATAAGATATGAGAAACCTAATAGTCAAAAAGATATCATTTTCGTATATTCCATATAACTTTTTAATTTTAAATGATATCGAAAAACCAAAAACACATTTTCATGGCCACTTTTTATACTCTTTAATTATATAAAAGAAAAAAATAAATATCTTCCTTAATCTATAAGATATGAGAAAACTAATATTCAAAAAGATAGCATTTTCGTATATTCCTTATAACGTTTTAATTTCAAATGATATCGAAAAACCAAAAACATATTTTTATGGCCACTTTTCATACTCTTTAATGATATAAAAAAAAATAGATATCTTCCTTAATCTATAAGATATGAGAAAACAAATAGTCGAAAAGATAGCATTTTCGTATATTCCTTATAACTTTTTAATTTCAAATGATATCGAAAAACTAAAAACACATTTTCATGGCCACTTTTCATAGTCTTTAATGATATAAAAGAAAAAATAAATATATCTCATAGTCTATAAGATATGAGAAAACAAAAACTGAAAAAGATAGCATTTTGTTGTATTCCTTATTACTTTTTCATTTCAAATGATATCGAAAAACCAAAAACACATTTTCATGGCCACTTTTCATACTCTTTAATTATATAAAAGAAAAAAATAGATAACTTCCTTAATCTATAAGATATGAGAAAACTAATAATCAAAAAGATAGCATTTTCGTATATTCCTTATAACTTTTTAATTTCAAATGATATTGAAAAACTAAAAACACATTTTTATGGCCACTTTTCATACTCTTTAATTATATAAAAGAAAAAAATAGATATCTTCCTTAATCTATAAGTTATGAGAAAACTAATAGTCAAAAAGATAGCATTTTCGTATATTCCTTATAACTTTTTAATTTCAAATGATATCGAAAAACTAAAAACACATTTTCATGGCCACTTTTCATAGTCTTTAATGATATAAAAGAAAAAATAAATATATCTCATAGTCTATAAGATATGAGAAAACAAAAACTGAAAAAGATAGCATTTTGTTATATTCCTTATAACTTTTTCATTTCAAATGATATCGAAAAACCAAAAACACATTTTCATGGCCACTTTTCATACTCTTTAATTATATAAAAGAAAAAAATAGATAACTTCCTTAATCTATAAGATATGAGAAAACTAATAATCAAAAAGATAGCATTTTCGTATATTCCTTATAACTTTTTAATTTCATATGATATCGAAAAACTAAAAACACATTTTCATGGCCACTTTTCATACTCTTTAATTATATAAAAGAAAAAAATAGATATCTTCCTTAATCTATAAGTTATGAGAAAACTAATAGTCAAAAAGATAGCATTTTCGTATATTCCTTATAACTTTTTAATTTCAAATGATATCGAAAAACTAAAAACACATTTTCATGGCCACTTTTCATACTCTTTAATGATATAGAAGAAAAAAATACATATCTTCTTTAATCTATAAGATATGAGAAAACTAATAGTCAAAAAGATAGCATTTTCGTATATTCCTTATAACTTTTTAATTTCAAATGATATCGAAAAACTAAAAACACATTTTCATGGCCACTTTTCATACTCTTTAATGATATAAAAGAAAAAATAAATATATCTCATAGTCTATAAGATATGAGAAAACAAAAACTGAAAAAGATAGCATTTTGTTGTATTCCTTATAACTTTTTCATTTCAAATGATATCGAAAAACTAAAAACACATTTTCATGGCCACTTTTCATACTCTTTAATTATATAAAAGAAAAAAATAGATATCTTCCTTAATCTATAAGTTATGAGAAAACTAATAGTCAAAAAGATAGCATTTTCGTATATTCCTTATAACTTTTTAATTTCAAATGATATCGAAAAACTAAAAACACATTTTCATGGCCACTTTTCATACTCTTTAATGATATAGAAGAAAAAAATAGATATCTTCCTTAATCTATAAGATATGAGAAAACCAAAACTCAAAAAGATAGCATTTTCGTGTATTCCATATAACTTTTTCATTTCAAATGATATCGAAAAACCAAAAACACATTTTCATGGCCACTTTTCATACTCTTTAATTATATAAAGGAAAAAAATAAATATCTTCCTTAATCTATAAGATATGAGAAAACTAATAGTCAAAAAGATACCATTTTCGTGTATTCCTTATAACTTTTTCATTTCAAATGATATAGAAAACCTAAAAACACATTTTCATGGCCATTTTTCATATTCTTTAATTATCTAAAAGAAAATAATACTTATCTTTCATAGTCTATAAGATATGAGAAAACCAAAACTCAAAAAGATAGCATTTTCGTGTATTCCTTGTAATTTTGTCATTTCAAATGATATCGAAAAACTAAAAACACGTTTTCGTGGCCACTTTTCATATGCTTTACTGATATAAAAGAAAAAAATTGATATCTACCATAATCTATAAGATATGAGGAAACAAAAACTCAAAAAGATAGCATTTTCGTGTATTCCTTATAACTTTTTCATTTCAAATGATATCGAAAGACTAAAAACATATTTTCATGGCCACTTTTCATACTCTTTAATGATGTAAAAGAAAAAAATAGATATTTTCGATAGTCTATAAGATATGAGAAAACCAAAACTCAAAAAGATAGCATTTTCGTGTATTTGTGATAACTTTTTCATTTCAAATGATATCGAAAAACTAAAAACACATTTTCATGGCCACTTTTCATACTCTTTAATTATCCAAAAGAGAAAAATACATATCTTCCATAGTCTATAAGATATGAGAAAACCAAAACTCGAAAAGATAGCATTTTCGTGTATTTGTTATAACTTTTTCATTTCAAATGATATCGAAAAACTAAAAACACATTTTCATGGCCACTTCTCATACTCTTTAATAATCTAAAAGATAAAGATACATATCTTCCATAGTCTATAAGATATGAGAAAACAAAAAAATCAAAAAGATAGCATTTTCGTGTATTCCTTATAACTTTTTCATTTCAAAAGATATCGAAAAACTAAAAACACATTTTCATGGCCACTTTTCATACTCTTCAATAATCTAAAAGGAAAAAATACATTTCTTCAATAGTCTATAAGATATGAGAAAACCAAAACTCAAAAAGATAGCAATTTCGTGTAATCGTTATAACTTTTTCATTTTAAATGATATCGAAAACCAAAAAACACATTTTCATGGCTACTTTTTATACTATTTAATTATCAAGTCTAAGCCAAATCAAAAACTGGTTAAGAATTTGGCAAATAAAAGCAAATAGGAACAAGTGGATCGATGTAACGTACACACTAATAAATAAACATATCGCCCAGTATTTGTAAATAATCAACAACTTGCACAAGAAGATTTTTTAAAGTACCTTGGCATGCATCTAAATAGGCGATTAACATGGACAACACATATCTGGAAGAAAATTTTACAACTTGGGAATAAGCTCCGACCACAGATCATACTAAAACCTATTTGGCGTACTGAATCTAGATCTGTAGTTCTGCAAGAAACTCAATATATAAGATTTCGGATTTCTACGACCAATACTTAATCAACCACAATGCACCCCGACTGGCTTCTACCCCAAACATTCATTCGGCCAAACGAGAAATTAAAATTATAAGCAATAGGTTCAATAATCGTCGAAAGTCTAGATCAATGGTTCAAAGTGTGTTAGGCGAACTAGTGCTCCGATTATGGATGCCGAAAGTTAATATTGGCTCATCTACTGTATATGACTCTTTCATTTTGGTGCTCGGCGAGTTTTTCTTATACTCCCTGACTTAAAAAAGGTAAAAAATCACTGGTCTCTAAGACAACATCGAAATCAACTTGTAGCAAGACTACTGAACGTCGAAAACGCCAGGCATTTGAAGCACATAGACTAATTAGATCTCTCTCTCTCAGATATGAATAAATCAAGACCAACAAATTAAATACAAAAAGAAGTGGTTACTAGATAATCGCTGATATACTTAATTGAAAATATTATATAGATATTGAAGCTCAAAACATATGCATAGCACTATAAAATTAGCTGTATGTTAGCGCCGTGACAACGCAGCTAATTTCCATTCGAATACACAATTGCTAAATGTATGCATACCTCTAGAAAATTAATAGCTAGCCACTAGTCACGCCTGAATGAGTGCAACCTTTATTGGAAATTAGCTGTGTGTTAGCGCCGAGACAATGCAGCTAATTTTCATTAGAATACACAATTGCTAAATTTATGCATAGCTCTATAAAATTAATAACCAGCCTCGAGCTATGCCTGAATGAGTGCATTTATTGAAGAGACAATGAGATATTAGCCACGCACGGTTTATTTGCATTGTATCTTTCAAAAGAGCGCATTTAATTAACACTTTTTACATTGCGGCACTAAATTTAATTATTTTTAATATTTTGTGTATTTAATCAATTCGCCTACACCGTAAGGTAAAAAGCAAATAGATAATATATATATATATATATATATATATATATATATATATATATATATATATATATATATACTCAATTTTATCGGCATCAGCATATCTAAGATCAAGCCTGAACATATTCAGTGACTGCTTGTTCCCGGGATACGAAATAACTCTGTGTGCGATTATCTTTCATCATTTATTTTATTACTTTTGGATTCTCTACACCCTTTTTCTTATAACGTGCTCGTTTCACTCGTGAAATGGATACATCAAGTTCAATGTTCCATTCAACTATTCGATTGCCACTGCCTAAAAACTAAACCGGCCCTCGGAGAGAGCTATAGATTTAAATAAAGGATTAGATTAAGGCCGTGGCAATGGAACAGCGCAAATCAAATAAATGTTAACAAGCCCCTGCGTGCGGGAGGGGTGAGCCCCAGTGATAGCAAACGGCATCCACAAATATTTGCGACGTCGAAATCCACCCCCATGCTAAAAACTGGTAATATATGGCGGGATTACGTATTGTAAGATGCTATCCCCGATTTTAGCGGAGATTGTATACAGTTTTTTTTGTCGCTCGTGGGAATTCTGGGCAAGATATTGCGGTACGTGTGCGTTTCGCTAGTGGCGTGTTAAAAGCAGCTTTGGGTCATATACGATATTGTAATATTAGCACAGTGTACAAGTACAGAATGAGTTATAAAATAAATAATTTACTTACATTGATGAAATAAGTGAACTACTATCTATTTTGCACTTTTATGAATACATCAAATTTAAATATTAAAAATGTAGTCTGCTACTTATCACCTACTTCCCATCAGGCTTCTTCTCATGGCAAGAGCAGAAACACGACATTGATAAGGGTCTGCAGCTCATTCTTCAATTAAAAAACTTGTTGCTTGCCGATTTGTAAAGGCATTTTGAGGCGCTTTCGTTCATCATGGTTTATCATTGCTAGTCGCCCCCGTGGCGTGCAGTATCGCTCAGGTCTAGCGGTCGTGCGCCGCCGGTTGGTAGAATTATGCGCATCGGAAGCGGGAAATAGAGCAAGAAACAATAAGCCCGTACCAGCCCAGAGTGATAAACGAAAGGCACTTTAGATAAAAGCATTGCATTCGTCGCCCCTTTTTACTCTACCCGTGTCTACTAGAATGAGAAGCAGTAGCCTTGTGTCATTCTATCATACGACATATCTGTATCTCAGATGTAAACTGTCGTAACTACCAAATTCTTCGATTTTATTTATTTTATTTTTTAGATTATTGCAGCCTTTGTTGTAGACCAAAGTTCGCAACAAAAGGTGCAAGAACCTAAAAAAATTAGTTGCCATCAAGATAACATCAAAGGTTTCTTGTTATATATAATTAAACAGGTGACCAAACTCTTTAAAATTCATTTCTGTGCAGTTAGAACATTTTATTTCTGGAGTACAGATATGAGAACATGTAGAAGGTGAGCGATATACTTCAACCAAAGTTATCTCTCTCTCATATATTCCAAGTTTCCGAAAACCTCGGATGATTCATAATTTGGACACTGAAAGTATACAAATTCTCATTACATTACAAATCAAATCTTACCATCAATCACGAGTCATCAAAATTTGCGTATAAGAAAGAATGTACTGTAAAATCTCTTATACTCCGCATTGTTATTTAACATATATCAAAATGATATTGTATGTAATTAATATGTTACTTATAAAAGCAGATAATTCTCCAAGTTTCCATTACAATTTATTATTAGGGACAGCTTCAAAACTACTTAAATATTCAACGGAAGTGCTTGTTTTCTACCCAAGGATGTGAATGTCTTAATAATTTATTAACTTTCGACTAAGTAAACCTTTTGCATTTCCGTTCAAGTGTATACATTAGAGCTTACTGTGCAGCCAAAATTTTTCCACGTGCTTATTTTCCCATGGTTCCACGCAAACACGAAACCGTGCCGCCAACCAAAACAAACGGAATTTACGGGCCTCAATCCGGCTTTAAATTTAACTTTTCACAGCAATCAAATCTACAGCCTTCGTGTCGATGCGAAATTTAATGGAAACATTGCCGGATGATGAATTGGACAATCGTACAGTACGATTGATCCATCGGCTCACTGTAGGGGAGGGCCGGCGTGGAAAAATTGAAGTGCCGAACGCGTCATAGCGGTTCGAGGGCACTCGCAGACCCGTTGGGGCTATAAAGTGGTTGGCTAAAGCCAAGAGCAATTCAAGTTAGAACTACTGGGGCGGTTTAAAAGGGACAATTTAATAAAATCTATTGTGTTTCAGCTATGGAAGTTTTGATTAGTTTGTGTATTATTAGGTGTAAGACACGTACAGGTGGAATATTTGAGGCGATTGAAGATTTTAAAGTTTAGGGGAGTGTGTTGGTTTATATTTATTTTTACTTTAAAAAGGTTTAATTTTTCAAAACGTTTATAACATATAGGATACAAACATATATTGGTGGTATCCTGTGACCCTAACAGGATACCACCAATATATGTGAATAACCCCAATAAACTCACAAACAACAGAAAATATAGGTAACCATTTTATACTTCATTCGATAAAAAGCTCTAAACAATTAACAGTTCTGTATTTTATATTATATACAATTTAATAGCAATATTATGCTGTTTAACTAGAAATTCCCTCACAGAACTTTGTATACTTTCAAACTAACTTAGCATACGATTAGCTGTGCAGTAATTTGTCTACAAAGTTTCACACTTGTATATAATATTTAGTTCTAATTCATAATGTATAAAGATTAATTATTCATTGCCGAAACTAAACGAATCAGTGCCATTTTACGACAGGCATTACGCATCTGTAACTTTACAACACTCGCCCCCCCTCAAACGGTGCCTATCAAAGTTGCTCAAACTTCTGCCCAAGTTTTATTTAAACGCAACGATTCTAGTTAATATTCAGGGCGCGAAATATAGCGGCCTGCATTTGCATACACTCTTTTTATATAAAGTTTATAGCAGCAGCAGCAGAGGCCGAGGCAAATTCAACAGCGTTTTATTGAATTGTAAAGACGTGTACGTATTATGAAAGTGGACTTTGTGTGTGCGTCCGCAATAAGCAACGGGCATTTGGACGCTCAATAAAGTACGAGTCATCACTACACACTTACTATGTTCACATGCAGGATTGAAATCAAACCGAATACACATTTATGCTGGTATGAATTAGACTAAATTCGATTTCAATCTACTTTCATCGTTTCTTAATAGGAATAAACACCAAGTTTTCTGAAATTTTCATCATCTACTTTCAATGACAGCTCGAGTATCCTAAATATAATACAAAGCTTCTTTTATTGCGGCGAGTATAATTAAAAGAAGCTTTGTATTATCTTTAGGATACTCGAGCTGTCATTGAAAGTAGATGATGAAAATTTTAGAAAACTTGGAATTTATTCCTATTAAGAAACGATGAAAATTCTTCTACTATATCTACTTAAAACCTCTTTTGTGATGACGTTACGAACGCCATTTCAGGGCATCGTCTTTCTAGAAAACCATAACTTAAGCAACCCCGCTGCAAACATGACCGTAATTAATTTTTTGTTGTCATTAGATAAGCAAAATCATAAAAAAAATAAATATCTAAACTCAACCGCATGAATTTAATAATATACTATCGCCATTAGCATCAGTCGATTTATCGCATTAGAAAGTTAACTCATTAAACCCTAATGGGCATACAACAAAATAATTGAAAGATATATACAACCGCATAAATAATGCGCTCGTGATAATGGCCCTGCATAATCCTGTCAGAAGTTTATTTTTATTACCAGGCGCGTAATGAATTTCGCGCTCCCAATTATAATTAAAATCAGCGCGATATTAATAATGAACGCGGAGCGTTTGAGGCGGGCACGCGAATTTCGAATCAATTTCGTGTAATTGCTTGTAATTATCGTGTTCTAGTTATTAATATTAGGTGTATTAGCGCGGCCTGGAGTTTTTATAGGCGAGGTTTATGCTTGACGAAATTAAATTGGGGAGAGGTTTGCATATGACGTGTGGTTGGCGTGCTGGGAATTGTGCATTTTTATGGCGTGTATACTGGATTCCGATTAATTCAGTTTGCTGATTAGATCGGGTTATTGCAATGTAAGCAATTATTTGGTGAATAAAAATTTGTAATTTCTAAAACGAATTAAGGGGATGTTCATATAACTACACATTACGTAATTAATTAGTGAGGTATTTATTTATTTATTTATTTGTATTTTATACTGTAAATATTTCCAAAGATCACATACGACATTAACGCTCTTAATAATAAGACGGTCTTAAAGCGTTGCACCAAACAAAAATCGGATCCTAAAACGATAAGACGGTCTTACATTGTAGACTAAGTAAAATCTACATATGTTCAAGTCATTTGAAATAGTGGACGAGCATAGTCAGGTTGGTAGGGGACAGCCGCCCACCCCACCATCGCTCGCATAGTTTTTTCAATGGATACAGTCGTTTTATGTTTGTTAAACTATTCCAAGAAGAGTTTTATCCTATGAAAAAACTATGCGAGCAAAGGTGGGGTGGGCGGGCGTCTCCTACCAACCAAACTATGCCCGTCCACTATTTCAAATGACTTGAACTCCTGCACTATACTGTTATCTGTGACTTTCTATTATTGAATTAATTTCATTTATCAATGTACGCCTAATTCGTTAAAAAAAAATGTGAGGAACAATGTAGCGCATAGTTCAAGTCGTTCGAAATAGTGGACGGGTATAGTCAGGTTGGTAGGGGCCACCCGCCCACTCCACCTTCGCTCGCATAGTTTTTTTCAATGGATACAGACTTTTTATATTGTTTAAACTATTCCAAGAAGAGTTTTATCCTATGGAAAAACTATGCGAGCAACGGTGTGGTGGGCGGGCGGCCCCTACCAACCAAACTATGCCCGTCCACTATTTCAAATTATTTGAACTCTGCACTATACTGTTATCTGTGACTGTCTATTATTGAATTAATTTCATTTATCAATTTACGCGCAATTCGTTAAAAAACATGTGAGGAACAATGTAGCGCATAGTTCAAGTCGTTTGAAATAGTGGACGGGTATAGTCATGTTGGTAGGGGCCACCCGCCCACCCCACCTTCGCTCGCATTGTTTTTTCCAATGGATACAGACGTTTCATATTGTTTAAACTATTCCAAGAAGAGTTATATCCTATGGAAACACTATGCGAGCAAAGGTAGGATGGGCGGGCGGCCCCTACCAACCAAACTATGCCCGTCCACTATTTCAAATGACTTGAACTCTGTACTATACTGTTATCCATGACTTTCTATTATTCAATTAATTTTATTTATCAATTTATGCCTTATTCGTTAAAAAAACATGTGAGAAACAATGTAGCGCATAGTTCAAGTCGTTTGAAATAGTGGACGGGTATAGTCAGGTTGGTAGGGGCCTCCCGCCCACCCCACCTTCGCTCGCATAGTTTTTTTCAATGGATACAGACGTTTTATATTGTTTAAACTATTCCAAGAAGAATTTTATCCTATGGAAAAACTATGCGAGCAAAGGTGGGGTGGGCGGGCGGCCCCTACCAACCAAACTATGCCCGTCCACTATTTCAAATGACTTGAACTCTGCACTATACTGTTATCTGTGACTTTCTATTATTGAATTAATTTCATTTATCAATTTACGCCCAATTCGTTAAAAAACATGTGAGGAACAATGTAGCGCATAGTTCAAGTCGTTTGAAATAGTGGACGGGTATAGTCAGGTTGGTAGGGGCCACCCGCCCACCCCACCTTAGCTCGCATAGTTTTTCCAATGGATACAGACGTTTTATATTGTTTAAACTATTCCAAGAAGAGTTTTATCTTATGGAACAACTATGCGAGCAAAGGTGGGGTGGGCGGGCGGCCCCTACCACCCAAACTATGCCCGTCCACTATTTCAAATGACTTGAACTCTGCACTATACTGTTATCTGTGACTTTCTATTATTGAATTAATTTCATTTATCAATTTACGCCTAATTCGTTAAAAAAAAATGTGAGGAATAATGTAGCGTATAGTTCAAGTCGTTTGAAATAGTGGACGGGCATAGTTTGGTTGGTAGGGGCCGCCCGCCCACCCCACCTTTGCTCGCATAGTTTTTCCATAGGATAAAACTCTTCTTGGAATAGTTTAAACAATATAAAATGTCTGTATTCATTGGAAAAACTATGAGAGCGTAGGTGGGGCGGGCGGGTGTCCCCTACCAACCTGACTATACCCGTCCACTATTTCAAACGACTTGAACTATGCGCTACATTGTTCCTCACATGTTTTTTTATCGAATTATGCGTAAATTGATAAATGAAATTAATTCAATCATAGAAAGTCACAGATAATAGTATAGTGCAGAGTTCAAGTCATTTGAAATAGTGGACGGGCATAGTTTGGTTGGTAGGGGCCGCCCACCCACCGCACCTTTGCTCGCATAGTTTTTCCAATGGATACAGATGTTTTATATTGTTTAAACTATTCCAAGAAGAGTTTTATCCTATGGAAGAACTATGCGAGCAAAGGTGGGGTGGGCGGGCGTCCCCTACCAACCAAACTATGCCCGTCCACTATTTCAAATGACTTGAACTCTGCACTATACTATTATCTGTGACTTTCTATTATTGAATTAATTTCATTTATCAATTTACGCCTAATTCGTTAAAAAAACATGTGAGGAACAATGTAGCGCATAGTTCAAGTCGTTCGAAATAGTGGACGGGTATAGTCAGGTTGGTAGGGGCCTCCCGCCCACCCCACCTTCGCTCGCATAGTTTTTTTCAATGGATACAGACGTTTTATATTGTTTAAACTATTCCAAAAAGAGTTTTATCCTAAAGAAAAACTATGTGAGCAAAGGTGGGGTGGGCGGGCGCCCCCTACCAACCAAACTATGCCCGTCCACAATTTCAAATGACTTGAACTCTGCACTATACTGTTATCTGTGACTTTCTATTATTGAATTCATTTCATTTATCAATTTACGCATAATTCGATAAAAACATGTGAGGAACAATGTAGCGCATAGTTCAAGTCGTTTGAAATAGTGGACGGGCATAGTTTGGTTGGTAGGGGACACCCGCCCACCCCACCTTCGCTCGCATAGTTTTTCCAATGGATACAGACGTTTTATATTGTTTAAACTATTCCAAGAAGAGTTTTATCCTATGGAAAAACTATGAGAGCAAAGGTGGGGTGGGCGGGCGGCCCCTACCAACCAAACTATGCCCGTCCACTATTTCAAACTTGAACTATGCATTACATTATCTTTCACATATATCTTTTTAATTAGTCTTAAATTAATAAATGGTCTTCGCCTATTACTTTTTTTTTTGCAAAATTTGAAGTTTGTACTCATCTAATTAGATTGTTATTTCAAAACCGGATTTAGCAGGGCAATCTTACATTTTTGCAAATTTCCCTTAGCTCATTTAACTGCGGCTTTCTATAATGAATTATGGCCATACCCGGTGAGAAAAGTTGCAGTTTTAATATTTAGTGTATGTATGTATGTATTTATTTATTTATTTTCCATTAATAGCTATAAGCATTTCATCCTTTGGCAATTCATTCACGCCACTCCTTTGAAGCATGGTAATTTCACCTAGTATTCCATAAATTCTGAATTGTTTTAGTTGCTATGAAAGTACTAAAAACTCCTATTGTAATGCTCTAAAGGTCAAAAAGACAATAGAATCATAAGAAATTTTATAATAGAAAATATATCCCATACTCAAGCGGGCAAATGCTTTATGACATGCCAGTAAAGAATAATATTAAAAATATGAAATACAATATCCATTCAAATTAAAAAAAATAGTGACATCAACATGGATAAAGTTTCATAAAACGTCACGCAAATTAAATCCGAAATTAAAACCTGCCAGCTAGAACATTCATAAACCCGGAATTACACCCACATCCTACACCATTCTTTTAATCATCACGACGAGCTTGATTTAATTAAAGCCGCCGCGCCAACGACGCCACACCGCGTTGTTGCTTATCTCCAAGTAATCCAATTTATTACCACCGATAATTTTCTATTCATGTGGATGTCGTAACGACAGTTTGATTGGCTCGTCAAAATACGCGTGGCTTTAATTGCATCACCACCACCCTCTAGCCGCACGCCCTCCCAGTTCTAAATCATGTCGCCCATAATTGACGGTTATCAATAAGCTAGCAGGCGAGACTGCGGGATGCAATAATGGGAACAGAGTGTGGAGAGACGTAAAATCTCCCCGGAAAACGATAAGCAATCGATGCCGTTGTCGGGGGCAACCCGCGACTGGGAGTTTGTCCCGCCAAAATGGAAACTGCACGGGGGCGGCGAATGGGGGGTCTGGTTCTTGGAATGCAGGCACGCTTGTAGTATATAGAAAATGAAAGTAAATGATGAATGACAATGTGTAACGTATATTCTAAATATATTCGGGAAATGCTACTGTATAATAATAAATCTACTGTTATTTTAAATTCGTATTCATTCCACATATTTTATAATTTATATTATACATATAAAAAAATGTATGATACTAATTTCCATGAGTCATATAAATAAATTTATATATACAATAATAAATACAATACGTACATAAATGGAAACACGAGACAACTAGCTTGGATTAGCTTAGAGCGATAAACGAAAGCAGCCTATGTGGTAATTAATTTTCAATGATGGAGGTGAATCAATCTGCTATGTTTTTATCACTTTATTTAAAATAACTAGTAACGTCTAAGCACTAGGCATTATCAAGTTTCCTATCAGGAATAAAAAATAAATAAATTGGTAAAAAAACACAGTTTGATTAATCTCCTAGCCTGAATTGATTTATTTCCGATGATTTTATAAAAATAGAATAAAATTAAAACAACTTTAAGAGTATGAAAGAATATTGCCCGAGTATTTTTAAACAATTTCCACTTTCCATTAATAATTCCCATCAACAGCGGGCACCAACCGAATCTATTGAAATGTTAAATTGCACTCGCGCTAATGATGTAATACGAAGAACGCTGAATAGATCAAATTACAATAATGAATGTCAAAAGCGGGCAGCCCGTTCAGCATAATAATTGCCCATTGAAATTTCAGTTCAGATTTAATGTAAAATAGGTATGTTTTATTTTGATCCCGCATTGATTGGGAAATTCATTGCCAGTCCCGTTATCTAACTACAATAGCGCGGGTTCATTATATAAATGTAGATTGAAATACTTTCCCTTTTCACGACAACAAAGATTCAACCGCATTACGTTGATTAATTCCGAGAGGATTTATTGATTAATGCGTGGGAATATTTGTGTCATGTTTATATTGAGACACTATAGTATTTAAAGAAGCGAGGCGAATTCTTTTCAGCAAACTGTCTGTATTGTATGGTCGTCACAGTAGGTCTTTCAGCAGGACCTAATAGAAAGCTTAACAGGGACAATTTTTTAAAAAAACAAACTTCTATCTTTATAGCTATAGTTCATCAGACTTCAGCCTGAGTAACAACCGTTTAAGAACTATGAATGGTACACGTCACGGAAGAATAGACCTGCGTCAGTAGAACTACTGCCTGGTCTGGAACTTATAGAAAAGTGGAATACCACACTTTTCTATGAGGTTCGAAGCAGGCAGCAGCTTTACTAAGTTTTTTTTCTACCGAAAACTAGTTAGGTGAGACGAGTAAAGTTTTAGGATTATCGGCAGTAGGCTTAAAGGAAACTCTTTTTTAAAATCCATCTATATTCGCCAATATGACTTTAATATTTATAAATTCATTTATTATTATTAGTTCCTTCTCTGTATTTTCCTGTAAATGGGTAACTTTTGGGAAATAAAATGTTATTATTATTATTATTAAATATACAAATGGCGAAATATAGATAGATTGTAGTTTTCTTTAAACCTACTGCTGTTAATCCTGAAACTTTACTTGTCTCACATACAAAATAATAACATACTATTCCCAAATTTTGTTTTCATTTTATTTAAGTATTATATAAATGACGCTGTGATATTTAATGAATATAAATTTAACACGAAGCTGTAATAATTACGAATACGATCGTCAAACAATTAATTTACGCACCCTTCTGTTTTGTTGCAGACACCGAGTTCGTCTTTCAAGACCGATATGGCGGCATCACATTATACAACGCAGAAAATCAAACAGCGGAGGTTCTGGTTACGAACGTAACAATCGTAAGTAATTAATTAAGGCGCCGTTTTGTTCTGATTGATATATACTAGCTACGTAAGTTTCACGGTTGCAAACAACGCCACGATGACGCCTGTACAACCTCCGGTGCGAGAAAGGGGTGGCATTGGGGTGAAGATTAATTTCACTGGTGCCAGCTAGTTACTTGATAGGGGCGGGTATAATGAAAATATGTCTGGAATATATATGAAAAGTATTTATAATTAATTTTATAATATAAACTAGATTCAACAACTTGAAGCTAGTTTTAATCACAAAATAATAATAATTTTAATAATTAGCCTATTAGTATAAATTGTAACTTGGTAATACATATATAAACATAGAATACAAATTAACATTTTCTACCCACTAAAATAAACTAAACCCTCTCTGCCCTCGCCAATTTCCGTTCCCACGTCAGCCTCCTGAAGATTTTCACGCCTTTCCCATCCTCTCCTAACCATTCGTTCAGCTATCTGCACTCTCCCACCCATTCTGCTTTCACTCCCTCACATTCTTTGCTAAGGTGCCACCACGTGTCACTCCCCTTCCTACACAGCGCACACGCGGTGTACCCCAGCCCATCCACACTTTTCTTCTTTGCTCTTCTGACCCACACCTCGTTCTTGCCATGCATACTTCGTCCTCTCTGCTTCACTCTCCCCTGGCTAAGTAGCTCGGGAGTTTCCCCTGCACTTGCCACTTTACGTAGCCAGGGTTGTATGAGCTCTCAGCCATTCTCACTTGCCTTTCTTGCCAATCAATATCTCTTAGTCTCTCCCTTATCTCAGTTCCTAGGCTACCCCTTTCTCTCAACATCTCCTCTACCCACACCTCAGACATACCCACTCTTTCATACATCCTTTCTCTATCCTTTCTCCATCCACTCTCTGTTCTACTCTTACACCTCATCCATACCTCCCGTACCAATCTTTCCTCTTTGTATTCTTTTTTATTTATTTTTTAGTTCTTTCTGTGAAAGTATTGATTTTTTGCGGCTAGAATTTGTAAATGGAAGGGTTGGGCTGATATGCCAAATAACGTTATAGTGCTCCCTGAAACGTTATAGTGCCCCCTGAAACGTTATATTGCCCCCCTGAAACGTTATAGTGCCCCCTAGTGAGCGGTATAGCCCACTTTTAAAATCACTGTCCTAGGGGATTAGTTGTATCGTTGTTTGCTTGTTACAAAAAGCTCTATTGTGCATAAAATCTATTTCTATTTGCCTTTTACCTTTCGGTGTAGGCGTAAATAAAATAACTTTTACTTATAACTTGTAAATAACTAATAAATCTATGATTTCTAAAAATATTGTTATCAAACATGATTTGTCATATATTTGGTATAAGAAATCTTTATTATGAGGTCGACATTAATATTTTATAATTATATATAAATTGTAATATTATATAAAAATAATAATTGTATATTTTCAGAGGCAACATAACGCTGCGGACTTCAGAATCTCTAACGACCTAAAATACGTGCTGCTGATCACGGACGTGGTCCACGTGCACGAATTCACAACCCTCGCCCGGTATTATATATACGAACGTGCGACGAGGTGAGTTTCGCCACAATGAACATTTCCGTCGATACACTCCAGTTGCTTTCAGCTTGAAGAAGCCGCTGTCCCCCCTGGAGCTGGATACAACGGCGCCCCTGCTGCAGTATGTAACTTGGTCCCCGGATGGGAGCTCGCTGGCGTTCGTATACGAGAATGACATTTACTACAAGCCAAAGATACAGAAGGACCTGGTGTGCAGGATCACGAAGGATGGTCGCGCGGACGTGTACAACGGCGTGCCCGATTGGCTGTACGAGACGGAGATTTTGCGGACGGGTCACACGCTGTGGTTCTCCCCGGACGGAATGCATTTGATGTATTTGAAGATTAATGATACGCTGGTTGGGGATTATAAGTATCCGTGGTATGACAGCAAGAATTCCGCGGCGAGATATCCGAAGATTAAGAATTTGAAGTATCCGAAGGTTAGTGTTATATTTTATGTTTTCTATCAAAATTTTTACCTTCCTGCAGCCTTTAGTTTTAGGAGAAAATTATTTAAATATAGCTTGTTATAAGCCCAATTAAATGTAAAATGTAGAATAATGTCATACATTAAAATTTCTTAAATCTTTGATTTTTTATGATTTTTATAACTTAGTTGATTAATTTAAAATATCCCGTACAATATAAACTTTCCTTCAGACTTTATTGTTGGGTAAGAATTATCAAAAAATAGCTTATATTAAGCCCAATTATATATAGAATGTAAAATAATATCAAAAATTTTAATTTCTTAAATCTATGATTTTTATGTTGTTTTATAACTGAGACGACTAATTTAAAACAGCTCGTACAATAAACATTTCCCTGCAGTTTTTATTATTGGGAGAAAATTATTATAAAACAGCTTATTTTGAGCCCAATTAAATGTAAAATATAAAATAATATCTCACATTTAAGTATTTTATGTCTTTGATTTTATTTTCATTTTTATAACTTAGTCGATTAATTTAAAACAGCTCCTATCATAAAAACCTTCCTGCAGACTTAATTTTTATGTGAAAATTTTTAATAACAGCCCATTTTAAGCTCAATTATATATAGAATGTAAAATAATATCATAAATATAAATATCTTAATTGTTTGACTTTTTATAATTTTTTATAACTCAGTCGGTTAATTTGAAACAGCTCCTACAATTAAAACCTTCCTATAGCCTTTAGTTTTGGGTGAACATTATTTAAATATAGCTTGTTATGAGCCCAATTAAATATAGAATTTAAAATTATATCAAAAATTAAACTTTATTAAATCTTTGATTTTTTATAATTTTTTATAACTCGTCGATTAATTTAAAACTACTCGTACAATAAAAACCTCCCTGCGGCTATTAGTTTTGGGTGAAAATTATTTAAATATAGCTTGTTATGGGCCCAATTAAATATAAAATATAGAATAATGTCATAAATTAAAGTTTCTTAAATCTTTAATTTTTTATGATTTTTTATAACTGAGACGACAAATTAAAACAGCTCGTACAATAACAATTTCCCTGGAGATATTATTATTGGGTGAAAATTATTAAAAAATAGCCTATTTTGAGCCCAATTAAATGTAGAATATAAAATAATATCACACAGTTAAGTATTTTATGTCTTTGATTTTTTTTTTCATTTTTATAACTTAGATTCGATTAATTAAATCAGCTCGTACAATAAACACCTTCCTGCAGACTTTATTTTTGGGTGAAAATTATCAAAAAATAGCTTATATTGAGCCCAATTATATATAGACAGTAAATAATATCAAAAATTTTAATTTCTTAAATCTTTGATTTTTTATATTTTTTTTTATAACTGAGGCCATTAATTTAAAACAGCTCGTACAAATACAAATTTCCCTGCAGTATATATTGTTGGGTGAAACTGATTAAAAATCAGCTTATTTTGGGCCCAATTAAATATAGAATGTAAAATAATGTAAAATCATACATTTAAGTATTTTATATCTTTGATTATTTAATCTTTTTATAACTTAGTCGATTAATTGAAAACAGCTCGTACAATAAAAACATTCCTACATACTTTATTTGTGGGTGAAAATTATTAAAAAATAGATTGTCATGGGCCCAATTAAATATAGAATGTAAAATAATGTCATCAAGTTCAATCAAATTTCTTAAATATTTGATTTTTTATAACTCAGTCGATTAACTTAAAACAGCCGGTACAGTAAAAACCTTCCTGCAAACTTTTGGTGAAAATTATACAAAAATAGCTTATTTTGAGTCCATTTAATTGCAGATGTATATATATATATATATATATATATATATATATATATATATATCAAAATATTATGTTAACTTGATAAATTTCAATTTGTCCATCCAACGCAAATCTCCAATAATTCACTATTCATGAAATCGATTTGAAAGGTTTTGCTAAATTTAAATTCATTAGCATTCTACATTACTATTGCGTGCTATAGATAAGGAAATGCACTTATTATCTAGAATCTAATCTAGATACACCATCCCGGCTGCTTGTTTGTACTCGCACGATCTTGATTAATGGCTTTCATCGATAGGTTTATTGCGTTTTTCCCGGCAGCCGACTGCGCCCTTGATGTATTATCCCCCCATTTACACCCCATTAACGGCTTAATATAGTGAGATTTATTACCCGATTTTATGCCTGGCAAAATTATTACCGGCAAAGTGGCACTGCTTAATGTGTGTGTAAAATATTACATCAATTTACCAGCACTTTTTGGACAAATTACTTTAAATATTCTGTATTAACGTCTATAAATGATCTCATCTATCATCAAGCTAATATATTCAATATGTTGATAATAAATGTATAGAATTCTTAAATGATTGATTACATATGAACGTATTCATGATGATTACAAATAATTCAATATATGTTAATTTTTTTATGTTACATAACTTACTACAATACGAATTGCTGCTGTACAATTTAAACTTCTAAAGTATCCCGTCAACCCTTAATATAGTTACGCAACAAATTTTCAAAGAAACCTCGACTAGCATACACAAACCAAAGTTACTCACCGCCGCACTAAGTGAAACTCCGGGCATTCGTTGTGCGAGGGCGGCGGATTTATCTCGAGTCGCGCACGATAAAGTTAAATTTATTTTGTTGCCGCCGCGGAGTTACGGTTTTCGAGGGCCCGGATTTATGCCCGCAAAATGCGGGGGTAACTTTATCATCATCCGACTGGTTTTAACGAGTTGTTTGGCTTTAATTCGGCAGGTGACAACAAAAAATCCGGAGGTGGCTGTGTGGGCGGTGAACTTGACGACGCCGAAATTCCTCTTCCCCGTCGAGCTCAAGCCCACCAACTCCGTTGAGCCGGGGAGTTATCTGACAGCGGCTAGATTCTACAGGAGCAACCAGGTGGCCATGGTGTGGCTTAATCGGCGCCAAAACACGTCTGTGATATTGAATTGCAAATTCCAGAATAACTATAATTGTACAACCGTAAGTGATCATTTTTGAAAATATTAGTAGCTTTATCCGGTTTCTAGAGATTTGGGCCAATTCAGTTCATTCAATTTAATTTTTGGTTTCCGTGTTTAGTTTCATGTCGAGAAGTCGACCTGTAAACCCGAAGAGACTGATAAGCGAGGTTGTGGCATCACCGAGCCCATTTTCGATCCTGTCTTCTCCCTGAACGGCAACCAAGCGCTGATACGATGTCCAGTAAAGGACGGCAACAACGGTGACTATATGCACGTCTGTCAGATTTTGTATTCCAAAGGCATCATTCCACTAACGCATGGTGCCTTCGAGGTCACTAAAATCCTTGCGTGGGATGAAGAAACCCATCTAATGTAAGTATATTTGTATATATATATTTATTTACACTATGGGTGTGCAAACTGCGGGGCAATGGATGGATGGTCCCAAACCATAAATGATCTCATTATAAAATACAATATGTCCATGCACCAAGAGCGTGATGGGAGAAGAGAATTTACATTTATGTACATTTTCTGTCTGAAAAGTTTGCTTACCGCTGTTATTTACTATGGGCGATATGAATAATACTAAAAAAAATAATGCTCCTAGTAGAATGTGTCATATGTATATAAAATACTAATTGGAAAAAAGATTTACTTCAAAACTAAGAATTTGCTATGTTGGTCAAGTATTTGATTGAAACTAAAATATTATTTTGTAAGCTATGATAACTTCATATTTTACAAAATAAGTTTCAGTTTCAATAATATTTTAATGCATTTAAAAAAAATAAAATACTCTCTATAACTACAAAATATAGTCATCAATGACTTACAAATACTTTAAATTTCCAAAAAATAGCAGTGTTGTTAATATATTGTTTTTAAGAACACTAGTGTTGTTAAATCCACCATAAGACAATTCGTTGCTAATGAAATATTATTACTACAACAATTTAGGATAAAAAGAACACATTATTATCAGTAATTTAATTTTATTGAAACTTTATTAATTATATGTTTACAAAGAGTACGAATGCACCTGTTTACTGTTCATTCAGATATGCCATAGCGACGAATGAAGAGAACCCCGGAGTCCGCCACCTTTTCAAAATCGGAGACACCAACTCGACGCAGGGCTGGACATGTTTAACATGCCAACCGAAAATCGACTCAAACATCACCTTTCCTGCCTACGACGGAGAATTTATGAATGAAACGCTTCTGAATGATACAATGTATCTCAACTACAAATGTGATTACAACAACGTGATCTTCAGCACCTCCTACCGGTATTATGTGCACGAGTGTTTAGGCCCTGAAGTGCCAATTGTGTTTCTGGTTGAGACAGCCACGAATTACCGTTTGGTGGTTCTCGACTCCGGATCTAATCTGCGGAATAAAGTTAAAACGTTATCAACGCCCACAATTAAAAAATTCCACGTCGATATTGTTGATGATGATGAGACATTTAAGGCGCAAGTTATGCTACATCTGCCACCAGTTTTGAGGGAGTACGAGGATGTTGCTTTTCCACTGATATTGATTGTGTAAGTTTTCTTAATATTTTTAAATAATTCAATTTGTAAGCCATGAAATACACATTTTGATATATATATATATATATATATATATATATATATATATATATATATATATATATATATATATGTAATATAATATAAACTATCACTCTAGCATTTGAATTAAAAACGCTACCGAGTTTAAACCAGAAAAAACAATGAAATTTCATCATTTTCTCATTTGCTGGCAGTTGTAACGTGAAACCGGTAAGAGCTAGAGAAAAGTGCCTAAGCCTCAATTTGTAGGCCATGAAATACTCTACATTTTGATATATAAACCATCAGTCTAGCATTTGAATTAAAAACGCTACCGAGTTTAAACCAGAAAAATGAATGAAATTTCATCATTTTTTCATTTGCTGGCAGTTGTAACGTGAAAACGGTAAGAGCTAGAGAAAAGTGCCTAAGCCTCAATTTGTAGGCCATTAAATACTCTACATTTTGATATATAATCCATCACTCTAGCATTTGAATTAAAAACGCTACCAAGTTAAAACGGGAAAAATAAATGAAATTTCATCATTTTCACATTTGCTGGTAGTTGTAACGTGAAAACGGTAAGAGCTAGAGAAAAGTGCCTAAGCCTCAATTTGTAGGCCATTAAATACTCTACATTTTGATATATAAACCATCACTCTAGCATTTGAATTAAAAACGCTATCGAGTTTAAACCAGAAAAATGAATGAAATTTCATCATTTTCTCATTTGCTGGCAGTTGTAACGTGAAAACAGTAAGAGCTAGAGAAAAGTGCCTAAGCCTCAATTTGTAAGCCGTGAAATACTCTACATTTTGATATATAAACTATCACTCTAGCATTTTAATTAAAGACGCTACCGAGTTTAAACCAGAAAAAAACAAAGAAATTTAATCATTTTCACATTTGCTGACAGTTGTAACGTGAAAACGGTAAGAGCTACAGAAAAGTGCCTAAGCCTCAATTTGTAGATCATGAAATACTCTACATTTTGACATGGAATCCATTACTCTAGCATTTGAATTAAAAACGCTACCGAGTTTAAACCAGAAAAATTAATGAAATTTCATCATTTTCACATTTGCTGGCAGTTGTAGCGTGAAAACGGTAAGAGCTAGAGAAAAGTGCCTAAGCCTCAATTTGTAGGCCATGAAATGCTCTACATTTTGATAATTCATCATCACCCTAGCATTTGAATTAAAGACGCTACCGAGTTTAAACCAGAAAAAACAATGAAATTTCATTATTTTCACATTTGCTGGCAGTTGTAGCGTGAAAACGGTAAGAGCTAGAGAAAAGTGCCTAAGCCTCAATTTGTAGGCCATGAAATACTCTACATTTTGATATATAAACCATCACTCTAGCATTTGAATTAAAAACGCTACCGAGTTTAAACCAGAAAAATAAATGAAATTTCATCATTTTCTCATATGCTGGCAGTTGTAACGTGAAAACGGTAAGAGCTAGAGAAAAGTGCCTAAGCCTCAATTTGTAGGCCATGAAATACTCTACATTTTGATATATAAACCATCACCCTAGCATTTGAATTAAAAACGCTACCGAGTTTAAACGAGAAAAATGAATGAAATTTCATCATTTTCACATTTTCTGGCAGTTGTAGCGTGAAAACGGTAAGAGCTAGAGAAAAGTGCCTAAGCCTCAATTTGTAGGCCATGAAATACTCTACATTTTGATATATAAACCATCACCCTAGCATTTGAATTAAAGACGCTACCGAGTTTAAACCAGAAAAAACAATGAAATTTCATCATTTTCACATTTGCTGGCAGTTGTAGCGTGAAAACGGTAAGAGCTAGAGAAGAGTGCCTAAGCCTCAATTTGTAGGCCATGAAATACTCTACATTTTGATATATAAACCATCACCCTAGCATTTGAATTAAAGACGCTACCGAGTTTAAACCAGAAAAAACAATGAAATTTCATCATTTTCACATTTGCTGGCAGTTGTAGCGTGAAAACGGTAAGAGCTAGAGAAAAGTGCCTAAGCCTCAATTTGTAGGCCATGAAATGCTCTACATTTTGATAAATAAACCATCACCCTAGCGTTTGAATTAAAGACGCTACCGAGTTTAAACCAGAAAAAACAATGAAATTTCATCATTTTCACATTTTCTGGCAGTCGTAACGTGAAAACGGTAAGAGCTAGAGAAAAGTGCCTAAGCCTCAATTTGTAGGCCATGAAATACTCTACATTTTGATATGTAAACCATCACTCTAGCATTTGAATTAAAAACGCTACCGAGTTTTAACGAGAAAAATGAATGAAATTTCATCATTTTCACATTTGCTGGCAGTTGTAGCGCGAAAACGGTAAAAGCTAGAGAAAAATGCCTAAGCCTCAATTTGTAGGCCATGAAATACTCTACATTTTGATATATAAACCATCACCCTAGCATTTGAATTAAAGACGCTACCGAGTTTAAACCAGAAAAAACAATGAAATTTCATCATTTTCACATTTTCTGGCAGTTGCAACGTGAAAACGGTAAGAGCTAGAGAAAAGTGCCTCAGCCTCAATTTGTAGACCATGAAATGCTCTACATTTTGATATATAAACCATCACCCTAGCATTTGAATTAAAGACGCTACCGAGTTTAAACCAGAAAAAACAATGAAATTTCATCATTTTCACATTTTCTGGCAGTTGTAACGTGAAAACGGTAAGAGCTAGAGAAAAGTGCCTCAGCCTCAATTTGTAGGCCATGAAATGCTCTACATTTTGATAATTCATCATCACCCTAGCATTTGAATTAAAGACGCTACCGAGTTTAAACCAGAAAAAACAATGAAATTTCATTATTTTCACATTTGCTGGCAGTTGTAGCGTGAAAACGGTAAGAGCTAGAGAAAAGTGCCTAAGCCTCAATTTGTAGGCCATGAAATACTCTACATTTTGATATATAAACCATCATCCTAGCATTTGAATTAAAGACGCTACCGAGTTTAAACCAGAAAAAAACAATGAAATTTCATCATTTTCACATTTGCTGGCAGTTGTAGCGTGAAAACGGTAAGAGCTAGAGAAAAGTGCCTCAGTCTCAAATTGTAGGCCATGAAATGCTCTACATTTTGATAAATAAACCATCACTCTAGCATTTGAATTAAAAACGCTACCGAGTTTAAACCAGAAAAAACAATGAAATTTCATTATTTTCACATTTGCTGGCAGTTGTAGCGTGAAAACGGTAAGAGCTAGAGAAAAGTGCCTAAGCCTCAATTTGTAGGCCATGAAATACTCTACATTTTGATATATAAACCATCACCCTAGCATTTGAATTAAAAACGCTACCGAGTTTAAACGAGAAAAATGAATGAAATTTCATCATTTTCACATTTTCTGGCAGTTGTAGCGTGAAAACGGTAAGAGCTAGAGAAAAGTGCCTAAGCCTCAATTTGTAGGCCATGAAATACTCTACATTTTGATATATAAACCATCACCCTAGCATTTGAATTAAAGACGCTACCGAGTTTAAACCAGAAAAAACAATGAAATTTCATCATTTTCACATTTGCTGGCAGTTGTAGCGTGAAAACGGTAAGAGCTAGAGAAGAGTGCCTAAGCCTCAATTTGTAGGCCATGAAATACTCTACATTTTGATATATAAACCATCACCCTAGCATTTGAATCAAAGACGCTACCGAGTTTAAACCAGAAAAAACAATGAAATTTCATCATTTTCACATTTGCTGGCAGTTGTAGCGTGAAAACGGTAAGAGCTAGAGAAAAGTGCCTAAGCCTCAATTTGTAGGCCATGAAATGCTCTACATTTTGATAAATAAACCATGACCCTAGCGTTTGAATTAAAGACGCTACCGAGTTTAAACCAGAAAAAACAATGAAATTTCATCATTTTCACATTTTCTGGCAGTCGTAACGTGAAAACGGTAAGAGCTAGAGAAAAGTGCCTAAGCCTCAATTTGTAGGCCATGAAATACTCTACATTTTGATATGTAAACCATCACTCTAGCATTTGAATTAAAAACGCTACCGAGTTTTAACGAGAAAAATGAATGAAATTTCATCATTTTCACATTTGCTGGCAGTTGTAGCGCGAAAACGGTAAAAGCTAGAGAAAAATGCCTAAGCCTCAATTTGTAGGCCATGAAATACTCTACATTTTGATATATAAACCATCACCCTAGCATTTGAATTAAAGACGCTACCGAGTTTAAACCAGAAAAAACAATGAAATTTCATCATTTTCACATTTTCTGGCAGTTGCAACGTGAAAACGGTAAGAGCTAGAGAAAAGTGCCTCAGCCTCAATTTGTAGACCATGAAATGCTCTACATTTTGATATATAAACCATCACCCTAGCATTTGAATTAAAGACGCTACCGAGTTTATGATGAGAAATGCTCTACATTTTGATAATTCATCATCACCCTAGCATTTGAATTAAAGACGCTACCGAGTTTAAACCAGAAAAAACAATGAAATTTCATTATTTTCACATTTGCTGGCAGTTGTAGCGTGAAAACGGTAAGAGCTAGAGAAAAGTGCCTAAGCCTCAATTTGTAGGCCATGAAATACTCTACATTTTGATATATAAACCATCATCCTAGCATTTGAATTAAAGACGCTACCGAGTTTAAACCAGAAAAAAACAATGAAATTTCATCATTTTCACATTTGCTGGCAGTTGTAGCGTGAAAACGGTAAGAGCTAGAGAAAAGTGCCTCAGTCTCAAATTGTAGGCCATGAAATGCTCTACATTTTGATAAATAAACCATCACTCTAGCATTTGAATTAAAAACGCTACCGAGTTTAAACCAGAAAAAACAATGAAATTTCATTATTTTCACATTTGCTGGCAGTTGTAGCGTGAAAACGGTAAGAGCTAGAGAAAAGTGCCTAAGCCTCAATTTGTAGGCCATGAAATACTCTACATTTTGATATATAAACCATCACCCTAGCATTTGAATTAAAAACGCTACCGAGTTTAAACGAGAAAAATGAATGAAATTTCATCATTTTCACATTTTCTGGCAGTTGTAGCGTGAAAACGGTAAGAGCTAGAGAAAAGTGCCTAAGCCTCAATTTGTAGGCCATGAAATACTCTACATTTTGATATATAAACCATCACCCTAGCATTTGAATTAAAGACGCTACCGAGTTTAAACCAGAAAAAACAATGAAATTTCATCATTTTCACATTTGCTGGCAGTTGTAGCGTGAAAACGGTAAGAGCTAGAGAAGAGTGCCTAAGCCTCAATTTGTAGGCCATGAAATACTCTACATTTTGATATATAAACCATCACCCTAGCATTTGAATTAAAGACGCTACCGAGTTTAAACCAGAAAAAACAATGAAATTTCATCATTTTCACATTTGCTGGCAGTTGTAGCGTGAAAACGGTAAGAGCTAGAGAAAAGTGCCTAAGCCTCAATTTGTAGGCCATGAAATGCTCTACATTTTGATAAATAAACCATGACCCTAGCGTTTGAATTAAAGACGCTACCGAGTTTAAACCAGAAAAAACAATGAAATTTCATCATTTTCACATTTTCTGGCAGTCGTAACGTGAAAACGGTAAGAGCTAGAGAAAAGTGCCTAAGCCTCAATTTGTAGGCCATGAAAT
Source organism: Lordithon lunulatus (assembly GCA_963942505.1). Classification (NCBI taxonomy): domain Eukaryota; kingdom Metazoa; phylum Arthropoda; class Insecta; order Coleoptera; family Staphylinidae; genus Lordithon; species Lordithon lunulatus. The sequence continues at coordinate 54,424,565 of OZ012668.1, read as the reverse complement.
ACTCTACATTTTGATATGTAAACCATCACTCTAGCATTTGAATTAAAAACGCTACCGAGTTTTAACGAGAAAAATGAATGAAATTTCATCATTTTCACATTTGCTGGCAGTTGTAGCGCGAAAACCGTAAAAGCTAGAGAAAAATGCCTAAGCCTCAATTTGTAGGCCATGAAATACTCTACATTTTGATATATAAACCATCACCCTAGCATTTGAATTAAAGACGCTACCGAGTTTAAACCAGAAAAAACAATGAAATTTCATCATTTTCACATTTTCTGGCAGTTGCAACGTGAAAACGGTAAGAGCTAGAGAAAAGTGCCTCAGCCTCAATTTGTAGACCATGAAATGCTCTACATTTTGATATATAAACCATCACCCTAGCATTTGAATTAAAGACGCTACCGAGTTTAAACCAGAAAAAACAATGAAATTTCATCATTTTCACATTTTCTGGCAGTTGTAACGTGAAAACGGTAAGAGCTAGAGAAAAGTGCCTCAGCCTCAATTTGTAGACCATGAAATGCTCTACATTTTGATATATAAACCATCACCCTAGCATTTGAATTAAAGACGCTACCGAGTTTAAACCAGAAAAAACAATGAAATATCATCATTTTCACATTTTCTGGCAGTTGTAACGTGAAAACGGTAAGAGCTAGAGAAAAGTGCCTAAGCCTCTATTTGTAGTCCATGAAATGCTCTACATTGTGATATGTAAACCATCACCCTAGCATTTGAATTAAAAACGCTACCGAGTTTAAACGAGGAAAATGAATGAAATTTCATCATTTTCACATTTTCTGGCAGTTGTAACGTGAAAACGGTAAGAGTTAGAGAAAAGTGCCTAAGCCTCAATTTGTAGGCCATGAAATGCTCTACATTTTGATATATAAACCATCACCCTAGCATTTGAATTAAAGACGCTACCGAGTTTAAACCAGAAAAAACAATGAAATTTCATCATTTTCACATTTTCTGGCAGTTGTAACGTGAACACGGTAAGAGCTAGAGAAAAGTGCCTAAGCCTCAATTTGTAGACCATGAAATGCTCTACATTTTGATATATAAACCATCACCCTAGCATTTGAATTAAAAACGCTACCGAGTTTAAACGAGGCAAATGAATGAAATTTCATCATTTTCACATTTGCTGGCAGTTGTAGCGTGAAAACGGTAAGAGCTAGAGAAAAGTGCCTAAGCCTCAATTTGTAGGCCATGAAATACTCTACATTTTGATATATAAACCATCACCCTAGCATTTGAATTAAAGACGCTACCGAGTTTAAACCAGAAAAAACAATGAAATTTCATCATTTTCACATTTTCTGGCAGTTGTAACGTGAAAACGGTAAGAGCTAGAGAAAAGTGCCTAAGCCTCAATTTGTAGGCCATGAAATGCTCTACATTTTGATATATAAACCATCACCCTAGCATTTGAATTAAAGACGCTACCGAGTTTAAACCAGAAAAAACAATGAAATTTCATCATTTTCACATTTTCTGGCAGTTGTAACGTGAAAACGGTAAGAGCTAGAGAAAAGTGCCTAAGCCTCTATTTGTAGTCCATGAAATGCTCTACATTGTGATATGTAAACCATCACCCTAGCATTTGAATTAAAAACGCTACCGAGTTTAAACGAGGAAAATGAATGAAATTTCATCATTTTCACATTTTCTGGCAGTTGTAACGTGAAAACGGTAAGAGTTAGAGAAAAGTGCCTAAGCCTCAATTTGTAGGCCATGAAATGCTCTACATTTTGATATATAAACCATCACCCTAGCATTTGAATTAAAGACGCTACCGAGTTTAAACCAGAAAAAACAATGAAATTTCATCATTTTCACATTTTCTGGCAGTTGTAACGTGAACACGGTAAGAGCTAGAGAAAAGTGCCTAAGCCTCAATTTGTAGACCATGAAATGCTCTACATTTTGATATATAAACCATCACCCTAGCATTTGAATTAAAAACGCTACCGAGTTTAAACGAGGCAAATGAATGAAATTTCATCATTTTCACATTTGCTGGCAGTTGTAGCGTGAAAACGGTAAGAGCTAGAGAAAAGTGCCTAAGCCTCAATTTGTAGGCCATGAAATACTCTACATTTTGATATATAAACCATCACCCTAGCATTTGAATTAAAGACGCTACCGAGTTTAAACCAGAAAAAACAATGAAATTTCATCATTTTCACATTTTCTGGCAGTTGTAACGTGAAAACGGTAAGAGCTAGAGAAAAGTGCTTAACCCTCAATTTGTAGGCCATGAAATGCTCTACATTTTGATATATAAACCATCACCCTAGCATTTGAATTAAAAACGCTACCGAGTTTAAACGAGGAAAATGAATGAAATTTCATCATTTTCACATTTGCTGGCAGTTGTAGCGTGAAAACGGTAAGAGCTAGAGAAAAGTGCCTAAGCCTCAATTTGTAGGCCATGAAATACTCTACATTTTGATATATAAACCATCACTCTAGCATTTGAATTAAAAACGCTACCGAGTTTAAACCAGAAAAACAATGAAATTTCATCATTTTCACATTTTCTGGCAGTTGTAACGTGAAAACGGTAAGAGCTAGAGAAAAGTGCCTCAGCCTCAATTTGTAGGCCATGAAATGCTCTACATTTTGATATATAAACCATCACCCTAGCATTTGAATTAAAGACGCTACCGAGTTTAAACCAGAAAAAACAATGAAATTTCATCATTTTCACATTTGCTGGCAGTTGTAGCGCGAAAACGGTAAGAGCTAGAGAAAAATGCCTAAGCCTCAATTTGTAGACCATGAAATGCTCTACATTTTGATATATAAACCATCACCCTAGCATTTGAATTAAAAACGCTACCGAGTTTAAACGAGGAAAATGAATGAAATTTCATCATTTTCACATTTGCTGGCAGATGTAGCGTGAAAACGGTAAGAGCTAGAGAAAAGTGCCTAAGCCTCAATTTGTAGGCCATGAAATACTCTACATTTTGATATGTAAACCATCACCCTAGCATTTGAATTAAAGACGCTACCGAGTTTAAACGAGGAAAATGAATGAAAATTCATCATTTTCACATTTGCTGGCAGTTGTAGCGTGAAAACGGTAAGAGCTAGAGAAAAGTGCCTAAGCCTCAATTTGTAGGCCATGAAATACTCTACATTTTGATATATAAACCATCACCCTAGCATTTGAATTAAAGACGCTACCGAGTTTAAACCAGAAAAAACAATGAAATTTCATCATTTTCACATTTTCTGGCAGTTGTAACGTGAAAACGGTAAGAGCTAGAGAAAAGTGCCTAAGCCTCAATTTGTAGACCATGAAATGCTCTACATTTTGATATATAAACCATCACCCTAGCATTTGAATTAAAGACGCTACCGAGTTTAAACCAGAAAAAACAATGAAATTTCATCATTTTCACATTTGCTGGCAGTTGTAGCGCGAAAACGGTAAGAGCTAGAGAAAAATGCCTAAGCGTCAATTTGTAGGCCATGAAATACTCTACATTTTGATATATAAACCATCACCCTAGCATTTGAATTAAAAACGCTACCGAGTTTAAACGAGGAAAATGAATGAAATTTCATCATTTTCACATTTGCTGGCAGATGTAGCGTGAAAACGGTAAGAGCTAGAGAAAAGTGCCTAAGCCTCAATTTGTAGGCCATGAAATACTCTACATTTTGATATGTAAACCATCACCCTAGCATTTGAATTAAAGACGCTACCGAGTTTAAACGAGGAAAATGAATGAAATTTCATCATTTTCACATTTGCTGGCAGTTGTAGCGTGAAAACGGTAAGAGCTAGAGAAAAGTGCCTAAGCCTCAATTTGTAGGCCATGAAATACTCTACATTTTGATATATAAACCATCACCCTAGCATTTGAATTAAAGACGCTACCGAGTTTAAACCAGAAAAAACAATGAAATTTCATCATTTTCACATTTTCTGGCAGTTGTAACGTGAAAACGGTAAGAGCTAGAGAAAAGTGCCTAAGCCTCAATTTGTAGGCCATGAAATGCTCTACATTTTGATATATAAACCATCACCCTAGCATTTGAATTAAAGACGCTACCGAGTTTAAACCAGAAAAAACAATGAAATTTCATCATTTTCACATTTTCTGGCAGTTGTAACGTGAAAACGGTAAGAGCTAGAGAAAAGTGCCTAAGCCTCAATTTGTAGACCATGAAATGCTCTACATTTTGATATATAAACCATCACCCTAGCATTTGAATTAAAGACGCTACCGAGTTTAAACCAGAAAAAACAATGAAATTTCATCATTTTCACATTTTCTGGCAGTTGTAACGTGAAAACGGTAAGAGCTAGAGAAAAGTGCCTAAGCCTCAATTTGTAGACCATGAAATGCTCTACATTTTGATATATAAACCATCACCCTAGCATTTGAATTAAAGACGCTACCGAGTTTAAACCAGAAAAAACAATGAAATTTCATCATTTTCACATTTTCTGGCAGTTGTAACGTGAAATCGGTAAGAGCTAGAGAAAAGTGCCTAAGCCTCAATTTGTAGGCCATGAAATGCTCTACATTTTGATATATAAACCATCACCCTAGCATTTGAATTAAAGACGCTACCGAGTTTAAACCAGAAAAAACAATGAAATTTCATCATTTTCACATTTGCTGGCAGTTGTAGCGTGAAAACGGTAAGAGCTAGAGAAAAGTGCCTAAGCCTCAATTTGTAGGCCATGAAATGCTCTACATTTTGATAAATAAACCATCACCCTAGCATTTGAATTAAAGACGCTACCGAGTTTAAACCAGAAAAAACAATGAAATTTCATCATTTTCACATTTGCTGGCAGTTGTAGCGTGAAAACGGTAAGAGCTAGAGAAAAGTGCCTAAGCCTCAATTTGTAGACCATGAAATGCTCTACATTTTGATAAATAAACCATCACCCTAGCGGTTGAATTAAAGACGCTACCGAGTTTAAACCAGAAAAAACAATGAAATTTCATCATTTTCACATTTTCTGGCAGTCGTAACGTGAAAACGGTAAGAGCTAGAGAAAAGTGCCTAAGCCTCAATTTGTAGGCCATGAAATACTCTACATTTTGATATGTAAACCATCACTCTAGCATTTGAATTAAAAACGCTACCGAGTTTTAACGAGAAAAATGAATGAAATTTCATCATTTTCACATTTGCTGGCAGTTGTAGCGCGAAAACGGTAAAAGCTAGAGAAAAATGCCTAAGCCTCAATTTGTAGGCCATGAAATACTCTACATTTTGATATATAAACCATCACCCTAGCATTTGAATTAAAGACGCTACCGAGTTTAAACCAGAAAAAACAATGAAATTTCATCATTTTCACATTTTCTGGCAGTTGCAACGTGAAAACGGTAAGAGCTAGAGAAAAGTGCCTCAGCCTCAATTTGTAGACCATGAAATGCTCTACATTTTGATATATAAACCATCACCCTAGCATTTGAATTAAAGACGCTACCGAGTTTAAACCAGAAAAAACAATGAAATTTCATCATTTTCACATTTTCTGGCAGTTGTAACGTGAAAACGGTAAGAGCTAGAGAAAAGTGCCTCAGCCTCAATTTGTAGACCATGAAATACTCTACATTTTGATATATAAACCATCACCCTAGCATTTGAATTAAAGACGCTACCGAGTTTAAACCAGAAAAAACAATGAAATTTCATCATTTTCACATTTTCTGGCAGTTGTAACGTGAAAACGGTAAGAGCTAGAGAAAAGTGCCTAAGCCTCAATTTGTAGGCCATGAAATGCTCTACATTTTGATATATAAACCATCACCCTAGCATTTGAATTAAAGACGCTACCGAGTTTAAACCAGAAAAAACAATGAAATTTCATCATTTTCACATTTTCTGGCAGTTGTAACGTGAAAACGGTAAGAGCTAGAGAAAAGTGCCTAAGCCTCAATTTGTAGACCATGAAATGCTCTACATTTTGATATATAAACCATCACCCTAGCATTTGAATTAAAGACGCTACCGAGTTTAAACCAGAAAAAACAATGAAATTTCATCATTTTCACATTTTCTGGCAGTTGTAACGTGAAAACGGTAAGAGCTAGAGAAAAGTGCCTAAGCCTCAATTTGTAGACCATGAAATGCTCTACATTTTGATATATAAACCATCACCCTAGCATTTGAATTAAAGACGCTACCGAGTTTAAACCAGAAAAAACAATGAAATTTCATCATTTTCACATTTTCTGGCAGTTGTAACGTGAAATCGGTAAGAGCTAGAGAAAAGTGCCTAAGCCTCAATTTGTAGGCCATGAAATGCTCTACATTTTGATATATAAACCATCACCCTAGCATTTGAATTAAAGACGCTACCGAGTTTAAACCAGAAAAAACAATGAAATTTCATCATTTTCACATTTGCTGGCAGTTGTAGCGTGAAAACGGTAAGAGCTAGAGAAAAGTGCCTAAGCCTCAATTTGTAGGCCATGAAATGCTCTACATTTTGATAAATAAACCATCACCCTAGCATTTGAATTAAAGACGCTACCGAGTTTAAACCAGAAAAAACAATGAAATTTCATCATTTTCACATTTGCTGGCAGTTGTAGCGTGAAAACGGTAAGAGCTAGAGAAAAGTGCCTAAGCCTCAATTTGTAGACCATGAAATGCTCTACATTTTGATAAATAAACCATCACCCTAGCGGTTGAATTAAAGACGCTACCGAGTTTAAACCAGAAAAAACAATGAAATTTCATCATTTTCACATTTTCTGGCAGTCGTAACGTGAAAACGGTAAGAGCTAGAGAAAAGTGCCTAAGCCTCAATTTGTAGGCCATGAAATACTCTACATTTTGATATGTAAACCATCACTCTAGCATTTGAATTAAAAACGCTACCGAGTTTTAACGAGAAAAATGAATGAAATTTCATCATTTTCACATTTGCTGGCAGTTGTAGCGCGAAAACGGTAAAAGCTAGAGAAAAATGCTTAAGCCTCAATTTGTAGGCCATGAAATACTCTACATTTTGATATATAAACCATCACCCTAGCATTTGAATTAAAGACGCTACCGAGTTTAAACCAGAAAAAACAATGAAATTTCATCATTTTCACATTTTCTGGCAGTTGCAACGTGAAAACGGTAAGAGCTAGAGAAAAGTGCCTCAGCCTCAATTTGTAGACCATGAAATGCTCTACATTTTGATATATAAACCATCACCCTAGCATTTGAATTAAAGACGCTACCGAGTTTAAACCAGAAAAAACAATGAAATTTCATCATTTTCACATTTTCTGGCAGCTGTAACGTGAAAACGGTAAGAGCTAGAGAAAAGTGCCTCAGCCTCAATTTGTAGACCATGAAATGCTCTACATTTTGATATATAAACCATCACCCTAGCATTTGAATTAAAGACGCTACCGAGTTTAAACCAGAAAAAACAATGAAATTTCATCATTTTCACATTTTCTGGCAGTTGTAACGTGAAAACGGTAAGAGCTAGAGAAAAGTGCCTAAGCCTCTATTTGTAGTCCATGAAATGCTCTACATTGTGATATGTAAACCATCACCCTAGCATTTGAATTAAAAACGCTACCGAGTTTAAACGAGGAAAATGAATGAAATTTCATCATTTTCACATTTTCTGGCAGTTGTAACGTGAAAACGGTAAGAGTTAGAGAAAAGTGCCTAAGCCTCAATTTGTAGGCCATGAAATGCTCTACATTTTGATATATAAACCATCACCCTAGCATTTGAATTAAAGACGCTACCGAGTTTAAACCAGAAAAAACAATGAAATTTCATCATTTTCACATTTTCTGGCAGTTGTAACGTGAACACGGTAAGAGCTAGAGAAAAGTGCCTAAGCCTCAATTTGTAGACCATGAAATGCTCTACATTTTGATATATAAACCATCACCCTAGCATTTGAATTAAAAACGCTACCGAGTTTAAACGAGGCAAATGAATGAAATTTCATCATTTTCACATTTGCTGGCAGTTGTAGCGTGAAAACGGTAAGAGCTAGAGAAAAGTGCCTAAGCCTCAATTTGTAGGCCATGAAATACTCTACATTTTGATATATAAACCATCACCCTAGCATTTGAATTAAAGACGCTACCGAGTTTAAACCAGAAAAAACAATGAAATTTCATCATTTTCACATTTTCTGGCAGTTGTAACGTGAAAACGGTAAGAGCTAGAGAAAAGTGCCTAAGCCTCAATTTGTAGGCCATGAAATGCTCTACATTTTGATATATAAACCATCACCCTAGCATTTGAATTAAAGACGCTACCGAGTTTAAACCAGAAAAAACAATGAAATTTCATCATTTTCACATTTTCTGGCAGTTGTAACGTGAAAACGGTAAGAGCTAGAGAAAAGTGCCTAAGCCTCTATTTGTAGTCCATGAAATGCTCTACATTGTGATATGTAAACCATCACCCTAGCATTTGAATTAAAAACGCTACCGAGTTTAAATGAGGAAAATGAATGAAATTTCATCATTTTCACATTTTCTGGCAGTTGTAACGTGAAAACGGTAAGAGTTAGAGAAAAGTGCCTAAGCCTCAATTTGTAGGCCATGAAATGCTCTACATTTTGATATATAAACCATCACCCTAGCATTTGAATTAAAGACGCTACCGAGTTTAAACCAGAAAAAACAATGAAATTTTCACATTTTCACATTTTCTGGCAGTTGTAACGTGAACACGGTAAGAGCTAGAGAAAAGTGCCTAAGCCTCAATTTGTAGACCATGAAATGCTCTACATTTTGATATATAAACCATCACCCTAGCATTTGAATTAAAAACGCTACCGAGTTTAAACGAGGCAAATGAATGAAATTTCATCATTTTCACATTTGCTGGCAGTTGTAGCGTGAAAACGGTAAGAGCTAGAGAAAAGTGCCTAAGCCTCAATTTGTAGGCCATGAAATACTCTACATTTTGATATATAAACCATCACCCTAGCATTTGAATTAAAGACGCTACCGAGTTTAAACCAGAAAAAACAATGAAATTTCATCATTTTCACATTTTCTGGCAGTTGTAACGTGAAAACGGTAAGAGCTAGAGAAAAGTGCTTAACCCTCAATTTGTAGGCCATGAAATACTCTACATTTTGATATATAAACCATCACTCTAGCATTTGAATTAAAAACGCTACCGAGTTTAAACCAGAAAAACAATGAAATTTCATCATTTTCACATTTTCTGGCAGTTGTAACGTGAAAACGGTAAGAGCTAGAGAAAAGTGCCTCAGCCTCAATTTGTAGGCCATGAAATGCTCTACATTTTGATATATAAACCATCACCCTAGCATTTGAATTAAAGACGCTACCGAGTTTAAACCAGAAAAAACAATGAAATTTCATCATTTTCACATTTGCTGGCAGTTGTAGCGCGAAAACGGTAAGAGCTAGAGAAAAATGCTTAAGCCTCAATTTGTAGACCATGAAATGCTCTACATTTTGATATATAAACCATCACCCTAGCATTTGAATTAAAAACGCTACCAAATTTAAACGAGGAAAATGAATGAAATTTCATCATTTTCACATTTGCTGGCAGATGTAGCGTGAAAACGGTAAGAGCTAGAGAAAAGTGCCTAAGCCTCAATTTGTAGGCCATGAAATACTCTACATTTTGATATGTAAACCATCACCCTAGCATTTGAATTAAAGACGCTACCAAGTTTAAACGAGGAAAATGAATGAAATTTCATCATTTTCACATTTGCTGGCAGTTGTAGCGTGAAAACGGTAAGAGCTAGAGAAAAGTGCCTAAGCCTCAATTTGTAGGCCATGAAATACTCTACATTTTGATATATAAACCATCACCCTAGCATTTGAATTAAAGACGCTACCGAGTTTAAACCAGAAAAAACAATGAAATTTCATCATTTTCACATTTTCTGGCAGTTGTAACGTGAAAACGGTAAGAGCTAGAGAAAAGTGCCTAAGCCTCAATTTGTAGACCATGAAATGCTCTACATTTTGATATATAAACCATCACCCTAGCATTTGAATTAAAGACGCTACCGAGTTTAAACCAGAAAAAACAATGAAATTTCATCATTTTCACATTTTGTGGCAGTTGTAACGTGAAAACGGTAAGAGCTAGAGAAAAGTGCCTAAGCCTCAATTTGTAGACCATGAAATGCTCTACATTTTGATATATAAACCATCACCCTAGCATTTGAATTAAAGACGCTACCGAGTTTAAACCAGAAAAAACAATGAAATTTCATCATTTTCACATTTTCTGGCAGTTGTAACGTGAACACGGTAAGAGCTAGAGAAAAGTGCCTAAGCCTCAATTTGTAGACCATGAAATACTCTACATTTTGATATATAAACCATCACCCTAGCATTTGAATTAAAGACGCTACCGAGTTTAAACCAGAAAAAACAATGAAATTTCATCATTTTCACATTTTCTGGCAGTTGTAACGTGAAAACGGTAAGAGCTAGAGAAAAGTGCTCAATTTGTAGGCCATGAAATGCTCTACATTTTGATATATAAACCATCACCCTAGCATTTGAATTAAAAACGCTACCGAGTTTAAACGAGGAAAATGAATGAAATTTCATCATTTTCACATTTGCTGGCAGTTGTAGCGTGAAAACGGTAAGAGCTAGAGAAAAGTGCCTAAGCCTCAATTTGTAGGGCATGAAATACTCTACATTTTGATATATAAACCATCACTCTAGCATTTGAATTAAAAACGCTACCGAGTTTAAACCAGAAAAACAATGAAATTTCATCATTTTCACATTTTCTGGCAGTTGTAACGTGAAAACGGTAAGAGCTAGAGAAAAGTGCCTCAGCCTCAATTTGTAGGCCATGAAATGCTCTACATTTTGATATATAAACCATCACCCTAGCATTTGAATTAAAGACGCTACCGAGTTTAAACCAGAAAAAACAATGAAATTTCATCATTTTCACATTTTCTGGCAGTTGTAACGTGAAAACGGTAAGAGCTAGAGAAAAGTGCCTAAGCCTCAATTTGTAGACCATGAAATGCTCTACATTTTGATATATAAACCATCACCCTAGCATTTGAATTAAAGACGCTACCGAGTTTAAACCAGAAAAAACAATGAAATTTCATCATTTTCACATTTTGTGGCAGTTGTAACGTGAAAACGGTAAGAGCTAGAGAAAAGTGCCTAAGCCTCAATTTGTAGACCATGAAATGCTCTACATTTTGATATATAAACCATCACCCTAGCATTTGAATTAAAGACGCTACCGAGTTTAAACCAGAAAAAACAATGAAATTTCATCATTTTCACATTTTCTGGCAGTTGTAACGTGAAAACGGTAAGAGCTAGAGAAAAGTGCTCAATTTGTAGGCCATGAAATGCTCTACATTTTGATATATAAACCATCACCCTAGCATTTGAATTAAAAACGCTACCGAGTTTAAACGAGGAAAATGAATGAAATTTCATCATTTTCACATTTGCTGGCAGTTGTAGCGTGAAAACGGTAAGAGCTAGAGAAAAGTGCTTAAGCCTCAATTTGTAGGCCATGAAATACTCTACATTTTGATATATAAACCATCACCCTAGCATTTGAATTAAAGACGCTACCGAGTTTAAACCAGAAAAAACAATGAAATTTCATCATTTTCACATTTTCTGGCAGTTGTAACGTGAAAACGGTAAGAGCTAGAGAAAAGTGCCTAAGCCTCAATTTGTAGACCATGAAATGCTCTACATTTTGATATATAAACCATCACCCTAGCATTTGAATTAAAAACGCTACCGAGTTTAAACGAGGAAAATGAATGAAATTTCATCATTTTCACATTTGCTGGCAGTTGTAGCGTGAAAACGGTAAGAGCTAGAGAAAAGTGCCTAAGCCTCAATTTGTAGGCCATGAAATACTCTACATTTTGATATATAATCCATCACTGTAGCATTTGAATTAAAAACGCTAGCGAATTTAAACCAGAGAAATGAATGAAATTTCATCATTTTCACATTTGCTGGTAGTTGTAACGTGAAAACGGTAAGAGATAGAGAAAAGTGCCTAAGCCTCAATTTGTAGGCCATGAAATACTCTACATTTTGATATATAAACCATCATCCTAGCATTTGAATTAAAGACGCTACCGAGTTTAAACCAGAAAAAACAATGAAATTTCATCATTTTCACATTTTCTGGCAGTTGTAACGTGAAAACGGTAAGAGCTAGAGAAAAGTGCCTAAGCCTCAATTTGTAGACCATGAAATGCTCTACATTTTGATATATAAACCATCACCCTAGCATTTGAATTAAAGACGCTACCGAGTTTAAACCAGAAAAAACAATGAAATTTCATCATTTTCACATTTTCTGGCAGTTGTAACGTGAAAACGGTAAGAGCTAGAGAAAAGTGCCTCAGCCTCAATTTGTAGGCCATGAAATGCTCTACATTTTGATATATAAACCATCACCCTAGCATTTGAATTAAAGACGCTACCGAGTTTAAACCAGAAAAAACAATGAAATTTCATCATTTTCACATTTGCTGGCAGTTGTAGCGCGAAAACGGTAAGAGCTAGAGAAAAATGCCTAAGCCTCAATTTGTAGACCATGAAATGCTCTACATTTTGATATATAAACCATCACCCTAGCATTTGAATTAAAAACGCTACCGAGTTTAAACGAGGCAAATGAATGAAATTTCATCATTTTCACATTTGCTGGCAGTTGTAGCGTGAAAACGGTAAGAGCTAGAGAAAAGTGCCTAAGCCTCAATTTGTAGGCCATGAAATACTCTACATTTTGATATATAAACCATCACTCTATCATTTGAATTAAAAACGCTACCGAGTTTAAACCAGAAAAACAATGAAATTTCATCATTTTCACATTTGCTGGCAGTTGTAGCGCGAAAACGGTAAGAGCTAGAGAAAAATGCCTAAGCCTCAATTTGTAGACCATGAAATGCTCTACATTTTGATATATAAACCATCACCCTAGCATTTGAATTAAAAACGCTACCGAGTTTAAACGAGGAAAATGAATGAAATTTCATCATTTTCACATTTGCTGGCAGATGTAACGTGAAAACGGTAAGAGCTAGAGAAAAGTGCCTCAGCCTCAATTTGTAGGCCATGAAATGCTCTACATTTTGATATATAAACCATCACCCTAGCATTTGAATTAAAGACGCTACCGAGTTTAAACCAGAAAAAACAATGAAATTTCATCATTTTCACATTTGCTGGCAGTTGTAGCGCGAAAACGGTAAGAGCTAGAGAAAAATGCCTAAGCCTCAATTTGTAGACCATGAAATGCTCTACATTTTGATATATAAACCATCACCCTAGCATTTGAATTAAAAACGCTACCAAATTTAAACGAGGAAAATGAATGAAATTTCATCATTTTCACATTTGCTGGCAGATGTAGCGTGAAAACGGTAAGAGCTAGAGAAAAGTGCCTAAGCCTCAATTTGTAGGCCATGAAATACTCTACATTTTGATATGTAAACCATCACCCTAGCATTTGAATTAAAGACGCTACCGAGTTTAAACGAGGAAAATGAATGAAATTTCATCATTTTCACATTTGCTGGCAGTTGTAGCGTGAAAACGGTAAGAGCTAGAGAAAAGTGCCTAAGCCTCAATTTGTAGGCCATGAAATACTCTACATTTTGATATATAAACCATCACCCTAGCATTTGAATTAAAGACGCTACCGAGTTTAAACCAGAAAAAACAATGAAATTTCATCATTTTCACATTTTCTGGCAGTTGTAACGTGAAAACGGTAAGAGCTAGAGAAAAGTGCCTAAGCCTCAATTTGTAGACCATGAAATGCTCTACATTTTGATATATAAACCATCACCCTAGCATTTGAATTAAAGACGCTACCGAGTTTAAACCAGAAAAAACAATGAAATTTCATCATTTTCACATTTTCTGGCAGTTGTAACGTGAAAACGGTAAGAGCTAGAGAAAAGTGCCTCAGCCTCAATTTGTAGGCCATGAAATGCTCTACATTTTGATATATAAACCATCACCCTAGCATTTGAATTAAAGACGCTACCGAGTTTAAACCAGAAAAATCAATGAAATTTCATCATTTTCACATTTGCTGGCAGTTGTAGCGCGAAAACGGTAAGAGCTAGAGAAAAATGCCTAAGCCTCAATTTGTAGACCATGAAATGCTCTACATTTTGATATATAAACCATCACCCTAGCATTTGAATTAAAAACGCTACCGAGTTTAAACGAGGCAAATGAATGAAATTTCATCATTTTCACATTTGCTGGCAGTTGTAGCGTGAAAACGGTAAGAGCTAGAGAAAAGTGCCTAAGCCTCAATTTGTAGGCCATGAAATACTCTACATTTTGATATATAAACCATCACTCTATCATTTGAATTAAAAACGCTACCGAGTTTAAACCAGAAAAACAATGAAATTTCATCATTTTCACATTTGCTGGCAGTTGTAGCGCGAAAACGGTAAGAGCTAGAGAAAAATGCCTAAGCCTCAATTTGTAGACCATGAAATGCTCTACATTTTGATATATAAACCATCACCCTAGCATTTGAATTAAAAACGCTACCGAGTTTAAACGAGGAAAATGAATGAAATTTCATCATTTTCACATTTGCTGGCAGATGTAACGTGAAAACGGTAAGAGCTAGAGAAAAGTGCCTCAGCCTCAATTTGTAGGCCATGAAATGCTCTACATTTTGATATATAAACCATCACCCTAGCATTTGAATTAAAGACGCTACCGAGTTTAAACCAGAAAAAACAATGAAATTTCATCATTTTCACATTTGCTGGCAGTTGTAGCGCGAAAACGGTAAGAGCTAGAGAAAAATGCCTAAGCCTCAATTTGTAGACCATGAAATGCTCTACATTTTGATATATAAACCATCACCCTAGCATTTGAATTAAAAACGCTACCAAATTTAAACGAGGAAAATGAATGAAATTTCATCATTTTCACATTTGCTGGCAGATGTAGCGTGAAAACGGTAAGAGCTAGAGAAAAGTGCCTAAGCCTCAATTTGTAGGCCATGAAATACTCTACATTTTGATATGTAAACCATCACCCTAGCATTTGAATTAAAGACGCTACCGAGTTTAAACGAGGAAAATGAATGAAATTTCATCATTTTCACATTTGCTGGCAGTTGTAGCGTGAAAACGGTAAGAGCTAGAGAAAAGTGCCTAAGCCTCAATTTGTAGGCCATGAAATACTCTACATTTTGATATATAAACCATCACCCTAGCATTTGAATTAAAGACGCTACCGAGTTTAAACCAGAAAAAACAATGAAATTTCATCATTTTCACATTTTCTGGCAGTTGTAACGTGAAAACGGTAAGAGCTAGAGAAAAGTGCCTAAGCCTCAATTTGTAGACCATGAAATGCTCTACATTTTGATATATAAACCATCACCCTAGCATTTGAATTAAAGACGCTACCGAGTTTAAACCAGAAAAAACAATGAAATTTCATCATTTTCACATTTTGTGGCAGTTGTAACGTGAAAACGGTAAGAGCTAGAGAAAAGTGCCTAAGCCTCAATTTGTAGACCATGAAATGCTCTACATTTTGATATATAAACCATCACCCTAGCATTTGAATTAAAGACGCTACCGAGTTTAAACCAGAAAAAACAATGAAATTTCATCATTTTCACATTTTCTGGCAGTTGTAACGTGAACACGGTAAGAGCTAGAGAAAAGTGCCTAAGCCTCAATTTGTAGACCATGAAATGCTCTACATTTTGATATATAAACCATCACCCTAGCATTTGAATTAAAAACGCTACCGAGTTTAAACGAGGCAAATGAATGAAATTTCATCATTTTCACATTTGCTGGCAGTTGTAGCGTGAAAACGGTAAGAGCTAGAGAAAAGTGCCTAAGCCTCAATTTGTAGGCCATGAAATACTCTACATTTTGATATATAAACCATCACCCTAGCATTTGAATTAAAGACGCTACCGAGTTTAAACCAGAAAAAACAATGAAATTTCATCATTTTCACATTTTCTGGCAGTTGTAACGTGAAAACGGTAAGAGCTAGAGAAAAGTGCTTAACCCTCAATTTGTAGGCCATGAAATGCTCTACATTTTGATATATAAACCATCACCCTAGCATTTGAATTAAAAACGCTACCGAGTTTAAACCAGAGAAATGAATGAAATTTCATCATTTTCACATTTGCTGGTAGTTGTAACGTGAAAACGGTAAGAGATAGAGAAAAGTGCCTAAGCCTCAATTTGTAGGCCATGAAATACTCTACATTTTGATATATAAACCATCATCCTAGCATTTGAATTAAAGACGCTACCGAGTTTAAACCAGAAAAAACAATGAAATTTCATCATTTTCACATTTTCTGGCAGTTGTAACGTGAAAACGGTAAGAGCTAGAGAAAAGTGCCTAAGCCTCAATTTGTAGACCATGAAATGCTCTACATTTTGATATATAAACCATCACCCTAGCATTTGAATTAAAGACGCTACCGAGTTTAAACCAGAAAAAACAATGAAATTTCATCATTTTCACATTTTCTGGCAGTTGTAACGTGAAAACGGTAAGAGCTAGAGAAAAGTGCCTAAGCCTCAATTTGTAGGCCATGAAATACTCTACATTTTGATATATAAACCATCACCCTAGCATTTGAATTAAAGACGCTACCGAGTTTAAACCAGAAAAAACAATGAAATTTCATCATTTTCACATTTTCTGGCAGTTGTAACGTGAAAACGGTAAGAGCTAGAGAAAAGTGCTTAACCCTCAATTTGTAGGCCATGAAATGCTCTACATTTTGATATATAAACCATCACCCTAGCATTTGAATTAAAAACGCTACCGAGTTTAAACGAGGAAAATGAATGAAATTTCATCATTTTCACATTTGCTGGCAGTTGTAGCGTGAAAACGGTAAGAGCTAGAGAAAAGTGCCTAAGCCTCAATTTGTAGGCCATGAAATACTCTACATTTTGATATATAAACCATCACTCTAGCATTTGAATTAAAAACGCTACCGAGTTTAAACCAGAAAAACAATGAAATTTCATCATTTTCACATTTTCTGGCAGTTGTAACGTGAAAACGGTAAGAGCTAGAGAAAAGTGCCTCAGCCTCAATTTGTAGGCCATGAAATGCTCTACATTTTGATATATAAACCATCACCCTAGCATTTGAATTAAAGACGCTACCGAGTTTAAACCAGAAAAAACAATGAAATTTCATCATTTTCACATTTTCTGGCAGTTGTAACGTGAAAACGGTAAGAGCTAGAGAAAAGTGCCTAAGCCTCAATTTGTAGACCATGAAATGCTCTACATTTTGATATATAAACCATCACCCTAGCATTTGAATTAAAGACGCTACCGAGTTTAAACCAGAAAAAACAATGAAATTTCATCATTTTCACATTTTGTGGCAGTTGTAACGTGAAAACGGTAAGAGCTAGAGAAAAGTGCCTAAGCCTCAATTTGTAGACCATGAAATGCTCTACATTTTGATATATAAACCATCACCCTAGCATTTGAATTAAAGACGCTACCGAGTTTAAACCAGAAAAAACAATGAAATTTCATCATTTTCACATTTTCTGGCAGTTGTAACGTGAAAACGGTAAGAGCTAGAGAAAAGTGCCTAAGCCTCAATTTGTAGACCATGAAATGCTCTACATTTTGATATATAAACCATCACCCTAGCATTTGAATTAAAAACACTACCGAGTTTAAACCAGAAAAAACAATGAAATTTCATCATTTTCACATTTTCTGGCAGTTGTAACGTGAAAACGGTAAGAGCTAGAGAAAAGTGCCTAAGCCTCAATTTGTAGACCATGAAATGCTCTACATTTTGATATATAAACCATCACCCTAGCATTTGAATTAAAAACGCTACCGAGTTTAAACGAGGAAAATGAATGAAATTTCATCATTTTCACATTTGCTGGCAGTTGTAGCGTGAAAACGGTAAGAGCTAGAGAAAAGTGCCTAAGCCTCAATTTGTAGGCCATGAAATACTCTACATTTTGATATATAATCCATCACTCTAGCATTTGAATTAAAACGCTAGCGAATTTAAACCAGAGAAATGAATGAAATTTCATCATTTTCACATTTTCTGGCAGTTGTAACGTGAAAACGGTAAGAGCTAGAGAAAAGTGCCTCAGCCTCAATTTGTAGACCATGAAATGCTCTACATTTTGATATATAAACCATCACCCTAGCATTTGAATTAAAGACGCTACCGAGTTTAAACCAGAAAAAACAATGAAATTTCATCATTTTCACATTTTCTGGCAGTTGTAACGTGAAAACGGTAAGAGCTAGAGAAAAGTGCCTCAGCCTCAATTTGTAGGCCATGAAATGCTCTACATTTTGATATATAAACCATCACCCTAGCATTTGAATTAAAGACGCTACGAGTTTAAACCAGAAAAAACAATGAAATTTCATCATTTTCACATTTTCTGGCAGTTGTAACGTGAAAACGGTAAGAGCTAGAGAAAAGTGCCTAAGCCTCAATTTGTAGGCCATGAAATACTCTACATTTTGATATATAAACCATCATCCTAGCATTTGAATTAAAGACGCTACCGAGTTTAAACCAGAAAAAACAATGAAATTTCATCATTTTCACATTTTCTGGCAGTTGTAACGTGAAAACGGTAAGAGCTAGAGAAAAGTGCCTAAGCCTCAATTTGTAGACCATGAAATGCTCTACATTTTGATATATAAACCATCACCCTAGCATTTGAATTAAAAACGCTACCGAGTTTAAACGAGGCAAATGAATGAAATTTCATCATTTTCACATTTGCTGGCAGTTGTAGCGTGAAAACGGTAAGAGCTAGAGAAAAGTGCCTAAGCCTCAATTTGTAGACCATGAAATGCTCTACATTTTGATATATAAACCATCACCCTAGCATTTGAATTAAAGACGCTACCGAGTTTAAACCAGAAAAAACAATGAAATTTCATCATTTTCACATTTTCTGGCAGTTGTAACGTGAAAACGGTAAGAGCTAGAGAAAAGTGCCTAAGCCTCAATTTGTAGACCATGAAATGCTCTACATTTTGATATATAAACCATCACCCTAGCATTTGAATTAAAGACGCTACCGAGTTTAACCAGAAAAAACAATGAAATTTCATCATTTTCACATTTTCTGGCAGTTGTAACGTGAAAACGGTAAGAGCTAGAGAAAAGTGCCTCAGCCTCAATTTGTAGGCCATGAAATGCTCTACATTTTGATATATAAACCATCACCCTAGCATTTGAATTAAAGACGCTACCGAGTTTAAACCAGAAAAAACAATGAAATTTCATCATTTTCACATTTGCTGGCAGTTGTAGCGCGAAAACGGTAAGAGCTAGAGAAAAATGCCTAAGCCTCAATTTGTAGACCATGAAATGCTCTACATTTTGATATATAAACCATCACCCTAGCATTTGAATTAAAAACGCTACCGAGTTTAAACGAGGCAAATGAATGAAATTTCATCATTTTCACATTTGCTGGCAGTTGTAGCGTGAAAACGGTAAGAGCTAGAGAAAAGTGCCTAAGCCTCAATTTGTAGGCCATGAAATACTCTACATTTTGATATATAAACCATCACTCTATCATTTGAATTAAAAACGCTACCGAGTTTAAACCAGAAAAACAATGAAATTTCATCATTTTCACATTTGCTGGCAGTTGTAGCGCGAAAACGGTAAGAGCTAGAGAAAAATGCCTAAGCCTCAATTTGTAGACCATGAAATGCTCTACATTTTGATATATAAACCATCACCCTAGCATTTGAATTAAAAACGCTACCGAGTTTAAACGAGGAAAATGAATGAAATTTCATCATTTTCACATTTGCTGGCAGATGTAGCGTGGAAAACGGTAAGAGCTAGAGAAAAGTGCCTAAGCCTCAATTTGTAGGCCATGAAATACTCTACATTTTGATATGTAAACCATCACCCTAGCATTTGAATTAAAGACGCTACCGAGTTTAAACGAGGAAAATTAATGAAATTTCATCATTTTCACATTTGCTGGCAGTTGTAGCGTGAAAACGGTAAGAGCTAGAGAAAAGTGCCTAAGCCTCAATTTGTAGGCCATGAAATACTCTACATTTTGATATATAAACCATCACCCTAGCATTTGAATTAAAGACGCTACCGAGTTTAAACCAGAAAAAACAATGAAATTTCATCATTTTCACATTTTCTGGCAGTTGTAACGTGAAAACGGTAAGAGCTAGAGAAAAGTGCCTAAGCCGCAATTTGTAGACCATGAAATGCTCTACATTTTGATATATAAACCATCACCCTAGCATTTGAATTAAAGACGCTACCGAGTTTAAACCAGAAAAAACAATGAAATTTCATCATTTTCACATTTTGTGGCAGTTGTAACGTGAAAACGGTAAGAGCTAGAGAAAAGTGCCTAAGCCTCAATTTGTAGACCATGAAATGCTCTACATTTTGATATATAAACCATCACCCTAGCATTTGAATTAAAGACGCTACCGAGTTTAAACCAGAAAAAACAATGAAATTTCATCATTTTCACATTTTCTGGCAGTTGTAACGTGAAAACGGTAAGAGCTAGAGAAAAGTGCCTAAGCCTCAATTTGTAGACCATGAAATGCTCTACATTTTGATATATAAACCATCACCCTAGCATTTGAATTAAAAACACTACCGAGTTTAAACCAGAAAAAACAATGAAATTTCATCATTTTCACATTTTCTGGCAGTTGTAACGTGAAAACGGTAAGAGCTAGAGAAAAGTGCCTAAGCCTCAATTTGTAGACCATGAAATGCTCTACATTTTGATATATAAACCATCACCCTAGCATTTGAATTAAAAACGCTACCGAGTTTAAACGAGGAAAATGAATGAAATTTCATCATTTTCACATTTGCTGGCAGTTGTAGCGTGAAAACGGTAAGAGCTAGAGAAAAGTGCCTAAGCCTCAATTTGTAGGCCATGAAATACTCTACATTTTGATATATAAACCATCACCCTAGCATTTGAATTAAAGACGCTACCGAGTTTAAACCAGAAAAAACAATGAAATTTCATCATTTTCACATTTTCTGGCAGTTGTAACGTGAAAACGGTAAGAGCTAGAGAAAAGTGCCTAAGCCTCAATTTGTAGACCATGAAATGCTCTACATTTTGATATATAAACCATCACCCTAGCATTTGAATTAAAAACGCTACCGAGTTTAAACGAGGAAAATGAATGAAATTTCATCATTTTCACATTTGCTGGCAGTTGTAGCGTGAAAACGGTAAGAGCTAGAGAAAAGTGCCTAAGCCTCAATTTGTAGGCCATGAAATACTCTACATTTTGATATATAATCCATCACTCTAGCATTTGAATTAAAAACGCTAGCGAATTTAAACCAGAGAAATGAATGAAATTTCATCATTTTCACATTTGCTGGTAGTTGTAACGTGAAAACGGTAAGAGATAGAGAAAAGTGCCTAAGCCTCAATTTGTAGGCCATGAAATACTCTACATTTTGATATATAAACCATCATCCTAGCATTTGAATTAAAGACGCTACCGAGTTTAAAACCAGAAAAAACAATGAAATTTCATCATTTTCACATTTTCTGGCAGTTGTAACGTGAAAACGGTAAGAGCTAGAGAAAAGTGCCTAAGCCTCAATTTGTAGACCATGAAATGCTCTACATTTTGATATATAAACCATCACCCTAGCATTTGAATTAAAGACGCTACCGAGTTTAAACCAGAAAAAACAATGAAATTTCATCATTTTCACATTTTCTGGAAGTTGTAACGTGAAAACGGTAAGAGCTAGAGAAAAGTGCCTAAGCCTCAATTTGTAGGCCATGAAATGCTCTACATTTTGATATATAAACCATCACCCTAGCATTTGAATTAAAGGCGCTACCGAGTTTAAACCAGAAAAAACAATGAAATTTCATCATTTTCACATTTTCTGGCAGTTGTAACGTGAAAACGGTAAGAGCTAGAGAAAAGTGCCTAAGCCTCAATTTGTAGGCCATGAAATGCTCTACATTTTGATATATAAACCATCACCCTAGCATTTGAATTAAAGGCGCTACCGAGTTTAAACCAGAAAAAACAATGAAATTTCATCATTTTCACATTTTCTGGCAGTTGTAACGTGAAAACGGTAAGACTTAGAGAAAAGTGTTTAAGCCTCAATTTGTAGGCCATGAAATGCTCTACATTTTGATATATAAACCATCACCCTAGCATTTGAATTAAAGACGCTACCGAGTTTAAACCAGAAAAAACAATGAAATTTCATCATTTTCACATTTTCTGGCAGTTGTAACGTGAAAACGGTAAGAGCTAGAGAAAAGTGCCTAAGCCTCAATTTGTAGGCCATGAAATACTCTACATTTTGATATATAATCCATCACTCTAGCATTTGAATTAAAAACGCTAGCGAGTTTAAACCAGAGAAATGAATGAAATTTCATCATTTTCACATTTGCTGGTAGTTGTAACGTGAAAACGGTAAGAGATAGAGAAAAGTGCCTAAGCCTCAATTTGTAGGCCATGAAATACTCTACATTTTGATATATAAACCATCACTCTAGCATTTGAATTAAAAACGCTACGTGTATTCACTTGATGTTGATGAGATTATCTTTATACTAAATATAATTATTGATCTAGTGACTCTAAGCCTGGTTCTCAATCAGTCTCTGAAAAATGGGACCTGTCCTGGCCCTTCTACCTAGCGAGCACCCGTAACTATATTGTGGCCCAAATAGACGTGCGCGGTTCCGGTTTCCAGGGGGAGCGAATGCGACGGCAAATTGTCAACAAGTGAGTCCTGCGTCCTTCGTACACCACACTATTAATTATAATGTCGTGTTTTCAGCATCGGGTCACTGGAGGTGCAGGATCAACTAGCAGTGCTAACTTATTTGCGGGACAATTTTAAGAACTTCATCGACAGAGACAAAGTGTGTGCTGTGGGCTCGGGATACGGTGGTTATGTGACCGCAATGCTCCTTCTTCAGGATATCGCAGGGGTGGTTAATTGCTCTGTCAGCATTTCACCTATTACTAACTGGCTATATTACAGTAAGTGTTTGTATATAGCCACATTAGGGAAATTCACATATATGATGTTCTTGTGAACATAGGACCTAAAAAATACTAATATCCCAAAATTCAAGTCAAATAATCAATTGTCTGTATTTTGCGATTTTGACAGTTAAATTAATACGTAGCATAAGAGTGGTGTCAGGAATTAGACCCTTCAGTGATGCGACCACCAGTATATGCGAACTTCACTAATGTGTTTTTAAAAATTATATTTATAATTAATTCGAATCGAGAATTTGTAATTTGTATTACTTTTAAGATTCTTATTTCACGGAGAAATATTTGGGAATCCCAGATGAACAGTTTATGGAGTACCAACGTGCTGATCTCACTAAAAGAGCAGGCAATATGAATGATAGACACTACTTGTTGGTTCACGGCACCGCAGACACCACTGTTAATCCGCAGCACGCGATGATGTTCGCCAAGGCGATGATTGATCAAGGCATTTTATTCGAACAATTGGTTAGTGTAATGAATTTTTAGTCAGTTACTGGAGGGTCAACATTTTATATACATACATTTATTGGTGTTTTGCCGATTGCGGTCTGCATAGATATTTTTTTTATTAACGATAATATATGAAATCACAGCATATATAAGTATTGTCTCAAAGATTAAGCCCTTTTTTCGCAATCGGCAAATAATTCGTTAATTTTTGCAGAAATAATTTGACTCTAAATATTGGCTTAGATTGGCTAGAGTCAAATTATAATATGAAGTTTTGAATAAAAAATCAATTTCTGATTTTCTCTTTAAAATACTTGTAATTGTATCGGATTTTTTCATTAATATTTATTTTAATGTTATCCTGGATTTATAATGTGGTTCTAATACATACCACATGATGAAACCGGCCTTTGTTTGCAGGTCTATCCCGACGAAAAGGCGTTTTTCTCGAAAAAAGCCTTCTTGCACCTCTATAAACAGATAGACCACTTCTTTAGCGAGTTCTTTGGACTCGTCCGGGACGAGTGGGACATATTTTTGGCCTAAAACTAAAAACAAAGCAACCAAACTCCCAAAACCAAAACACACTGTACAAGTCTGAGAAAACACTGCTGTATATTTTCCAGGTGTACCCCGACGAGGGCCACGCTTTCAGTAAAAAATCGCTAATGCACCTCTACAGGGAGATCGACCTGTTTTTCAACGACAGCTTCGGCCCCGCGATGGACGAGTGGAACGACGAGGGAACGGATTTTTTCATACAGTAAACATTAAGTTCAATACACTCCGGCCCGGACGAATCAAATATTTTTATGGGATTAGGTAAACAAAAAACAAACGTTTTTCTCATATCAAGTTGATATTGCAATTTTTCTTTAGAGATTTAAGAGTTGATTATAAATTCAATGAGAAATTGTATATTTAGACCAATCGAATTTTCATCATATTGTGATAGCGCAACACATGCAGTTTAGAACACGGATATTTAACAAAAAAAATACATTCCAGACGAGATAATTCGTGCGATTATGATTATGATTGTGCAGGCATTTGTTAAAACAAAATAACAATATATAACCGAATAAGTTAGTTGATTGTGAAATTTCAAAAATATTGTAATGTTACTAATAGTACGAAACGACTCATTGTACAGTGCCCAAATATTATTAATAAAACAAATGCCTGTTCAATTTAAACGCAAGGGGGTATCAAAAATATTTTATAACTAGTTTTAATTACATTATGCTTTAACAGAATGTGATATAGATGGTTTAGTAGGAAGGCAATAAGAAACTATTGTGAATTTTGTGAATCAACCCGACGATTTAATCTGACATCGTTATCTATATGTATATGTTAAGTGTTTACGTAAATGGAAAATCCCCTTGTTGCCCTGCGACTTTCCCCCAAAAACAGCCATGTGCGTTACGTACGTTTCTGTTTGCAATGGACGTGGAATGAAAAAATTGATATGCACAACTGTAATTATTAGATCAATAGAGAACGCAGACTTTGAAATCGTCCAGTTTTCCCTCGCAGGTGGTTGGAATGTAAGCTTTTTCTCTTTAATCTACATCTATGGTGTGCGATTTTTATTATCTGGAAATCGTGTGATGTTTTAAATATTTTTGGACTATAAGTAAAGGTGGCGACATAATAAATAAAAGATGTATTATTCAGAGAATGATTTACTACTATTATTTAATGTGAAAAAATCCGCTTTTGTTTATCGCTCGATTGCTGTTCTGAGCTGTTCTTTCTCTTGGTAGAACAGCTCGGAACAGTGTGTACACTTGCCAGTTTTATTCGAAATGTTCATTGTGCGAATAATGAATAAATAAATATCTACTAAGTAAAAAAAAACATTATCTTAATTTAAAAAATACTATTCGTACAAATTACTTAATACTCCAATTAAATATTGAATAAAAAAAATATCATCCTCAATGGGATTATGGTATAATGGGAATATATTTGAACCTGCGACCCCCACTTTTGTACTGACAGCAACTAAGTCATAAATAACAGCTCGGTCGGCTTTAAAACATTGTCTTCGTTTTCATATTATATGGAAAATATATTTGTTTATTAGAAAAAATATACTCTGTTTACTAGTAGTCCATAAATATATTTAAATACATAAAATTTCCAAACATAATAAAAATCTCACAACAATCATGTTTTAACCATTATTTAAAACAGTACAAAATAAATATAAACAACGTAATTAGTGTATAGATGTATAACTAGTAGAAAATACCGTTTAATCTACTATAATTTAAATTTCCACATTTTGTCTTCCCCTTACATTTCCCGATGTACGCTTCTCTCTACTCATTTCCTTGTAATAGATGTATAAGCAAACAAACAAACAAACAAACAAAAATATGAAATGTTAAGAAGTTCCTATTGGTTTAGAATATTTTTATACCGTTCTGTTTTTAATTGGAAGCTTGCATTTCAATTTTTATATGTATGTATATATGTGCCTAACCTAAATAGCTTTATTGTTAATCAGAGATTTAAAAAGAAGTATATATGAATCTTAAGAACGAAATGTCGTTTATTTTATTGTTGGTATATTTGCTCATTACGTGTTTCGTTGCTGATCCAAGTGTAATGAATATAATTGTTGATGATGTTATATTTGTATGAATATGTACTGACACTTAAATGTGACACCAAGCCAAATAAATGTTGATTTATTCCTAAAGTAAAAATGTTATATTGGTTTATTTGCAGCGAAATTTATGAAATAATTGGTAAGAGTAGAAAATTTGAGTCTGAATCGCTTAAAATTTCAATGCAAAATGCTATTTGAATGAATTTCAAGCTGTTTCAGTAAACATATCAATTATGTCACGAATCTTAATGTATTTGCGAAAAATTAAGGATGATTTGGATTTTTTGACCCAAAGGATGAAGAGTTTATGGTTTCTAAAAGTTTCAGGTATTAATATTTTTCGGCTAGTTTATCAGTAAAAAGTTAAAATTAAAACTCGGTTTCTATTTGAATTAATTAGAGCGTAACTCCAAAAGTTGTACATGGAAATGTCTAGTCTTAATCTGTAGGGCTATAAATACTTCACATTTTCACATATTAACCATCTCTCTAGCATTTGAAATAGAGACGCTATATAGTCGAAACTGGGCAAAAACATGAAATGTGTAATGGCTATGCAAAATAGCAGATCGGTGCATTCATGTTAGATAGCTATCAGAAAGATGACTGGCCATCGTTGATACACCACAGCGGGGCATTCGCTGTTCCTAGTGGCCCCATGCTCTCCCACTCTCATCTATCTGGGGGTCCAGGTGGGACAGGGCGTTAATAAAGGCGCGTCTGCGTCTATATACAGCTGTTCATTTTGACCGTTAGTTTTACGATATTGGAAAAATACGATAAATGTCTGTTAAATTTTTTCGATTCAATTGTAAAACAAGATATCTAGGTATACCACAAGACATTATTGCAGCACTTTATTATGAGGAATCTAAAATCTTCCACCAGACTTGCAATGGTATCTAAGATAGCAGATATCATGTTTTGTTATTATGGACTTCATCATTTTCACATTTGCTGGCAGTTGTAACGTGAAAACGGTAAGAGCTAGAGAAAAGTGCCTAAGCCTCAATTTGTAGGCCATGAAATACTCTACATTTTGATATATAAACCATCACTCTAGCATTTGAATTAGAAACGCTACCGAGTTTAAACCAGAAAAATGAATGAAATTTCATCATTTTCACATTTGCTAGCAGTTGTAGCGTGAAAACGGTAAGAGCTAGAGAAAAGTGCCTAAGCCTCAGTTTGTAGGCCATGAAATCCTCTACATTTTGATATATAAACCATCACTCTAGCATTTGAATTAGAAACGCTACCGAGTTTAAACCAGAAAAATGAATGAAATTTCATCATTTTCACATTTGCTGACAGTTGTAACGTGAAAACGGTAAGAGCTAGAGAAAAGTGCCTTAGCCTCAATTTGTAGGCCATGAAATACTCTACATTTTGATATATAAACCATCACTCTAGCATTTGAATTAACCACGCTACCGAGTTTAAACCAGAAAAATGAATGAAATTTCATCATTTTCACATTTGCTGGCAGTTGTAACGTAAAAACGGTAAGAGCTAGAGAAAGTGCCTAAGCCTCAATTTGTAGGCCATGAAATACTCTACATTTTGATATATAAACCATCACTCTAGCATTTGAATTAGAAACGCTACCGAGTTTAAACCAGAAAAGTGAATGAAATTTCATCATTTTCACATTTGCTGGCAGTTGTAACGTGAAAACGGTAAGAGCTAGAGAAAAGTGCCCAAGCCTCAATTTGTAGGCCATGAAATACTCTACATTTTGATATATAAACCATCACTCTAGCATTTGAATTAACCACGCTACCGAGTTTAAACCAGAAAAATTAATGAAATTTCATCATTTTCATATTTGCTGGCAGTTGTAACGTGAAAACAGTAAGAGCTAGAGAAAAGTGCCTAAGCCTCAATTTGTAGGCCATGAAATACTCTACATTTTGATATATAAACCATCACTCTAGCATTTGAATTAACAACGCTACCGAGTTTAAACCAGAAAAAAGAATGAAATTTCATCATTTTCACATTTGCTGGCAGTTGTAACGTGAAAACTGTAAGAGCTAGAGAAAAGTGCCTAAGCCTCAATTTGTAGACCATGAAATACTCTACATTTTGATATATAAACCATCACTATAGCATTTGAATTAACCACGCTACCGAGTTTAAACCAGAAAAATGAATGAAATTTCATCATTTTCACATTTGCTGGCAATTGTAACGTGAAAACGGTAAGAGCTAGAGAAAAGTGCCTAAGCCTCAATTTGTAGACCATGAAATACTCTACATTTTTATATATAAACCATCACTCTAGCATTTGAATTAACCACGCTACCGAGTTTAAACCAGAAAAATGAATGAAATTGCATCATTTTCACATTTGCTGGCAGTTGTAACGTGAAAACGGTAAGAGCTAGAGAAAAGTGCCTAAGCCTCAATTTGTAGACCATGAAATACTCTACATTTTGATATATAAACCATCACTATAGCATTTGAATTAACAACGCTACCGAGTTTAAACCAGAAAAAAGAATGAAATTTCATCATTTTCACATTTGCTGGCAGTTGTAACGTGAAAACTGTAAGAGCTAGAGAAAAGTGCCTAAGCCTCAATTTGTAGACCATGAAATACTCTACATTTTGATATATAAACCATCACTATAGCATTTGAATTAACCACGCTACCGAGTTTAAACCAGAAAAAATTAATGAAATTTAATCATTTTCATATTTGCTGGCAGTTGTAACGTAAAAACGGTAAGAGCTAGAGAAAGTGCCTAAGCCTCAATTTGTAGGCCATGAAATACTCTACATTTTGATACATAAACCATCGCTCTAAGATTTGAATTAAAGACGCTACTGAGTTTAAACCAGAGAAATGAATGAAATTTCATAATTTTCACATTTGCTTGTAGTTGTAGCGTGAAAACAGTAAGAGCTAGAGAAAAGTGTTTAAGCCTCAATTTGTAGGCCATGAAATACTCTACATTTTGATATATAAACCATCACTCTAGCATTTGAATTAACAACGCTACCGAGTTTAAACCAGAAAAAAGAATGAAATTTCATCATTTTCACATTTGCTGGCAGTTGTAACGTGATAACGGTAAGAGCTAGAGAAAAGTGCCTAAGCCTCAATTTGTAGGCCATGAAATACTCTACATTTTGATATATAAACCATCACTCTAGCATTTGAATTAGAAACGCTACCGAGTTTAAACCAGAAAAATGAATGAAATTTCATCATTTTCATATTTGCTGGCAGTTGTAACGTGAAAACGGTAAGAGCTAGAGAAAAGTGCCTAACCCTCAATTTGTAGGCCATGAAATACTCTACATTTTGATATATAAACCATCACTCTAGCATTTGAATTAGAAACGCTACCGAGTTTAAACCAGAAAAATAAAGGAAATTTCATCATTTTCATATTTGCTGGCAGTTGTAACGTAAAAACGGTAAGAGCTAGAGAAAAGTGCCCAAGCCTCAATTTGTAGGCCATGAAATACTCTACATTTTGATATATAAACCATCACTCTAGCTTTTGAATTAGAAACGCTACCGAGTTTAAACCAGAAAAATTAATGAAATTTCATCATTTTCATATTTGCTGGCAGTTGTAACGTAAAAACGGTAAGAGCTAGATAAAAGTGCCCAAGCCTCAATTTGTAGGCCATGAAATACTCTACATTTTGATATATAAACCATCACTCTAGCATTTGAATTAGAAACGCTACCGAGTTTAAACCAGAAAAATTAATGAAATTTCATCATTTTCATATTTGCTGGCAGATGTAACGTGAAAACGGTAAGAGCTAGAGAAAAGTGCCTAAGCCTGAATTTGTAGGCCATGAAATCCTCTACATTTTGATATATAAACCATCACTCTAGCATTTGAATTAAAAACGCTACCGAGTTTAAACCAGAAACATTGCTCAGTTATTCCGACATATGATGATTTAAATTCAAAAGTTGTTTAATATTTAAAATATTTATTTGTGGGCAGAGTGCTTTCGAAATAATAATATATTCAATAATTTGTTATGATGTTATTATTACTTTAAATTTATAGGAGCCTCGTGAATTCCTAAGATAGTACTGTATGAAAGCTGGAAATAATATTTTGAACCAGGAGTGTAACATTAACAAACCTCAAAATTTAATTTGATTAAAACTATATGATCCTAGCATTTCAGTGATTTTTTCATAAAATTTGTTCTATTGCGCGACCTTCATCGGCATAACCAGTGCGTGTTTTTTACATGTTTTGGATTGAATCTATTTAATTGTATCCTCCAGAATTTTAACTCATTTTTTTTTAATATTGTGCGTTTTATTATTAAGCGAACGACACTCCGTTTTAGTAACAATGCACCGAGAAAATGTCCACGTAACGCCAACTCACGGGCGTCCGGAATTATTAGAATTATTTAACTTCACACCGGTACGATTAGACTACTCTGAGTTTCTCTTTTTACCAGCGGAAAAGCCTTCGATTGATAGCTATATGTATAGAGGTTTTTTTTTCAATTACTTAATTTACACTTGTATTCAATTTTGTTTCAAGTATGTTATATGTTCTACTGTAGGGAAACTTACTTTTCATATGTCACGAGAATGAATCCTGTTTGCATTCTCTTGACATATGTAAAGTAAGTTTCCCTACAGTAGAACATATTATAAAACATATTTGAAACAAAATTGAATACAATTGTAAATTAATTAATAGAAAGAAAAACCTCTATTAAAAAAAACTCTACATACCATCGAATTGCTATAGCAATACAAAATATGTGTATTGTTTGCAGAATTATTCCTCCTAGGTGTCATCCTGAATACAAAAAAAGAAACAATCGAACCAGTTTTATTACCGTGAAAAATAATATAAGTAATTGTAACATCCAAATATACGCCATTTTATTATAGCTCTAACAAAATCCAAAAAAGTATAATACAAAATGCTAAACTACATACAACTTTTTACACAACAAATAGTTAACAACTAATGTTATCTCATCTCATTAAATAAGGGGCAATGGCATATCTATATATCTGTATTGCTATGTAAGTGTCGTCAGTAATAAGGTTCATAGGCGATAGGTGATTAGACTATATAGATTTATTGAAAACTCTAGCGATGGTCAATAAAAGAAAGTCGCTGGCACGGACATCGATGAACAAAGAGAAACGGTGATAATTGGAATTACTTTAAGTCACTTGGGCAGAGGGATCTAACCCTATTTTTTGTTTGTTAAAAGTACTACAATCTGAAATCTAGAAATATTTGATATGATATGATATATCTTTGTTGCAAACAACAGTCTTTACTTCAAACTATTACAAACTTTAATTTCTTGATTTTTTTTTTGAGCTAATAAAATCATAATTAATCCGTGCCAGCTAATGAAACCGATACGCGTAACAAACCAAGACGTCTAATTTACTTTAAACCGCTTTCGCGAGACAACCTAATTACATTGTTAAATTTATCAAAATCAATTCTATTAGTAATATACATTAGCGGTTTTACAGGTATCCTTTTGTTTAAATCTGACTAGACACATATAATTCACTTTTGTTAAAGGTAGAAACTTCAGTCGTTGGGGCACTCCTTGGGAGCGGCCGATTGAAAAGCCTAAGTTTTATTTATACCCTTCTAGTTACAGTGCAAACACGGCACACAATTTATTTTGGAAATTAATTTGAAGAGTACTAGCGCTGCCTTTGCTAATGATTTTAATTTTGATGTGAATAAATTTAACAATTCCCAACGTTTTTTATTTTTCGATAAATGTATAGAGTTTGAAACAGTGTTTTTTTTTTGGTTTTTTCTTTCTTTGTTGAATGCGGAAATGAAACTTATTAGTTAATGATGGAGGGGGGAATTATCTCGCAACATGAGCATAGGATTTAAAGTTATATAGTTACATGTAAATTGCGGTACCAGTTCCGTTGACGCGGCTCACCCTTTTTTTTCTCGATAATAATTATAATAATAGATAACTTTAGATCGGTCCAATTCAGTCACACGCACAGTTATGGCTCGGAGTCAACAATAGAAACGGATACACTTACACGTACCACTCTTTAATGTCTTTGCTGTCGCGTTTTTTCTTTAGTTGTTGGTTTTGTGGTTGGCCGCTTTTGTCTCCGTTTCGCAGGCCGCCGTTGAGCTGGTATTGTCCGTTGGTGTTGCTGGCGCCGCCGAGGAGGGCCGCGTTCGGGCCCTGCTGGTAGCTCTTGCTTTCGTCCACTTTGTACGAGGCGTCGCCGCGCGATTTGAATTTCAGGATGATTAGGATGATGAGGATGACGGCGATTAGGGCGCCGGCGATGATGCCGATTATGAGGGCCACGATTTCGGAGGTCTCCGAGCTGACGCGCTCTGGCCGTCGTTTCGGTGTCTTGCCTGTTGGTGGGAAGAAGTTGTTGGGGTACTCTACTATTGGGGGCTGCGGTCGGATGACGGGTGGATCTGCGATGCGTTCCGTTGTAGTTGTTCCTTCAGAGGATAGGGAAGGAGTGGTTAGTTTCGTCGTTTCCATGTCGGTTGTGCTACCTGAGTCGTGTTTCGTTGTGCCGACAGTTTCCTGGGATGAGCCGTGCGGAGACTCTGAACCACTTGCGGTTGTTGTGCCACCTTCGGTGACTTTTGTGCTGGTGTTGTCCGCGGCTACAATGCTCGAACCAGGAACCGTTTCTGAGACAATCACATAAAAACAATATAGAACTGTTGATACTATGAAAATTCGCTGAAAAAATGTTTTGCATAAATAAAATTGGACATTGCTGCAAAGTAACGTTCAAATGTTTTTGACATATAGAAGTATATTTGGTGCAACTATGAAAATTGTCAGTAAAGTTATAGAGATTTGAAACAAACATCCGTAATATTTGAATTTGCAACTTTGAAAATTCGAAAAAAAGGCACTTAAATTGAGCAGTGAGTATCCTTAAATTGTTTTTTATAAAGGAAAGTATATTTAGTGAAATTATGATAATTGTAACTCGTGTTATACATATTTGAAACACATTCATATTTGAATATGCAACATCACAAATTGGTAAAAAAAAATCGCATGAAATTCGCGAAAATTCGGCCCGATGGGGTTCCAACTTCAGCTGCTTAATGCTCTATAGGAGACGGCCCGTTATGTAGAGGGTGCAATTAAGAACTAGAAACAGCAGAGCATGTAATATGCCTCTGCTCAGCTCTAGTAAACACTAGGCATCTAATACTAGGGGAGTACTGGCCTAGTATGGCCAGCATTAGCAACTCCTCACCCGCCAGAGTTTTACAGCTCGCACGCAGAAGTTACGAAGTGAGTAGCCTTAAAGAGAGGTTTCACAATGGGCCCATATTGAGGCCTAAGTGTATGTAGCTGTGCTACCCTCCAGCGAACTATCCATAACTATCCAGAGAACGAGACAGAGGACGACAATCACTGAGCTGAGTTCAAGACCCAGTGGTTAGAGGCGTCGTCCATCTGGTACTGAGCATTGAAGAGCTGGAGTTGGAATTTTCGCGAATCACCTTTCGCATTATTTCAGAGGATTCCTGTTAAGTTAAAGTAAATACGGGGTACTCCTCTGAGTTTCTACCTTGACCGGCAAAAAGGCTGATAGCTCTATAAAGATCGGGTACTCCTCTGAGTTTCTATCTTGACCGGCAAAAAGGCTGATAGCTCCATAAAGATCGATTTTTTTATTGCTGCGGTACCTTGAATTGTTTTATTTTAGAAAAATATTTAGTAGTACATCTGGTGAATTTATGATAATATAATTGTCGAGACATAGAGATTTAAAACAGGCGTAATATTTGGATTGAAAAATTTAAAATTCATAAAAAATATATTGTAAATAAATGTATTGAATTCTATGTAAAGGTATTTTAGACAAGACAATTTTTTAGCTCAAAAGTTGTTCAAGAAATTAATTCATATATCCTCCTTCCATACAATTTGTACTTTGCAAATAGAACGCGTTATATTTTTCCATTCGATCTACCATCCAATTCAATATTTCAAATAATTTGCTGTATGATACGAGACTTAGATTATCTTTAGATATTCTCGCATCTTGAATAATTTTTGAGTCAAGAAATTGTCTTGTCTAAAACGATCTTTAAATAATTTTATATTTTTATACCAATACATTTTTAAACTAGTTTAATATGATAAATTCCTATTGAAATATTATTTATATTGGAGGTTTCTACTTCGTTGCGTTTTCTTTAGTCAACGCCGCGCCAATTCACAGGCCGCCCGGAATTATAAGAATTGTTTAACTTCACACTGGTTAAATATCACCCAAACTGTTTTTGACGAAAACTTATTAAACTGTGAACTTCTGACCGAGTTATAGCGATTTGAAACAAATCACATTCGTAATATTTGGATATATAATAATTCGATTTACAACCATAAGGTATTATATAATTTGCGAGCGAGGGATTTGGTCGCAGGATTTAATTCCAAGTAAACCACCCCACGTAATGACAATTGAATGCACACTTACCGTGTGGTGTGACCGCTGTGGTCGCCGCCTCTTCCGTCACCTCGCCGGATCCGGATCCCGGGAAGCAATCCTCGTCGTCGCAGGGTTTACCATCCTCCTTAACGGGCGGCCGGTGCGGCGGCTTTGTGGTCGGCGGCGGCCGCGTCGGTGGTATATAAACAGGCGTTATAAGGTCGTCATCGCCAGAACCGGACTCCGGCAGTGGCGGGCATTCGTCCTCATCATCCCCATTACAACCCGAGCCGGCGCCACTAAACACCAAATCGTCCAT
Source organism: Lordithon lunulatus (assembly GCA_963942505.1). NCBI lineage: Eukaryota > Metazoa > Arthropoda > Insecta > Coleoptera > Staphylinidae > Lordithon > Lordithon lunulatus. Next base: position 54,389,629 of record OZ012668.1, on the reverse strand, counting down.
CACCCCCGGAAAACCGGAAGCTGGCGTCTAAGGAAAGAATAATGGGGAAGAGAGGTTTATTATGAGTTGTAATAATAACTATCATTATTTATAGTGAAAGGAGTGCATTACTTAGAAAATGAAAAATAGTACAAGTCATTTTAGTGAGGCATGAAATATTTTCTTTGTATTTTGTTACGGACTGATTTATTATTTATAAAAACTTATAAGTTATAGTTTCGTTATTTTATATAAATAAATCATGATAAATACAATTTTATTCTGTTCGTGAGAAAATATGATATATATATATATATATATATATATATATATATATATATATATATATTTCGAATTTATGGTATATTTGGACAATTTAACCCATTCAGCTATAGATTTTTAAATTAATTTTTGTTTGTTTTTGTTTTGGGAGACAAAGTCGAAACTATTTGTTAACTTTTTCACTATTAATATTGTTTTCAAAATTATAAATTGTTTATAAAAGTATGCCAACTAATACACATTGTGACATTCCTATTAAATGCCAAAAAAAATCGTTTTAATAGTGACTATGTGATTTATAATAGTAAGGTAACCCATAAAAATGTATAGCAATTCCAGCAAATGCCAACACAATTTTTTTGTTTGTTATTATTATATTATTCATAGTCAAACGTAAAATGGAAACTTTCTGTCCCTACGAATTTGTTTTTCTATTTTTTTTTAATTTTTAAACGAAAAAAAATACTTTGAATCAAAATTTTTCAATTTTCTTTGGTCATCTGATACACAGATTTGTTTTATACTAAATCAGTAAAAAAAATAAAACAAAATATGTTGCATTATTTTTTTATCGACTCAGCCTCTAAAATCGGATTATCCAGATATGAGCGTAAAAGTTTAAAATAAAAAAAAAAATAGAAAACCAAATACGTTGGTATACAGACTTTTCATTTTACTTTATCATATTGTTATAAACATTAAACAATTTTTTTCAAATCCATGACGATTGCGCGTCTTGATCAAAAATATTAATAATGATATACAAGTTAGTCGCCAAAAAAAAAAACTTAGAATCAAAATTTTCCATTTTCCTTCGGCCATCTAGTATACTGATATGTTTTGTGCTAGGATCAGTAAAAAAATTAAACAAAATATGTTGAATTATATTTTTATCGACTCAGCCTCTAAAATCGGATTTTTCAGATATGAGCGTAAAAGTTTAAAATTTAAAAAAAAAATAGAAAAACAAATACGTTGGTATACAGACTTTCCACTTTACTTTATCATATTTTTATAAACAGTACGCACATTTTTTTCAAATCCATGACGATTGCGCGTCTTGGTCGAAAATAATAATAATGATATACAAGTTAGTTGCCGAAAAAAAAAACTTAGAATCAAAATTTTCCATTTTCCTTCGGCCATCTGGTATACTGATATGTTTTGTGCTAGGATCGGTAAAAAAATTATACAAAATATGTTGCATTATTTTTTTATCGACTCAGCCTCTAAAATCGGATTATCCAGACATGAGCGTAAAAGTTTAAAATTAAAAAAAAATAGAAAAACAAATATGTTGGTATACAGACTTTCCATTTTACTTTATCATATTGTTATAAACATTAAGCAATTTTTTTCAAATCCATAACGATTGCGCGTCTTGGTCAAAAATAATAAGAATGATATACAAGTTAGTCGCCGAAAAAAAAACTTAGAATCAAAATTTTCCATTTTCCTTCGGCCATCTGGTATACTGATATGTTTTGTGCTAAGATCGGTAAAAAAATTTAACAAAATATGTTGCATTATTTTTTTATCGACTCAGCCTCTAAAACCGGATTATCCAGATATGAGCGTAAAAGTTAAAAATAAAGAAAAAATAGAAAAACAAATACGTTGGTATACAGACTTTTTATTTTACTTTGTCATATTGTAATAAACATTATGCAATTTTTTCAAATCCATGACGATTGCGCGTCTTGGTAAAAAATAATAATAATGATATATAAGTTAGTCGCCGAAAAAAAAATACTTAGAATAAAAATTTTCCATTTTTCTTTCGCCATCTGGTATACTGATATGTTTTGTGCTAGGATCAGTAAAAAAATTAAATAAAATATATTGCATTATTTTTTTATCGACTCAGCCTCTAAAATCGGATTATCCAGATATGAGCATAAAAGTTTAAAATTAAAAAAAATAGAAAAACAAATACGATGGGATACAGACTTTCCATTTTACTTTAGCATATTGTTATAAACATTAAGCAATTTACGATAACGAATAACGATTGCGCGTCTTGGTCAAAAATTATAATAATGATATACAAGTTAGTCGCCGAAAAAAAATACTTAGAATCAAAATTTTCCATTTTCCTTCGGCCATCTGGTATACTGATATGTTTTGTGCTAAGATCAGTAAAAAAATTAAACAAAATATGTTGCATTATTTTCTTATCGACTCAGTCTCTAAAATCGGATTATCTAGACATGAGCGTAAAAGATAAAATTAAAAAAATAGAAAAACAAATACGTTGGGATACAGACTTTCCATTTTACATTGTCATATTGTTGTAAACATTAAGCAATTTTTTTCAAATCCATATCGATTGGGCGACGTGGTCAAAAAAATAATTTACGTTACAACATTTATTATACAAAACCGTCTATAATAATTATTAAAACAAATTTAGATATATATATATATATATATATATATATATATATATATATATATATATTATGGTCAGTAAGACATAAATAAAAATGTTCAAAATTTGAATTTTATTGGTCACCCCAATTGGTCAGTATAGACCCGCAAACAATCCGCCGTGCGCGTAGTCCCGCGGCGCCGCGCGGTATAGAGGCTGGGATTAGAGGCTATCTTCACAAATTTTCAAACCCTATTTCGGTCGAAATTTCAAGAATACCCTTCAGAATTTTCAGATGTTTTCTATGAAATTGAGCTATATACCGAGTGAACATCACTGAGATTCTCGTTTTACCGACTGAGAGCTATCAACCCTATAAAGATTTAACTTGAAAACTTCAATCGTTATTAAGTTGATAGCCTCCGGTTTCTTTAAATAAGTTTATTCTTATTTTAATGGGAAATATTATAAGAATTGTAGTTATTCAAAATATTCCACAACGAGCTCAAAAATTAAATTGTATTGAATATGTACACCAATCAACTACATATTACATATAGTGAAGATTTATTTTTTTACTATAAAGTCTTATTTAAACGTCTTTAAAATTGAGTAGAAATAAATTTAATTTGCATAAGATTGAGTAGAAATAACGTTGATTTGATATTTTAGAAAATTTGAATATGTACACCACTCAACTACATACAGTGAGGACCGCAAGATTTTCACTTTTATTTAACAATAAAAACTTAAATAAAAGTGAAAATCTTGCGGTCCTCACTGTATGTAGTTGAGTGGTGTACATATTCAAATCAACGTTATTTCTACTCAATCTTATGCAAATTAAATTTATTTCTACTCAATTTTAAAGACGTTAAAACTGCTTTAAAATTGAGTAGAAATAAATTAAATTTGTATAAGATTGAGTAGAAATAACGTAGACTTAATATGTTTCGAAATCATTCACATTAATCGTTGTAATTATAAAGTGGTATTTTTTTTTCTTAATCTTAGTATTTAATTTTTTTCGTGCAGAGACAATTCTTGAACTTTTGACGTTTTAAAGTTAATAGTTTATAAACGCTATTGTGGTAGTCAATATTTTTGATTTAATTTTTTTCCAATTACTTTTATTTTTTAAATTTAATGACCTTGATCTAATGATCATGTAGCCAACCACTATGTATTATTAATGTATACCAAGTATATATATATATATATATATATATATATATATATATATATATATATATATATATTATTTACATTATAATTAAACTTATACTGTAGACAAACACACCACCCATGGATAAATAGACCCAAATTCCGTACGGAAAAGAGTCTATTACTACCGGACTCGAACCGGTACCTAGGTTACTTCTGTATCGGAAATGCAAGTCATGTATACTTTTTTCTGGTCAGTTCTCTTTTTTTACTACAATTAAAGCAGTAAAATATAAAAAAAAATCAAATTATTTGTTGGCTCCTATTAAAATGTACATTACACAATAAAATATTGCAGTGAAAACCCGTATATAAACTTGATTCCAATTAACAACCCGATGTCATTGTTATATCCCAAAAAAAATAAAAATAAACTGCAGCGCTTTTGTGTTTAATCCCTATTGTGTACCTGTTGCATTTTTTGCAATTGATCATGTCGATCCAAAATGCCGGATATGAGCTGGACATCGTTCCGGGCTGATGTGTGTATGTCCTTCTCGGCGGCCAAATCGAGAATTCTCATCCCGTTGACGACGACCCCTGCTATTATCCCGGCGAACGGGCGCTCAATCCTCGACTTGCCTTTGCTCCACTTCCCCCCGATTTGTATCTGAGATTGGCTATTGAAAACCTGCAGCTGGTGACCTGAACAAACGACAAATCACATTGCGCCTCGCACTGGCCGCACCGGGGCATTTACCTGGAGGATAACTGAATTGGACGTTGTAATCGTCGACTTGCAGCGTGGAGTTCGCCCCGGACCGTTTGAACCGGACGACGTGGTACTGATTGTCGTTCACTTTTACGGAGATGTCTCCCAGGGGGTGGTCCGTTGTTCCCAAGTTGTACACCATGAATATATTTCCCTCCACCTGTGAATTTATGTAAATGCAGACGACGGGGTAAGCGGGGCGGCGTGACTGGGACTTACTATTTCCAGTTCGATGTAATCGTTGGACGTGCCGCTGATTATTCGCAGCAGCACCGCGTCTGTTTTCGACGTGATGAAACCGAGGGAGATTGTGTCTTCTTGGAGCTCGGGACGTCTGTCTTCCGGATGCGAGTAGGTTATTATACCGCGGTTTGGACCGAACTCGTATGCAATTGATTCTATGGATATTTTAATCAGATATCATACAATTTATAACACTAATTATTACTGTTATGGCCAGTTTCTACTGTACAGTAACTAATCTTAAAACTCGTCCTATTCGTATATAAGTGTGAATCCACCTCTTAGCAATCTACATATGTAGATTTCGATCTTATTAAATCTCATCAGTGTATTCACACAATATCTCGAGTGGTTATATACAAAAATGTTACAACTAACCCCCTAGAATGAAAGTTAAACGCCATCTGGCGGCAGTTAGCAATGCACACCCATATGGTAATAACCCTCAACATGCTTATGCCATCAGGATATATATGTTTTATAAATTTGGCTTATCACCCTCAAGCACTCTGTTGGAATATTATTCCATAGAGGGCACTACCCGGATGATCCTGATGGCATGAGCGTCAACATGCTCGTGCCATCAGGATCATCCGGGTAGTGCCCTCTATGGAATAATATTCCAACAGAGTGCTTGAGGGTGATAAGCCAAATTTATAAAACATATATATCCTGATGGCATAAGCATGTTGAGGGTTATTACCATATGGGTGTGCATTGATAATTGATGTGGTGCCGCCAGATGGCATCCTAGGGGTTAGTTGTAAATTTTTTATATATACGTCTTAAATTTTTATTCTGTTGCACCAAACATATCGTACAATGAAATGACAAGTGTCGTAACTTCCAAAATGAATATTCAGGTTTTGATTTTTATTTCGATAATTCTTATGTATATGATAACGCTCCTTTAATCCCTTTATGCGTAATCCCTTTATGAATAATCACTTTATCTGTAATACCTTTATGAATAATCTCTTTATACGTAATCCCTTTATGCGTAATACCTTTATGCGTAGAATATACCAAATTATTATTTAACAAAAATAGATAACATTATACGCTAATGGTAAAACTACTGGAGTTATTGCAATATTTAAATATTTAAATTATTAAGTACATTTATCTCAAAAACTGTTTTTGGAAGTTACGACATTTGTCATCTCACAGTGCAATATATAGATCTTATAATAAGGTTGACTTGTGCATGACATTTAAATCGTTGATAAATATGCCGAAGAATTGCGGGCAATTCGATATCATCAGCGATATCTGCAGCTTCGTTATCATACGCAATTGTTGCAATAACTTGTAATAAATTGTTAGCCAGCTTTTAGAAATGTACGTAAACACAATTTTTCAATTGATATTGAATGTTAGAATATGAATATTAAGACCAGCCTCGCGGTGTCTTACATTGTGAGACCGTATTATCATTTTAATATGCGATTTATGTTTGGTGCAACGCTTAAGACCATCATATAAGGTCGATCTAACTAAGTTAAGATTCGTTGGAGAAAACGGCCGTTAATTCCAAATTTCATTAGGAAACCGGTGCTATAAATTCGCCCGTAATAATAGTGTAACAGTAGTAAACTAACTAACATTATAGATATAATGTGAAATCAAGGTTTTATAACAAATTGGAGTTTTCTTTTTCAGGAATTAAATGCACTGACCACTCCACTTAAGATTTAATGAGAAGATTTGTTTACTGCTAGTGATGTTACTTATAAATATGGGAGATAAAATATTGAGAAACCGAATACCGTAAATAAATATCCGAATGGATTTTAAAAACCGAAATTTAAAAAAAACACCCACCACTTCGCGTCTGAATATTTATATAAGAAATCAGTCACTTACCATCAGAGCACATGGGCCCCGTGAACGAGGTCATCTCGCAATCGCAGGTGTAGGCATGCCACTGCTGCACGCAAATGCCGCCGTTGGCGCACACATTTTGGTTGCACTTTTGTGACTGACCTGAAAAAAGCCATTAATCAACCTCAAACACGAATTAAGCCCGACAACAATACCTTCACAGCCGGTCGTTACTAACGGACTATGCACGACCGCATCCTCCATAATATTAGGCGACTCCCCGTTAAGATCCAACCCGGCAATGCACCCCTCAAACCCGTGTTTCGCTTTAACATCATCCTGCGGAAGTAGCGCATAGAGGTCTTTATGCACGCCACCCAAATACAATATTCCATCAAGCTCCAAATTACCAGTACCTTGATTGGTAACCACAACAATCTCATCGTCCACCCGCAACGTGTGTTGTTTAGAAGAAGGCCTACGAATGCCAACCGTATGCCATCGATTATCATTAAGATTTGTACGTACAGAATCCTTTAGCTTAATAGCCCCATCACCAACATTAACAATATAATTAATATGCCCGTCAATCAATTCAACAGCCAAAAAATCCTCCTTCTTACCCCCGTTAAACATAATCAACCCATTCGGCTCGCGTGTTTTGAACATAAAGTCAATATGTATACTAGAGTACGCCCGCAACATAGGTAACCCCATGAAAGTGTGCTTTGAGCGGAACGTAACCGGCCGATGGAGATTGTCAGTGGCGCGTTTCACAAACTTTGCGGCCACTTTAATATTCGGAAACCCGTGTATCGAGTGCTCGCTGCTCGACGAACGCGCTAACTCAATATACGGGATATTATTAAAATAAAACTGTTGAATCTCCCCGATGAAATTCGGAACAGTGGTCGTCATACTGATTTCCTCCTCCTGATGGTACAGCCCGCCCAAGTGTATCGTACGCCACTGCAGCGTGTTGTACTTGCCGAAAGTTTCAGCTGGAACACACAAAGACGTTGTTGGACTCGCGTTTATATTAAATTGTCGCCCCCTACCTCTCAAGGGCAATTGGCCGTCGAGTTGCAGCTTCAAGTTGGCGCCTCTTCGGGAAAAGCGCACCGTGTGCCATTCGTTATCGTTCACGTTTTGCCCCGCTAATAAAATCTGGAAAACGGGATTTAATATAAAATATTTATCACTGTAGTTTGTGCGGGGATAATTTTATTGATTGAATTTTTACGATGGCGCAGCGCGCTTGTATATTCCTTATTGGTAAAAAATAAAAGTTGAGTTTGCTCGATGGGAAAGTTCGAGATATCATAGCTGTATCAGATATATAAAGTTTATGATGAATATATTAAGTTTCACTATGGTTCTGAAGTTTATAGCCATTGATGATATAAAAATATCTCTCGAATATACTGATATGCAATACTTCACACTCACAAATTGGTGGATGCGCCGGGTGAACATTAATTGGTGTTTTCAAACTGTTTTCTTGAGATAGATATTGTTGTTGTTTAAAAAATATCTACTTCAATAAAATACTTGGGGAGATGCACAATTAATTTTCACCCGGCGCGTTCACCAGGTGCTTGGTTAAAATATATAACGATTCGACAGTGATTTTATCTTTAGCTAGCTGGACTGTTTCATACAGCCCAGTTCCCACTAGTTCCTTAGCTCGGGTAGTCCATCGAGTCGTCGACCTGCTTGGGTGTAATATAGCACAAATAAGTCAGTATTTGAAGATCTTTAAGGTCTGTTATGCATGATGATTATGTATGAAAAAAAGATAGGAAGAACCACTGTCGAGTCGTTGTAGAATGTGTAGTAGTATCACCAAACCCTCTTGTATTGTAAATGGTAGAGGAGGAGGATTATGATGAGCTTTCAATAACTGGTGGCTAAAATGATGTACATTTTGATAACAATGTCCGACTGATTGTTGTCATGGACATGGATCGCGCAAACTAATGGCGCGTAGGATAATTTCCTGCAAGACAATCTGGTGGACAGGGATAAATCTATATTTGTGTCTTGTTCTGCTTAAAACACCCTTTGTTTGATATAAATGAAAATTAAATATATCAACCAGCCTTTTAGTGTTAATTCTAATGAACCAAGTACTTTTTTTTTATTAAAATCGCATTACAATTGAAGAGTACAAGGCAGAAAGGGGGAATGTCAGTGTAACTCCAGAAAACCAAATTTCATGTTTATAATTGCTTTTTACCTTTCGGTGTAGGCTATTACATTAACATTATTAACATTATAGTTTACAATTAATGTTGTTTATACATTTGTAAATTCTTTCCACTCCTTTCTGTTCTTCGCCAGTTCTCTTGCTTGCTTGACTGTTTTTCCTTTCTTGATTATTATGTCCTCTATTATGTTGCCCCACTCTTTTATTGGTCTACCTATTCTTCTTTTATTTTCAGTTCTTGCTTCCCATACCTGTTTTGTTTGATTCTTTTTGTCCATATATATATATATATATATATATATATATATATATATATATATATATATATAAACATGAAATTTGGTTTTCTGGAGTTACACTGACGTTCCCCCTTTCTGCCTTGTACACTTCAATTATATACATCTGCTGCCCGCACTGAAAAATACCCATCGACACAAAAAAGTAAATTGACTAACCTTATTCAATTATTCCCGAGAGCGCGGTAGAGCAATTTGGGTTAATTTTTACTCACGCGCGCTCACGACTTGAATACCAAATCCATTCCAAACAACGCACTGCATCACCTACCTTGTCCTTCTCTTTGTCCTCCTGCTTCTTGTCCTTCACTCCCAGCCGCAACGCCATCCGAATCCTCCCAGCAGCCACCGCCAGCTCAATCCGATCGCCCGTCTGAACGGTACTCGTAATCAGCAGCAACCCCAGCGGTTTGCTGGTCCGGAATCTCAACACAATATCCTCCGTCTGCGTCAAGCCCTCCGCATCCATATTCACCTCCATGTGCTGCGTACCGTTAAAACTCAACGTCGCCGCCTCCTTGCCGCACGTCGGCCCCGTGAACATCGTATCGGTGCAATCGCACACGAACCGATTCCAGCCCTCGGTGCAGACGCCGCCGTTCAGACAGGGCTGCGACGGGCATTGTTCCGGCTGCACGTGGCAGAGGGTTTTTATCGAGCCTGCAAAGAATCAGGCATCGTCGGTCAAGCATTATTATCGGGAGGAACGAGGTTATCGATAATTGTGATTGCCGCCCGCTCGATTGAATGCGACCCGGATGCTCTTTATGTGCTCCAATGTGATTAATTAGACCATGCACAAATGCACACGGGATTGAAACCGATGGTACCGATAAGAAAATTCTAATCGATAGTTTTGATATAAAGGAAATTTATCAGATTATGTGCTTACTTTGTATTATGAAAGGTCTGTGAATGGTACACAACTTTACATTTGTTTTTTCTAATTGTGATGAAGATTTAAAAAGAAATTTCATGTAGGATGTTTAAAATCGTATGCTGCGGTATATTTTGTATTACTTTTCATTTTTAAATTCATATAATTTGTAACCCAACTCAGTGGCCGAGTGGTTAGAGGCGTCGTCCGTCTCGTACTGAGCATTGGGGAGCCTGAGTTCGAACCACAGTGGGGAGCGAAATTTCGCGAATCACCTTTCACAGTTTTTTAGAGGTTTTCTATGAAGTTAAGGTAAATACCGGGTGATTAAACTCCTCTGAGCTTCATATTCCTGAAATTCCACTCTAACGAAACGTAATAGATTGATGATTGCATATATTTTTATGAATGTACATTTATTAATAACATTTCCAAATAAAGTATAACGCTACAAGAAATATAAAACCATTGAATCCGTTCTAAATTGCTCAAGAAAGTTTCCCTTTAAATTGCCCCAGTTAATGCCTCCGGAGAGTGCACGCAATCAATTACCGGTTTAAATTTTGCAAAGTAAACGGTGAACTATACATAATTAATATCGAGAGGCTGCACCGGATTGCTATTAACGTTTCGGTCAAATAAATTCCCCACTCGGCTCGCGTTCCAACAGCGGCAGCCCCCGTAATGGGGGCGGCGGCTTAAGCCGCAGCGACACATTGCAAGCCGTACCATAAAACGCTGTGTGTTTGTTGCAATTAACAGGCATTTCGGCGCCTGCATAATCGACAGAAAATCGTTATCGTCGCTGCCGAAAATTGATCGCGACGCCGCCACCGGCGCTGCCATTATTCCATTTTAAAAATGTTACCTGCATGCATCCCTTGCCATCACGGACACGCAGGACCAAGGTCGCACCGCCCACCCCCACATTGAAATATCATCGTAATGCGAGTTTCGTTCAAGGTGAATCAGGGTCGGCGCAGTATTTACGGAATGATTGAAGTTATATAACGAATAATTGAATTTCATTTTGTTGCTTTTTAATTATCTCTTATTATTTCCTGTTATTCCTCTTGTTTCATAGAGAGAGAGAGAGAGGGGGGGCATAAAAGCAGTTATATTTATGATGTATATATATATATATATATATATATATATATACAAATTATTATTAGAAACGAAAACCCTTTTATGAAATAAAGTATTTATTGCTGTAGCGCCATTTAAAAAAAATATTTACCTATTTTCAATATTTTAATCTAAGTTACCCGTCTAAAATTTCAAATAGTACCCTCTCGTCTTTTTGATTTATGTACGATATATTTTCTATTACTTTTACCACGACAGCACTGATTTTGTTTAATTGAGTCTTATTGATTATACTATGTTATGTGTTTATAACAAGAAAGCTATAAGTTATGAGGCTTTTCCTCCAGTCAAGGGACAAGCTCAGAGGAGTTTAAGTATTTACCTTAACTTCACAGAAAACCTCTGAAAACTGTGAAAGGTGATTCGCTAAAATTTGCCCCGATTGGGTTTGAACTAGACTCACCAATGCTCAGTACAAGACGGACTCTAACCACTCGGCCACTGAGCTGAGTATGTCTTTATATTTATTTATCTTTTTATGAATATATCTAGAGATCTGCTAATAAAATTTTGTTTATGTAAATTCTCCCACTTCTCCGTTTTATGAGAGTCGGCATTAAGGCGAATCTTCGAATCTCGTTCAAGGATTCGAGCTGAAAATCTATTCGAAAAACGCGTTGTGAGACTAACGGAGCTGCTGCTACTTCTTTTGGGGATTGTATAAACCGTGGCCCTAGGAAAAACTGGAGGGGTGCGCACCGAGAAATAAATTTATTTCGAAATAGTGAAGCATTTTGTGATAATTGCGCGGATGTCTATAAACTATACTACTGTACTTAAGCATTATCAGATTGTATTTATCAAAACTTGAAATATGAAACTGCAATCTATTAGAGGAATTTCTGTTGAATTTTGATTACAAATCGGAGTAAATATATAATTTTCTGATGCAAATATTGACTACTTTTGCATATTTTAACTATTTCGAGACAACAAATTTACTTTTTCGTCCTAACAAAGTATTAAATCATCCTTAGATTGGAGAAATATCCAAACATATTTTCAGAAAATAAACACCAGTAATGTTAAACTGTAATAATGTTAATAATGTTAATGTAATAGCCTACACCGAAAGGTAAAAGGCAATTGATAATATATATATATATATATATATATATATATATATATATATATATATATATATATATATATATATATATTCAGAAAATTATAAAATGTTGACTAGAAAAGGCGCGATTAGGTCAACATTGAACCGTATTTCATTTTCCGAGATTCGCCTTAAGAAGTTTGCTGTGAAATATTAAATGTCTGGAGTCATTTAATTGAGACCTGGATTTATATATATATATATATATATATATATATATATATATATATATATATATATATATATATATATATATATATAATTAATGTTGTAACTGATAATAAAACATAATTGTTTATACCATCTCTAGTTTGCACCCGGGCGGCGCATACCCACGGAACGATTGTGGGTGTTACGGTTTGAGAAAGGGGTTCCTTCATTAAATTATTATAGGATTTGCGACTTACCGGAGTCCTGCTCTCTGGCGTAACTTCCGACGTCCACGGCTTCATTATTCATTACGAGATCTTTAAAGCAGCCGACGAATCCCTGCTGGAGGACAGCTGTCCATAATCCGGACGGGACGGGGATGTCGGAAAATGGTGGGCCTAGTCCTCCCACGTACAGATTCCCGTCCAATTCCAGACTTGTTGACCCATCTAACAACCCACAAAATAGAATAGTGAGTATTTAATGATTATCAGAGGAAATTTATAAATGTTGTTATGGGCGCAACACTATAACTGATTATCCTGATTAGACTAAATTGTATCTATGGTTTTTATATGTCCGTTTTTGTTTTAAATTTAGTTTTTCATATTGGTGTAAATGATTGCATAGTGATTAAATTAATAATAATAATAATATGTATTTATTTTCCATAAATTACAAAGTACAAATACAATTTTTACTACTATTTTTAGACAATTCGATGCCCTACCGATCAATATTAAGGAACATGACAATTGCTTTATTTTTAAAAAACAACTGTGGATATAAGTAACAAATGTATCTATATTGTGATTTATTAAATTTATTTTAATTTTGGAATGGAGAAGGCGTACTCAACGAAAATGGTAAGAAAATGCTAGATTATTGTAGAATGAATAATCTAGTAATAACGAATACACTATTCAAACACAAGGACATACACAAATACACCAGGGAAGTGATAAGCAGGAACGAAAAATCTATAATAGACTATGTACTAGCAGAACAAGGGAAAAGGAGCAAAATAATAGACACAAGAGTAAAGAGAAGTTACGAAATTGGAAGTGATCACTATCTAGTAGAGACGAAAATAAAGGAAGACTACCAAGATAGCGATAAAAAAAAGCAGAGACCAAATATAGCAATAAACTACAACAAGATAAGAACATACAAACTAAGGGAAAAAGAAATAGCAAAAATCTATAAAGAGAAAATAGAGGAGAAATTAGTAAAGGACAACTATAGACAAGAAGTAGAGGAAATGTGGAATAAATTAAAGAAAAATATACTGGAGACAGCACAAGAGACATGTGGGACAAAGCAAAACACAAACAAGAAGCAGCAGACAGCATGGTGGTCGCAGGACATAAGAGAGAAAATAAAGGAAAAGAAAAAAGCATGGCAAAGATACCTAAATGACAAAAATAGTAAAAACTACGAAGAATACAGTTTAAAGAGGAAAATAGTAAAAGATAAGGTTAGAATAGCAAAGAGCAGGGAATGAGAAAAGTTCGTAGAGACAATGGAGAAAAATGCAAAGGAAAATCAAAAATTATTCTATAAAACACTAAAACTAAACAGAAAAGAAAAAGGACAAGAAGTAACTTATATACAAGACAATCAAGGAATATTGCTGAAGGACAACGAAAAAATACTGGAAAGATGGAAAGAATATTTTGAAGACTTACTACCACAAATTGGTGGAAATAGTAATAAATTTGTTTTTTATCACACTTCAGTTACACTTTGCAACTAGTTTCGGCTAAGCTCTAGCCATTTTCGAGCTCCAATTAGCCTGTTGTGCTGTACTAGCAGCTCGAAAATGGCTTAGCCGAAACTAGTTGCAAAGTGTAACTGAAGTGTGATAAAAAATAAGTAAAAAATCGTTTTATTTATCCTTTAGTTATTTTTTAATGAGTTTGTATTACCACAAAGTAGACGCCTTAAAAGTCCAATATATAATTACCCTCTTAGATTTAATTGTATATTAATTTATTAATTTCTCATATCATTTTTACATGTGAATAATGAATTTAGTTATCGTGATTTACTAATATACTTTCTTTCCTCATCGTTTCCTCTTTTACCCGATTCGGGTCTCGCGATAGTTTACATTATAGGCGTCGGTTGCCGAGAGCTAGCAGATATTTCAGAAACTAACCATGCTCACTTTCGCTTACATCACACTCTCGCAAACATATAATTTATGCATGTATTTTATGCATTATACTGATAATAATAATAATCGTGTATGGTAGAAAAATATCTTACCTGCTGTTTTAAAGTCGGAGTGATATCCGTCGACGGTTATTCTAGCATCGCGGCCCGTTCGTCTGAATACAACGTCGTGCCATTTGCCATCGTCAATGCGTCTACGTGATGCTCGTTGTTTGGAGGGTCCTGCCCCGAGGTCTAAGTGCACGTAGATGTGCCCGTTGAACACTTCGATCGCAAACAGGTCTGCCTGTGAAATAAATATAGAATGTATAGAAATTGATAATTATGAATAAGATTAATTGATAATAATGAAAACTTCCAATATTAATAAATCCGGATATGAACAGTATAACGCTGGCACAAAAAAAAAATTCATGCTTTCTGATATTTTATCTATTGAAATTGATTATATTTTATAATTTAAAGAACTTTTCTCAGCCGCACTCGGGGCGAATAGTGATGTAAAGCGAAATCACCTATAGAAGACTAATCAGGCTTTCCAAAACTATATCACATTTTTTTCTTCTTTTATTCCGAGATACTAGTTTTACAGCTTACTGAAAAACGGTGAAGAAATGTTTTTAGGCCAATACATTCGCTAATACCAGTAACAATGTACGATCTCGTTTATTATTCGATATTGCAAAAAAAAAAAAACCGACAACATTTTCATTTAAATTTTCTTTCTAATATCATGTATAAATGATGAGTATAGAAATAACAATATTATCTAAACATACATTTCTTTACCTTTACAAGATTTTAATGATAGCATTTGAATTTGCACCTAGTTGTATAAATGCCCGGCGCCTTCACCATTAATGTATGTACCATAAAATGAAATTCATAAAAGGAATCTGTTTGCTACGTAATTTACTGAATATTAAACAGTCATTATTTACTAATATAAAGCAGTCGACATAACCTGCCTCTATACCATTTACACTCGTACCTTTAGAATTATTGCGTTAACTAATTTTTAAAGCGGTAACTTTAATATTCTCACCCTTTTTTCAATGGCAATATTAGGCAAAAATTTGTAACCGTCCGTATACGGAACTCACCATGGATTGTATATTTACTTTCCGAATTCAGCTACTGTATTATCATAATCTTGGTTAGAAAAACGTGAACACATTTTCGGTAAAACAATACCTTCCTTAAGCTCGTCTGACATTATCTAGTTTCTTATAACGTTTTCGATAACGAACTACATAGTGTCATACACACATGTAGAAAATGATATAACGGCGGAATAATCATAAATTCACTTAACAATAACAACACAGTAATACACAATATTAATTTTCCATTTAGAAATAGTTATACAGTTTAATATATCAATTCTTATGTATACAACGATATAAGAAACCAGATAAAGTCATACGGGTTTAAGGAAGGTATTGTTTTACTCGAAACGTGTTCACGTTTTTCTAACCAAGATTATGGGACTATGGGATAACTTTCCGGGAAAAAACTACACCAGAAGGAAGGTATAGTTGCAGTGAATATTTTAGCAACAACAAATTTCAATTTCAGGAAACTAGATAATGTCATATTGGCTTAAGGAAGGTATTGTTTACCGAAAACGTGTTCACGTTTTCTAACCAAGATTGTGAGAATATGCGATAACTCTTCGGCAAAAAAACTACACCAGAAGGTATAGTTGCCGTGAATATTTTAGCAACAAAAAAATTCAATTTTCTTTACGTTTTATGCCTAAAATAGTCGAAATCACCCCGATGTCTATGTGTATGGATGGATGGATGTCTGTGGTGAGAATTCCGGGAAAACGGCACAACAGATTGCGATCAAATTTGGCAATTATCTGCGAAAAGTATCTGAGATGATCCAGTGAAAATTTGAGCAAAATTAGCTTTATATTTCTAAAACATCAACAAAATGTCAAAAAAAAATTCAAAATAGGCAAAAATGTCAAAATTGCACAAGATTAAAAAAAGCACAAAATGTTGAAAATGTCGAAAATGTTATATAAAATTAAATAGGTCATGTAATTCGGAAAGTCGTGTGGTGCCCACACCAGATATTTTCATTAAATTTTATTGATACGTATTTTCTACAATTCCATTAAGAAAATTAGACGACACTTTAGAAAGCTCCGAGACGAATTTTTGAAGTAGCAAGACCTAAGACTCATATACACATACATTAACACACGGCAGAAGGCCCTGAAGGTCGATAGCCAGTTACAATTTATAACAAATACTGTAACTACTACCACTAATGTCACATCAAACGATTTTTTTATTGCAATCCACAAAAAACAAATGCTGGGCTCTTTATTAGTAATAACAATACTATTTGACCCACGCAATACGACAAAAATAGCCACGTTTTATTGATCAAGGAAGCAATTTCATGCATACAAAAAATACTGCCTCACGTAATAATTATTTGTTGTTCGACGGCATATACATATTAATCCATAAATGCAACAAGCACATAATAAAACAGGGAAATTATGTTTAACTTTGTTATTGTGGCCTATAAAGTAACAGCAGGTTATTTAGAGTATATTAAACTGTTTAATAGGGGAATTTCGTGACAATGTTATTTAATGTACTATCGATTCAATTATTATATATTAAGAAAATTAAAGTTAAATTGCATACAATATTCTCATAATTATAATAGATTATTATTATTATTATGAGAATATTGTATGCAATTTAACTTTAATTTTCTTAATATAAAAGAGTTTCATCTCTATACGCTTGTTGCATGTATGTTCATCCATACACTAATAGCAGAAGGACACGAATCACAGTGGGGCCAGATCGCCTTTTAAAGGCCAACATATGAAAAATTAAACTTAATTCTTGTTAAAAGTAAAGTATGCAATTAGTGGTGGTAATCTACAAGGACCTAACGGCATAGTTTAGAGGCGTTGGGTGTTTATACATGGAAGCAGTCAAAGAGTGATTTCGCACGCGCCGATATTGCGTACGTCGAAGCACATTTCTCGAGGCGCTAGTAAAAGTGTGACAGAAAATTCAAATTTCATCCGATTTTCAATCTACAAAATGCAGTCTTTAGACAAAAGTACGTACATTATTGCATGTTTTACAAGAAAAGAATTATAATATATCAAGAAAGTTGTCAACAATTCTGTTAATGCAAAATAAATGGAAAATTACTTCCCAAAAAAATGTTGATTAAAGTACATTGTCAGGCATTGTCTGGCAGATTTTTTAAAATTTAATTAAAGCTAAGACTGTTCGTTAATATAATCTGTAAAAAAAAAGTTGCCCATATTTGCCCATTGGTCATTTATGTGCATTCTAATAAAGAATTTGCACCAATCCATTAGTGACTGGAAGTGAATTAAGGGGTTATATACCTTTTTGTGCGGCAAAATTGAAGAAAGTTTGAATTTTTGTAAAGGTATGTAGCAATAATTTTGTACACCAAAATTATAATTTATTAATAGTACGTTTCTTAGTGAAAAAAATAAGTATTAGTTTATAAACAAAATTTCATAATTGGCGGAGTTATGGCCCTTTCCCCGAAACCCTCTTTTTTTGATGAGGCTTGCGGTGATCATCATGAAAGTCAAGCAGGTCAATTGAAATCATAAAACCCAAAAAATTTCACTAGTATGGTCCCTATACTAGTGAAATTTTTTGGGTTCCTAGTACTTGAACGATTATTTAAATAAATATTTCGTTTTTTCAGCATACGGGAACGTTTTTCCCAAAAACTCAATGTTTTGAGCTCTAAAAATTTTATTAAAAAATTCGTATTTGCAAAATAAACATTTATACATAAAAAAGCAATCGTACTGACCACATTAATTACAAACAATTATAAAAAAAATTAAGAAGATCGGTCAAATAGTTTTTCGGCAATCGTGATCACGGCAAACGCACTTTTGGAAAACACCATTTCGAAATAATCGAGTTTAGCGTGTAATTTTGTTTCGGGAATCCATACTGATTTTGTGAAAAGACGGCAAAACAAACAGCAGAGAAAAAAAATCGGTAATCGATGCTAACGCTTCGGAAGCTTGTATACAATTGATTATAAGGGATTTGTCACAAAACATACGCGGTTTGAATGGTTGAGAATGGAGTAGATGTTCCAGGAAACATCGCACCCCGCTTCGAAACGCTGTAACTTTCGATCTATAGCTCGGATCTCCATGAAAATTTCGTCAAATATTATCGAAGAGTTTTACTTTCAGATAAAGCAATAAACAAAATCGATTTTTTTGAAGAAAATAAAGGTATATAACCCCTTAATGCATATATTATTTACGTAATGCAAAAATTGTTAAAACCAGGAAATAACATTATAATAATCTAATTAAACTATACTAAATATATAAATATAGCTATAAATAATAATAATAAAATTTTCAAAAAAATATTTTGGGTCTGCCATTTTGAATTTTTTATATCCGACATCTGGTTTGTATTCAGTTACCTCAAGACCCCCGGTGTACGTAAATTCGAGCTACATAATTTCTAAAATTAACTTTTTTCCCGCCATTTTGGATCTTTGGATTTAAATTTTTGAAATCCGACATCGAATTCGTAATCAGAGACCTCGAAAACCCTCAAGGAACAAAATTTGGTCTTCTAATTAAAGGTTTAGTAATATTGGCTACGTTTTCGTGTGCGAAGGTCGATAGCGAGTCAGGGAATTGTAACAAATACAGTAATTCCTAGTACTAATAATCTAGTAACTTTGTCATGGTTATAGAGGGCATAAGTTGCATCAAGTGGAGGAGTACCTCCATATCCATATCCCATACAAGAGAACACGAAACTGTTCTCTTGTATGCGATATGCCTGAGATGCAAAATCCAAGTTTTCGACCTCGGCAGGAACACTTTTGAATATCTCAACAACTGCTACATTTTTTTGCACGGTTTCTTCTCATTTTGACCATGAAGGAGCACGTTTTCAAAAGAGCAGTCTGTGTAGTTTTAAACTAAATTAAATTTGCTACAATTTGAGATCAGGAAGGGCTCGGTAGCCCTAATAGTTTCTGAGATGCAGCTGTTATAATAATTTTCATCAATTACATGTATAATTACCATTATATCTTCAATAACCTGTCTAACATGAGTCAGTGAAGTAAACATTTATTCAGTTTAACATTTTGAAGGTGGTGGTGAGGAGGGGGAGTAGGAGGAAAGGTGGTATGGGTGGAGGGAAGTAACAAATAGTCAAATATATTTAACACATATTTATAAAAAAAGTGTAAAAGAAATGTATCAAATTGCACAAATTTTATTCTAGTTTAAAAATGTATAGAAAACTGCTATATTTTTATACTTTCTTAGGTTTCTTCCATTTTGACAATGAAGGAGCACGTTTTCTAATATAATTATAATCACAAAATGTTATGAAAACGTGCTCCTTCATCGTCAAAATGGAAGAAACCTAAGAAAGTGTAAACATATAGCAGTTTTTACACTTTCTTAGGTTTCTTCCATTTTGACGATGAAGGAGCACGTTTTCTAATATAATTATAATCACAAAATGTTATGAAAACGTGGTCCTTCATCATCAAAATGGAAGAAACCTAAGAAAGTGTAAAAATATAGCAGTTTTTGAGATCCCAAAACAGAGCACGTTTTGGGATCTCAAAAACTGCTATATTTTTACATTTTCTTAGGTTTCTTCCATTATGACGATGAAGGAGCACGTTTACTAATATAATTATAATCACAAAATGTTATGAAAACGAGCTCCTTCATCGTCAAAATGGAAGAAACCTAAGAAAGTGTAAACATATAGCAGTTTTTGAGATCCCAAAACAGAGCACGTTTTGGGATCTCAAAAACTGCTATATTTTTACACATTCTTAGGTTTCTTCCATTTTGACGATGAATGAGCACGTTTTCATAACATTTTGTGATTATAATTATATTAGAAAACGTGCTCCTTCATCGTCAAAATGGAAGAAACCTAAAAAGTGTAAAAATATAGCAGTTTTTGTGATATTCAAAAGTGTTTCGGAGGGCTGCCGAGGTTGAAAACTTGGATTTTGCATCTCAGGTACATCCCATAGAAGAAGGAAAAAACGAAACTAACTACCCTCGTATAATGTACTAGAGCACTGGACTATAAATATTTTTTTTCAATAATAGCCTAAATAAATATTGATTCTCTTTAAATTCTAGCGCATTATATATCATCCATTACAAGTGATTTTTCACCCAAACAAAAGAACACAATTCTTTTTTAATCACCTATTCCAGAGGCCAGCTTCGCCTTTGTGTGCAACCGCGCCCGCACGAATGTGAACCCCAAGAAATATATAAGGAAACTCACCCTTGGTGGCCGAATGCCTCCGTTGAACAGTATCAGGCCGTTGGGCTCGTTTGTGCGGAACTTGAAAGAAATATTCCCCGACTTCTTGGCATTCCACGGCGGCAGGATCTGCAAGGAGAATCAATGAGATCAGCAGGAGAAATAATAAGGGGCTCGCCTTTGAGACGGCCCGCGCTTTGTTCTTTCTTCCGACACGGGAAACCTATTGCAAATACCCCGTTTTACCATATCATTAAAATTTTCAAGCGCGGGATCAAGAGATAAAGCAACACATAGAATGAAAATATTCATATAAGACGAATATTTGTTTTTGTATATGACTAATAATTGACTTGTAAATGTTTCATAGAAAAATTTATAATGATCTTAAAGAATTTTAAAAGTATTACCAAGATTAATGAAGATTACTTATGACTGCAAAATAAGATGTATTCATTATATCTTGTACAATTGTTAAAGCTCTAGTTTCTTCGGAGAGGGAGAGCTTAAAAGCGGCCACTATTTTTTAAATTTTATTTTACGATCATACATTGCTTGTCATATCTCAATTACATTACATTAACAAATTAATAGGAGTTTCCTTCGCAATGCTTTCACCAATCGTTGAGTTGATCTGGAAAACCTTGGTTTCATGAGAAAAGTTATTGCTCGTCACACTTTTGAAACGACTGTACACCCGTTACGCTAATCTATATAGTCGGTATTAGCAAACTTCTAACACCTTTACATTTTTTTTATCGATAAAAGTCTCTACAGCCCCCCCGTGTTTCATTTCAGTCAACAACTATCGATTATGGTAAATGGCCGCGCGTTGGAGAGGGCCTTCATAAATAATTCATGCGTTACTTTCCCGTGCATTAGCATCGCGCCGTGTCTTCGCTCAGAATTTACAGCTGGAAACATAAATAAAATAAAATATTTACAACCGGCTTACCAAGTGGGACTCGCGCGTCGTGAATGTGATGGGGTCGTGCGTTTCGCCGGAAGGGCATTTATATTCCAGCCGGCCTGCGACTGAAATCAAATGGTTGCCGGCGCGTCCCAGCTCCAGCAGGTTCAAACGCAACGTGTCCGCCACGAACTCGACCTGGAAGAAATGAAAAGGGATTAAAATTGACATTCTGCGCTGGTATTTCGTCTATTGAAAGGATTTAAGAATGCGGAAGGTTGTGAGTGGTGACATTTTTACAGGATTATGCTTCATTAAAAATCGCTTTATATACTTCGGAGTGGCTGCTTGCAGACTTTTATTAATTAAGGGAAAAAGTTTGCAATGAGGTTAGATAAGAAATATCTATCTTAACAAATATTACTGAATTATATTTTTAGTTGACGGCACTGTTGCATACAACTGTAATAATAATAAATTAATTAATATAATAATGATTAATACTTGACAACTCATATCGGCGTTATATATTACATTTTTTATTCGTTATTCTTTCATATACATATCACAAATCTACTTTACTACTTTAATAATTAAAATTTTCAATGAATTCAATTTTATTTTTTGAATTTATATCTATATAAGTGTGAATTCACCTCTTAGCAATCTACATATCTAGATTTCGATCTTATTAGATCTCATGATTGTAGCTCAGCTAATGAGGATGAATTCACACAATATCTTATATACAAGAATGATACAACGCCAGATGGCGTTTAACTTTCCTCCTAGGTGGTTAGTTGTATCATTTTTGAATTTATACCTCTTCTTCCGAGCACCAAGGCGGTGTAACCCAGTGGAGTAGCGAGAGGGGACAACGGGGGGCATCACAAAGGATATTAACCATATAATATAACCATTTGGCGCCCCCAAATGGTTATATTATATGGTTTTCGAATGGGGAGGGAGGCGCTAAAAAGGTATTGTGCCCCGGGCGCGAGTTAAGCTCGCTACGCCACTGGTGTAACCCCTTAGTTTTAATGGAAAAGTCTCTTGTATTAGTAATTTGCCAATATAATCTCAAGAACTAGATATAATAGACGAAATCTGACTGTTATCTGCATCCAAAAATTGATGTAATAGTTTACAGTTATTAGGAGCAAAAGTATACGTTTAACTATTAATCATCCAACGTCCATACAATAACACGAATTGAAAAAATAATACCAGTTTGCATATTGCAAGTTTCAGTTTGTAATTATTTTTCTACCCACAAAAATAAATACAGACAGGAAATTTTAAATCAACAAATTGCGTTATTATCTCAATTCCATATACTTGTTACAGCGTTAAATTCGGCGGAAAAAAGGTGAACATAACGTTGTCATAATATTTCCCTCACCTTTCTCATACATCCCACGTAGTTGTTATGTACTCTGGATCCCGGCAGCGCTCTGGTATTGATGCTGCCACCCACATACACCCTGCTCGAGGACAGCATCGTGAATTTCCCGGCGATATGAGAATGCTCCGCATAGACACCGTCCACAACAGCCGAGAGCTGGAACACATTACACCAACATATTTAGACAGGAATGTACACAGGGATTGGATAAACTAATTACGGGGTGTGTGCGTTGGTGTTGCGGTGTGACTGAATCCGACAAGCGCTTACTATCGTGTACCCTTTTTTTTTTAAATTAACAATATTAACTGCAAAATTGAAAATCATGTAATCAAATTTCAAATATCAAATTCAAATTTATTTCTTTGTGTCTACATCACTACATAACTAATTCTATACATATGTAAACAACAAGAAATAGTCCAAATCCAAGTAATGCGCTACTAATTATATGATATATATATATATATATATATATATATATATATATATATATATATATCAATCTGCCTATACCCTTCCACTATTTCAAACGACTAGAATTACGTATTACATTATTGTCCACATATATTTTTTAATTAGTCTTAAAATAATAAATGACATTAATTTAATCATAGAAAATAACAGATAATAGTGTAGTGTATAGTTCAAGTCGTTTGAAATAGTGGACGGGCATAGTTTGGTTGGTGGGGGCCGCCCGCCCACCCCACCTTCGCTGGCATAGTTTTTTCATAGGATAACACTCTTCTTGGAATAGTTTAAACCATATAAAAATCTATATCCAATGAAAAAACTATGCGAGCGAAGGTGGGGTGGGCGGGCGGCCCCCACCAACCTAACTATGCCCCTCCACTATTTCAAACGACTTGTACTATGCACTACATTGATTCTCAATGTTTTTTATACGTATTAGGCGTAAATGAATAAATAACATTAATTTAATCATAGAAAATAACAAATAACAGTATAGTGCAGAGTTCCAGTCATTTGAAATAGTGGATGGGCATAGTTTGGTTGGTAGAGGGAACCCGCCCACCCCACTCGGGGCAATGGATAGAAGTGTAGTGCATAATTCAAGTCGTTTGAAATAGTGGACGGGCATAGTTTGGTTGGTGGGGGACGCCCGCCCACCCCACCTTCGCTCTCATAGTTTTTTCATAGGATAACACTCTTCTTGGAATAGTTTAAACCATATAAAAATCTATATCCAATGAAAAAACTATGCGGATTGGATATAGATGTTTATATGGTTTAAACTATTCCAAGAAGAGTGTTATCCTATGAAAAAACTATTCAAGCAAAGGTGGGGTGGGCGGGCGGCCCCCACCAACCAAACTATGCCCGTCCACTATTTCAAACGACTTGAACTATGCATTACATTGTTTCTCAATGTTTTTATACGAATTTGGCGTAAACTAATAAATAACATTAATTTAATCATAGAAAATAACAAATAACAGTATAGAGCAGAGTTCAAGTCGTTTGAAATAGTGGATGGGCATAGTTTGGTTGGTGGGGGCCGCCCGCCCACCCCACCTTCGCTGGCATAGTTTTTTCATAGGATAACACTCTTCTTGGAATAGTTTAAACCATATAAAAATCTATATCCAATGAAAAAACTAGGTGAGCGAAGGTGGGGTGGGCGGGCGCCCCCCTCCCCAACCCAACTATGCCCGTCCACTATTTCAAACGACTTGAACTATGCACTACACTTTTTTTCTATGAAGAACTGTAGTGGAAATTCAGTGTTTAAGCAATGGCTAAAAGAATTTCTCCTTACAATTTCCTTTTACTCTGTTAAGGAATATATCCTAATTTCTATATTTCTATTGAATTATATATATATATATATATATATATATATATATATATATATATATATATAATTAAATAGAAATTAGGATGTATTCCTTAACAGAGGAAAAGGTATTTGAAGGGAGAAATTATTTTAGCCATTGCTTAAACACTGAATTTCCACTACAGTTCTTCATTCTTCCGGTATCTTGTTAAACAATTTACAAAAAATATGCTTAGCATTTCTAGAATTTCATGTGTTTTTTAGGTTTATAAAAATTTGAAACAAATTGGACAAAATATTCAAATTAAAAATTCACGGTTATAGTTAGTACTATTTTGATAGCTTCTAACATCTAGATAAAAATCGCATAAATATTTTATGTTTTTATATTGATGGAAACTTGATACAGTTCCGGTTTGGCAACCGATTCCATTGTGAAAATGTAAATTCGTGACTTTTATTTAAAAGGCGGGATTACAAATTGATCCGCACACTCCGGTGTCAAGGTGTCCGAGGAAATGTGACGCGATTTCCAAGTTGTTATCAGAAACGACGGGAAATTGGAACGAATTTCTGAAGGTGTAAAATAGTGGCGGCCAATTTGTTTCTTTTCACCGTCGACGTCGGTGAAAGACGGCGATTTTCCATCGGGCGCGGCAGCAATCTTGGATTTTACGTCGCTACAAATCAAGCCGTAAAAAGGCAATTCGGGGTTATTTATTAAATATGGTAATGCACTCTGCCGAGTTCAATATAATAATTGGCAGTTTCTTTAATAAGGAATTATGGTTTTATATAAAACGAACGAATTGTAAATGGTTATAATTTACGAAAAAATTTAAGTGAGTTAAAATTATAAGTTTAAAAATGTGATTATAACATATACATATGTACCCATGGCAGGGGTGGTGGTGGTAAGAACCCAGGTATGGATACTAGTATATGAAGAGTACAAGGATAAGATGGTTCGTAGTGAATTTGAAAAAGACAAATGCAAGGGATGTTGAAAAAATGGGAAGGTACCTGGGATATGTTATATGGAAAAAACAAAATGGATAATATTTAGAAATAAAGGTAAGATGAAATAAAGGCAAAGTTGAAATTAACAACTAACCCCCTAGGAGGAAAGTTAAACGTCATCTGGCGGCACCACATCAATTAGCAATGATCACCCATATGGTAATAACCGTCAACATGCTCATGCCATCAGGATCACCGGGTAGTGCCCTCTATGGAATAATATTCCAAAAGAGTGCTTGAGATATCAGCACAAAACCAATTTTGTTAAACATATATAAGTGTGAATCCACCTCTTAGCAATCTACATATCTAGATTTCGATCTTATTATATCTCTAGTGTAGCCAAAAGGCGTTTAACTTTCCTTCTAGGGGGTTAGTTGTATAATTTTTTTATATAACCACTCGAGATATTGTGTGAATTCATCCTCACTAGCTGAGCTACACTGATGAGATCTAATAATGTATATGTATATGTAACAGGTTAAAAGTTTGATTTTCCGTTTAAAAACAAATTTAACAAAACTGTGTATGTCTGGTGAAGTTTATTATTATTATTATTATATGAAAGTAGATAATAAATAGTTTTATATTGTATTCAGTTATGATTGTTAAATACACATTAATCCAATCATACTACCCAGCTCAGTGGTCGAGTGGTTAAGTGATTAGAGGCATCGTACTAACCATTTGGGATTTCGAACCCCATCGGGGCGAATTTTTGCGAATCACCTATCACAGATTTTCTGTTAAGGTAAATAAAATCGAAATCTAGATATGTAGATTGCTAAACGGTGGATTCACACTTAAATATGTTTTGCAAAGTTGAAATAGAAGGGAAGAATGATTAAGAAAGAGTGAATTGTTTTAGTATTTCGGCTTTTAATTTGACTGCAGAGGTGGTTTTAGAAAGCATTTGGAGTGGGTTTAAGTAAATGCGAAAATGACTTAAGCGGATAGCGAAGAAAAAAATGGAGAGGTGGTGGTATGTTACCCACAATTGACTAAGTCTGAGTTCATAATGCTAATCAAATAATTCAGCAAGTATCAATTTAATTCGTTTCATATTAAACTCGTAATGTGTCTCCCATTTTATGCCGAATTTAAAATTCCAAATGATATTTGCAGCAATAATATGCCTATAAAGCAGCCTATTTTATGAAATATTGCACCCGATAATTCGGCGTCAAACGAAAATTATTACTCGGGCAACATGCAATAATCCAGCAATCCACATAATACGCCCCCATTCGAACGAATTTCATACGTATTAAATTCAAACACATCACGCGAGCCCCTCTCGCCAAACAAAAAACTTTTTTGTTACATATATTTCTATCCTGTCATCTATAGAAATCTTCTATTCGCGCTCCTGCAAAACATCAACTGATGCAGCACATTATTTGATGTGTAATATAATATGTTCGACAACAACAAAAAAACTAAAACATCACAAGCGTCGGCTAAATTGTAAAAGGCGTCCTTTTTGTATCGCACCAGCACCGAACTAGGTTAATTATTAATAACCTACACGTCGCCTATTAAGGTTTCGTGATAGTTTGCACATAATGTACAACGCGGCTCTGCATTATTAAATTGATGTCCGGACTTTTATCGGTTTAACACACAGACTAACGAGCTTTCAAGTTTAAGGCGCTTATATTAATCATACTGTGCGATAAAAATTCATGGTGCGGGGGAGGCATACAAGTGTTATAAACGAGTGTTTGGATTTAGTTGAATTAAAATGTTCCAAATTTCTTGTCTGCCTGGACTAGTTTCAAAACATGGTATACCATCGAGTTACCATGCTTTAAAACCGATCCAGATAGACACCAAATTTCGAACATTTTAATTCAACTAAATTCATCTGGATATTATACCAACAAGTAGTAGGTCAGCAGTGGTTGCAGTGCAGAAAGGCAAACAATGGCAAAACGACCCTTCTATACCAATAAGAGTTATAATGTATATAATAAGAAAGTAATTTATTCCTTATGCCTCTATAGAATAAGTATTTTCTACATTAAATAGATTCAAGAATATATAGGTTATAGCACATCTTTCTAACAAAGATCGAAATGTCACAAATCCATGTGCTTGTATCTTGAAAATGCGTAACTGTATCATAAGATTGCTCGAATATTTGGAGTACACATTGATTTTTGAATATGTGTGTTATACTTAAATAGATTTAGGATTATATAGATTACAGCACACCTTTTTAACTGAAGAGCAGTAAAATTTCCAAAATGACTATCTTCTACGAGCATATATCTTGAAAATGTGTATTATGATGATAAAATCTATTAGATATTTGGATTCTATATGCAATATTTAATAGAATAAGTGTTTTGTACCTTAAATAAATTCAGGAATATATAGATTATAGCAAATCTTTATAAGAAAGGACGAAATTTCAAATACAACAATTGTATGTGTTTATATCTTGAAAATGAGTAGCTTTTTCTAAATATTGCTTGAATATTTGGAGCCTACATTCATTTTTGTATAGAATAAGTGTTTTATTCTTAAATAGATTCAGGATCATATAGATTATAGCACAACTTTATAACCGAGCAGTGACATTTCCAAAATTACTATCTTCCAAGAGCATATATCTTGAAAATGTGTATTATGATGATAACATGTATTAGATATTTGGATTCTATATGCAATATTTAATAGAATAAGTATTTTGTACCTTAAATAGATTCAGGAATATATAGATAATAGAACATCTTTATAAGAAAGGACGAAATTTCAAATACCACAATTGTATGTGTTTATATCTTGAAAATGAGTAACTTTATCTAAATATTGCTTGGATATTTGGAGCCTACATTAATTTTTGTATAGAATAAATGTTTTATTCTTAAATAGATTCAGGATTATGTAGATTATAGCACAACTTTATAACCGAGCAGTGACATTTCCAAAATTACTATCTTCCAAGAGCATATATCTTGAAAATGTGTATTATGATGATAAAATGTATTAGATATTTGGATTCTATATGCAATATTTAATAGAATAAGTATTTTGTACCTTAAATAGATTCAGGAATATATAGATTATAGCACATCTTTATAAGAAAGAACGAAATTTCAAATACCACAATTGTATGTGTTTATATCTTGAAAATGAGTAACTTTTTCTAAATATTGCTTGGATATTTGGAGCCTACATTCATTTTTGTATAGAATAAGTGTTTTATTCTTAAATAGATTCAGGATTATATAGATTATAGCACAACTTTATAACCAAGCAGTGAAATTTCCAAAATTACTATCTTCCAAGAGCATATATCTTGAAAATGTGTATTATGATGATAAAATGTATTAGATATTTGGATTCTATATGCAATATTTAATAGAATAAGTATTTTGTACCTTAAATAGATTCAGGAATATATAGATTATAGCACATCTTTATAAGAAAGAACGAAATTTCAAATACCACAATTGTATGTGTTTATATCTTGAAAATGAGTAACTTTTTCTAAATATTGCTTGGATAGTTGGAGCCTACATTCATTTTTGTATAGAATAAGTGTTTTATTCTTAAATAGATTCAGGATTATATAGATTATAGCACAACTTTATAACCAAGCAGTGAAATTTCCAAAATTACTATCTTCCAAGAGCATATATCTTGAAAATGTGTATTATGATGATAAAATGTATTAGATATTTGGATTCTATATGCAATATTTAATAGAATAAGTATTTTGTACCTTAAATAGATTCAGGAATATATAGATTATAGCACATCTTTATAAGAAAGAACGAAATTTCAAATACCACAATTGTATGTGTTTATATCTTGAAAATGAGTAACTTTTTCTAAATATTGCTTGGATAGTTGGAGCCTACATTCATTTTTGTATAGAATAAGTGTTTTATTCTTAAATAGATTCAGGATTATATAGATTATAGCACAACTTTATAACCAAGCAGTGAAATTTCCAAAATTACTATCTTCCAAGAGCATATATCTTGAAAATGTGTAATATTTATATATATATATATATATATATATATATATATATATATATATACATTAGACAATAGGACAACAAAAGTGTATGGTTCTTTCTAATGCGATTAACTCCTTGAGTTAATCGAGGAGAAGAACGAATTGTAATCAGTGGCATTCTTGAGCATAAAGCAAGGCGAGTGATAAACGAGCCCCCCCAACCCACCCCCTATAAAATTCTAATACGAACGGTTTAAGATCCTCGAACAACGGCATAATTAACAAGTTTAATCAAAATACCTGCATACACTTACTTGGGCCATACCAACAACAAAAGGAACATAATTTCGTAAGCTGCTTTCGGCGAATGGCTGTCAATGGGAAGTTCATTTACGCCGCCCAGCGTTGGCATTAGGATTTAACGAGTACAAGCACTTCACATGCAAATAGTTATATATATATATATATATATATATATATATATATATATATATATATATATATATATATATATATATGTGTGTGTGTGTGTGTGTGTATATTTATGTTTTATGTATATGTATATCTATATCAATTTTAAGAGTACTATTTATAATCCGCTCGCAACGAGAGCGCGCCGCGGATTATTTGAAACTTTTCCAAGATGACCTCTTTTTGTCTGAACAGCAGGCCCGGCTGCGGATTTGCCCGAATTATGTGTTTTCTCTTAAAATATAATACCTCGGTACACATAAATCGAGTGCTGCGAAGTTTTAATTGAACAACTCCGCCCGCCCATCCGGTTTAGAAATTTTCTGCAGTATTTTTTTTTTGCAGGGCTGTTATAGCTGTGTGTAATTATTTCGCTGGCCGGCGGGAGGCGGCATTCGAGCCCGGTGTCTAATAGGATTTGAAAAATTAAGAAAACAATATTACGGAAACGCGCACGAATATTTAATGGCGCAAATCGGATTACAGTGTCTATTTGCCAGGCGCGTTGTCCGCCTCGACTTTCACAATGCAATTACGGACGGTTTTGGTAATGCCTATACTGTTGCTGTAATGATACAGAGTAATTAGATCGACTGTACTTGGGATTGTACGTTGTGTAAATTAGTTTTCAATACGTTGTTAATTGGAACATAAAAATACGGTATTCAATATTTATTTCATATTTTAATCTAGTATCTTAAGCCGGTATGAAATAATCTAGTTTCTCATATCGTTTTCGATGCAGACACAAACTACATAGTGTAGAAATCAGGAATTTCATAAAACGTAATATGCTTTAAGTTAGTCAACAAAAAATATTCAACTTAATTATGATTTTCATTTTCAAAAAACAACACATGGTAAAACTCCTGGAACGCTAAACATAGAAATAATTTTTTTTATAGCAAACGTCCAATAATAGTATTCTGTAATTTTTGTGTAAAAAAACATTTTTTGACTTGCAGTCTATACAAATGCTGAGCCGATAGTCAGCATACACATGTTTATTACAGTGCTCACATTTATTATGTGCTTTGCGATTATTTTTTTTTTAATTTTAATTTTAATTTAGAGGGTATTGAGAAGTTCAGGCCGCCAAAAAAATATTGCATCGTTAAACTGTAATTAAAGATTACTCCGGTCGCCAATATAAATGAATTTTGGTGGATGCGCCGGGTACCGCTGGTGCTATTTCCAGCCGCGACAATACCAATAACAAATATTATTATATTTATATTTTACTAAAATCAATTTATATTACATTATAAATATTATTTATATCAAGAACGAGAAAGAATCTTTATAGAGGCTATCAGTCAAATGTCTGTCTGCCATATTTTATATTAATTAATATATATATATATATATATATATATATATATATATATATATATATATATATATATATATATATATCTATATATATATATATATATATATATATCTATATATATATAATATATATATAATATATATATATATATATATATATATATATAAGATAAGATAAGATAAATTTATTATATAATATATATAATACTTGACCTATTTTAAACGTTTTTAGAGTATATTTTCGGTTGCCCTAATTACTAATATATTAATAATTTATAAATAATATAAATTTTAGACAACTTACCCTGCAAAAGCTCGTTATAGCCGAAATCTGCAACAACAAAAAATAGATTTTAATTAATACCTATAAAGAACAATAATCACTACACTAAAATAAATGTGACACAGAAAAGAAAGACAGTAATGTGCAAATTATGCGCTATAGTAGCAATTTAAATTATAGATGCAAACGAGAAGCTTACTGTGTACATCTTCCCTGAAACGCAATCACGGCTAGGTGTCGAGGATTCTAATTACAAGCGGGTTTAATCTGAGATGGCTATAAATCAATTTTTATCTGAAGAGATTTCATCTTAACGAGATAGTTAACGATCCCATCCTATATCAAACACATTTCCGACCATTTGCATAGAAATAACGATATTGATTCAATAGATAACTTTAATAAACATATTTTAATGACTGTTGAATAAAACTCCATTCCAAATAGCATAATGTTGAACAATAATAAAACTGCTCATTATTTTTATCTAGCATCTCTACGAAATATAAGTTTTTATAAGATAAGATAAATTTATTAAGCAACAGTATCATTACATGTAGTAGTTTTAGTATATAATTATTATGTTACATGTCAAAATGCGAGACAAGAAAATCTTGCGATATTTAGAACATATTTGTTATTAACTATCCAATAGAATAAATTGCTAATCCAAAAATTGCCAGAATTATGCCATTAGGAAATTCATATTTGTACTTAGCCAGAATGTATTTGAAGAAGAAAACCCAAAATTGTAAGCATGAAATTAACTATTTCACAATTTCACAATTTTTGCCATAGGAATAGTATAGCTATTCCACCCTTAAGATCTTAATTATTGCGCTATTAAGATTTCTTGGTACAACTTTTCTTGTTCTTTAACGATGGATGAACTTTATATACAGTATATTACATCACAAGTTCCAGACGTGTAACTAAACACACGAGTTCAAGTTTAGAGTGGCTTAAAAATTACATTTATAACTAGTTTTATTTAAAAAATAAAATAACAGCTAGCTCTCATATATAATCGCTTTAATTTGTCTAGATATATGATAATCTATATGCTAATTTGGAACATTGTAGGAAATCTAATCGATAAACGAATCTAATAGAACATTATAGCCATCCGATACTGTATCATTTTAAAACTTGCAAATTGCCCTCCGTTATCTTGCGCCCGTAAAGCAATAAAAAATACCAGCGCTCGCATTTTAGGGAAATGAACGTTGAATGTAATGCACCAATAAAAACGTTTTATTACCTCCTGTATCCTCCGATGAACGCTAACTTTGTGCCACTGGTTATCATCGAATCGCACTTTATTGGGCTTAATTTGCATCTCCTGCTTGCCGTTCGCCAGCCCCATCGTCAATATCATGGTGCCCTCCTTGATCGCCACGTTGAGGTAATCGGTGCCGTCGCCTGCAAATCCGAAAACCGAGGCATCAGCGCTCGCCCCCCCGTAAATTAGGGGCGCATGCATGAATCCCAAAACTCACCCGTGTAAAATAAAAGCCCGCTGGGCTGGCGCGTTTTAAAGTAAAACGTGACCGAATCCTGTGCGCTGACAATAGGCTCGCCGCCGGTGTGACTGAGGTCGTACGAGAGGAACTCTGTGCCGCGGAAGACTGCCTCCGATGGAGCTTTATCTGAAAATAGAAGAAAAAATGATTGTAATTTATAGCCTTTAGGTTTATTTATATGAATTATAATAAATTAATAATCATAAAATGATAATAAATGTTATATGAGTGCATAAATGTTTATATAAGTCACTATTCGCAATACAAAATACTGTAAAAATCAGATTTTTTTATTTTTAAAATTTTATAAATTTTATGTTGTCCATTTATTTAGCTTTTAAAAAAAGTTTCATTCTTTATTTGCCTCAATTATTAACGACGTAAATTACTATTCGCAATACAAAAGATTGCAAAAAATCAAATTTTTTAATTTTGAAAATTATACAAATATCATTATATTGCCCATTTATTTAGCTTTAGAAAAAAGTTTTATTCGTTTATTTGCCTCATATAATAACGTCGTAGTGTATAAAAGTTTATAGAAAGTCACTATTCGCAATACAAAAGATTGTAAAAAAATAAATTTTTGAATTTTGAAAATTGTGCATATTTCAACAAGTTTCATTTCTTTAGCTTTACAAAAATGTTTCATTTATTTATTTTCCTCACTTATTAACGTCGTAGTGCATAAAAGTTTATGTACAAGCACTATTCGTAATGTACAATTGTAAAAAATAAAATTTCAGAATTTTGAAAATTATACATAATTATCGTATTGTCTACTTATTTAGCTTTAAAAATAAGTTTGATTTATTTATTTGCCTGCATTATTAACGCCGTAGTGCATGAAAGTTTATATAAAGTCACTATTCGTAAAACAAAAAATTGTAAAAAATAAGATTTTTGAATTTTGAAAGTTATACAAATTTTGTCGTATTGCCTACTTATTTAGCTTTAAAAATAAGTTTGATTTATTTATTTGCCTACATTATTAACGCCGTAGTGCATGAAAGTTTATATAAAGTCAATATTCGTAAAACAAAAAATTATAAAAAATAAAATGTTTGAATTTTGAAAATTATACAAATTTTATCGTATTGCCTACTTATTTAGCTTTAAAAATAAGTTTGATTTATTTATTTGCCTGCATTATTAACTACGTAATGCATGAAAGTTTATATAAAGTCACTATTCGTAAAACAAAAAATTGTAAAAAATAGAATTTTTGAATTTTGACAATTATACAAATTTTATCGTATTGCCTACTTATATAGCTTTAAAAATAAGTTTGATTTATTTATTTGCCTGCATTATTAACGCCGTAGTGCATGAAAGTTTATATAAAGTCAATATTCGTAAAACAAAAAATTGTAAAAAATTAAATTTTAGAATTTTGAAAATTATACAAATTTTATCGTATTGCCTACTTATTTAGCTTTAAAAATAAGTTTGATTTATTTATTTACCTGCATTATTAACGGCGTAGTGCATGAAAGTTTATATAAAGTCACTATTCGTAAAACAAAAAATTGTAAAAAATAAAATTTTTGAATTTTGAAAATTATACAAATTTTGTCGTATTGCCTACTTATTTAGCTTTAAAAATAAGTTTGATTTATTTATTTGCCTGCATTATTAACGCCGTAGTGCATGAAAGTTTATATAAAGTCACTATTCGTAAAACAAAAAATTGTAAAAAATAAAATTTTTGAATTTTGAAAATTATACAAATTTTATCGTATTGCCTACTTATTTAGCTTTAGAAATAAGTTTTATTTATTTATTTTCCTGCAATATTAACGCCGTAGAGCATGATAGTTAATATAAAGTCACTATTCGTAAAACAAAAAATTGTAAAAAAAAATGTTTGAATTTTGGAAATTATACAAATTTGATCGTATTGCCTACTTATTTAGCTTTAAAAATAAGTTTTATTTATTTATTTGCCTGCATTATTAACGCCGTAGTGCATGAAAGTATATATAAAGTCACTATTCGTAAAACAAAAAAGTGTAAAAAATAAAATGTTTGAATTTTGAAAATTATACAAATTGTATCGTATTGCCTACTTACTTAGCTTTAAAACTAAGTTTTATTTATTTATTTGCCTGCATTAGTAACGCCGTAGTGCATGAAAGTTTATATAAAGTCACTATTCGTAATACAAAAAATTGCAAAAAATTAAATTTTTGAATTTTGAAAATTACACAAATTTTATCATGTTGCCTACTTATTTAGCTTTAAAAATAAGTTTGATTTATTTACTGGCCTGCATTATTAACGGCGTAGTGCATGAAAGTTTATATAAAGTCACTATTCGTATTGCAAACAATTGTAAAAAATCAATTTTTTTAATTTTGAAAATTATACAAATTTTATCATGTTGCCCATTTATTTAGCTTTTCAAAAAAGTTTGATTCCTTTATTTGCCTCAATTATTATCGTCGTAGTGCATGAAAGTTTATATAAAATCACTATTCGTAATGCAAACAATTGTAAAACATCAAATTTTTTAATTTTGAAAATTATACAAATATCATCATATTGCCCGTTTATTTAGCTTTAGAAAGAAGTATTATTCGTTTATTTGCCTCATATATTAACGTCGTAGTGTATAAAAGTTGATATAAAGTCACTATTAATCGTAATACAAAAGATTGTAAAAAATCAAATTTTTGAATTTTGAAAATTGGGCATATTTCACCGAGTTTGTCATTTATTTAGCTTTAGAAAAAAGTTTGATTTATTTATTTATCTCACTTATTAACGTCGTAGTGGATAAAAGTTTATATACAGGCACTATTCGTAATTCAAAAAATTATAAAAAATCAAATTTTTTATTTTGAAAATTATACATATTTTTTCGTGTTGCCTATTTATTTAGCTTTAAAAAAAAGTTTGATTTATTTACTGGCCTATATTATCAACGGCGTAGTGGATGAAAGTTTATATAAAGTCACTATTCGGAATACAAGAAATTATAAAAAATCAAATTTTTGAATTTTGAATATTATACATATTTAATCGTGTTGTCTATTTATTTATCTTTTAAAAAAAGTTTGATTCGATTACGACGATAATAATTGAGGCAAATAAAGCCTCAATTATTATCGTCGTAGTGCATGAAAGTTATATAAAATCACTATTCGTAATGCAAACAATTGTAAAAAATCAAATTTTTGAATTTTGAAAATTATACAATTTGTATCATATTGCGCATTTATTTAGCTTTAGAAAAAAGTTTTATTCCTTTATTTGCCTCATATATTAACGTCGTAGTGTATAAAAGTTTATATAAAGTCACTATTCGCAATAAAAAACATTTTAAAAAATAAAATTATTGAATTTTGAAAATTGTGCATATTTCAACGAGTTGCTGGTTTATTTAACTTTAGAAAATAGCTTGATTTATTTATTTGCCTCACTTATTAACGCCGTAGTGCATAAAAGTTTATATACAGTCACTATTCGTAATGCAATTGTAAAAAATCAAATTTTAGAATTTTAAAAATTATATAAATTTTATCATGTTGCCTATTTATTTAGCTTTTAAAAAAAGTTTGATATA
Organism: Lordithon lunulatus; assembly: GCA_963942505.1. Lineage (NCBI taxonomy): Eukaryota > Metazoa > Arthropoda > Insecta > Coleoptera > Staphylinidae > Lordithon > Lordithon lunulatus. Next base: position 54,352,419 of record OZ012668.1, on the reverse strand, counting down.
TTTACTAGCCTGCATTATTAACGTTGTAGTGCATGAAAGTTTAAATAAAATCATCATTCCAATAGCAAAAATTATAAAAAATTAAATTTTTGATTTTTGAAAATTATACAAATATTATCGTAATGCCTATTTATATAGCTTTAAAAAAATTGAATTTATTTTCTGGCCTTCATTATTAACGTCGTAGAGGATGAAAGTTTATATAAAGTCACTATTCGTAATAAAAAAAATTGTAAAAAATAAAATTTTTGAATTTTGAAAATTATACAAATTTTATCGTATTGCCCATTCATTTAGCTTTAAAAAAAATGTTTGATTTGCCTTATATATGAACGTCGTAGTGTATAAAAGATTATATAAGTCACTATTCGCGATACAAAACATTGTAAAAAATCAATCCCTAGAAATCCAATTCTTCATTCTAACACATAGATTCTGATTTGATAAATAACTCTCTGTCCACTTCAAGGTTTAATTTTTGAAACCCACTGAATATAATTTGGCAAGTATAATCATATAATTCTCAGAAGTTGGTCAGATATCAGCATTGTATGTAAAGAATAACTAATAAAAACATAACATTCCTTCAAAGCATGTTGTAAAAAATATGTTTCCAAATAAAATAAACACTACATCTCTCCCATTGTGTTTATAGTTCCTTTCCTAGCCTGGTGTTCGCTAGGAAAGTAACTGTTATCAATAATAAGAATCACACGAAAGATGTAGTCCTACACCCCCTAACGTCGGCTTTAAACAGCGCGATTAACAAACTGGAATCGAGCGGAAGTTTTGAATATAAAGAACACGGATTAAGTTTATTTAGTCGAAATTGCGCCTCTTCTTCTTCTTATCCCGCCGCACACGGACAATTACACCCGACGCAAACGACGTTTATGTGGCAATAAAATAAATATTTCCGGTCGTAATTGTTGCGATGCTATTAAAATTGCAAATTTGCGATGGCGGGATTAAATAATTCGCTAGTGGGGGGTGTTAAAAAGTTGCGACATGTTATGCATATTTGCGGGGTGATAAATCCGGGTTGCAATGAGCGCTTGTGGGGAGCTGGTATTTCTCGTGGCGTGGTTTGGAATCCGGGGGATTATTCTGGAGACAATGCGCATTGATTTGTGCAAAGCAATTTCGAGAATTAGTTTATGATACTAACTGTTTTTTTTTTAATTTAAATTATTGTACGGTTTGTTAAAAAAGACCAGCTTGAAACTGCGACATTCTAGAACCATGTAGTAGTACTACACGGTAACCAGACCACTTTTTTTTTAAGTCCAAAATTTTTTCAAAGTCCAAAATTCGAATTTTTTCCCTTAGAAATTAGAGTAGTTAATTCAATAAATAAATAAATAAATGATGTAATAGAAGTCCTAGAATGTCACACCATGATTTACATAATTAACATACCACTCTAATTATCCACTGAATTTACACTATAAATATATACACACACACACAAAGATTTTATATATATATATATATATATATATATATATATATATAGATATATATATATATATATATATATATATATATATATATATATATATATAATCTGTGCCTAATAAACGTCATTTTTTACAACAAACAAGAAACAAATCTAAAATGCAAGGCTATATTTCCAAACCCCAAACAAGGTACGGGCTGTTAACAGACGGTTCGAAATATCCTTGTATCGATAATACGATTTCATTGTTAATAAATAAATCAAGGTACAATTTACACGATCGTTCAAAATTCCTTTAAATATTAACCCAACCTTTCGCTACCCCAATGCCAAACAAACCACCACAACGACCATTAATATTAAAATAAATTGGAAATAGATTTGATTTTAAATTTAGACAACGTATATCATAAATACCACACGATATTTTTATAAATCGATGGGGTTTTAACAACACAACACGGCGTACGGTCGGGAATGAGGTCGTTGCAATTTTCGATGCATACAAAATGACTCCTTCATTGCACCCCTCTCCCCACACACAAAGAATTTAAATATTAATCGGATTTCATATGCAATTTTCGCTGTACACACATTGTTAGTTCTTTTTTTGTTCCGCCCGCCGCTGTATTGAGTGATCGTATATCTTGGTTCGTTAACCTTTTCTTGACTTTACTCGCGTGCCATCGATTTTCATAATAGCAGCCTACTCACTCCGTTCCGCCTGCTGTATAGTTGGGGATGAAATATTTTTAAGTGCACATGCAACGGCGTTACAAGAGTGTTAGGTTGTAATTTTTAATAGCATTTTAATATGCAGCGTAATGCTGTTATCATTTTCACCACTTGAATATTGTTTTTATATACATTATGGTTCTAAATTAAATAATATATAAAATAATATATACTAAAGATGGTTTATATATATATATATATATATATATATATATATATATATATATATATATATATATATATATATCTATATATATATATATATTTATTGGGCTATCGCCTCCCTTGGGGGTCTTTCTGCCTGTTTTGTGTTTACATGTGTGCATTGCTTCGTAGTAAAAGATATACAAATATAAAAATTATAATAATAAATGTAGTAATATAAATAAACTTAAAACTTAAACTTTTTTTATTAATATATTTAAAATAATAATAATTTCATTATTATTTTTTAAATATATTAATAAAAAAGCAGGCCTTTATTTGGCATAACCCCTCAAAAAAATACAAAATCCCTTAATAAACAATGCTCATAACAGCAAGAACAACAAGCAGCCTTTTTTTATTTGCAATTAAGAAATAAAAAGTTATTGGTGATAATACCTCGTATTATTCTTTTTCAATCCCCCTTGTAAATATATGAGTTATATCTGGTGCACTCAGTATAAACATCAAGAAGGAAAATGACTATAAAAGTACGAAGAAAAGTAAAAGTAATTCAAGAAAGAGATCGAGAAACCCAACCATGCAATAGCCTGGACAACATTTGGAAAAAAGATGGCAGAAACCTACAGCAGTGACCAAAAGCTATCATATGGCTCATTTTCATTAAAATATTTATCTCAAGAATATATATATATATATCATAATAGGAGAAATAGTTATGTTCTTAGAAGTTCATACAAAAAAAATACATACAATAATGCTTTTAAATACTGGTGCCTTAGTAGCGTGTCTATGTGGACGGCGGCAAACATTTCTTGTTGACCCATTTCCCGAGACTCTAATGAGGCTGTTAAGCACCGCATTTTGGGGGGGCTTTAATTATGGCGGCGCGATTCACACTTCAGCATGGTCGGCCACAGTTCGCACACTTGTAGTTGCAAACAGTTCCAAAATCAATGCACCTTTTAGTGCAGTCCATTAATTGTACTAATCTACACATTATAACAGTAACAGATTATCAAATATAGTAGCAGGTGATTTCCATTGAATGCTGGTCCATTTTTTTAATTTAATATTAAATTATATTATATTTGTTCTTGATATTCTTGATATTTATGATCTCATAATAGAAATATTTAACTCACGGGCCGCCCGGAATTATGAGAATGGTTTAACTTCACACCGGTCACTAAACCCCCTCTGCCCTAGCCATATTCCTCTCCCACGTCAACCTCCTGCAGATTTTGACGCCTTGCCCATCCTCTCATAACCATTAATTCAGCTTCCCACACTTTCCAACTCACTCTGCTTTCACTACCCCACATTTTTTGCTAAGAACCAAAACGCTACAGTAACTACAAATACACAAAGAAGCAAATGAACTAAGCATAGAAAATAAAATTAAACGAAAGAAACATTTTACTAGTCATGCAAATTAAAAATAAATTAATGAAAACTAGCATTCATCTAAATCAAAGAAGAGACTTACATCACCGCCATACATGAAGAAAAAGTGACATAGTAATAGGAAAAAGCCGGACATCAGCTCTACAGAATGGAATAAATATTGGAATCAAGCACTTAAATAATTTAGCTAAAGACATAAAAAATACAACCTTAAAAACATTTAAACAATAATTAATGATCTCTTAATCCTGAATCAAGAAAAACCAGAAAACTAAACAAAGTGGCACCTTAGCAAAGAATGTGTGGGGGTGAAAGCAGAGTGGGTTGGAAATTGCAGAAATCTGAACGAATGGTTAGGATAGGATGGGAAAGGTAAAAATCTGCAGGAGGCTGTCGTGGGAAAGGACCGGGGGATAGTAGGGTGACTATGTATATTCTGGTAATTTGTATTTGTGCGGATTATTACTTTTTATTATAAAAATAAAAAGTAACAATCCGCACAAATACAAATTACCAGAATATACATACACCCTACAATCCCTCTGCCCTCTTGTATGTATTTTTGTTTCTTACTCTAGCTGTATGAGCATTGTGTATTGGGGGATGTGTGTATTTATTGAGAGGTATGCCAAATAAAGGTCTCTTTTGTCAATTTCATCTTAAATTTTTTTTACTTGTGTCGTGAAGCGTGCGTTATGTATATGAATTTAATTTTCACTTGCAATATCTAAGGCCACTATCCATCACAATACTCCCTGACAATACCAAGTATAACTGTAAAAAATTACAGTTATAACAATTAAACATAATACTAACTTAACTCAGCGGCCCAGCAATCCGAATTTACAACGCTACAACAATTATCAAGCCAAATTTAATGTTCAAAAAAAAAACGTACGCTCGTCCTGCCGCCGGCGCGCGTTTAATTAAACGCAACGTAATCTCCGCGAAAATGATTAATTTCGTTACGCGCTGAACAAAATAAGAACCGCGCAAATCCCACATAATTAAATTGCAAGCTGGTGGCGGCGGCGGTGCGCTTCCACATTCGCCCGGCCCCGCAGCTACATCAAAGGCGCGCGGGCATTTTCCTTTGCTCTCCGGGGGCGATCGCGAGCAATCGACCGGCACGGACGCAATAAATTCGCAGCCGCGCCGAAATTAATACCGTAAAACAGGCCTGGCCCCGAGTCCATACCATAAATAAGGTCGCCCGATACAGTTTTTCAGGACGGGAATGGACGGTTGAGAAAATAAAGTTCGCGGCACGAGGCACGACTGCTTTACTGCGAGCGGCGTGTGTGTGTGTGTGTGTGTGTGTGTGTAGTGGAAAAAATAATAAATCTATATATTTGTCAGAGGGGTATGGTTTATTGTACGAGCACTGTTTCGGGCGGGCTGAGTTTAGTTTTGACGAATTGGGGAGTTTACAAGACATTTAAAGATCACCAAAGGTTTAGTTTTTGTCTTTAAAGATCGTTTTAGACAAGAATTTAGAATTTCATGACTCAAACGTTAGTCAAGATGCGAGACAATCTAAATTGTCTCGTATCATACAGCAAATTATTTGAAATATTGTAATTGGATGGTAGATCAAATGGAAAAATATAACGCGTTATATTTGTCAAAGTCAAATTGTATGGGAGGAGGATATATGAATTCATTTCTTGAACAAATTTTGAGCTAAGAAATTGTCTTGTCTGAAACGACCTTAAATCCATTGGATTATTAATAGGGTACAATCAAAAATAAAAAAAGAATAAAATTTGGCGACTGTCAAAGTTAAAATGAGTTTTTCATAATTTCCCCAGAATTTTCAACATAGAACTAGAACTAATTGTGGGTAAATTATGGAAAATGAACTCATTCACCATTCTGATTTCTCTAATTTTTGATTGATTTACATATAATTTGTATATAATATCTCAATGTTGAAAGTAGGTTTTTTAATATACTTTATATTATAAGTAATCACTATTCTTATAATTGATTGAAAAATATTCATTTATTTGCTTTACAAACTATTGAACGTGGATGGGATACAAAATACCCCACCCTACTACCGATGGTATGAAACACTGCGCGCCTAATTAAGGGTTAATATAGAAAATCGCTATTATACATGTTTCAAATCGTCACTACGTGTATTTATATTCATGTCCTGTACGTCTAAAAAAACGAATAAAATCAGAAAACCTTCTGTCGAGCGCAATACTATTTTAACAGGGACAGACTCAATAATTACAAAAATAAATATTTTTGAATAAGAATCATAAGAATCCATAGCTGAACATTGAGTATAAAAAAAACTGCATGCTTCAAGCAAATCGAACCAAGATTGCATAATAAATGCGCCCTACTCTAGTAATTAGCCTACACCGAAAAGTAAAAGGCAAATATATACACACATATATATATATATATATATATATATATATATATATATATATATTTGCCAGCTCTAGTAATATATGGAATATAGCATCAATAAGCCTTTTAATTGAAATCTTCAATATTATAACAACGTTTAGGCAATTCGAACTAATTTTGTATGTAACGTCATACATTACAAATTAATTAATCCTCGCCGTATAACTCAACTAGTTTTACCAACCATACCGCATCCGATATTGCACAACAATATTTGCCATGCTCAGATAATTACTTAATCGATTAAGTTAACTCATTATCATGCGTAACGCAGGCAATGCTCGGGATGCTCGTGGAACCGCAAAACAGTTTTCTAATTAAACATTCACAATGGGCATTTCATGCGCGGTGCCTTTTCAATCAATCGTCAAACAAGTTCCACCCGGTTTCACAGCGGCGATAATTAATTTACGAAAAGTTTTTTGAATGCGGACATGTATAGGTATTTTGTAGTGGAATTGGTGATTACGTGGATGCACGTAACGTCCTGTTAGCTAATAAAAATTATATATATATATTTCAGAAGGATAATTATGGGTTATATGTCGATTTTTTTTATAATGGTATTATTAATATTATTATGAAAATATCTGTTAGTTGTGGGAAGTTATCGATTTTATTGACTTGGTCTGTTTGTTTTTTCATATTTACTATTATTTATTATTTAATTTGATCAGAATTCTATAATTTTGAGTGTATTGTTTTTAAGATATGTGTATTGGGGGAGGAGTGTATTTTTGAACGGTATGCCAAATATTTTTTTGTTAGCCCATTGTGGTATGATATGTAAATGTTATGTATCACAATAAATATCTTTATTATTTTTATTATTATTATAGTTTCCAATAAATAGAGCATCGTATCTCAATGTAATCCACAAAAAATACAAGTTACAGTATATTATTGAAATTGTTACTGTATGTGTTGATATAGTTTTTATATGTATAGAATTTTGTATGTCAAAGGGAAATAAAAGCCATTATTATTATTATTATTATGAAGAGTGATATTACAATTAATTTTATACTTGTAAAATATTTTTGTGATAAGAAAATGAAATCATAAATGCCGGCTGTTAATTTTTTTTTTAGTTGGAGTTATAATTATGTAGCAACACTATAATATTTTGCAGTTACATAACTTAATTACTCAGCTATAAATTCCAAGGAGTACAAAAGTGTCCAACATATACATCCGTAATAGGACGAAGGAAAGTACTAAAACAAATCATAATGCATAATTCCTTGTTTCAACAAAGAACAATTAAACAAAAGTCGTCAAAGTAAAATAAAATTTAAGATTTAATGCCACTCCACAATTTTGGCTGGGGATTATTAACTCTGGAGTGGATGAGTGTAATAAAAAACGTACATGTAATTCCGCGTAAAAGGCGTCTCAATACTTGGTTTAAGAGTCTAAGGTGACGTGGCAGGTGTTGTAACAGATTATTCCCCGATACTCTCGCCCGGCGGCAAAGCATTACAAGCAACTGCAGTGCCGTCTTTGCAGCTTTAGAACTTTCCTTTTTATTGCGAGGAGAGGGCCATTTGGATTAGCCGCTGGATAGAGCTCTAGTCTGAATGACGTGCATTATAAAAAATCGGTCTGCATTGAGGCTTTATATTTCGTCGCATGTGAAGTATCTAGAGTTCGCATTTATCTACATCACATATAAAAATCTTCAGTTATTTTATAATTTCAGTATGAAATGCATACTAAAATAACTGAAGATTTTTATATGTGATGTAGATAAAGATAAATGATGATTGATGTAGTTCATTCGTAAAAGTTTTTATCAAAAAAACGCAATGTAGTAAAATAGGATTAGTTAACTAACATAGCTAACTTCTGAAATCTACCTTCCCTGAAATATCTCCATATAATTAAATCATAAATCAGGTGCCGTTTTTAAGAAAACATTAGGTACATTATATATTTCTTGCATTCGAAGTAGATAAAGATAAATAATGATTGCTGTAGTTAATTTGTAAACGTTTTTATCAAAAAACGCAATGTAGTAAAATCGGGTTAGATAACTAACATAGGTAACTTCTGAAATCTATCGTCCCTGAAATGTCTCCATATAATTAAATCATAAATCAGATGACGTTTTTAAAAATTAATTAGGTACATAATATATTTCTTGCATTCGAAAATTAAATTTGAATAAAATGCCTAAAAAAAATTCAATAATGTCGATCTTGATTATTAGTCGCTATATCTAAAAATCATACTACTAACCTACTAATTTCATTATTATCTTAAAATAGATTAATCAAACTATGCCCGTCCACTATTTCAAATGACTTGAACTATACACTACATTGTTGCTCAAATTATTTACAAATTAGGCGTAAATTAACAAATGGAATTAATTTAATAGAATATAAATTAATGGATAACAGTATAGTGCAGATGCGAACAAAGGTGGGGTGGGCGGGCGTCCCCTACTAACCGAACTATGCCCGTCCACTATTTAAAACGACTTGAACTATGCATTACATTAATTTTCACATTTTATTTTTTAGTTACTCTTAAAGTAATAAATGACATTAATTTAATCATAGAATATAACGAATAATAGTGTAGTGCATAGTATTTACTCCAATCCAACCGCGCTTATTCCGATGTTCTTCATTGCATCGACAAATTCTTTGCAATAGAAAAATGCCGACACATACACAAGTTGCAAGCTTGAGAAGTAAGCCCACTCGCAGTTTCACAGCGGGGGATACTGGCTTGATATATTGTAATATTATTCCCTCTGGATTTTTCATCCGAAGTTATTTCCTGATAAGAAACTTCATAGAGTCTCGAAAATATCAAGTAAATATTTATAAACTTTGCCGGTCGAGTGTGGGAAGACAATGAATTATTCCGTAGGTGCCGATACTTCAGCATGAGGAAAACAATTCGGGATTACAATAATTCACTTGAAATCAATTAAGTGGATTGCGAATACAATAAGCATCCTACATAAATCAAAAACAATTTTTATTGCTATTTATCTAGAAAACTGATGTATAATGACATGTGTTGTTATTAATTAATTTATAAATTAATTAATTAATTTAAAATTTGTATGAAATGAAAGCATAATATTCAAGTATTGTATATATTTTGTATTAATTGGTATATTCATCACAAAACTGTTACAACAAGCTATATTGAAAAAGCTCATTATGCCAATTTCTATACAAAAAAATATGATTTTATAAATTTGCCATATTAGGTTATATAGCAAAATATATGTATGTATACTTTTGCCTGTTTTTACCGTATGTAAATATAATTAATGTTACTTAAATTTAAAATATAAAAATATAAAAAATACGAAAAATATCAAAAATATCAAAAATATCAAAAATATCAAAAATATCAAAAATATCAAAAATATAAATTCGCACTCACTCCGATGGGACTCGAATACCGGACACGTGGATTTGAGTTCCACCGTTGTGTGAATTTTTAATAAATAGCAAAATATTTGTATATAAAATTATTTACAGATTGTGCAGTGTTCAATAATTAATTGAAAAGTCATTAATTCATGGTAATATTTTCCACGTTATTTGATTTTATGAATCTTCATCTTCATACGTTTTTATACAGCATTGTCATAATTGATTCTGTACATTGATGAGTGTAATAATTAAACGAAAAGTCATTTAAAACCATGGTCATATTTAGTAAGATCCAACTCAATCAATTCCTAAATTCCTAGAGATGCTGTCCATTTCATACAAAGAATTGGGGACAGTTGAAAACCGCATTGTGGGTGACATTTCGCAAATTACCTTTCACAGTTTTTCAGAGATTATATATATATATATATATATATATATATATATATATATATATATATATATATAGACATATCCACGGACAGACCTAACTATAGCTGACAACTTTTATTATTTTGCAGTCGTAATAGAAATTATTGTATATAATTATTACTATTATAATGTATGTTGTTGGAAAACTAACAACGTTTTTCCCGTATGTAAGTCATCTCGGGATAAGATATATATATATATATATATATATATATATATATATATATATATATATATACATATATATATATATATATATATATAGAGTTATTTAGATTATATAATTGAAAACAGAAACCGTGGTTTCTAGCTCCTTGGGGTGGTGTAGCAATACAGCCCTATTTTTTATATTCTTCCTACACTTTACTACTTCGCCAATATTTCGTAGTTCAGATAAGTACCCATCAGAGCTTGGCTATAATTGCTTTTGTAAAATATGTTAAAAAATAAGGGGTACAATAAATAAAAATACCAACATTAGCGTTTGATTTTATAGCCGAACCCTGAACTACGAAATATTGGCGATATAGATTCGGAAGGATCTGTAAGCCGTTGGTAACGCCAATACGAGACTGTAGAACTAAACAGATTAGGTTTCAAATATAAATATATTCATAACATCCTGTATAGACTAATAAATATCGTGATATAAAGTCCTTACTTTTATAGTAAATTATTTTACTATATTCTAAGTTAATGAATTGTGTTTAACGTTTAATATTTTAATTAATTTACAATTATTCCCTTATCAATTTAATTATAACAACATTCTTGTTACACCAACAAAGATTGGTACGGCTAAACAATTTCCATTTGCCATAGAGCCTCGTGCAAACTGCAGCTAATTTTGATTAAGGTGATTAACCGTAATAAGCGTGTTGATAGCGGAAATTTATTACGCACGCATTCCGCAAGCTGGCCGGTATATTGTGCACGTGAGAGTTTGCAGAATACGATTCACGCGTTTTATGATTGATTGCTTGTTTTGCCTGTTATGGGGGAAGGCCAGAAAAGTAAAATTAGCCGTGGGCCGAACGCTAACCAACAATGACGCATAATTAAGGTCCACACGATCCATACAATTATCGTATGCGGTCGCCTTTTCTATTCTTCTCGGCGTCGTTTCAAGGAAATTTATGCGTCGACGACTTTGTTCAATTTGTTTCGAGGCGGACGATCCCTCGTTAATTAGCTGGAGAATTGATGTTGGTGTGGTTATATAATTAAAAGTAATGTGGATCCGCAAAATCCGGAGACAATTGATGGAGAGTCAGGGATGGAAAATAAATTTAAATACTTTGTTTTTATTACTTAATGTTATTTGCAAATAGCAACCGATTTAAGCTATTTTCAAGTCTGGGTGTTGCTTACAAATGGCAAGATCATAGTCACCAGTAAATTTGATTGCTAATAAGTTGTAATTGTAATTGTAATCAGTCGGATTAATGCCAGTATCAATAACCTTGAATGATGGATATGCTTTAGTCAATTTTAGACCACACCGAAAGATTATAGAATGTTTTACGAAATCCATACAATTGTCCTACTTAGAAAAATTTATAAACTCCTAAGGCCAACTACAATGGAAATACAGTAATCAACTGAAATTGTGAAGAAACCAAATCTTTATATAAATAATACAAGTAACCCCCTACCGCTATCTGGAGGCACCTACCAACCGAACTATGCCTGTCCACTATTTCAAACGACTTGAACTATGCATTACATTATTTTTCACATATATCTTTTTAATTAGTCTTAAATTGATAAATGACATTAATTTAATCATAGAAAATAACAGATAATAGTGTAGTGCATAGTTCCCCTACCAACCAAACTATGCCCGTCCACTATTTCAATTGACTTGAACTATGCACTACACTATTATCCGTTATTTTCTATGATTAAATTAAGGTCATTTATCAATTTCATACTAATTAAAAAGATATATGTAAGAAATAATGTAATGCATAGTTCAAGTTGTTTGAAATAGTGGACGGGAATAGTTCGGTTGGTTGGGGCCGCCCGCCCACCCCACCTTTGTTCGCATAGTTTTTCCATAGGATAACACTCTTCTTAGAATAGTTTAAACAATATAAAACATCTATATCCAATGAAAAAACTATGCGAGCGAAGGTGGGGTGGGCGGGTGGCCCCTACCAACCAAACTATGCCCGTCCACTATATCAAACGACTTGAACTATGCATTACATTATATTTCACATATATTTTTTTAATTACTCTTAAATTGATAAATGACATTAATTTTATACAAAAACCTAACGGATACTAGTATAGTGCATAGTTCAAGTTATTTGAAATAGTGGACGGGCATAGTCAGGTTGGTGGGGACCACCCACCCGCTCCACCTGAGCTCGCATAGTTATTCCATAGGATAACACTCTTGTTAAATGATTATACGTTTAAAATATTCTTAAAAGTAAAAAGAATATATTTATCCAAAATAAAGTAAAATTCGATTTTTTGAAAATTTCAAAGTGGTGTAACTGATGTAATCCAAGCCTGGCCAACAAGTCGATCGCGAAGTCAATTTTGGTCCATATTTAGAAACTACTTGATAAATAGGGCACTAATGGCAACAAGTTGATATCGACTCATTTTTAAGATAAAATGTTTGCCACCCCTGGTGTAACCCCTTAAATTAAAATCTTACCATACTTCAATCACCGGCAAGAGGTGTAGAGGAATTTTACATAGTGCACTACAGGATATTCTTACTCAATCCTTGAAGTGAATAATTGTGAACAACCGCGATTTTATAATTGTTTTTTGTATATAGGCATTTGCCACACTTGTCGTGAAAAGGTGATGGCATGAGCATGTTGACGGTTATTACCATATGGGTGTGCATTGCTAATTAATGTGGTGCCGCCAGATGGCGTTTAACTTTCCTCCTAGGAGGTTAGTTGTATTATTTTTGTATATAATCGAACCAGCCACAAAACTTCAACAAAAGCAAAGAAAACACGAACACCCACAAAGATATATAAGTATATACTTTTATATTTATAAATTCATTCATTATTATTTTCTGTATATATTTTCCTGTAAATGTGCAACTGTTGGAGAAATAAAAAAAAATGTTATTATTAATATTTATATTATTACATAGAGGGTTAAGACTATTATTTCTGATGCAATTTCATGGAAGAGACTTGGCACATTATTTATTGCCATGTAAATTAGTGTGTCGTTTGGTTTTAAGATGTATGCAGCTTAGGGAAAATAATAAATTCTCGGCCTCGAGCTAAAAAGACGTCGTCGAGGAATTAAACGCGCCTTAATTATTTCCTCTCGCTACATTCATTCCCGTAATGAAAACGATATATAAGAATTTTAATTGCACTTTTCTAGCACAATAATGAAGTCGTTTTAATGTCCTGCAGAAAAAGGCACGAGCTATTGTTCTTCGTTAATATACTAACACAATAGCTAAATAATATGAGTGTAAATTAAAACCACAAACCTCGCGGCGAGGACCCAGCGAAGAAAACACCATTCATATTTTTTTTTTGTAGATATACTATTGATTTTAATTTTACTTTTTATATAATTATGATTATATTGTGTATATATGGAGAAAAAAAAAAGAATAAAAATTATTTTTTTGTAGATATACAATTGATTTTAATTTTACTTTTTATATAATTATGATTATATTGTGTATATATGGAGAAAAAAAAGAATAAAAATAATTTTTTTGTAGATATACAATTGATTTTAATTTAACTTTTTATATAATTATGATTATATTGTGTATATATGGAGAAAAAAAAGAATAAAAATTATTTTTTTGTAGATATACAATTGATTTTAATTTTACTTTCTATATAATTATGATTATGTTGTGTATATATAGAGAAAAAAATAAAATTAAAATAAAATATAAAAAAAAATTCTCTGATTTATATAATACTGGTATGTTTAGCCTACACCGAGAGGTAGAAGGCAATAGATAATATATATATATATATATATATATATATATATATATATATATATATATATATATATATATATATATGTTTTATGTGTATTGATTATGCTGTGTATGTATGGAGAAAAAAAGAATAAAAATATTTTTTTTGTAGATATACAATTGATTTTAATTTTACTTTCTATATAATTATGATTATGTTGTGTATGTATAGAGAAAAAAAGGAATAAAAAAAAAATTTGTTGCTAAAATTCCCTGATTTATATATTACTGGTATGTTTTATGTGTATTGTAAAACATCTTATACTTGAGGTGCTTACAGACTAACGATGGATAATTCTTAGAGATGGTCTACATGTGATTACAAGGTTTAGCTATGGAAGTGAAGATGAAGTTTTTTTACGGTGAGTACAGCCCCCGCCCCTGGGATGTGTGCACTGTGGCCCTTCACGGACCTATTGTGCCTCACACAACATTCATGATATGTTAGTCCGGTTAACTCTTTGTAGACAAGTTTCCCGACTAGCGGTGGATTCGAACCACTAACGTTGAGTACGCAATGGCTTCAGACCATCGTCTTAGACCACTGCGCCACGGACCATCTCTTGAAGATTGAAGTTTATATGTATCGGTTAAAACAGGCAGAAAAATGCGTAATATCAAAACTAAGATTGTTACTACAACTGAGTAAATGCAGTTATAAAATTTACTTGTGCAAAATGTATTTCAGCATATTGTATACTTTCTGTTTATTTTGTTACATTTTTTCTTCTTCTATTGCATATATGCATTAATAAATGTGCGGAACACTTTCTGCATGTATACTTGGTTTCTCAGCCGTTAATAAACCTGCATATTTAATGAATATTGGTCTATTATTTTATGGTTCCTAGCCCAGACTTCTCATTACTTATTACTCATCTTTTCTCTACATTAATATAACTGATTTAAGGGGTTATATACCTTTTTGTGCGGAAAAATTGTGGAAAGTTTGAATTTTTGTAAAGGTATGTAGCAATAATTTTTTTACATCAAAATTATAATTTATTAATAGTACGTTTTTTTAGTGAAGTATTAGTATATAAAAAAAATCATAATTGGCGGAGTTATGGCCCTTTCCCCGAAACCCTCTTTTTTTGATGAGGCTTGCTTGTGATCATCATGAAAGTCAAGCAGGTCAATTGAAATCATAAAACCGAAAAAAATTCACTAGTATAGGGACCTTCCTAGTACTTGACGATTATTTAAATAAATATTTTGTTTTTTCAGCATACGGGAACGTTTTGTCGGTGTTTTGAGCTCTACAAATTTTATTAAAAAATTCGTATTTGCTAAATAAAAATGTATACATAAAAAAGGAATCGTTCAAGTACTGACAACATTAATTACAAACAATTCAAAAAAAAATGAAGAAGATCGGTCAAATAGTTTTTCGGCAATCGTGATCACGGCAAACGCACTTTTGGAAAACACCATTTCGAGATAATCGAGTTTAGCGTGTAATTTTGTTTCGGGAATCCATGATTTTGTGAAAAAACGGCAAAACAAACAGCAGAGAAAAAAATTCGATAATCGATGCTAACGCTTCGGAAGCTAATGAGCCGATTATAGCGAATATATGGTGAATGCGCCGGGTTGGTATAGTCTCGCCATTATCTATATCGACATTTTTCACGCCACTGCAGGCATATTGGTCTCTTCTCTACCTACAGGACCTACAGCTTAATATAGATTCTGATCCACTGCAGTACTTTTATAAGAATATCGTCATTAATGTAAAAATAATTAAATATTATTAATTAGTATTATGAAGTAGTAATGTTTATTATTTTAGTAAAATTTTAAGATTTATAAATAAAATAATGTATATATATATATATATATATATATATATATATATATATATATAATCGTATGCCTTCTATCTTACAGTATAGGTAAAAAAACAATATATTTTGTAAATTGTAAATAATAAAAGTTAAAAACAATTAAAAACCATTGAACTTGTATAATTTAACGAGTAAACCTGATATAAATCAGGGTTAACAGTCTTATATGGTTTGAATTTAACCGAATAATGTATAATGTATAATCAAAAATGGTTTGTATATATGTATATGTATATGTATATGTATATGTATATGTATATATATATGTATATATATATGTATATATATATATATATATATATATATATATATATGTATATATATATATATATATATATATATATATATGTATATGTTTATGTATAGAACAAAATATGATAATAAATTATTTCTTTAAAAAAAAATACAAATTGATTAAATTTAGAGCTATAGTTGCCTTCTAAATAATAACAGCGCTTGGCTGAGACCTGTATGCATGTTTCAGACAAGCGGGGTTAACCATTTCTTGAAATCCCACTAAAAAAAATTGTTCCCAAGTTTAGGGAAAACGGCATGAAGGCATAAAACAAACTTCCTTCTTTTAAAATCGATATTTCGTTCTCTGGTTTAGAACATCATCAGGATTAACTAACAATAAAGCAAATGGTTACAGTTTTCAAAAAGATTAGAGTAATACTTACAAACAGGGCAATAAAAAGCATCGCTTTAAAATGGTTACAGTTTTCAAAAAGATTTTAGCAATACTTACAAACAGGGCAATAAAAAGCATCGTTTTAACGTCTAACATCAGAAGATACAAGAATCACAAGGGTTTGGAATACAACATATAAATCATTACATTAAAAAAACTATTTAAACTTCCACAACATATTTTGTTTTTATTAATATTAAGCTTTATTATGAATGTGTGTTCTATTTCAAATGCAAGTAACAACAATGCTAGTGAAACATAATCGCCAATGGCCGCAGTGATGGACATATTCGATTTCCCCCATTGTGGTGGTTTAATAGACATTTGAGAACATACACACATACGGCGGATCTTCATGTACACGTAATTTGTGTCGATCAAATTAGAGCTCGCACGTCAATTAGAACACGCTCGTGCAAGTACACAAAAATCTATATATAGATATACAGAGCTATTCATGCGGCTTTATAAGCTGTCGTTGAATTTCATAAATTGTCTAATTAATCATTGAATTGTTACATCAGTAATTGATAGTTAGGACTATTTAAAGATTATTAAATTATAATTAATTAAAGTGGGTTTATGTTGAAATAAAATAATAAATAATACATGCAAATAAAGTTAAAAGGATATTTTTCATTAAGGTGTTTATGGTAACAAAATAATAAACACTTATTAATAAATAAAATACTGTTGAACTCGAATAAATTACTTTTTCAAGGTCTAGTTTTGATGTCAATTGCACTTGAAAGATAGTAATGTTTGAATTGTCAATGCTCTGTTAAAAAATCTATATAATCCTGAATCTATTTAAGGAAAAAAAAGTATTTTATACAAAGAGACTCTAAATATCGAAACAATCTTTAGATAATGTTACTTATTTTCAAGATAGAAGTACATGGAAGTATGATATATGAAATTTCGTCGTTTCTTATAAAGATGTGCTATAATCTATATATTCTTGAATCTATTTAAGGTGCAGCATATTTATTTTGTTTAAAAATTTATATAAAATCCAAATATCAAATACATTTTATCATCATGTTACTCATTTTCAAGATATATGCACTTGGCAGATAGTGGTATTTGAAATTTTATTGCTTTGTTATAAAGTTGACTACAAATATCCAAGCAATCTTGAGATAATGGTACTCATTTTCAAGATAGAGGCACATGGAACTATTGTATATGAAATTTCGTCATTTCTTATAAAGATACGCTATATTCTATATATTACTGAATCTATTTAAGGTACAAAATACTTAAACATTTTAAATATGCATATAGAATCCCAATTTCTAACATATTTTGTCACAATGTTCCCAGAAGGAAAGTTAAACGCCATCTGGGGGCACCATATCAATTAGCAATGCACACCCATATGGTAATAACCGAGGATATATTTTGTATGTAGTTTCATTCAATTTAATTGCAAAACCTAAAAGCAGTGCATCCGTTTGCGTGGTATGTCCGTAATTTGTGAAATAATTCGTTGTATTTGTCCAAAGCAAAGACAATACGACAACTTTGAATATACATGTATTTGATCTAACCATACAATAATAGCCTCAAAGGAAAATTATTCCTAACAAATTATCTTTATTAAATGCAATATTCAAATTTTGTAATTACTCGTTTAATTAGACTGGTCCTGATACGCTTCTAATTAATTATGGTTATAAAGGATGCTCTCAAACTACCTATCATCAAAGCAACCGACAACATTAAACGAACAATAAACCTGTTTTTTGGTTACATGTATTATTTCATATTTTAAGTGTATAGTAGTGTATATATTCTTTGATATTGTATGGGCTGGGCTGAACTAATAGAATGAACATAAAAATTAATGTCAAAACATAACTATTGTTGAGATTTCAGTTCTATCAAAAATAGGCCGAACTTTTCGCGAAGCGTGGGGTCTCAAATCGGTACCATTTGCAATAATAGTGTGCGCCTCTCCATCGCTATATTCATAGCGATTGCTCAAAAAAACATGCCCAGGCAGTTATATATAGAAATTATTAATATAACAATATAATGAACAAATATTATTTAGACTGAGTATTCTTTTTATAGTCTATTGCATTCAATTTTAGAACATTCTAAACTTTAATTAATTTTAAAGTTTTAATTAATTCGCTTATAATGAGATTACCTATTGAAAATGTATTGCTCACCCTCTTTCCCCCTATTTACTATGATACCATATACATTTTCCTGCCCCTATTAAATATGAACGGGATTAAGCTCGTAACTTAATTCCATTAAATGACATACGTTATAATACTGAGTCGATATAAATGAAAAGCATATACGCATATGCCTGGAGTTCGGAATGAGTTACTGCAGCGTTAATTAATTAAATAATTATTTGAAGGACTATAAATGGGAATTAAATTTTGAATGTGTACAGCATATATTAACTTAAAGAGATTACTATGACACTTCTACATATCTGTTCTTGGTAATGAAATATTAAGATTTTATTAATAGTCATAATCATAATTTCATTATTTTAGTGGTGCTGTTGTTCATATTTACACAAGTCATATACTTATATATGTATATATATATATATATATATATATATATATATATATATATACATATCTATAAATATATATATATATATATATATATATATATATATACGTACTATGAAAGTTTATAATTAGCATACATATACATTGTCAGCCAGGTAGTTGGACACATATAGAAACATTGTTATTAATTTCTCAGAAAATTGTATCCTTTTAAAAAGTTTCTGTACTATGTGAAAGTTGATACGACAATCATCAAAGTAATATTATCTGCTTGTATATACGAAATTTAACCAAATATTCTAAAACAATTTACGAGTAGACGAACCATTAATTTTACGCTAATCTTAAATGCTAACATGAAGGTGCTTGGGTTCATCCAGTGATGCCCCAAGCTTATGTCTATTTCAAAATAAATATGCTCCTACACTATCCAACCCGCGCACTTTTGGCCAAGTACAAAAAAAAAATTAAAATAGCGTCCGACTTTTTGCCGGTTACTTTCTCTATAAAGTAATCGGCAGAAAGTTGGTTATGTTTATACGCAAAATACATTTGAATCCTATACATCGTTTTGAATTTTAATAAAATACCTATAAATTTCCATTCAGTACTTTCTGTTGCATATTCCTTTGTTTTAATAATTAAACCAATAGTTAAAAATATAAATAATACAGAATATTGCCTCTAATATTATTCTGTATTAATAATAATAATTATATTTATTAAATCTGAGTAGTATTTCGAAACAATGTATGGTTTTATACCATTATATCTATCGGTATACAAAATACAATAGTTAATAATATATAATTAATTATAATTAATTATAATATTAATATAAATATTAATTATAACAGTAATATTATAATTAATATTAATATTTATATTAATATTATAATTAATTATATATTATTAACTATTGTATTTTGTATACCAATACATATAATGGTATAAAACCATAAATTGTTTCGGAATACTACTCAGTTTTAATAAATATATTATATATATTATCAATTGCCTTTTACCTTTCGGTGTAGGCTATTACATTAACATTATTAACATTATTATAGTTTACAATTACTGTTGTTTATACATTTGTTTAATAAATATAATTATTATTATTAATACAGAATAATATTAGCCTCTTGTAACCCTAAATCCTAACAACTGAAATAAATAATTTCTATTTATAATTCAGCACTTTTAAATTCATCATTCGTCACTTGACCCCTGTACTATATGAATTTTTTAACAATATAATTGACAAATTGTCCATTTTGTTCGTGATTTAATTGTGGGATTTGAATGTGTCAAGCCGAGGGTGAAGTTTATTTCGTCGGCCGGTTCTATTGACAGCGTTTGTGCCGTGGAACAACACCCTCTGAATACCGCGGGATCATTTGGGATTTCATTGTGCTCACCGCCTAAATTTTTAATTCCCACCCAGTTACACGAGAACAATCCAGTATGTCGTCATTCGGGGTCACGGGAATTGGTCGCTCTTTCATTGTTGTAGCGATTATTCATTCACAAAGGCAAATGATGGTGCGTTAAATTAGAGATTGGCTTTATTTGATACAGAAATCGTTAATTTTGTTTCATAAATTCGAAATGAAAGGAATATGTAATAATAAGAGTTGTAGGCGAAAAGAGTGCGTCAATACTCAAAAATTTAAAATTAATAGAAATAGTGACGAGACGGTAGTGAAGGGCAATTTCAAAACGAATGCCCGAAGAATAGAATCGACTATATATAAATATTTACAATAACCACACGAATGCTCGGATGAATATCGATGCAAGTTCTGCAGCATACCGTGTGAAACTATATATCACATGCGCTCCTTTACAGATAAAATAACAGATAAAATCAAATTTTATTGTAAATTAATGTCGGAATTCCCCTTCAATTTCTCACTGACGAATGTATAGTGCCTTTCGTTTATCACTCTGGGCTGGTACGGGCTTATTGTTTCTTGTTCTATTTGTCGTTTCCGATGCGTGTAATTCTACCTCGGCCCTTACAACCGCGGCGCACGACCGCAAGACCTGAGCGATACTGCACGCCACAGGAGCGACTAGCAATGATTAACCATGCCAAACGAAAGCGCCTTATGTACAAACATGTATATTTTTTCCTTCACTTATAATGTGCGATATAGATATGTATATTTTGGTAGACTCTATGTCACGTAAATAAATGTATTATAATAACTTTAATGCAAATAAATGTGTGCGTGTGCGTGTTATTGATCATACATTAACACTCCAACACTTATCATTCAAAACAGACAAATTTTGATATGATATTATTATACATATTACACGGTCACGGCTCAACAAATTGAATATAAATAGAGACTGACCTTTTTCACAGTACTCCCCTTCATAATCGGGGTTGCGACATTCGCAAATAGGCCCGCTGTCTGTTGATATGCAGATGCCCCCGTGCTGACAGGGATCGCGCACCTCGCAGGCATCACTGCTATTGCCACGAAGCACCTGAAAATAACAATAATTGTAATGAATGTACACCTGTAATATATAACAAAACATACGTAATATATCACCAAAAAATGAATATATCAATAAGTGGAATCTAGAAATATGAGAATGCATATATATATTTTGGGAAGAATATGGATACCATATGAATAGTACAAGGTAGAAAAGGGAAATGTCACTTTTTTATGTTTTTGATATTTTGTTGCTAACACTTGAATACCAGGTGTACGATTTTATAATACGATTTTAATGTAAAATTGTTTAAAACGGGCATAGTCTAACAAATAAGAACAGTATACTTATAATTATCCATTCTAATTCTTCCTCGTCCTCATTCAAAATTATGTCCCTACGTTTATTACTTTCTTTCACGAACAGGAATATTGTGGTCATTGAAAGAAATCAGCTGGAATAGTGCGGACAACTGTTGTGCGAGTGTGGGCGACCAGTAGCTTTCATTGTATCAAACAAATTAAAACTCAATTACGCCCAATTTTAGAACTAATTTCCCTGGATTTCTTTTTAAATAAAAAAAAAAACTTAAAAATCTCAAAACTTTTAACTAAATAAATTCTTTTTTTTTAATTCGCCTTTTTTTACTAAAATAAATTCAAATCTCCTATCCTTTAATTTATTTTACATTGAATTCCTATGCATGCACTAATTTTTACACACTAGAATTTTAAGCCTATTTTCACCCTAACAATTTAATCCTACATTAATTCTAAAAATCCAGTATTTATTATATTTATAGAATTTGTACAATTTTGCCGAGAATTACGTGTGTACGGTTTGAAGAATCGTGTTAGACAGTGTTAGACTGGCCTGCGAGGGTGGTTTCGTAGCTACACCCTTCACAAATAGTCTCTCATATTTAGAAATAGCACAACGTGTCCCATATGAGGCCTAAAAACTGAACAACTATTAAAAATGCCAGATGCTAGACAAACAAGATTCACCAGAAAGATGACAAAAGGAATACCATGTAAAATATATATCAAGAAAAAACAAACTAAAACGACACTAATATTGGATTGTTAAGGCGTCTACTTTGTGATAATTCATTTTAAAGGATAAATAAAACGATTTTTTACTTTGAAACTAGTTGCAAAACTAGTTGCAAAGTGTAACTGAAGTGTGATAAAAAACAAAGTAAAAAATCGTTTTATTTATCCTTTAAAACGACACTGATATGTGTGAACTAGGATCAGTGAAAAAATTAAATAAAATGTGTTGTATAATTTTGTTATCAACCCAGCCTCTAAAATCGGCATACGGAGCGTAAAAGTTATAACAAAAAAAATATATGGAAAAATACGGCAAGATAGAGACTTCACATTTTCCATTGTCATTTTGTTTTAAATATTGTGTAATTTTTTTAAATGTATTGTATGACGGATCCATGGTCAGAAATAATATTAATGAAATTTCCTTCTATTTAAATTTTATTTTTATGCTCCTATCTCAATATTCCGATTTTAGAGGCTGGGCCGGTAAAAAAATTCTGCAACATACTGTGTTTATTTTTTTTTACTGATTTTAGTGCAATTTTGATTATAAGTTTATTTTTTAAAATAAACTTATAATCAAAATTTTCCAATTTTCTTCGGGCATCTGGTGCACTGATATGTTTTGCACTAAAATCAGTAAAAAAAATGAAACACAGTATGTTGCAGAATTTTTTTGCCGGCCCAGCCTCTAAAATCGGAACGTCGAGATAGGAGCATAAAAATAAATTTTAAATAGAAAGAAAAACACAAAGGGCATTCCCTTCTATTCCTAGTCGTTTCAGTTAGCTTTTTCTTGATATTTCTTATAAAAAAAATAAAATAAAATAAAATATGCTCCAATTAACCTCGACATCCACCAAAAGGAGTAAATTTAATCAATTTTTCTTTATATTACTCAATGAAAGCAATCAATTTGTATCTAATATTGCTATTTTATAAAATCTTGTATAACAATTTTTTCTTGTGCTCTTTTCTCAGGGTTTCTCGCCGATAAGACCCAATCCATTTAGCTCTCAAGCCCGGCGGAGTTTGTAATTCGCCCTTTATATAAATTTCGTGCATGCTGCGGCGGCTGCTCGTACGAAATCGAATTACCGATACCGGCGAAAATTGGACGATGCACTTTGCTGACACCGAGCTGTGCGATGGGGAAGAGCACCGCCCCTGCTCGCGTAAAATGTCGAATCGAGCGGACCGAAGTTAAACAATAAAAGCGCGAACGCGCGAGAGGGGGTTCATTAAATATTTGCGCCGCCTGATGAACTACAAACTCCGACTAATAATCGACTGCGGGGTGATTATCGGTGCACACATCTGCGGGCCCGCTGTGCAAATGGGATAGTTAACCTAAGCGAATCAGTGGGTGGTGGACAGGAATACGGAATGAAGTGGTCATGTTATGAAACATGTGGATAATATGTGCGAAATACTAATATATAAATATAACAATACTAGTAAAAAAAAACATAATACAACTAACCCCCTAGGAGGAAAGTTAAATGCCATCAGGCGGCACCACATCAATTAGCAATGCACACCCTTGTGGTAATAACATACTCATGTCATCAGGATCACCGGGTAGTGCCCTCTATGGAATATTATTTCAACAGAGTGCTTGAGATATAAGCACAAAGATGGTCTTATAAAACATATAGTGCGAATCCACCTCTTAGCAATCTACATTAGATCTCATGAGTGTAGCTCAGCTAGTGAGGATGAATTCACACAATATCTCGAGTGGTTATAGACAAACATAATACAACTAACCACCTAGGAGGAAAGTTAAACGCCATCTGACGGCACCACATCAATTAGCAATACACACCACGTTATATATGTAGTAAAATAAAACATTTAACAGCCGAAAGGCTTTAACTCCGTTAAAGGGAGAAGCTCAGAGGAGTTTAATCACCCTTTCGCTGCTATAGACATATCTGCAATCGTTTGCATTAAATTCGTTCGTATTAATATTTTTTACTCCAAATTTGATGATCATCATTGCTACATGAAGTTTTTCTTTAATTTGCGATTAAATTAGCGAAAAACATCATGTAGCAATGATGATCACTGTATGTACGCAGTACTAACTACTCTGCTGAATGGCGCTGCCATATGAGCCTGTGAAAATGAAAGTGGTGTAAGTCACAATTGAATTGTTTTGAAAAAAAGAAGATTTTGCGGTTGGTATTTATGTAAATCAACATATGCAGTTAGATTTTAATTTATATATAAATTGATTTACAGGTGTGAAATTATTCTCTATACCTCTATGCCTCTATACCGCGCGGCAGCGCGGTAATGCGCGCACGTCGGATTATTTGAGAGTCTGTACTGACCAATTGGGGTGACCAATAAAATCCAAATTTTGAGGAATCTTTTGTTTATGTCTTGCCGACCATAATATATAGTTATATATTTTTATAATTAATTTTTATAGGCGTTGTTGTATAATATATGTTGTGACGTAAATTATTATTTTTGATCATGAATCCGTCATACAATTGATTTGAAAAAATTACACAATGTTTATAAGAAAATGACAATGGAAAATGGAAAGTTTCTATCTTGACATATTTTTCCTTCTATTTATTTTTGATTTTTAACTTTTACGCTCATAGCTCGATATGCCGATTTTAGAGGCTGGGTCGATAAAAAAATTATACAACATAATTTGTTTAATTTTTTTACTGATCCTAGTGCAAAACATATCAGTGCAGCAGATGCCCAAAGGAAATTGGAATATTTTCATTAAATTTTTTTTTTTTCGGCGACCAAGTCGAACAAATTTCATTATTATTATTTTTGGCCATGGATACGTGATACAATTGATTTGAAAAAATTACACAATGTTTATAACGAAATGACAATAGAAAAGGGAAAGTCTCTATCTTAACGTATTTTTCCTTCTATTTATTTTTAATTTATAAATTTTACGTTCCTATCTCGATATGCCGATTTTAGAAGCTGGGTTGATAAAAAAATTATGCAACATATTTTGTTTAATTTTTTTACCGATCTTAATGCAAAACATATCAGTGCATCAGATTCCCGATGAAATTTGAAAAGTATTGATTATAACTATTTTTTTTTGGTGACCAAGTCGAACAAGTTTTATTATTATTATTTTTGACCATGGATACGTCATACAAATAATTTGAAAAAATTACACAATGTTTATAACAAAATTACAATGGAAAATGGAAAGTCTCTATGTTGCTGTATTTTTCCGTCTATTTATTTATTATTTTTAACGTTTACGCTTCTATCTCAGTATGCCGATTTTAGAGGCTGGGTTGATAAAAAAATTTTGCAACATATTTTGTTTAATGTTTTTACTGATCTTAGTGAAACATATATGAGTGAATCAGATTCCTGATGGAATTTGCAAAATTTTGATTATAAGTATTTTTTTTCGGCGAACAATTCGAACAAATTTCATTATTATTATTTTTGGCCATGGATACGTGATACAATTGATTTGAAAAAATTACATAATGTTTATAATAAAATGATAATGGTTAATGGAAAGTCTCTATCTTGGCGTATTTTTCCTTCTATTTATGTTTTATTTTTAAATTTTACGCTCCTATTTCGATATTCCGAGTTTAGAGGCTAGATCGATAAAAAAAATTGTGCAACATATTTTGTTTAATTTTTTTACTGATCTTAGTGCAAAACATATCAGTGCATCAGATGCATGAAGGAAATTGGAAAAGTTTGACTATAAGTATTTTTTTTTCGGCGACCAAGTCGAACACATTTCATAATTATTATTTTTGACCATGAATCCATCATATAATTGATTTGAAAAAATTACACAATGTTTATAACAAAATTACAATAGAAAATGGAAAGTCTCTATCTTGACGTATTTTTCTTTCTATTTATTTTTAATTTTTAAGTTTTACGCTCCTATCTCGATATGCCGATTTTTGAGGCTGGGCCGATACAAAAATTATGCAACATATTTTGTTTAAGTTTTTTACTGATCTTAGTTTAAAACATATCAGTGCATCAGATTTCCGAAGGAATTTGGAAAATTTTGATTATAAGTTTTTTTTTTTGGTGACCAATTTTATTATTAATTATATAAATTATATAAATTAATTTTATATTTATTTAATGTTTATAACAACATTTTTATAACATATTTTGTTTAATTTTTTTACTGATCTTAGTGCAGAACATATCAGTGCACCAGATGTCTGAAGGAAATTGGAAAATTTTGATTATAAGTATTTTTTATTTGGCGACCAATTCGAACAAATTTCATTATTATTATTTTTGACCATGAATCCGTCATACAATTGATTTGAAAAAATGACAAAATATTTATAATAAAATGATAATGAAAAATGGAAAGTCTCTATTTTGACGTATTTTTCTTTCTATTTATTTTTTATTTTTAACTTTTACGCTCCTATCTCGATATGCCGATTTTGGAGGCTGGACCGATAAAAAATTATGCAATATATTTTGTTTATTTTTTTTTACTGATCTTAGTGCAAAACATATCAGTGCATCAGATGCCCGAAGGAAATTGGAAAATTTCGATTATAAGTATTTTTTTGCGACCAAGTCGAACAAATTTCATTATTATTATTTTTGACCATAGATCCTTCATGCAATTGATTTGAAAAACTTACGCAATGTTTATAACAAAATGACAATAAAACTTGGTAAGTCTCTATCTTAACGTATTTTTTCTTCTATTTATTTTTTATTTTTTAATTTTTCGCTCCTATCTCGATATTCCGATTTTAGAGACTGGGAGGGTAAAAATATTATGAAATATAATTTGTTTATTTTTTTTACTGATCTAACTGAAGAATCAGTGCACCAGATGCCCGAAGGAAATTAGAAATTTTTGATTATAAGTATTTTTTTTTTCGGCGACCAAGTCGAACAGATTTTATTATTATTATTTTTGATCATGAATACGTTATACAATTGATTTGAAAAAATTACACAATATTTATAACAAAATGAAAATGGAAAATGGAAAGTCTCTATCTTGACATATTTTTCGTTCTATTTATTTTTTATTTTTATCTTCTACGCTTGTATCTTGATATGCCGATTTTAGAGGTTGGGCCGATAAAAAAAGTATGCAACATATTTTGTTTAATTTTTTACTCATCTTAGTGCAAAACATATCAGTGCACCAGATGCCTAAAGAAAATTGGAAAATTTTGATTGTATGTATTTTTTTTTGGCGACCAAGTTGAACAAATTTCAGTATTATTATTTTTGACCATGGATGCGTCATACAATTGATTTGAAAAAATTAAACAATGTTTATAACAAAATGGCAATGGAAAATGGAAAGCCTCTATCTTGACATATTTTTCCTTCTATTTATTTTTTATTTTTAAGTTTTACGCTTCTATCTCGATATGCCGATTTTAGCGGTTGGGCCGATAAAAAAAGTATGCAACATATTTTGTTTAATTTTTTTACTCATCTTAGTGCAAAACATATCAATCCACCAGATTCCAGAAGGAAATTAGAAATTTTTGATTATAAGTATTTTTTTTTCAGCGACCAAGTCGAACAAATGTCATTATTATTAATTTTGATCATGAATCCGTCATACAATTAATTTGAAAAAATTACACAATATTTATAACAAAATGATAGTGAAAAATGGAAAGTCTCTATCTTGACGTATTTTTCCTTCTATTTATTTTTAATTTTTAAATTTTATGCTCCTATCCTATCCTATCTCCTATTTTAGAATCTGGGCCGATAAATCGTTTTTTGTGTTTGTGAAACTATCAAAAATAGTTATAAAAATTAATGATTTAAATTAAAAATAAAGAATGCAAACAGATTTGCATAACAATCTCGGAAAATTTTTAAAATAATGGAAAATTTTAAATATTTTTTTTAAATATATAAGTGTGAATCCACCTCTTAGCAATCTACATATCTAGATTTCGATCTAGTTAGATCTCATCAGGGTGTGCATTGTTAATTGATGTGATGTTGCCAGATGGGGAAAGTTGTATGGCTTTTATAAAAAAATCTATTTCTTTAGAAAATATTTTTATGATTCCATGATAAAATAATGTGCAGCAGTCACATCCGATTTGTTTATTAGAGGGAGCTTATACGTTTCTATATTAATCTATGTAATAGTGATTGTCAGCTTTCGCTATTTACTATTATATGTAACGTTTTAGTCAATACAATTTGGAGCAATAAAATTGTTTTCTACTGCAATCACTCCATTTTACGTTTATACGTCCCTATAAAACACTTGTCAATCGTAGATATCCTCTAGACATAAAATTTGATGAGATTGCATCGATCGCAACGCTTCCTCCGACCGCCCGCCCTTGAGGCAAATTGATTGTATTATTCCGCCTGCAAGTTCAATTGCGATGCACGAAACTATTCGGGATGCATACCGGGGCCCGCTTCTATAAATAAACAAATCGGTTTGGGTTCGTTTCATGAATAATATCGTGCATCAAATCTGTCGCAGGCAGCGAGAATCTGCAACACAACACAGCATCGAAACACAAATATTTCTCGAGTTGTCTAGATGAATCATTGAGATTTCTATATATGTATTTTACTTTTATAAATATACTTAATGGTCATTATAGTAATAGTAATAATACAACATACAACCCATAGGAATACGTAATAACATTTGAGGAGAAACTTGAACAATAAAAGGAGCTAGATGGTAGATATGTTGGAAGTTTACATGAGTAGTAGTGGAGTCGATATAATTGTAGCTTTGTAAAACCAATTTCTTTGTAAAAATATAAGACTTCATGCTTGCAAAACAAGATCAAGTAATACCAACTAGAACTATTTATCCTTTAAAAGTATAACCAGGTCTCATTAACTGACACCACCTCCGGCGTGCGGTCGGTTTGCACTTTAGCAGAATAATTAATAAATATTGTTTTTGTTACTATTCTAGCAACGAACTCCACAAAATTATTAAATATGTAGCATAATAAAATAATAAATATGTTGAAAAGCACACATCCCCCAGGTCATTATTTATTAATTTGGAGTGCTTGGGACGTATAGTATTTACTCTGAGCCTTTCTGAACGTGTACAGTAAATATTTATGCGCAAATCAAAAGGCCACGGGTACACACATACAACATAGACGCGTAGCGCAGCGAAATAATTTACGAAATAAGCATTCAGAAAATGCCATACGAATGAAGGGGGACTTGAACTCTTTTCCGTCCGGTTCTCCAGGGAAATATTCCCGTATGTCGCCTTTTACTACTCGCTCTCTTTTTCTCCAGTCAGACGGCGCTTACAAATTATTTGATTTGACTTATAATATATATATATATATATATATATATATATATATATATATATATATATATATATAATCAAATCCTTTTTTTATTGCTCCAGAAATTTGCATGACAACAAATATATATGAAATGTACAATCGGCGAGGTCAATATATTAATTTAATATACAACTCGCAGATCAAAGGAAATCAGTCAGCAAAGTTCAAAGGACGCTAATAACACCAATGTATAGGATATAGGCAGATATGAAAGAAATTATGAAAGAATTAATAAACAAAAATGGTTACTCTGTAGAGCTTATGCAACAAACGTCCAGAATGAATGATAAATATAAATTAATAATGTCAATAAAGGTCTCAATTTTGAATGTGTTTGAGGTTGAAGATGAAGTGGGGGAAATTAGATTATGTATTGTAATTACATTTTAAGAATATTTGTTTCTTGTGTATTTAATAATAATATCGCGATAAAATGAGTTGGGGGTTCACAGATGTAGCTCAGCTTTAGGATGGCATCCCACAGTACTCTGATGCCTTTATTGCTTGTTACTTTAGTGGATCACTTGATCAATACAGTAGACTGATAGCTGATAATGGTAACTGCCCATTTTACAGTTCGAACAGTAGTTAACAATGCCAGAAAGTGTATTTGTTTCCTAGTTCGAGTTTTTACTAGGTGTCGTTTTGCAAAAATAATTGGGTCAGTTCAAGAGTCCTCAACACAATTGTGTTGGAAATGCTGACTCAGCGCGTTGCGTCTATTGACGCGCAATGTGTAATCAAATTCTATATGCGCGAGGGTTCCCTATGACCACAGATTAATGCATTTAATATATTTTATATTATATATTTATATTAAATCCTATTTAGTTACTATTGGTTTTAACTAGGAACGAAAGGGTTAAAGTGTAGTTTCGTATTTATCTTAACCTACATATTTTCAATATACGTACTGCAAGTATTAGATAAACAACTAACCCACAAGTTATATATTAGACAAAGTGGATATAATTATGAAACAAAAATGTGAAGAATGTACAGAATTAATTTTCCTGAAGGAAAATGTCTCGAATAAAGTATGTTGTAGCAATACATCATTCGAGTCATGTTGCTTTAGTAAAATTAATTCTTTAAATGCACCGCACTCTTTTTAACAACGTTGGTAAATTTCTTCGGTCATAAATTACGCGCCGGCCAGCCCAGCAGCGAGCGTCGCGAAGCCTGCGTCGTCTCCCCAGGCACCTCGTATTACTATCGCGCCCCCCATAAATATTCATGGCTTATAATTAACGTTGTTATTTTTAGAAATTCTATCCGTTCCCAGGGATAAATTTCTAGTCGGCGCGAGTGATAAATAAATAATCTTGCGTCGCCGAAGATATTTACGGGTTTCTGCGCACAGAGGCATTCATTAATTCGGATTTCCCCATCCCTTCATAGAATACAGCGCTGTGTTGGAGGGGGACTAAATATTTAGAGCGATGAGTGATTGAATAATTAATTTGAAGCGTAAATAACAAGACATTGATTAGTTTGCTTTCCGATTGAGGGCTCCGCGATGGGTTATTTTATGTATTAATTATTGAATTTCATTAGTTTAGATCCTATATGCAGAGGAATACTAATATATATATATATATATATATATATATATATATATATATATATACATATATATATATATATATATATATATATATACATATATATATATATATATATATATATATATATATATATATATATATATATACATATATATATATATATATATATATATATATATATATATATATTATCTATTTGCCCTTTACCTTTCGGTGTAGGCTATTACTAAAAAAAACTTAATATAAATATTAAACTCTATATACGAGGGGGTACCCAAAAATAACCGGATTTGTTGCAGCTAAGTGTGTTGGTAGAGCTGCTCTCACTCGGTAGGTAGGTGTACTAAACTGCCTGCCCAGTTTACCAAAGTATCGGATTGATAGTAAGGCAAAAGAGGGCAACTGCCACGGGCGGCAATGAGATTGAACAATTTATCATTTTATATAACTTCATGTGAAAACAGCTACAGGGGCGGCATGGAGCTGACTTGCACAAAAACCCTGAGAAATAACTTACATCCGACACTGGTTTACCATAAGTAGCGTTTCTGAGAAACCATCGTAACGGATAGAGTGGTTGATATCTTAAGCTTTTTCTAACGCAGTCGGCGATTTTACGATGACACGTTTTAAGGAGCAACGCACCAATATCAAGTTCTGTTTTCTGTTATATAAAACAACGCCAAAAACAGTTTCAATGTTTCAAGAAGCTTATGGAGAGGAATCTCTAAGCGAGATAATAATTTACGAGTGTTGAAATGGACAAACGTCTCTTGAAGACGATCTCTGTTCGGGTTGGCCTTCAACGTCTAGAACAGACGAAAATGTTCAAAAAATATGCTATACCGACATGTTTGAGCGCCGCAACAATTGGCAAATTGGAGGGAAAAAGAAATTCTGCTAAACTGAAGATTTGAATATGACACGAGTGTCTGCAAAGTTTGTTAAACGACTGCTTTCTGATGCCCAGAAAAAGAACCGTCTAAGAGTGCGCCAATACTTGAAAAAAAAACAAGCACAAACTGATCAGGGTCAGTTTGTGCTTGTTTTTTTCAAGTCCTGGCACACTCTCAGACAGTTCTTTTTCTGGGCATCAGAAAGCAATCGTTTAACAAACTTTGCCGACAAAAAATTTATAACAGACGAAGATTTTTGGTATTACGGCTATGACCCTGCAACAAAACAATAGTCACTAGTGGAAGATACAGCCCATACTAAAAAAAAGCACGGCACGTGAAATCAAATATGATCTCCATGATGGTTTGTTTTTCGATATCAAAGGAGTCGTGCACGTTCAATATGTTCTTCAAGACACCACAGTGAACCAACATTAGTATCTGGAAGTGTGGAAACGATTGCGTGAGGCAGTGAGAAATAAACGGTATGAAATGTGGCGTTCGGGGGCCTGGTGGCAGTCCTTCTAATATGGTACTAAATTTGAGAATCCTAGTGGCTTCATCAGGGCAAGGAACCTGCCTACAAAGCTTTCAAACTTAACTGGTTTTTGACAAAAAAGGGCATCACATGTGTTTCTCATCCCCTTACTCTGCCGATTTAGCCCTTTGTGACTTCTTGTAATTCCTAAGGAGGAAAAGGAGGAAGAAAAGTCTTTTACAACGCTCTCAGCGATTTTGCGATGACACACTTTAAGGAGCAACGCGCCAATATCAAATTCTGTTTGAGGAAGAAAAGCTTAAAATGAATACGTTTTCACGACGTAGAGGTTAAGAAAAAATCGCATCCCCACGGCATCGTCATACGACTGGAAAATGATTATGACATTTTCCAGTGCTGGACATAAGCCTCCTCTAACTTATCCCATACAACTCGATTTTGCGCTTTTAGCATCCAATTTTGTTCTATTCTCTTTATGTCGTCGGATCATCGGGTTGGTGCGTTTGTTGACTCGGGGTCTTCACTCCATACGTCGTTTTCTAATATGGTACTAAAGAGAATTCTTAGTCCTATTACTGACATTTTGAGGGGTTAAAATGATGTAATATAATCAGCTAGATTACTTCAGAAAAACAGTGGTAACTTGGTTAGTAATTTTCAAAACTGTATGAAATTGATTGCAATTTGTTAAATTAATAGTCCTTCTAATATGGTACTAAATTTGAGAATCCTAGTTGCACTATTACTGATTTTTTGAGGAGTTAGAATGATGTAATATCTCAAATCAGCTAAGTTACTTCAGAAAAACAGCTGTAACTTGGTTAATCATTTTCAAAAATTTATGAAATTGATTACGATTTTTTTATTGATGGTCCTTATAATAAGGTACTAAATTTGAGAAGTCTAGTTGCACTATTATTAACTTTTTGAGGGGTTAAAATGATTTAATATCCCAAATCAGCTAAGTTATTTCAGAAAAACAGGTGAAACTTGGTTAGTAATTTCCAAAAATGTTTAAAATTGATTAAAATTGATTAATTGATAGTCCTTCTAATACGGTACTAAATATGAAAAGCCTAGTGGCGCTATTACAGACTTTTCGAAGAGTTAAAAGGATGAAATATCCAATATCAGATAAGATACATCAGAAAAAGAGCTGTAACTTGGTTAATAGTTTTCAAAAATGTATGGAATTAACTGTGATGTGGTTACTAATAGTCCTTCTAATACGGTTCTAAATTTGACAATCCTAGTTTTACTTTTTCTGATTGTTTGAGGAGTTAAAATGATGTAATATCCCAATTATGCCAGGTTACTTCAGAAAAACAGTTGTAACTAGGTTTTAATTTTCAAAAATGTATGAAATTGATTGCGATTTATTTATTAATAGTCCTTCTAACACGGCACTACATTTGACAATCCTAGTTGTACTTTTCCTGATTGTTTAAGGGGTTAAAATGATGTAATATCCCAAATAAGCTAGGTTACTTCAGAAAAACAGTTGTAACTAGATTAGTAATTTTCAAAAATGTATGAAATTGATAGCGATTTATTTATTAATAGTCCTTCCAACACGGTACTACATATGACAATCCTAGTTGTACTTTTACTGATTGTTTGAGGGATTAAATTGATGTAATATCCCAAATCAGGTAGGTTACTTCAGAAAAACAGTTGTAACTAGGTTAATAATTTTCAAAAATGTATGAAATTGATTGCGATTTTTTTATTAATAGTCCTTCTAACACGGTACTACATTTGACAATCCTAGTTGTACTTTTCCCGATTGTTTCAAGGGTTAAAATGATGTAATATCCCAAATCAGCTAGGTTACTCCTGAAAAACAGGTCTAACTTGGTTAGTAATTTTCAAAAAGGTTTGAAATTGATTTAAATTGATTTATTAATAGTCCTTCTAATATGGTACTAAATTTGAGAATCCTAGTGGCACTATTACAGACTTTTTGAAGAGTTAGAATGATGAAATATCCAATATCAGATAAGATAGATCAGAAAAAGAGCTGTAACTTGGTTAATAGTTTTCAGAAATGCATGAACATGACTGCGATTTGTTTACTAATAGTCCTTCTAATACGACACTAAATTTGACAATCCTAGTTGTACTTTTAATGATTGTTTTGAGGGGTTAAAATGATGTAATATCCCAAATCAGCTAGATTACTTCAGTAAAACAGGTGTAACTTGGTTAATAATTTTCAAAAATTTATTAAATTGATTACGATTTGTTTATTGATAGTCCTTATAATAAGGTACTAAATTTGAGACGTCTAGTTGCACTATTACTGACTTTTTGAGGGGTTAAAATGATGTAATATCCCAAATCAGCTAAGTTACTTCAGAAAAACAGTTGTAACTAAGTTAGTAATTTCAAAAAATGTATGAAATTGATTGCAATATATTTACTAATAGTCCTTCTAACACGGTACTAAATTTTACAATCCTAGTTGTACTTTTACTGAATGTTTCCGGGGTTAAATGATGTAATATCCCAAATCAGCTAGGTTACTTCAGTAAAACAGATGTATCTTGGATAGTA
This sequence comes from Lordithon lunulatus, assembly GCA_963942505.1. Classification (NCBI taxonomy): domain Eukaryota; kingdom Metazoa; phylum Arthropoda; class Insecta; order Coleoptera; family Staphylinidae; genus Lordithon; species Lordithon lunulatus. The sequence goes on along the minus strand of OZ012668.1, from coordinate 54,316,932 downwards.
ATTTTAAAAAATATTTGAAATTCATTGCAATTTGTTAACTAATAGTCCTTCTAATATGGCACTAAATTTGAGAATCCTAGTTGCACTATTACTGACCATTTGAGGGGTTAAAATGATGTAATATCCCAAATCAGCTAGGTTGCTTCAGAAAAACAAGTGTAACTTAAGTTATTAATTTTCAAAAATATATTAAATTGATTGCGATTTGTTTATTAATAGTCCTTCTAATATGGTACTAAATTTGAGAATCCTTGTTGCAATATTACAGATTTTTTGAAGACTTCAAATGATGAAATATACCAAATCAGATAAGATACATTAAAAAAGAGCTGTAACTTGGTTAATATTTTTCAAAAATGGATGGAATTGACTGCGATTTGTTAACTAAGAGTCCTTCTACCTTGGTACTAAATTTGAGAAACCTAGTTGTACTTTTACTGATTGTTTGAGGGGTTAAATGATGTAATATCCCAAATGAGCTAGGTTACTTGAGTAAAACAGGTGTAACTTGGTTAGTAAATTTCCAAAATGTTTGAAATTGATTGCAATTTGTTAACTAAGAGTCCTTCTACCTTGCTACTAAATTTTAGAATCCTAGATGTACTTTTACTGATTGTTTGAGGGGTTATAATGATGTAATATCCCAAATCAGCTAGGTTACTTCAGAAAAACAGGTGTAACTTAAGTTATTAATTTTCAAAAATATATAAAATTGATTGAAATTTATATATTAATAATCCTTCTAATATGGCACTAAATTTTAGAATCCTAGTTGCAATATTACTGATTTTTTTAAGAGTTAAAATGATGAAATATCCCAAATCAGATAAGATACATTAAAAAAGAGCTGTAACTTGGTTAATATTTTTCAAAAATAGATGGAATTGACTACGATTTTTTAACTAAGAGTCCTTCTACCTTGGTACTAAATTTGAGAAACCTAGTTGTACTTTTACTGATTGTTTGAGGGGTTAAAATGATGTAATATCCCAAATCAGCTAGGTCACTTCAGTAAAACAGGTGTAACTTGATTAGTAATTTTCAAAAATGTTTCAAATTGATTGCAATTTGTTAATTAATAGTCTTTCTAACTTGGTACTAAATTTGAGAATCCTAGTTATACTTTTTCTGATTGTTTGAGGGGTTAAAATGATGTAATATCCCAAATCAGCTAGGTTACTTCAGAAAAACAGGTGTAACTTAAGTTATTAATTTTCAAAAATATATGAAATTAATTGCAATTTGTATATTAATAATCCTTCTAATATGGTACTAAATTTTAGAATCCTACTTGCAATATTACTGATTTTTTGAAGAGTTAAAATGATGAAATATCGCAAATCAGATAAGATACATCAGAAACAGAGCTGTAACTTGGTTAATATTTTTCAGAAATGTATGTAATTGACTGCGATTTGTTAACTGAGAGTCCTTCTTCCTTGGTACTAAATTTGAGAAACCTAGTTGTACTTTTACTGAATGTTCGAAGGGTTAAAATGATGTAATATCCCAAATCAGCTAGGTTACTTTAGTAAAATAGGTGTAACATGGTTAGTAATTTTCAAAAATGTTTAAAATTGATTGCAATTTGTTAATTAATAGTCCTTCTAACTTGGTACTAAAATTGAGAATCCTAGTTATACTTTTTCTGATTGTTTGAGGGGTTAAAATGATGTAATATCCCAAATCGGCTACGTTACTTCAGTAAAACAGGTATAACTTGGTTAGTAATTTTCAAAAATGTTTGAAATTGATTGAAATTAATTAATTAATCGTCCTTCTAATATCGTACTAAATTTGATAATTCTAGTGGCACTATTACTGACTTTTTGGAGAGTTAAAATGATGAAATATCCAATATCAGATAAGATACATCAGAAAAAGAGCTGTCACTTGGTTAATAGTTTTCAAAAATTTATGGAATTGACTGCGATTTGTTTACTAATAGTCCTTCTAATACGGTACTAAATTTGAGAATCCTTGTTGTACTTTTACTGGTTGTTCGAGGGGTTAATATGATGTAATATCCCAAATCAGCTAGGTTACTTCAGAAAAACAGGTGTAACTTGGTTAATAAATTTCAAAAATGTTTGAAATTGATTGAAATTGATTAAATAATGTTCTTCTAATATGGTACTAAATTTGATAATCCTAGTAGCACTATTCCAGACTTTTTGAAGAGTTAAAAACATGTGTAACTTGGTTAGTAATTTTCAAAAATGTTTGAAATTAATTGAAATTGATTAATTAATAGTCTTTCTAATATGGTACTAAATATGAGAATCCTAGTGGCACTATTACAGACTTTTTGAAGAGTTAAAATGATGAAATATCCAATATCAGATAAGATACATAAGAAAAAGAGCTTTAACTTGGTTAATATTATTTAAAAATGTATGGAATTGACTGTGATTTGTTAACTAATAGTCCTTCTAACTTGGTACTAAATTTGAGAATCCTAGTTGTACTTTAACTGATTGTTTAAGGGGTTAAAATGATGTAATATCCTAAATCAGCTAGGTTACTTCAGAATAACAGGTGTAACTTGGTTATTAAATTTCAAAAATATATAAAATGATTGCAATTCTTTTATTAACAGTCCTACTAATAAGGCAGCTAGGTTACTTCAGTAAAACAGATGTAACTTGGTTAATAATTTTCAAAAATATTTGAAATTGATTGAAATTTGTTAACTAATAGTCCTTCTAATATGGTACTAAATTTAAAAGTCCTAGTTGCAGTATTACTGACCTTTTGAGGGATTAAAATGATGTAATATCCCAAATCAGCTAGGTTACTTCAGAAAAACAGTTGTAACTTGTGTAACTTGGTTAACCATTTTCAAAAATATATGAAATTTATAGCGATTTATTTATTAATAGTCCTTCTAACAAGGTACTAAATTTGACAATCCTAGTTGTACTTTTACTGTTTGTTTGAGGGGTTGAAATGATGTAATATCTCAAATCAGCTAGGTTACTTCAGAAAAACAGGTGTAACTTATTAATTTTCAAAAATATATGAAAACGACTACGATTTATTTATAAATAGTCCTTCCAATATGGTAATATATATATATATATATATATATATATATATATATAATTTGTTTTCTGTGTTTTCTTTTTTATGTGTCTAAAAGATGAGTTTTAAACCTATGTTAGCTAATCTAGTCTTAGGCATTCACTGTGATATTTTGTAACCGGCTCTCCCCTAGTCATAGCCCCCACCGGGTCACACGTGTTAACCTACAGTTAGACGAAAGCTTTAGTGACTATCATGTATCTATTTATTCACCATAAGGTAGTTTCTTTAAGCATGGTTTATCATTGCTAGTCGCTCCCGTGGCGTGCAGCATCACTCAGGTCTTGCGGTCGTGCGCCGCCGATTGTAAGGGCCGAGGTAGAATTATGCGCATCGGAAGCGGCAAATAGAACAAGAAACAGTAAGCCCCTACCAGCCCAGGGTGATAAACAAAAGGCACTTTAGTAACTATTTATGATTATCCACCCTCTCACGGCACACAGGATAGGAGCGGTACTATCACACCAATGGATGGTCTATTTCGAAACATACAACAGCAGGGAAGATTACAGGTCTATACGCCCTAGCCCGAGGGCCAATGAGAAATCAGTTCCAGGCTGGGGTTTCAGTGCAAGGGTTCTAGGGTTTAATGGGTATTCCTTGTACAGAAATACAAGGCAAGTCCTACACGACCTGGCGAGAAGTAGGAAGGGATGTTGGTGAACAAGGACATCAAAAGATACAATGACGAACCCCGGAGGTACTTGTTATAGGTCTTTGAAAATTCGAAGAGCTAAATATATAAGTTATTCAAACCAAGTTTACCCATATTGAATCTTACCGCTAAAAATAAATGTTTCCCTCATAATTAGCAAGCACCACTTGCAGCTTATATGAGCAAAAGCCGCGCTGAGGAGCCAATTTGCGAGTATTAGTACAAACACGATGCGTTCCCCTGACTGTAGCGCGCTCGTTTCAAAAACCGAATCGCATTAGAGCCAATTATAACCGACAAAAGTTATTGACGGCAAACGAAAATCGGGGGTAATCGGCTTAGGCCATGAATGCACCACCTCATTTCCGCGCGAAAATATTACATTTACAAACATTTAGATTGCTCATAATGTGTACAAATAAATGAATAGGTCTTTATATGAAATAAATAAATGTTTAAAATTGCGGTTGCCGTTTTGTGTGGAGCGAGCACACGCCGCAAGGCACTGAATTCATCATTGTGTACGGTACGCTATCGGGTGTCGAAACGTGACATGGGATAGGGCAAAAAGCACGTGAAACGCGCGCGCGGGGGTGGGTGTCGGTTGGGGAAAACTTCGAGACGGATCAATATTGGAGAGCGAGAGGGTGCGCGCACTGGCGTGTGCCGTGTGGCTGTTTTGTCTTTGCGCCACGGTCAAGTATTTCGGCGGCACGCGCGTTGGGGAAGGTAACCGTAAACGTAAACACACCGGCGGCCTTCAAATAGAGCTAATATATGCTAATGGGCTGAGCGAATAATTAATACGTGGAACAATTACGTAATTACCAATGCTGAAAACAGGCGATTCAAGTTAATGCACGCTGCGAGGCATTTAAGGATCTCCAGAACAAATCTATGCACGCTTGTTACTTTTTTTTTGTTCGCCGTGTTTAATTCTATTTAATTACACACTGCATTTTCTTCTATGCAAATGTTATGCATTGATAGTGTACAATGGTAACGGTTGTAAGGCACGGCATGGGACTTAATAATAGAAAATTCCGGGAATGAGGTGCGTTGTGGACTGGATACAGTTTTCAATGAATTTAATAATGAAGGGTGGAAATGGAATTCTTGTTAAAGTAGATTTTTTGCGATTGGAATTCTACTAAATGAAACTACTATATTATAGCGTGAGGGAAGGAAGATTAATAATTATATGGGAGTTGCCACACATCATAACTTGTATATATTTACGATGAACCTATGTTCTATAAAAAATATTTTGCATTAACGCACGTTTGTATAAAGCATTTTAATTTTTGTATATAGTATATAACATACACCAAATGTAATGTAAAACAAATATTGGATTATTAAGGCATCTCATTTGTGATAATTCATTTTAAAGGATAAATAAATCGATGTTTTACTTTGTTTTTTTTTATCACACTTCAGTTACACTTTGCAACTCACAAGTCCTCAGAGAAGCTCAAAAATGGCTAGAGCTTAGCCGAAACTGGTTGCAAAGTGTAACTGAAGTGTGATGAAAAACAAAGTAACAAATCGTTTTATTTATCATGTAATGTAAAACATATGTCTGTGGTGTATTCTCATAGGGTTGGTGTCTATCTCATACTTGTTATGCACCCGAAACTAATATATAAATATAAATATATATATATATATATATATATATATATATATATATATATATATATATATTAGTTTACTGGTTATTAGCGTTTCAAATTGCTACGGTTTTCGTCGAACTAGTGGGTAAACAGCTGACCTTTGTTATTGTTTGATCAGCTCATTAGATACAAATTACACGATTTTGAGCACTAGGACAGTAATGCATGGCTGTTAATAACCTTTTAATACATAACTAGACAAACCTTACACATATTTTCACACATATGATGAGAAACTACAGCGTAGAGATTACCCACTAGATTTTAGTTAATTTTCGACCACTAGATAGAGTACCGACTAACTTGAATTGCTAGCCTATATACCCGAGCCTAAATATATCATTTTCTACATGGCAATATACTTTTATCCTTGCACTGATAAACTTAGTTCTTATTTATTATTTGTTTAAATTATTGTGGCAAATAAGTGTATTTTTTGTATGCGGCTATGCTTCCGTCACTCCACGGGGTATACCATGCTTTAGTTACGAGTACATACCCGTGCTCCAGGCCTCTCTTTTGCTCTGCCTGGCCAAGTATAGTTAACACGATCATGGTAATGTCCGGGTAAGTCTAGTTAAAGCTATTGGTAAGAAACATGTTGCGGTTTGATAACTTTTTATATAAACCTACCCGGCGCATCCACCAATATTTGATGCGATTTTCAATATTAGTATTTCCAAGAAAAGTTGTTAGACATCAAACCATACTAGTCGAACATATATATTTCATTGAAACTACTAATATATAACTAAAATGCCATCATATCACTCAATATTCCTTCAAAACACCGCTGGCTCGAATTCCAATAGCATTAATTTAAATGAAAACCCATCAAACGTATCTCAACGGAAAGCCGACAGCAGCAGCCCAACGGGTGATTACACCACCTACACTATGAATTACACAATGCTGATTAACTATTGAGCGTCTCGTGTCATTAGTACGCGCGTCTAAAGCAGCGTTTGTTCGAGTACAAGTTTTAATTGTTGTAAATAATGGAAACGCGCCCTCCCCCGTTCGAGGAGGCGGCGGCCGTTAAATTGAGGACGACGAAAAGAAAAAGAAAAACAACAGGAGGAGAGTACGAGTGTATAATAAAGGCCTTCTTCTTCCGCGAGATGATGGGGCGGGTGACTTTCAATAGAGCGCGTGCGTGTGATAACTTTTAATGGAAAATGTCTTCGTTGAGTGTTGAGCCTCACTCCACGTGCCCTGTAATTAATTCTTTTAATTTCAAATTTCAATTAGCGAGCCATTAACGGGGGCGCTATTCATTACGACTGGGTAAGTAATGTATTGTGTATTGAAATGAAAGTACGCGCATATATTTATAATAAATATATTTTCACGCAAACACAAAAGTTTTTCTTGTAATTTATATAGAGGGCACTACCCGGGTGTGTATTGCTAATTGATGTGGTGCCGCCAGATAGCACTTAACTTTCCTCATAGGGGGTTAGTTGTATAATTTACGAAATGAAGACTTTCTTGCAATACGTGAATTAACTTTTCATCAATATTTAAATTTAAAATGCATGGTTGTGCAAAATACATATTTAACGTGACATAAGGCGTTTTTGCTATTGCTATTGTTAGATAATTATGCTTATTTGACTTTAACAGAGATATACATACCCTATAGGGTGTCCCTTATTTATGATTACTGCAAAAATTGCTCGGGCACATCGATTTTTAATTTTAAATTTCCAATTTTTAATGAAATGGCCAGTTTTCTTCGACCATTTTGGAATGAGGGAAGCTTATTTGACTTTAATAGACACATACATACCCTATAGGGTGTCCCTTATTTATGATTTTTGCAAAAATTGCTCGGGCACATCGATTTTAAATTTTAAATTACCAATTTTTAATGAAATGGCCAGTTTTTTTCGACCATTTTTGAATGAGGGAAGCTTATTTGACTTTAATAGATATATACATACCCTATAGGGTGTCCTTTATTTATGATTTTTGCAAAAATTGCTCGTGGACATCGATTTTTAATAATAAATTGCCAATTTTTAATGAAAGGGTCAGTTTATTCCGACCATTTTGGAATGAAGGATGCTTATTTGACTTTAACAGACATATACATACACCAGGTAAAAAACTACCTGTTAATAGCTGCTGTTAATGAATATAATGAAACATTATAATAACATGTACCTCCTCCTAAAACTACATTTAATTAACTGACCCACCACACTATGCAAATTAAATATAATTAATGCCTTACAAACTAATTAAATACTGTTTGCAACATTAGCCGGCAACTAATCCGAACAATCTAATCACAGTTCCAAAACGCATTTAATTTAATTAAACTGTAAAACAATGCCGGCGCGAGACAGGTGGGGGGGCCATTACGCAATCGATACATGTATCTGCTGTACAAATGTTTTTTGAGCGGCGGGCATGCTTAAAAATTTATGGACGTTGCGAAACCAATAAAATGTAAATATGTGTTCCGCGCGTGAAGTTCGTGCATTAGGAACGAGAGCGCTGTCTGCCACGGGGAGCAAGATGACACCGCGGTATTGGATAAAGGGATAAATATTTAACTTTAGCTCGCTTTATTTCGTCCGTGGCGGGAATAGACGCTCAAGCGTAAATGATGACAAACGTGATGGTATTTGTTTGCTGTTTCAATTTGTTGGAACCAAAATGTTTTTAAAACACTTGCCGTTTTATTCAATTGCGATGGATTATTATGTAATTATGTAAGCAGTTACACATTACTATAAAAGAAATAATTATTCAGAGGAATGTTTTTAGCCGAAAAAACTAGTTAGGGAAAGATTGTAGGGAAAGTAGCCAACGGCACCAAAAAACTCCTCTTAAAATCGATATTTCGCTGTTTGGTTTAGAGCTTCATCAGTAGTGACGGCACTGGGACGGCTAATGTCCCAGTGCCATCACTACTGAGTCACTACTAATGAAGCTCTAAACCAAAGAGCGAAATATCGATTTTAAGAGGAGTTTTTTTGGTGCTAAATATACCGGGATCTCGGTAGAAAAGCGGAGCATGCTGGTACGGGTAGCGGACAACATCATGACATACAGAGCTCCAACTGAACCCACAAGATGACAAAGGATCAAACCCATGATAGGTGCAAGCCAAAGGCGAGCAGTCCTAAGAGTTGCCAGCGCATACATGATCGCAGCAAGGGAAGTCTTTGTGGTAGCCAGCATCGTCCTCATTGGATGGACAATGCTGCTACCACCAAGACTACTTCCCTCGTCGCGGTCCAGTATGCGCTGGCAACCCTTAGAGTCAACATTTTGCTAGACTTTTTTCTTACTCTGTTTTAAATTCTGATGAAGCTCTAAACCAAACATCGAAATACGGGTATGGATTAACAACGCGCGGAATGTATTTAAATAATAATGGTGAGTTTTAAATTTGTAGAATATTAAAAAGGAGTTTCTTGTGTGCTTGATGGAGTTCTAAACGAAAGAGCGAAATATCGAAAGAAACTCGTTTTGTGCCTTTACGCTACCTTCCCATCAATCTCTACCTAAAAATGTTACTGTTAATGTTAAAATAATAAAATAGTAGTATCTTTAGATATTGATTTCAAATAAATAATTGTGGGATATTTAAATCTCACAATACCGAGATTGTGAGTTTTAAATATTGAAATACCGGTATGGATTAACAACGCGCGGTATGCATTTAAATAATTATGGTATGTTTTAAATTTGTAGAATACTATAAAGTCCGTATGACATCTAGTTTCTTATATCGTTTTCGATGCAGACACAAACTATATAGTGCCATACACACATGTAGAAAATGATATAGCGGCGGAATAATAATAAATTAACTTAATAATAACAACACCGTAGTACATAATGTTAATTTTCCATTTAGAAATAGTTATACAGTTTAATATATCAATTCTTATATATAAAACGATATAGGAAACTAGATAATGTCATACGGGCTTTAATACATATATTTTGACGAAAAAGATATAAGAATTGTATTTATGCATTAAACAGACTGATTTTATTATTGGGTTGTGAGGATGGATTGTAATACTTGAATATGTAAGTATTACAATCCATTCTCACAACCCAATAATAGAATCAGTCTGTGTAATGCGTAAATACAATCCTTTATATCTCTTTCGTAAATACAATTCTTTATATTTATTTCGTATATATGTATTATAATATTCTACAAATTTAAAACTCACCATAATTATTTAAATGCATACCGCGCGTTGTTAATCCATTTGGGTGTTTTTCATTCCGGCGGGTGTGAACGGTGCGCGCATTCTGCTTCGCTCCCAGGCCGTTTTAATTCCGTTAATTAAGAAGTTGTGCGAATAAAATATCGCACGATTATGCCGCCTTAATGGCCGGCCTTGCTGAATATGTTAATGCGCCTCACTTTATCTCGAATAACTGCACCGCACTGCAAAATTCCTGCGCGCCTCATGCCGGAATGTGTTTAGCCGCCGCCCGCCCGCAACACAGCCGGCAGCAGGAATATTTTCAGCTTAGCAGCCACGCAATTCCGCGATGCGCTCGCATTATTCAGAATTTAAATATTTAAGAAATAGAATAGGTATTTGCGGTTTTATTGCTTTTTAGTTGTTAAGGGGAATGCGCGCTTGGTACATTTTTCATACAGAGATCCAGACACTTAGAGGATGTGTCGTAAATATTATTTTTACCAGCTCTATGTAGTTTATTTTATTTTTTTCTTATAGAATATGCTACCTAAATATATCTATATTGTAAATATATGTTAAGTTATTATTGGGAAACAGCGAGGGCAGTAAAAAACTCCTTTTATAATATATCAATATATTTCGCTCGTTTAATTTCGAGCATCATCACGATAATCTACAATAGTCTGGATAGTTCTGGATAGTTGGCTGGAGGGTAGCATAGCTACAAACACTTAGGCCTCAAGATGGGCCCATTGTGAAACCTCCCTTTAAAGGCTGCTCACTCGTCCCACCAGTCAATTTTGCGTGCAAGCCGCAAAACCCTGGCGGGTGAGGAGCTGCCAATGCTGACCATACTAGGCCAGCACTCCCCTAGTATTTGATGCCTGGTGTTTACTAGAGCTGGGCAGAGGCATATTACATGCTCTGCTGTTTCTAGTTCTTCATTACACCCTCTACATAACGGGCTGTTCACCAGGCCCATCGTGTGTAGGTGTTTGTTTAGCCGGCAGTGGCCGGTTAGGATGTTAGTCAATAATTTCAGACTGGTTCTAGATAAGTTAAGGCGGGCCGTGGCTGCAATTTTACAAGGCTGCCTGATTGCAACCTTTGATTGTTTGCAGCCCGGCGTTTCTCGCCATCTTACCTTGTGTAGAGCATGTGTCCTATGCTCTATTATTTTTTTCAGAGTACCTGCGGAAAGTATTTCATCCTCTTGGGTTATTAGAGGATGTGAGGATCCCTTCCTGGCAAGTTCGTCTGCTATTTCGTTCCCCTTGATGCCACTATGTCCTTTTATCCAGCAGAGTTCTAGTTTGTTATATTTAGCTAGCTCCTCCAGGCTGTGTAGACATGAATATAACTCTTTCGACACAAATGTGTTGGCATTTAGTGCATTTAGAGCTGCTTTGCTGTCGGTGAGTATTTGGATATGTTTATCCTTAATATTCCGTTCAGCTAAAATTTAACATAAAATCTACAATAGTACAAAGGGGCTTATAATTAATTGATTAATTGAACATGGTATATATAAATATGGTGTTAACTTACTATTGTACTATTATAGATTATCCTGATGATGCTCGAAATTTTATCACAACTATTAATTGTATTACACTGTCCATGTTTTATTATATGAACCATGTGGTATGTATTCCACTGAGGTCGAAGGCTTTTGCTAGTTCCGCAATCTCGTGCTTGTAATTATTGGCTTACGTGAACAGCCCTCAGCACATTGACGGTTTTTCACTTAACTTTACATTTTATTATCTTTAACCTTAAATTCATTAACTTTATTCAATCGTCAAATATTTAGTAGATATACCATTGTTAACAGTCTGGTTTTTTAGTAAATCCTGATGAAGCTCTGGAGTCAGAACGAAATATCTATCTAAAGAGAAGAGGTTTCTTTTAGCCCTAATCGCCGCATTCCCAATAACTAGTTTTTCGGAGAAAAACTACCCTCAATATATATATATATATATATATATATATATATATATATATATATATATATATCTTATTTAAATCTGTAAACTACTTACCCACTACTCATAGTGTAGTATAATGAAATGGTACGTACCTGAAACAACAAAAAAACAAAATTAGTCACAATATATTTCAAAACATTTATCCTACTGATGTAGTAGCACACGCCCGGTTTCTCCAACGAATCTTAACTAGTTTAACCCTAAAACCACAACGTGGAGTTTGAGTTAAATTAGTAACAACGTGGCGTCGTATAGCACCTTATAAAAAAATCCATATCTTGTTTATGTTAAAGTAAAAATAAATGTAATTCTCATTTTAACGTAGTTTTATTCTTTAGAAGTCAGGAATTAAATTCATAAAACGTAATAATCTTTAAAAAATCCATATCTTGTCTACGTTAAAGTAAAAATAAATGTAATTCTCATTTTAACGTAGTTTTATTCTTTAGAAATCAGGAATTAAATTCATAAAACGTAATAATCTTTAAAAAATCCATATCTTGTTTATGTTAAAGTAAAAATAAATGTAATTCTCATTTTAATGTAGTTTTATTCTTTAGAAATCAGGAATTAAATTCATAAAACGTAATAATCTTTAAAAAATCGATATCTTGTTTATGTTAAAGTAAAAATAAATGTAATTCTCATTTTAACGTAGTTTTATTCTTTAGAAGTCAGGAATTAAATTCATAAAACGTAATAATCTTTAAAAAATCCATATCTTGTTTATGTTAAAGTAAAAATAAATGTAATTCTCATTTTAATGTAGTTTTATTCTTTAGAAATCAGGAATTAAATTCATAAAACGTAATAATCTTTAAAAAATCCATATCTTGTTTATGTTAAAGTAAAAATAAATGTAATTCTCATTTTAATGTAGTTTTATTCTTTAGAAATCAGGAATTAAATTCATAAAACGTAATAATCTTTAAAAAATCGATATCTTGTTTATGTTAAAGTAAAAATAAATGTAATTCTCATTTTAACGTAGTTTTATTCTTTAGAAGTCAGGAATTAAATTCATAAAACGTAATAATCTTTAAAAAATCCATATCTTGTTTATGTTAAAGTAAAAATAAATGTAATTCTCATTTTAACGTAGTTTTATTCTTTAGAAGTCAGGAATTAAATTCATAAAACGTAATAATCTTTAAAAAATCCATATCTTGTTTATGTTAAAGTAAAAATAAATGTAATTCTCATTTTAATGTAGTTTTATTCTTTAGAAATCAGGAATTAAATTCATAAAACGTAATAATCTTAAAATTAGTTCAACAAAAAATATACAACCTAATTATGATTTTCATACTTCTGGGGTTAAGACCGTCTTCATAATAAAAGGGACTTAAAGCGCTGCACCAATCAAAAATCGGATCTTAAAGCGATAAGACGGTCTTACATTGTAAGACTAAAGGTTGTTTTAGACAAGACAATTTCTTGATTCAAAAATTAATAAAGATGCGAGACAATCTAAATCATCTCGTATCATACAGCAAATTATTTGAAATATTGAATTGGATAGCAGATCGAATGGAAAAATATAACGCGTTCTATTTGACAAGGACAAATTGTATGGGAAGAGGATATATGAATTCATTTCTTGAACAACTTTTGAGCTAAGAAGTTGTCTTGTCTAAAACGACCTTACGTAAGATCTACATATGTTTGGTGCAACAGAATAAAAAATTAAAACGTGATTATATATAAGATGAGCTTATATAAGACGAGTTTATATAAGACGTGCTTATATAAGACGAGCTTATATAAGACGAGCTTATATAAGACGAGCTTATATAAGACGAGCTTATATAAGATGAGCTTATATAAGACGAGCTTATATAAGACGAGCTTATATAAGACGAGCTTATATAAGACGAGCTTATATAAGACGAGCATTAAGATTCGTTGGAGAAGCCGGGCGATAGTTTTTTTTTATCGAATATATTAAAATATAGATTTAGACTTTATTTTACGCTTCATGTGTTTGTTACTATTACAATAAAGGATACAATTAAGGACATATTAAAAAAACTCAGGGACGATTATCTGAAGTAGCAGGTCCTAAAACTCACACTCACTAAAACCAGAAGGTCAATAGCCAGTAATAGAATTGTAACAAATACAGTAACTACTAACTACTAGCATAACACTGGTGTTTGGGCAGAAGGTCTTAGTTCACAATTTTTACGAAAATAAGGTTTTTATATCTTTTTGACCCAACAATTCTGCTCTTTTCATTGGTACAAACGGCTTGTAAACTTTACATTTCCTAACCAAAGCCCTTTTGCCCAAACACCAGATGTATATGTGTGTGTCTAGGAGTAAAATATGAAAAACTGCATAATTAGCTGTAACTGCATAAGTAACTGTAACTGCATAAGTAACTGTAACTGCATAAGTAACTATAACTGCATACGTAACTGTAACTGCATAAGTAACTGTAATATCGCACCCCCACTAGAAGAGAGTGATATTTCCATAAATATAAGTTTTAAGATAATCCAGCTATTTAGTTAAAAAAAAAGTTGTATCTTTTCCCCCTATGAGGGTTGCAATAATGGTCGTTGAGTATACGCACGATGTCGCTTGCTATGTTATTCGATTCAACTGGATTGTGGTGAAGGAATGAGCTATTATAGTTGTATCTTCTACGACTAGGATTCAATAGTGTTCAAACAGTCAAGGCTAAGGCCGATCCTACATCCAACTGTCTTCGCCTAAAGATTTATCACTTTACATTTCAGAATAATTGTTGGTGTTTATTTTTATATATGCAACTGTCTATATTATTTTTGTTGATTTTCAAAGCACTTTGAGATTTCAAAAAATGATGATAATACAATTATATTGTTCATTAATGAAATTTAGTTTTATTTGCTTGTTTTAGAAAATATGGACCGACATCACCCAGCTCAGTGGACGAGTAGTTAGAGGCGTCTCCTACTGAGCATTGGGGAGCCTGAGTTCGATTCCCAGCGGGGAGAGAATTTTCGCGAATCACCTTTCAACAGTTTTTCAGAGGTTTTTTGTGAAGTTAAGGTAAATACCGGGTGATTAAACTCCTCTGAGCTTCTCCCTTGACCGGCGGAAAAGCCTCACGGCTGATAGCCCTATAAAGATAGAAGTTTTTTTTTGGGCCGAACATCGGATGAAGGTTTTAGAAAGACAAATTTTTAATAATAAAACAGTATAAATGTAACTGTTCAGAATAAGAAATTTCATCAAGAAAAGGAGACTCGAAAAGTTGATTATAGTAATTGTTTACAAATATTTCCTTATGAACACGATTGCTATTTTTATCAATTCACAAACCAAACTTTGAAGCAGTTGCGTTTCCCTTTTTTCTCAATTATCTTAAAGAATATGAAATTATCTTTGATTTGTGTATCGAAAACATAAAATTTCCCCCTGGGTATGTCGATAGATTTGCTAATCTAGCTACTGGCATTATGCAAATCGCGACGATTTTTCACAAAATTTGCAAAAACTTAAAACTTTTTTTCTCAATAAGCTTATAGAATTTGAAATTATCTTCGATTTGGTGTATTGAAAACTTCCCCATAGATATGTCGATAGATTTGCTAATCTAGCCACTGGTATGATGCAAATCACGACGATTCTACTCTAAAACTTGAAAAAACTTACAACTGTTTTCTCAATTATCTTAAAGAATATGAAATTATCTTCGATTTTGTGTATTGAAAACATAAAATTTCCAACTGGATATGTCGGTGGATTTGCTAATCTAGCTACTGACATCATGCAAATCACGACGATTCTACTCCAAGACTTGAAAAATCTTAGAACTTTTTTCTTAATTATCTTAAAGAATATGAAATTATCTTCGATTTTGTGTATTGAAAACATAAAATTTCCCCATAGATATCTCGATACATTTGCTAGTCTAGCCACTGGCAGCATGCAAATCAAGACGATTCTACTCTAAAACTTGTAAAATATTAGAACTTTTTTCTCAATTATCTTAAAGAATATGAAATTATCTTCGATTTTGTGTATTGAAAATATAACATTTTCCCATAGATATGTCGATAGATTTGTTAAACTAGCCACTGGCATCATGCAAATCACGACGATTCAACTCTAAAACTTGAATAAACTTAGAACTTCTTTCTCAATTATCTTAAAGAATATGAAATTATCATCGATTTGGTGTATGGAAAACATAAAATTTCAATTTCTCCATAGATATGTCGATAGATTTGCTAATCTAGCCACTGGCATCATGTAAATCAAGAGGATACTACTCTAAAACTTGAAAAAACTTAGAACTTTTTTCTCAATTATCTTAAAGGATAAAATTATCTTCGATTTTGTGTATTGAAAACATAAAATTTTCCCATAGATATGTCGATACTTTTGCTAGTCTAGCCACTGGCATCATGCAAATCAAGACGATTCTACTCTAAAACTTAGAAAATATTAGAACTTTTTTCTCAAATATCTTAAAGAATATGAAATTATCTTTTATTTTGTGTATTGAAAACATAACATTTTCCCATACATATGTCGATAGATTTGTTAATCTAGCCACTGGCATCATGCAAATCACGACGATTCTACTCTAAAACTTGAAAAAAACTTATACAGTTATTCTCAATAATCTTATAGAATATGAAATTATTTTAGATTATAAAATTATCTTCATATTCATGGTAGGGATAGAGTTGAATTATAAAACAGACAAATGAGACAAATATATAGGGGCCGGTGTTCACATCTTCCTCATTAAAAAACAAAGTCTAAAATATCAAAATGTATCCATAGTTAAATAATTTGTTGGAGCTCCCGGCAGGAAAAAATATGTCTAGTCCTAAAATAGGTAAATCCAAACCTGGCTAGGAATAATATTTATTAATTCTACATGTTGTTGAATTGTTTTAAAGAACATCAAAAATTGATTAATGTAACGTCGGTTAGCGCAGTTATTTATTATATCGGGTGCGATATCCGATGACCACTAGCAATTACTGAAATGTATATCATTATTTTTTATATGTTATATATATTATGTATACGTCCACCGATCAAAACAATTTACTGTCACCATTAATAACCCGACTATTTTTGACTAAACCCTGCAGACAAGCAAAACCCATAAATATATCACTCAAAATCGTAATCGATTTGTGAAAAATGGCCTCGCGTTTAAAAATTTCCTTCGCCACGGTGCCCCAGCCCCAATAAATCTTCGCGGCTTTTACCCGTAGCAAATTTTCGCCGTGTACCGCCCGCCCGAATGACGAAGTTTAAAACCGTCCCTTCTAGCACGGGGCGCGTGATGGATGGCCGGCCGTAATTCGCAATTCAACTAGCGTATTAGGCCCATTCCCATCCCCGTTTCAAATAATAAGCTCCCGGTGTGCGGGCGACGAAGATCTATTAGGCCCTGCCCCGCGTCAAGTAATGGCTTTTAAATTATCGCGGGGGCCCTAATATAAATTAATCGGAGCGTTTTTAATTCCGCCCAGCGTCGTAAATCATTGCGCGTCGTAATCGATACAGGTGTAATGTAATACATGGTGTAATGGGTATGAACAAAACGGGGTTGCGCATCTGCGGCGGCGGCGGAGACTTATTGCAGTTTCATAAATCATAGACAGGGGATGGGGCGGCTCGTTTCGGAGTGCAATCTAAGGAATGGATTTAGGGAGATTGCACTAGTTTAAAGATTGGTCGGGTTGTAATACCGTGATATATTTGCTGAATTTAATTGTCACATACTTTAGATACGTTTCTCGATTATTGATGTTCAAGGCTCAAACATATAACGATTATTGCACCGCTATTGCAATTCAATTATTATTAAAAAAAACTTCTATCTTTATAAACGTTTGTCGCTAACAAAGGAGGAGTTTAATCATCTAAATTTAAAATATTAGATCGTCTACGTAACGGGTGAGCAAACTTTCGTGTACATAAAAGGCACCTTACACGATCAATATTACTGTCAATATTTTCGAATAATGACATGATTACTGTACATAATATGTTCCAAATGTTCATTATTCTACAATATAGATATTATTACTTATTGTCTAAGGTATAGTAATGATGAAATGAAGAAAATGCTGATGTTAATCTGGATAATTGATTACTTGATAATTATAAAAAGAGCATTGAAGCAAATACTGACAGTACTAGGATTGACAGTATTATTGACTGTGTAAGGTGCCTTTAAAAGGCATATATATATATATATATATATATATATATATATATATATATATATATATATATATATATATATACATATTGCATACAACACCGATTACAGCTATGGCACACACTGTAAGTTTTTTCGTGGTAACCAAATTAAACACAAAATGTTTGTAAATTTCAATTATTGTAACCTTTATTTCTTTGCAACATATTTTACAATACCAATTATAGCCGAGCAATGATGAAGTAGCTGGCTGAACTACGAAATATTGGCAAAGGAGTAAATTGTAGGAAATAATAAAAAATAGCGTTTTTCGTGCTTTTGCTTTTCGTAAATAATTGACCGAATTATACACATTTTAGTGTTCTTATCGTTTTACACGGTTTTTCATAGGAAAATCCAAGATTTCGGTTTGTAAGTTATTTTCAAGTTCGTATCTTCTGTTAAATCGGGGGAGAAGTGTACTCATTTTGTTGTTGTCTGGTAATAGCTATGTCTAATAGAGGTCTTTTTTCATATTTTGTTACAATAATCAATATTAGGGGTATTGACAATTTATGTCTACATAAACCCGTCTTTAATTATAATAAATTAAACGGGAGCCTTGTTTAGGGCTAATTCAATAGACACATCCATATTATTGCTATACATAACAGACTATATCAAGACAAATAACCTTCAGCGAACGGCAATATAAATGTTGGAGTACCCTTATATGTCACTTGAGGAAAATAAAATTGCTTTTATCCATATAATTCATCAATATATAATACGGTTTTGTCTTAAAACGTTATTGATTTGGGCAACCTTTCACATTTGTTGTTTTGAATAATTTAATACAGCTGCCCCATATAATATTTATAACTAGCAATGGAAAACACAATGCTTACGGGAAATGATAATCGATACATTTAATTATTATATTTATGACACGACGATCACAGCAACACAAAAAGGTATATAAAAGCAAATTGTTGTCAAATTAATTCCTATAAATGTATGTATTTGTTGGGGATTTCAATAATATAATTAGAGAAGAATATCTGATGCTGACAACAGAGGGCTTCCGAATTAATTAATTAATTTTGAATTAGAATTTAAAATATTTTACAAAAAAATATTTGTATGTTTTAAATAAAAAAGTTTACACAACATATTTTATTTATATTTTTGATTGTTTTATTGGGAGAATATTAATCAAACTACACCAATTCAAGAAGAGTGTTATCCTATGGAAAAACTATGCGAACAAAGGTGGGGTGGGTGGGTGTTCCCTACCAACCAAACTATGCTCATTCACTATTTAAAATGACTTGAACTCTGCACTCCACTGTTTTTCAAAATTGTTCATGATTCAAACTACTTAATTGATTAATGTATGTTCTAAAAAAAACGTCAAGGGGGAAGCTCAGAGGAGTTTAATCACCCGGTATTTACCTTAACTTCACAGAAAGCCTCTGAAAAACTGTGAAAGGTGATTCGTGAAAATTCGTTCCCCGCTGGGGATCGAACTCATGCTCCTCAATGCGCAGTACGACGCCTCTGAGCCACTGAGATGGGTTGTATGTTCTATTATTGCAGAAAATAATATAATAGTGAGTTTACGCTTGATTTTTTTGGTCTACAGACACTCACCCTCATACATTTGAATGCATGATTTTTAGATAGAGGTATTAGATTGGTTAAACAACTTGAAAAAGTGTGTAATCCCATGAAAACACTATGCAAACAAAGGTGGGGTGGGCGGGTGTCCCCTACCAACCAAACAATGCACATTCACTATTGCCAAATAACTTGAACTCTACACTACATTCTTTCCTATAATAAAACTATGCGAACAAAGGTAGAGTGGGCAGAAGTTCAAACGCGTAGTCTGGTTGGTCTTGACCCACCCAAACCTCCACTTTTGATTGCAGTGATTTCTTATATGATTACAGAGGTGTTATATTGGTTAAACTACTCAAAAAAGTGTGTAATCCTATGGAAACAGTATGTAAACAAAGGTGGGGTGGGTGGGTGTCCCCTACCAACCAAACAATGCACATTCATTATTCCCAAATAACTTGAACTTTACACTACATTCTTTCCTATAAAAAAACTATGCGAACAAAGGTAGAGTGGGCAGAAGTTCAAACGCGTAGTCTGGTTGGTCTTGACCCACCCAAACCTCCACTTTTGATTGCAGTGATTTCTTATATGAATACAGAGGTGTTATATTGGTTAAACTACTCAAAAAAGTGTGTAATCCCATGAAAATACTATGCAAACAAAGGTGGGGTGGGTGGGTGTCCCCTACGAACCAAACAATGCACATTCATTATTCCCAAATAACTTGAACTCTACACTACATTGTTTCCTATAAATATTTTTAAATTAATTTTAAATTATTAAATGAAATTAATTGAATCGTAGAAAGTTATGGATAATAGTGTAGTGCAGAGTTCAAGCAATTTGAAACAGTTAATGGATGTAGTTTGATTGGTAGGGGCCACCCGCCCACCCCGCCTTTGTTTGTATAGTTTTTCCATGGGATTGGACACTTTTTCGAGTAGTTTAACCAATATAACATCTCTGTATTCATATAAAAAATCAATGCAATCAAAAGTGTAGGTTTGGGTGGGTTAATACCAACCAAACTATGCCTTTGAACACCTTCCCACCCTACATTTTTTTGCATAGTTATTTGATAGGATAATACTCTTTTTCAAGTTGTTTAACCATTCTAATACCACTATCCAAAAAAACATGCATTCAAATATGAGAGGATGAGTGTCTATAGACCAACAAAATCCTGCTTAAACTCTCCATTATATTATTTTCTGCAATTTTCTATTAATAGAACATACATTAATCAATGAAGAAGTTTGAATCATGGACAATTATGAAAAACAGTGGAGTGCAGAGTTCAAGTAATTTTTAAATAGTGAATGGGTATAGTTTGATTGACACATATGAAAATTACCACTGATATAATATATATATATATATGAAAAAGCGAGTCTGGCACCTCCTCCTCTTTTGAGATTTGGCCTACACATGAACATCCTTAGGACCAAATCAATAGTATTTTCCAAATCACACAGGTATATCACTCTAAGAATCAACGGAAACATCGTCGAACAAGTAAGTTCACTTGGCACCATAGTACGCCAACAATGTGATATTAAAAAAGAAATCAAATCACGAATCGCACAGCCCAGAAAAACCTACGTGGACATGAAAAACCTCTTTATTAGGCCAGAGTTAAAGTTATGCCTACGGCCTAGAATGCTGAGATGTGTTACTGGTGTTGTTATGGGGGTGCAAAAGCGTTTGTCCATGGAAAAAAGCTTTCAAAATGTATCTATACAGACGTATACTACGAATATCATGGATACAGATGGTCAGTGACATCGTCCTTAACCCCATGAGAAGGGACATTAAGCAACCTTCTGTGCATTTCATAGAACAAGATCCGGAACTTGGGCCACGCCATGCGGGGAGAACGACACGAAATTCTAAAACTTATCATCGCAGGAAAAATACGAGGAAATAGAAGTCATGGCTGAATGATCTGATAATCTGCTAAGATAGCTGGAATACACCTCAATAGACTTTAGATCTCTAGAGCAACAGTATCGAAGATAATATTAGCCACATGGATCGCCAACATTCACAAGGAGATGATGTAATAAGAGTAATATTGACGCCAAAACTCATGTCGGAAGGATCTGAGAAGTTACACCTGAACAAACACCTTTAGAGAGGTAGCATCGAAGAATGAACCACATATATCACCAACCTTCGCAAAAAGATTGCATATTATGAAGAAGATATAAAAGAATACTAATAACGTATATTATTCGAACTGTCTAGATATATAAATATAACCGTTTTCTATGATTTAATTGTTTCAACTCACGCGATATATTTTCTTGAATTACATTTTTTTTATTCGGCCCAATAAACGCCTTTTTATGTTATTAAATAAAACGAATGTGTCCCCTATACTAACAAAACGGTTTCAACGCAAACAGTATTGATAATAACGCGCACCGCCGGCCGACACCAACCATAATGTCCTTTCTATTGATTCATGCCTAAGGAAAACATGTAAATTACATCAAATGTGGGTTACGTCAATGCATAATATCGTGCCTAATAAAAACGACCGCATCATTTCGGAATGATATGATTTTATCGACTGTCTGTCGGCCCTACTCTTCCGGCATTGGCTCGTATAATTTGGCGATGACACCTAATTTATGGATGGAGTGAAAGAGTGCCATAACATGTCAACTGTTATAAATTTATAGTGGACCCTTAAGGGATGATTATATGTATTAGTTTTCTTAATTGGATTGTAGTAATATAACGTTTTGTTATATTTTAATCTTTAATTAATATTGCTAATTGTTATGAACTTAAAAAATCATACAAATTATACACTCATGGACAAAATTATCGCATATTTGTGATTTAACAAAAAATTGATTTTCTAAAAAAAAAATTAAATAAATTAAGGAGCTCATATTAAAGAAAGAACTTTATTTTACTAAGTTGATTTAAAACCAATATGTTGGTTGGGTAAATGGTTCATATAGAGGAGATAATATTGCTTGTGAATCATATAGACATTTGATAAATTATATTTAAAAAAAAAATAATAATGAAAATAAATCAAACGAATTTAAATAGATCAAGAGCAGCTCATAGCATATTAGACTATATAGCTTAGAGGAAACTATTGATATTTAAATACTTTCTGAACCAAATACAAATTTAGTTAATATTGACTTATGATACAGTGATCAACATTTACGTTGTCTATCTCTTTCCTCAGAAGCTTTTTGTCTCATTATGTTTTCTATTATTTTTTGAATACCATCCCAGTAACCACTTACAATAAATTTTGAAAAATTGTCGTTAGTAAGCATCATTTGAATATACCACTTGAAATGTAATGAGGAATTTAAATTTATGAAAAAATAAAATTATGAATTTGATTGTAAAACTTAAACATAACTTACTATTAGTAGCTCGATCTAAAAGTACATAAACTTCCAACGACTTTATATTACAATATAAACTCGTAAAAGTACTAAATCTTTTTATTAATTCTCCAAGTAAACAGCCCGCTCGCGCTTTTGCAAACCTTCCGTTTTCAATCGCTACAAGTTTGTGCAACTTTATTTTTCACATCGCGCCGCCTAATAAACAAAAAGCCCCCGCAAACTTGATCACTTACACCGAAAATCATTCCCGACTTTATTGAAACAGCCCCGAGATTACAAGATTCATCACTTAAACTTCTCAACCGGCTGCCATTTATTTCATCTTCTTTTATGCGCCCCCTTGCATAAACGTTTCCGCTCGCGTAATTATCTGGCACATCAAAGGGGCCGTGAACTTGTGCGCGCTTGGCGGCGGTAGGTAGGCTTGCACCCGCCGTATCTATTTATAAAAGTGATGGACTTCATCGATCGTGCTTTATTCTTCCGCCGGCCGGAAATATATATGTACACGGCGAGGTGGTCGCTCGTAAATTCCAGCTAGCCGTGAAAATGCATAGCCTGGCGGGATATTGATATTTATGCGTTTTCGATAGCGCTGGGGATGACCTTTTCAGAAATAGTAAATATTGGCGATTTAAATTGTTTGCTCGTAGTTCTTGGTTGGTCGCATTTAATGCACTGCAGCCCTCAAGCGGAAAAGTATATCCAAGGCCCTGTGAAATATCATAGGGGCGTATTTAAGTCACAGGGAAATAGCCTACGCGGACAAACAAATATACAGTAAGTAGAAGTTTTCATCCATATTCAAATAATAATAACATAAAAAATCTTAAAATTGCTTTATGATGAATATGTATTTTACCAGATACTGGTCGCAATGTCAATATTTTGTTAAAGATGCATGAAATAGTTTTTTTCATGGTAATTTTTGGCTTGAAAGGCGAATTGTTGGATAACCAGTCTTAAACTATCTTCACAGGAAGACGCTACTAACACTACCGGAGTGAACTTATCCCCTATGATCCCAGCCTCTATATCGCGCGGCGCCGTGGTCCGCGCGCACGGCAGATTGTTTGCGGGTCTGTACTGACCAATTGGGGTGACCAATAAAATCCAAATTTTGAGGAATTCTTTATTAATGTCTTGCCGATCATAATATATATATATATATATATATCTAAATTTTTTTAAATAATTTTTATAGGCGTTTTAGTATAATATATGTTGTAACGTAAATTATAATTTTTGACCATGATACGACATGTTCATGGATTTGAAAAAAATTGCCTAATGTTTATAACAATATGATAAAGTGAAATGGAAAGTCTGTATACCACCGATTTTGTTTTTTTATTTTATTTTTTATTTTAAACTTTTACGCTCATATCTGGATATTCCGATTTTAGAGGCTGAGTCCATAAAAAAATATTGTAACATATTTTGTTTAATTTTTTTACTCATACTAACACAAAACATATCAGTGTACCAGATGGCCGAAGGAAAATGGAAAATTTTATTTCTAAGTATTTTTTTTTTCAGTGACTAACTTGTATATCATTATTATTATTATTGACCATCATGCGACATGTTCCTGGATTTGGAAAAAATTGCTTAATGTTTATAACAATATGATAAAGAAAAATGGAAAGTCTGTATACCACCGATTTTGTTTTTCTATTTTATTTTTAATTTTAAACTTTTCCGCTCATATCTGGATATTCCGATTTTAGAGGCTGAGTCCATAAAAAAATATTGTAACATATTTTGTTTAATTTTTTTACTGATCCTAACACAAAACATATCAGTGTACCACATGGCCGAAGGAAAATGGAAAATTTTGATTCTAAGTATTTTTTTTGGCGACTAACTTGTATATCATTATTATTATTTTTGACCATGATGCGACATGTTCTTGGATTTGAAAAAAATTGCGTAATATTTATAATAATATGATAAAGTAAAATGGAAAGTCTGTATACCACCGATTTTGTTTTTCTATTTTATTTTTAATTTTAAACTTTTACGCTCATATCTGAATATTCCGATTTTAGAGGCTGAGTCCATAAAAAAATATTGCAACATATTTTGTTTAATTTTTGTACTGATCTTAACACAAAACATATCAGTGTACCAGATGGCCGAAGGAAAATGGAAAATTTTGATTCTAAGTATTTTTTTTTTTTGGCGACTAACTTGTATATCATTATTATTATTTTTGACCATGATGCGACATGTTATTGAATTTGAAAAAAATTGCGTAATGTTTATAACAATATGATAAAGTAAAATGGAAAGTCTGTATACCACCGATTTTGTTTTTCTATTTTATTTTTAATTTTAAACTTTTACGCTCATATCTGAATATTCCGATTTTAGAGGCTGAGTCCATAAAAAAATATTGCAACATATTTTGTTTAATTATATTTATTATTATTAATTGTAATGTTTATAACAATATGATAAAGTAAAATGGAAAGTCTGTATACCACCGATTTTGTTTTTCTATTTTATTTTTAATTTTAAACTTTTACGTTCATATCTGAATATTCCGATTTTAGAGGCCATAAAAAATATTGCAACATATTTTGTTTAATTTTTGTACTGATTTTAACACAAAACATATCAGTGTACCAGATGGCCGAAGGAAAATGGAAAATTTTGATTCTAAGTATTTTTTTTTGGCGACTAACTTGTATATCATTATTATTATTTTTGACCATGATGCGACATGTTCCTGGATTTGGAAAAAAATGCATAATGTTATTGCTTATTGTTATTGCTTATGTTAATATAACAATATGATAAAGAAAAATGGAAAGTCTGTATACCACCGATTTTGTTTTTCTATTTTTTTTTTAATTTATACTTTTACGCTCATATCGGGATATTCCGATTTTAGAGTCCATAAAAAAATAATGCAACATATTTTGTTAAATTTATTTTTGGATCTTGGTTCAGAATATATCAGTGCATCAGATGGCCGAAGGAAATTGGAAAATTTTGATTCTAAGTATTTTTTTTTTTCGGCGACCAAGTCCAACATGTTCCATTATTATTATTTTACCAGCCCGCTGCCAAACAATTCATTTGTGAAAATGCAATATGTTTTGTTTCATGTTCTTACTTAGGGTTTACGTTTGTTAATCGCAATTTTCTGAGCCGGCAATTACTTGGAATGGTATCTACATTATCGACTACGAAAACTCATTTAAATTTAAAACATTTAATGACGCGCAATAACATACGTTATTGATACATATTCAGTTAAAAAAACGTCGCATCTATAGTTTGGGTACCTACTACTACTTTAAACAATAGTTTAAATTTTGTCGCACAAACCAAAAATGTTACAATTAAAATTTTCCAATTTCCTTTCGGTACCTGATACCTGATATGTTATGAATAAGGATCAGTAAATAATAAAATAAATACAAATACAAAAATATTAATTCTGTGGGTTCTAAACATAAAAGAGAATCTTAAATATAGCTTCATATAAGAAAATAAAAATAAAATAAGGAGCAAATAAACACACTGTTTTTTTGGGTTAATTAATACAATTCTAATTATACGTTATTTACTTTAAGACCCCTTTCCCCCAAAAATAATATGTACACAAAAGCTGTCGCATGTAAATCGAATGATTAATAATCCCACCCGACACACCGCACACTCAAAACAACCAATTAATTATTTGTCTTATTATAATAAACGCAGCCCACCCCCCCATATAAATGTTTAAGCGTATCAACAAACAAAATAGGCCACCGCGCTAATTAATTATCCCCGGGGCCCCGTTTTGACATTTGCGGATTGTACAACGCGATAGGGATAACAGGCCGCCCGCATCAAGGCGATCTGGCCGCCGAATTTGAATAAATCGATGGAATTTATCGGAGCGGATAATTAAAGCCATCTCAGGGATTCGCATAAATATGTTTAAAATTCCCCCTTCCCCGTAAAACGGAGGCGGCGGTGCGTCCGGAAAGGTTCATCCACGAGCTTAGCTGTATCATGGGGCGCACGATTGCGGTAATAAAAAAAATCTGCCGTAATTTTTACTGGGGACGACCCACATCTCGCGAGCAGGCTTATCTCTTGCAGGGAAAAAAGAAAACGGACCGCGTGTGTGTCGCCGAAGGCGGAGTAATTCGTCACAGACTGGAATTTGCGGGGATTAATGTGGGGGATGATATGGTGTTTTATTTTCTTTTAGGTTGAGTCAACCTTGTAGGATTAAACAAACAAAAAACTCTTAATGGTGTAGTAAAGCTCTATTAGCAACTATTAGGAACTATCATGTCTTATTTTATGCATTATAGTTAATGTTATGTACATAATATGATATCAGTAAACAATTTTAGAAAAAAATCAAGTTTTCCACACTCACAGTCACAATGCACCAAGAAATAACGCGGCGGCCTCAATTATAGAAAAAATAAGGCCCGTAAAAATATAGGAAAATATGTCTGATAACTGTTGTTAAATTCTAAACAAAATATGAAAGTTTCAACAAAAAAAATCGTGGGCGTTACTTGTAAAAATTGCAATCTCTTTTATTGCAAATATTATTCAATAACAGCTACAAAAATTAACTTTAATTTTTTTTTCTTATTTTATAGTTACCAAGACATGAGTAAAGAATTGTGAATTTTTTTACCACACTCCGTTTAGTCACAATTCACCGAGAAAAAAGACCACGCCACGCAAATCTCGAGGCGGCCTGAATTATCAGAATAGTTTGACTTATCACGGCTATTATTTCAAGCATTGCCTATACCTCTTATTATTTTATTTTGAAACGTCTGCATATTTTGGATAGTTCTATTGGCACAGCCCTATAGCTGTCCACACTAGGCCCAGATGAGTTTTAATATTTGGCTATAGCTCAGTTATATCGTTGAGTGAGGATCATTGATTCCTCACTCAACGGTTATACGTTATCTATCTTTTGTTTGGATTACCAGTAGCCACTATTTAATTTTACACACATTTTTGTAGTCTTATATAAAGTTATTTTCGTTTTCTTTCTTCACGTCTACTTTCCATTTGACTTTAGCATCCAGTGTTAATCGTAACCTGCTTACTTTTTCAATTGTACATAGTAAAGTATTAGTAAGTAATTTGTATCTTAGTATATATATATATATATATATATATATATATATATATATATATATATATATATTATATATTGTAAAAGTGTACTCATTCTGACTAGTCTAAACCTTAGTAGCACAAATAAATTATAATTATTTTGGAAAAGTCAAAATTAAGTAGAATGCAGCACAATTTCACATCGATTAATTTAATTTTCAAGAGTAAAGTAATGAACGACGACTTTTTAAATTTTATAATT
Organism: Lordithon lunulatus; assembly: GCA_963942505.1. NCBI lineage: Eukaryota > Metazoa > Arthropoda > Insecta > Coleoptera > Staphylinidae > Lordithon > Lordithon lunulatus. The sequence goes on along the minus strand of OZ012668.1, from coordinate 54,288,808 downwards.
GAATAACAGCCTTACGCCAATAATACAGTAGATAGGTATTTGATTAAATAAATAAATAATTGAATCAGTGAGTGGAAAAACCATATAACTCCAAAATCATAGTTTAGATCAAATCTGATTTGTAGGAAAAGTATACATGTGACTTCCTCGACAACTCTTTTGTACATTTAATTGTTGTTACATGTATACTTTTCCCACAAAACAGTTTTTATCTAAACTATTATTTTGGAGTTATATGGATTTTCCATACACCGATTCAATTATTTATTTATTTGATCAAATGCCTATCCCAACTACGATTTTGGAGTTATATGGTTTTTCCATTCATCGCATTTAATAATAATAAACGTAATTGTTTAATTCTATTATTATTAAATGCTAAAATTATTATCACTTTTCATTTGTAAATTTGCACATTACAAGGCTAATTATAGACCTTTTATTCGAATACAAATCACCATCATAAATTACTGCAACTACATTTCAATTTTAATAAGGAAATACTTTCATGCTTATGCAGCTAGTTTCCATTATTTCGTCCGCACCTAATTCCTGCTTTTAAAGTTCTGTACGCTCCGATTACGTGCGCTCTTAGCTCAAAGCAAACACGATCTTTGCGGCCGTTTGTTAACGTAAAACGTTCATTATACCGCAATGGATGTTTACAGGAATTCGCTGAAACAACTCTCTGTCGGTTGGGGCAGCCAGGCGGAGGGGAGCAAGCGGAGCTCGAATAATGTGGAAACGTAGAAAACGCTGACGGCGATGCGAATATTTTCGTCATTATTTGGGGCAGGGACCGGGGCGATAAATAATTGAAGTGGTGCTTTTTTCTGGATGGCAAACAATATTTTCTCTCTCTCTCCCTATATATATATATACATATATATATATATATATATATATATATATATATATATATATATATATATACATATACATATATATATATATATATATATATATACATATGTATATATATACACAAAGGTAGTACTGAATTGGTATAATACAGGGCGGGCTTTGCTCCTTTCATACGATCGATGTGGTAAGTATATATGGTGAATGCGCCGGGTTAATTTCGTTTCATCAATGCATCAGTATAATTGAACGAGTAAAACTGATACAAATCAGTGTAGAATTTTTGTAAATTTATAAGGTGTTTTTGCATTATACTGTACATAATATATTATTATGTATATATATATATATATATATATATATATATATATATATATAGAGTCGGAAACGAAATGAGTTTGTATGGAATTAGAATGAAATTAGAAACAAATAGAATTTTATTTAGTAATCAATAAAAGGGAAAGATGAGACGACAGAATTAGAGGGAGAAAAAGGAAAAAGTATAAAATGGAAAGAGATTAAATAATTTATACTAGACAGGAAGAACTGGTGGGAAATATATATATATATATATATATATATATATATATATATATACATATAATACACATATAATATAAAGATAATGTTTTAAAGCCAACCGACCTGTTAGTTATGACTTTTGTTCTCACTGTGGTGGTTCGAATCTAATAGAGGTATGTTTAAGAAACATGTCTATACCATAGCTTCTAACCTTATCATATAATCAGACAAAATCTATGTGTGAATATATTGTTATTGTTTATACATACTTTTATACTATATTTATAATTATTTAAACATATTGTTGTCCTGTAATTGGAAAATCTTTCTGTTGGACAATAAAGGCTTATTATTATTATTAGTATTATTATTATTATTATTATTATTATTATTATTAAAAAATAAAATTGTATCGTAAGCCTATTGAGATTACAAACAGGTTTATTAACATTCCAAGCTATTAATAAATTTGTACGTAACCCACGTAATTTATATAAGACCCCCATATTGTTGTATAGTCTTTGACAGAGACTCCATATAATTGTTGACTGTCAAAGCAATTTTAAAATTCACAAATTAAATTTTGATTATGTTCTCGAAAGTAATTAAACCTGCTGGGAGTTATTGAATCCGGCGAAGCCCTCCGCCCGCCCGCCGAGCTGTCTTTCGTATTTGTCAAAGCATTACATTTAATTTGCTGGCGGTGCTCGATTTGATTCGAATTTAATTGCGCCGGGGAAACATGTTCATCAAATGAAACCTTTAAATAATAAAATTTATAAAAAAAAAAAACGTTTTCTCATTCGCAGTAAATGGGAAACCAGTCATCATCATGCAAATATAAAAATCTAATTTATAGAATATACAGTCCCCAACACTTTTTTTAAAGACTACTAAAATTTTACTTTTAAGGCTTTTTCTGTGCCTTATATATATATATTTATATATATATATATATATATATATATATATATATATATATTTATATATATATATATATATATATATATATATATATAAAGGTAGTACTGAATTGGTACAATACAGATGGGCTTGCTCCTTTCCTACGATCGATGTGGCAAGTATATATGGTGAATGCGCCGGGTTAATTTCGTTTCATCAATGCATTTGTATATTGCAAGAAAAAGCTCATACAGCATATAAATTGGTAATGCAATAGTGCTTTTAAAACCACTTTATTCATAAATACATTTCATAAATAGCTTTAGATATAACTGTTTGTTTAAAAAGCGTAAGAGCTTAATTTTTTTGAATATATTTTGTTATATACGAATAAATAATTCTACAGCGTTTTATACAAATCGTGCACAATTATATAAAGGATTACGCGCAATTAAATATTTAAATTGAATGTTCACTTTATAATGCTCGTTAAAATTCCATTTTGTTTATTTAAAACATATGCAAATTAAAATGTAATCATAAAAACTACTGCTAACTAACTGCACAACTAATAACTATTAACTGAAAAACCGGAATTTCATTATCACTCTAAAACTGTGATTCTTAACCTTTTTGAAGTCAGGGAGCACTTTTGATCTATAGAAAATCTCGCGGGGCATCAAAAGCAAAGACTCAATCACATATAGTAGATGAGTCAATATTCAATTTCGGCATTCATAATTTCTCGGAGCACTTGCAACAAGTTAGCGAAAAACGAGTGTTTCGCAGAGCACCGGTTAAGAACCATTGATATAGACTTTAATTGTAGGTGACAATTAACAAAAATAAGCTTATTTTAAGCCCAATTAAATATAGAATATAAAATACTATCCCAAATTTTAATATTTTAAATCTTTAATTTATTATCATTTTTCATAACTCAGTCGATTAATTTAAAACAACTCGTACACTAAAACCCTTCCTGCAGCCTTAATTTTTGGGTTAAAGTTAACAAATAATGGCTTATATTGAGCCCAATTAAATGTAGAATATGTAAAGTAATATCATAAATTTAAATTTCTTTAATATTTGATTTTCTATCATTTTCTATAACTTAGTCGATTAATTAAAAACAGCTCCTACAATAAAAACCTTACTGCAGACTTTATTTTTGAATGGAAATGATAAAATAATTACGCATGTTGGGTCCAATTAAATATAGAATGTAATATAAATATAAATTATAATTTCTTAAATTTGAAATTTTTTATATCTCAGTCGATAAATTTCTAACAGCTGCAGTCTTTATTTCTGGGTGAAAATTATCAAAAACTAGATTATTTTAAGCCCAATTAAATATATAATGTAAAATAATATCACAAATTTAAAAAAAAAACTTCTATCTTTTATAGGGCTATTAGCCGTGAGGCTTTTCCGCCGGATACAAATTTAAATTTCTGAAATCGTTGATTTTTTATCATTTTTTTTTTTATAACTCAGTCAATTAATTTAAAACAGCTCGTTCAATCAAAACTAAATCTCATAAATCATTGATTTTTTATAATTTTGTATATCTCAGTCGATTAATTAAAATCAGCTCGTACTATAAAAACTTTCCTGTAGACTTTATTTTTGAGTGAAAATTAACTCACTCGATTAATTTAAAAAAGCTGGACAATAAAAACCTTCCTGCAGACTTTATTTTTGGGTGAAAATCATCAAAATTAATTTGATTCTGAGCCTAAGTAAATATAGAATGTAAAATAATAACATACATTAAAATTCTGAAATCGTTGATTTTTTTATCATTTTTTATATCTCAGTCGATTAATTTAAAAGAGCTCGTTCAATCAATACCTTCAAGCAGACTTTATTTATAGGCAAAACTTAACATAAAACGGTTTATTTTGAGCCCAATTAAATATAGTGTGTAAAATAATATCACAAATTTAAATTTCTTTAATCATTGAGTTTTTATAATTTTTTATATTACAGTCGATTAATTTAAATCAGCTCGTACTATAAAAACCTCCCTGTAGACTTTATTTTTGAGTGAAAATTAACTCAGTCGATTAATTTAAAAAAGCTGGGACAATAAAAACCTCCCTGCAGACTTTATTTTTGGGTGAAAATCATCAAAAAATAGTTGATTCTGAGCCTAAGTAAATATAGAATGTAAAATAATAACATAAATTAAAATTTCTGAAATCGTTGATTTTTGATCATTTTTTTATAACACAGTCGATTAATTTAAAAGAGCTCTTTCAATCAAAACCTTCAAGCAGACTTTATTTTTAGGCAAAACTTAACATAAAACGGTTTATTTTGAGCCCAATTAAATATAGTGTGTAAAATAATATCACAAATTTAAATTTTTTAAATCATTGATTTTTTATAATTTTTTATATCTCAGTCGATTAATTAAAATCAGCTCGTACTATAAAAACTTTCCTGTAGACTTTATTTTTGAGTGAAAATTAACTCACTCGATTAATTTAAAAAAGCTGGGACAATAAAAACCTTCCTGCAGACTTTATTTTTGGGTGAAAATCATCAAAAATAGTTGATTCTGAGCCTAAGTAAATATAGAATGTAAAATAATAACATAAATTAAAATTTCTGAAATCGTTGATTTTTTATCATTTTTTATATCTCAGTCGATTAATTTAAAACAGCTCGTTCAATCAAAACTATCAAGCAGACTTTATTTTTAGGTAAAACTGAACATAAAACGGTTTATTTTGAGCCCAATTAAATACAAAATATAAAATAGTATCATAAATTTAAATTTCTTAAAAAATATCAGTCGATTTCTTTAAAGCAGCCCGTATAATAAAAATCTTCCTGCTGACTTTATTTTTGGGTGAAAACTGATAAAATATAAATTAATTAAGATTAATAAAAGGCTTATTTTGAGCCCAATTAGACATAGAATATAAAAAACTATAAAAAAATCAAATTTCTTAAATCTTTGATTTTTAATTATTTTTTATAACACAGTCGATTGATTTAAAACAACTTGTACACTAAAAACCGTCCTGCAGCCTTTCTTTTTAAGTTAAAATTAACAAAAATGGCTTATATCGAGACCAGTTAAATATAGAATGTAAAAGAATATCATAAATTTTAATTTCTGTAATACTTGATTTTTTATAATTTTTAATCAGTCGATTAATTACAAACAGCTCGTACAATATAAACATTACTGCAGACTTTATTTTTAAGTGAAAATGATTTAAAAAAAGACCTGTATTGAGCTCAATTAAATATATAATGTAATATAATATAATACATTTTAATTTTTTAAATCTTATATTTTTTATAATTTTGTATATCTCAGTCGATAAATTTAAAACAGCTCGTAAAATAAAAACCTCTCTGCAGACTTTATTGTTTGGTGAAATTTATCAAAAAATAGCTTATTTTGAGCCTAATTAAATATAAAATGTAAAATAATATCATAAATTGAAATTTTTGAAACGTTTGATTTTTTATCATTTTTTATAACCCAGTCGATTAATTTAAAACAACTCGCGCAATAAAAACCTTACTACAGACTTTTTAGTTCAAAATTATTGAAAAATGGCGTATTTTATGCCTACTTAAATATATAATGTACAATATTGTCATAAATTAAAATTTATTCAAAGTTTGATTTTTTATCATTTTTTATAACCCAGTCGATTAATTTAAACAACACAACAAAACAAACTACTCGCGCAATAAAAACCTTACTACAGACTTTATTTTTAGATAAAAATTATCGAAAAATAGCGTATTTTATGCCTACTTAATCATATAATGTAAAATAATATCATAAATTTAAATTTATTCAGTTTGATTTTTTATCATTTTATATAACTCAATCGATTAATCTAAAACAGATCGTGACATAAAAATCTTCCTGTAGACAAAATTTTTGGGTGAAAATTATCAAAAAATGGTTTATTTTGAGCCCAATTAAATATAGATTGTAATATTATATCATAATTTTAAATATCTTAAATGTTTGATTTTTTTATATTTACTCAGTCCATTAATTTAAAACAGCCAGTACAATAAAAACCATCCTGTAGATCTTATTTTTGGGCGAGATTTGTCATAGAATAGCTTATTTTGAGCCTAATTAAATATAAAATGTAAAATAATATCAAAAATTTAAATATTTTAAATCATTGATTTTTATAATTTTTTTATAACTCACTCGATTAATTTGAAACAGCTCGGACAATAAAAGCCTTCCTGCAGACTTTAGTTTTTGGTGAAAATTATCAAAAAATAATTAGTTTTGAGCCGAATTAAATATAGAATGTAAAATATTATAATAAATTTAAATTTCTGAAATCGTTGATTTTTTTATGATTTTTTATAACCCAGTCGATTAATTTAAAACAACTCGCGAAATAAAAACCTTCCTACAGACTTTATTTTTAAATCAAAATTATCAAAAAATAGCTTATTTTGTGTCGACTTAAATATAGAATGCAAAATAATATTATAAATATAAATTTATTAAATTTTTGATTTTTTATCATTTTATATAACTCAATCGATTAATCTAAAACAGCTCGGTACATATAAACCTTCCTGCAGACATAATTTTTGGGTGAAAATTATCAAGGAATGGTTTAATTTGAGCCCAATAAGATATAAAATGTAATATTATATCATAAATTTAAATATCTTAAACGTTTGATTTTTTATAATTTTTATAACTCAGTCGATTAATTTAAAACAGCTCGAACAATAAAAGCCTTCCTGCAGACTTTATTTATCGGTGAAAATCATCAAAAAATAGTTGATTTTGAGCCTAATTAAATATAGAATGTAAAATAATATCATAAATTTAAATTTCTGAAATCGTTGATTTTTTATAATTTTTTATAACTCAGTCGAATAATTTAAAACAGTCGCGTAATAAAAGCCTTCCTACAGACTTTATTTTTAGATCCAAATTATGAAAAAAATAGCTTATTTTGTGCAAAAATAAATATAGAATGTAAAATAATATCATAAATTTAAATTTATTAAATGTTTGATTTCAACTTCATATATTATTATATTATATAACAATATAATATAATATTGGGTATGCGGCGTAAGGCAAAAAATAAGAAACTCCTTGTATGAATCGATATTCGATATTTAGCTTTTGATTCAAAGCTCCATCAGGATTATACTACAAATGAACCAAAATTCAACTATGTAAAAATTATAATGCAATAACTTTCAAAAATAACGTTTGGCTTTGTTGCATGAATAACTATTGTCATAAATGTCTATTGTGCATGAAAAACTAAACCCTAAAAGTGCAATACGGAAAAATAATTAATTAAAATAAAATACCGATATTATTCATCCCGTTTAGTCGAAACATACATTCAATTTATTATTTCACAAATCCCGCTCATTAAATTTAATTCGCGCAACAATGCACGTCCATTATTCCGAAAATAACGTCGCGCGCGGGTGTGCACATTTTGTGAATTACGCAATAATCCGTTTTAAGTTTTTAATTCGATTCGTAAACATTCGAAATGAAATGCAAGAATAGTTGCGCAGTTGATTTAGCGCGCGAGAGGAAGGAGGATATTCATCTCATTTCCGGCGCACCCCGTATTATGTATATTAAGAAAATATGAAACTTTGAGCTAATAAATGTCAGCCGGCGCACAAACGGAAAGTTTAGGGGGGGGTGGAGGGAAAATAAATTGCGCGCACGCTTTGCAAAGCAACAAAACGGAAATCCAAATTCGCGGCTATTAATTAGTTTTAGAAGTGTGCAGCTAGAATATAATAACTGGAAAATTTATTGGATATGTGTTCTAAAGTCCGTATGACATTATCTAGTTTCTTATATCGTTTTTGATACAGACACAAATTACATAGCGTTATACACACATGTAGAAAATTATATAGTGGCGGAATAATAATAAATTCACTTAACAATAACAACACCGTAATACATAATGTTAATTTACCATTTAGAAATAGTTATACAGTTAAATATATCAATTCTTATATATAAAACCATATAGGAAACTAGATAATGTCATACATATATATATCTATATATATATATATATATATATATATATATATATATATATATATATATATATTATCTATTTGCCTTTTACCTTTCGGTGTAGGCTATTACATTTACATTACTTAACATTATACTTGACAATTACTGTTGTTGTTTATACATTTGTAAATTTTTCCGCACTCTTTTCTGTTCTTCGCCAGTTCTCTTGCTTGTTTAACTGTCTTTCCTTTCTTGATTATTATTTCCTCTATTCTGTTTTTCCACTCTTTTGTTAGTCTGCCTCTTCTTCATTTTTTACAGAAGATAATGTCATAGGGGCTTTAAAAACTGTGAGTATAATTTTTAAGGACACATATTCAATAAAATTTCCAGTTATTATATTTATGTATATTCTAGCTGCATTTCATTTTAGTGTAACTCATGAATATATTATTTACGTTAATCAAGTGTAGAATGATTTATTTATTCACTGTCAATTTGTTTTTAAATTTCATTGCTGTAACATGCCTTCAAACGACATAATTTTCTAAACGACCTCGCTACAATAGTCATAATGTAAAGAAACAATTTAATTTCCGCAATTGTAAACTTTAAACAATTGTAGAACAAATTACATCTAATAAAATATTAGCTAGCTCCTGTTAGACCCACTAAGCTCCGTACTGGTAATGAACATGATGACTCCTAGAAGTATTTAGTAATAAAAAGGCAAATTTTATGAGTAATTTGGGAAATAGGATTCCCCCGTATAGTTAAGTTATAATTTCATTGCAGCTCACATGGGCACTCGCGGATTACGGTAAGTGATGGCCCCGAGCAAGTATTGTTGCCGAGCTAAATTAACAGGGCGGGTCCTTGGTGCGGTCGCCACAGCCTTTTTGCTCGTGCTCCCTCCCGGACAACGGCGCAAAACAAAAACGATATCAATTTTGTAATTACACGAACCCCCGTTCCTGTTTAATTATAATGAACACATGTTGTATATAAGCTTGAGTTTATACATACACTAAAACGTCTTAAGTTTTTTTTATAAATGTAGAGCACCCCCCCCCCTCTCGTCTACGTTTATAAAAAAAACTTAAGACTTTCGTGTATGTATGTCCCACGACTGGAAATATACAAAAATAGTTACAACTGCACCTTTTCAAACTGCATTAAAATAGCTTTCATAGTTTTTTAGTTAAATTATGAATGACGAATTATAAAAGCAACGATGGAAGAGACTGAAAAAATTTTACTTTGCTTTGGTATGTCTTATGTATATTTTTCGTAGTAGTAACAACCAGACTACCACAAGTGAATTGGAAACAAACTTTCGGTAAATGATTTATAAAATGATTCAATTTAGTAAGTTCTAATTTGCATAAATTGAACGTTTTTAATAATAATAATAATAAATTTGCATAAATTGAACGTTTTTAATAATAATAATAATAATAATAATAAATTTATTATCCAACAGACATAGTCTATTTACAGGACAACAATTTAAGTAGATTTAAAGAAGACTTTATACACATTTTTAGAGCCTTCTAAAAAGATTTGAAGACGACTGGAATATTTTAAAACTGTTTGAAACAGATTTTTCATCCGGTTTAAAATATGAACTCTAATAATATTCTTGAAATCAGGTTTTCAAGAATATTATTAGAGATAAAAAGAACATTTTAGGAGATTTTTAGAAAAATTGTATATCCTGATTTCAGTGACAGGTGTGTATATCCTATAATTCAAATGTAGGAGTATAGGTTTCCCACTCAGATGCTGTATTAGAATGCATACTTTTCATGTTTTTTTTTCATTACTACAAAAAAATATCTGCTAAGCAAAAAACGATAGCAGGAAGAAAATCTTCAACAGAATTAAAACATACCTAGACAACCCTAACCGGGTACTATCAGCCGCTTGCATCTAAACACAGATGTTGTTATTCCTCCCCCTCCTTCTGTCCCATCCAGGCTTGGGACCAGCAATCGCAAAATTAATTATAGAGTTTACTGTTAATATTATCCCTAATATTTGTGTTTTTTTTTAGTATAACGACAGTTTATAAACGTCACTTCCCATACGGCGATAGCAGTGCGAATAATAATTTTGAGTTTTACCACCCCCACGGTCGTATAAGCCTGAAACTACCGTGTGATTAAATTTATAGCAGCGGTAAGGGGCGAAACGTGTTACCTCCGCCGGAACCCTGAATGCAAACACGACCTACATTCGCTCCCAACAAAAATGTTAATTAAATCTCGCAAACCGAAATGAAACTTGTTCCAACAGAAGACATCTGGGAGTAATTATAATTTATTGCAGTTACCTTGCTACACGTAGTGTCGGTTTATTAAAAATGATTCAGTGCCCGGCGGCAGGGACAAAGGAGAGATCTTGGTCGGTTGTTTAGGGGGCGGAGGGATGCGATTAAAAAGACTATTTTGGTTTCGTGCCGCATACACAATGAGACCGATTTATTATTGGCGCGCCCCAAGCACGAATCGGGGCTGTAAATTTAATTTACAGCAAAAATTGCGCGGGGAAATTGTTATATTTTTATTCAGGCCTGCGTGGCGGGCATATTTCATTCTTGCTAGTCGTTTAGATGGGGAAGAGCCGATAACGCGGGCGACCGTTGTTCTAGAAAATGGCCCACCCACAACGGGAAAACCGGGATTATATCAAAGTGAGATGAGCATGTAAAAGAAAAAATTCACAGCGTGGTTAACGACTACACGTAGCACAAGAATCATGTTTCAAACAAAAATAGCAAAGTAATATATATATATATATATATATATATATATATATATATATATATATATATATATAATATTCCATTAATATCTTTAGTTTAGATACATGATGGATATATATTTTGCAGAGCCCTTAAATATATTATTAGTTTACAGAGCAAATTGTTGAGGTGTAACAGTCAACCTCAGATCAATAATTCTAACCACAGGATACTTCACAGGCCGCCATGGGCAATAACCGTGTTATATAATAATTAAATTACGCCCTTGCAAACTTCCCGTATTTTGCGGCAAAATGAATTATAGTGTTTTCACTTACTTCGTTTAGAGATACTTTCATTAGATCTCGAGAAACTAATTAGTAAATTCTCGTCTGACTTTAGTATGTTTGATATCCATCCGGGATATTTTTCAAAATTTGCAATATAAATAGAAAATATGAAAATTTTTAAGAGTAATTTATTAATTATAGTTATTGATATAATTTAATGAACATACTGTAAGCAAGGATTCTTAGAAATTCCTTTACAGTGAATATTTTTCAAAATTCGCACTATAAATTTAAATAGGAAAAATATTAAGAGTAATTTATTAATTATAGTTATAGACATAATTTAATTAACATACTGTAAGCATTAATTCTTAGAAATTCCTTTCCAATGAACCCCGTGGGGATTTAGCTGTTCGTTTCTCAAACTCAAAACCATAATTCTATTTTTAAGGGCCTTTTTAATGCCTTCTTAGATATTAACCTTTTTCTTGAAATCAGGTTTTCAAGAATATTATTAGAAATAAAAAGAACATTTTAGAAGATTTTTAGAAAATTTGTATATCCTGATTTCAGGGACAGGTGTGTATATCCTATAATTCAAATTAGGAGCATAGTTTTCCCACTCAGATGCTGGATTAGAATGCATACTTTTCATGTTTTTTTTTTCATTACTACAAAAAAATATCTGCTAAGCAAAAAAACGATAGCAGGAAGAAAATCTTTCTTTCCAATGAACCCCGTGGGGATTTGGCCGTTCGTTTCTCAAACTCAAAACCATAATTCTATTTTTAAGGGCCTTTTTAATGCCTTCTTAGATATTAACCTTTTTCTATAGGTATATATTAAAGCATGAATAGGGAAATTCTAAGTTCACATGTAAACTGCAACCCCTCTCATGTACTGCCCACCATGTATCGAGCTATGCAATTGTATGTCCAATGTATTAACTTCCATAATTATTGTTGTAAAGGCCTCTGTAATGCCTTCTTAAATATTATCCTATATAAAAAAGTATAAATTAAAACATGGAGGGGGAAGTTCTATGTTCACATGTAAACTACAACCCATCTCATGTTCTACTGACCATGTATCGAGTTATGCAATTGTATATCCAATTTATCAACTTCTATAATTAATTTTTAAGGACCTCTGTAATTAATGCCTTCTTAGAAATTAACCTATAGAAAAAAGTATAAATTAAACAATGAAGGGGGCAATTATAAGTTCACATGTAAACTGCAGCCGCTCTCATGTTCTGCCGACCGTGTATCGAGTTATACAATTGTGTCCAATTTATTATTAATAATCCGACAGCTGTGTCGGCACCGCTAAGTTTGAATTTTCGAAACAAAATTATCTCATTCGTTGGCCACGATTTGCCCGCGGTTGTCCAACACAAATGTTTGTGTGTCCATTCGTAAAAAAAAGTTATATCCAAAATAAAATTTTATGTCAGCTTCCTATGATTTATTTATACCCGGATCAAACCTTTTCCGCTTAAAAATCTAAGCGGAATACGTTTGATCCGGTTAAGTATGTCCACCTTGAAAATTTGAGTTTATCAGACAATTTCGTACATGGAAATGCGGAGTACCCATTAGTTTGCATTAAAATACTAAAATACGGTCAAATAAAATTTTCTATTGTTACACAATAATCAAGTTTTTGCACTGTAAGCTGCAGTAACTCTGAAACCAGTGATTACATTTTGCAGTACTATGAAAATTTGACTTTTTTCTATGGTTACCCAATAATTAAGTTTTTGCATTTTAAGCTTCTGTAACTCGGAAACTAGTGATCATACTTTGCAGTACTATGAAAATTTGAGTTTTTCAGAAAATTTTCTATAAGGAAATTTAGAGTAGTCTTAAGTTTGAGCTAAAATTCTAAAATAGAATCTAATTTAATTTTATATGGTTACCCAATAATCAAGTTTTTGCACTTTAAGCTTCTGTAACACGGAAAATAGTGATAATATTTTGCACTACTATGAAAATTTGAGTTTATCAGACAATTTTCTATAAGAAAATGTAGAGTAGTCTATAGTTTGGACTAAAATTCTAAAATACAGTGAAATTTAGTTTTCTATGGAGACCCAATAATTAAGTTTTTGCATTTTAAGCTTCTGTAACTCGGAAACTAGTGAACATATTTTGCAGTACTATGAAAATTTGAGTTTTTCAGACAATTTTCTATAAAGAAATGCAGAGTAGTCTTTCGTTTGAGCTAAAATTCTAAAATACAATCTAATTTAATTTTATATGGTTTCCCAATAATCAAGTTTTTGTACTTTAAGCTTCTGTAACTCGGAAACTAGTGATAATATTTTGCAGTACTATGAAAATTTGAGTTTATAAGATAATTTTCTATAGGAAAATGCAGAGTAGTCTTTAGTTTGGGCTAAAATCCTAAAATGTAATCTAATTTAATTTTCTATGGTTACTCAATAATCAAGTTTTTGCACTTTAAGCTTCTATAACTCGAAAACTAGTGATAATATTTTGCATTACTATGAAAATTTGAGTTTATCAGACAATTTTCTATAAGAATATGTAGAGTAGTCATTATTTTGGGCTAAAATTCTAAAATACAGTCAAATTTAATTTTCTATCGTTACCCAATAATCAAGTTTTTGCACTTTAAGCTTCTGTAACTCGGAAACCAGTGACTATATTTTGCAGTACTATGAAAATTTGCGTTTATCAGACAATTTTATATAAGAAAATGTAGAGTAGTCTTTAGTTTGGGCTAAAATTCTAAAATGCAATTTAATTTAATTGTCTATGGTTACCCAATAATCAATTTTTTGTACTTTAAGCTTAGGTAACTCTGCAACTAGTGATAATATTTTGCAGTACTATGAAAATTTGAGTTTATCAGACAATTTTCTATAGGGAAATGCAGAATAGTCTTTAGTTTGGGCTAAAATTCTAAAATGTAATCTAATTTTCTATGGTTACCCAATAATCATGTTTTTACACTTTAGGCTTCTGTAACTCGGAAACTAGTGACAATATTTTGAAGTACTATGAAAATTTAAGTTTATCAGACAATTTCCCACAGGGAAATGAGGAGTAACCATTAGTTTGCACTAAAATACTAAAATACGGTCAAATTTAATTTTCTATGGTTACCCAATAATCAAGTTTATCTACTTTAAGCTTCTGTACCTTGAAAAATAGTGCTCATATTTTGAAGTACTATGAAAATTGGAATTTATCAGACAATTTTCCACATGGAAATGCGGAGGAATCGGAGGAGCTCGAAAATGGCTAGAGCTTAGCCGAATCTAGTTGCAAAGTGTAACTGAAGTGTGATAAAAAACAAAGTAAAAAATCGTTTTATTTATCTTTAAATAATTTATCTTTATACTGTAAAAAACGACTACTCTTAATCTGTAGGGTTAGGAATACTCTATATTTTCATATATAAATCATCTCTCTAACATTTGAAATAGAGACGCTACAGAGTTGAAACTGGGAAAAAACATGAAATTTCATACTAGTCACATGTTTTCACCACTGCAACGCGAAAACTGTAAGCGCTAGAGAAAAACGACTAGTCTTAATCTTCAGGGCTAGGAATACTCTACATTTTCACATATAAATCATCTCTCTAACATTTAAAATAGAGACATTACAGAGTTGAAACTGCGGAAAAACATGAAATTTCATCCTGGTCACATTTTTTCACCGCTGCAGCGCGAAAACGGTAAGCGCTAGAGAAAAACGTCGTCTTGATCTGTAAGGCTAGAAATACTCTACATTTTCACTTATAAATAATCCCTCTAATGTTTGAAATAAAGACGCTACAAAGTTGAAACTGAAAAACATGAAATTTCATCCTGGTTAAAAATGTTCACCGCTGCAGCTCGAAAACGGTAAAAGCTAGAGAAAATCATCTCTCTAGCATTTGAAATAAAGACGCTACAGAGTTGAAACTGAAAAACATGAAATTTCATCCTGGTTAAATTTTTTCACCGCTGCAGCGCGAAAACGGTAAGAGCTAGAGAAAAACGACTAGCCTTAATCTGTAGGGCTAGAAATACTCTACATTTTCACTTATAAATCAGCACTGTAATGTTTGAAATAAAGACGCTACAAAGTTGAAACTGAAACACATGAAATTTCATCCTGGTTACATTTCTTCACCGTTGCAGCGCGAAAACGGTAAGCACTAAAGAAAAACGTCTAATCTTAATCTGTAAGACTAGAAATACTCTACATTTTCACTTATAAAACATCACTCTAACATTTGAAATAGAGACGCTACTAAGTTGAAACTGGAGAAAAACATAAAATTTCATACTAGTTACATTTTTTCACCTCTGCAGCGCAAACAAACGGTAAGCGCTGGAGAAAAACGACTTGTCTTCATCTGTAAGACTAGAAATGCTCTACATTTTCACTTATAAATCATCACTCCAACATTTGAAATAAAGACGCTACAAAGTTGAAACTGAAAAACATGAAATTTCATCCTGGTTAAATATTTTCACCGCTGCAGCGCGAAAACGGTAAAAGCTAGAGAAAAACGACTAGTCTTAATCTGTAGGGCTAGGAATACTCTATATTTTCAAATATAAATCATCTCTCTAGCATTTGAAATAAAGACGCTACAGTGTTGAAACTGAAAAACATGAAATTTTATCCTGGTTAATTTTTTTCACCGCTGCAGCGCTATAACGGTAAGAGCTAGAGAAAAACGACTAGCCTTAATCTATAGGGCTAGAAATACTCTACATTTTCACATGTAAATCATATCTCGAAAATTTGAAATAGACGCTACAGAGTTGAATCTGGAGATAAACAAATTCAAAAAATGTCATCCTCATTTTCTCACCGATGCAACGCGAAAACTGCAAAAGCTACAGAAAAACGTCTAGTCTTATTCTATCGGGCTAGAATTACTCTACATTTTCACATATAAACCATCTCTCTGGCAATTTAAATACAGACTCTACAGAGCTGAAACTGAGTAAAAACATGAAATTTCATCATATTCACATTTTCTTATCGCTACAGCGATATATTGTAACAGCTACAGAAAAACGTCTAGTAAGACTAGACGTTTTTCTGTAGCTGTTACAATATATATATATATATATATATATATATATATATATATATATATATATATATATATATATATATAATATAGAATGGTTTAAGAAACCATATCTGAATTCGACTTTAATTTTTGTAATGACAACACACAAAAAAAACATAAATGATACATATTTCAAAACATTTACTTGACTTTTATAATGATAAGAATGTATCATTTATTTATCTCATTATCTGTAATACTGTAATATCAAATTATTTCTTCGAATAAAACTTGGCGGTATGATAAAATAGCTCGCGTATCCAAACTGCGCGTTTTAAAATATATTCGCCGCCCCCCCCCTCGCAATAAAACTCCTCCTCGTATAACATCCCGCAGATTATCCTGGAACACGCTTGAATAATGGCGATATAAAACTTAGTGACTACTAAAAGATCCCGGCTACATTATTATCCGACTGCATAAAAAATAAATTTGTTTAGTGGAAACCGGCGAGCGGTGCTCGAATATTTGACATGGGCGTTTTTCTTTTTATTTCCGGCTCAAGCGCGCCCCTATTTAACCAAATTTTGAAAAGACATAAAAATACTTTAATAAATAGAAAATTACGGAGTTCAGGCGGAGATAAAAAGCGGCGTTCATTAATATTCCCGCGCCCGCATTGCTCGTAAAGTTTGACAAACTGGAAGTTCTTCTGGTGGCGGCTAAGCCGTTTTAAAAATAATTAAAAGCGTCGCTGTATATAATTTCTGCTTTGGTACGTTTTCACAGAGTGGCTGGTGTGCAGCAAAAAAAATAAACCAGCGGGCTTTTCGCGGGGAGCCAAATACACATTTTACAAAGTAAAAACTAAAATGGGAATTATGAGACTGTACTGTATTAATAATTGGGCTGCATTAATATTAAGTTGCCAATTAGGAAAGGGAGTAAGTAATATAACTTCGTTAAAAAACAATTAGAGATTTTAAAAAACTTGTATCATTCGGACTACCTGACATAGACCGAATCGCAGTTTGTTGATTTTTTCTCCAGCGACTGTAATTAAATCGTTTTAGGAATGCTGTGCTTTTTGATAGATTTCTTCGAAGTACGTTTTAAAAAATAGTGGTAGGAATACACAGCCTTGTCCCTGAGATCAGTATCATCTTCTAGTCTTACTGATACAGATACAGATACAGATACAGATACAGATACAGATACAGATACAGATACATTTACAATACAGATACAGATACATTTACAATACAGATACAGTTTCAGTCTCCTCTCCTTCTAGTCTTACTGATACAAATACATTTTGTTCACAATATACGTTCTTGATGATTTGTTGTTACGGTCTCGCACTGCTATGGGCAACATAACCCTCATCGTTCCCATTTTAACGCAAAATCTTATCCTTTTCAAAATAATTGAAATGTGACTTACACCACTTTCATTCTTACAGGCTCATATATACAGACGTTAAGTATTCATTTATAAACCCAATATTAAATTTCCGTGTATAAATTGGTTAGTTATATTTGATCATATAAATTGTATTGTATTATGCAATACAAATCTTAAAAGAGTGAAAGTGAATTGATATAACTCTTGTTTAAACAAACGATATAATCGGGGGCACACATAACCGTAACGTAAAACTCCATCCCGGAGCGTTTTCATTTCCACCAGCACTCTTCAATTTTTCAACCAAACCCTCCCCTGTTTCGTGAGTTTTCCACCCTCTGATAGACGATACAAGATTAGTAGCGCGCGTCTCGCTTTATCTCCCTCGCACAAACACAAATCTTTCTTCCAGTCTATACGGCTGCATGGTGGCAGCAAAGCTAGGGGTTGTCCCGGCGCCTCCGTACACACTTCACACATCTGCTTGACTCCTGATCCTTTTGTGGGAAGTTTAGTGCGGTCTTGTAAGCGGCTTTCTTCCCGCGGCCACATAAACGTTGCGCTCGCCATTGTGCGAACACTTAGGTGTGGTGTGTTTTTTTTGTGTGTTGTTGCCGCCCACCCCCCGATTTTACGCGTCGTGAGTTACTACTAGGGGCAGAAAGCCGACACGTAAACAATTTTTGTAACGATTACGCGAGCACTCCGAGTTTATGAAGCTTAAATGTCATAAAATCATGAGCTTGATAATAGTAATGAGTATAAACCACATATAGACATTAATTCTTTTAGAACTTTAGTACGTTTTATTGCACTGGTTTTAATGTAAAAATCGCGTAGAAAAAAACCATAGACTCTCTTGAAAGCATTTCCCTTGCTTTCAAGAGAGTCTATGTTTTTTTTCTACGCGAAGCGATGACAGGGGTTCTATTCTGTATATTCCGCCTATGCATCTTCAAATAAAGTTGTTGTTAAACAATTCAACCATACCTCTGACTGTGCATTGGCCCACTATTTTGTGATATTTTGGTTTTCAATCAGACAGAGGTTCGTATTACTTGGACAATACGAATACAAAGGCTGATCGGAAAATAAGTTATTCTTTATTTTCGTTTTAGAAATAAATTTTATACGTTTTCATTTTGGATCCCTTGCTGTAGAACAATTTGTATATTAAGGGTGGCCATCAAGTCCATCGCGAAGCCAATTTTGGTTGATCGCTCGATATATATGTTTTAACTTACTCGATAAATAGAGCACTAGTGACAATATATCGACCACGACACATTTTTAAGATAAACAATCGATCTTATATATATATATATATATATATATATATATATATATATATATACATATATATATATATATACATATATATATATATATATATATATATATATATATATATATATATATATATCCGCTGGCCTTTTCTACCACAGTGTGATGTAAAGGTTTGAATATTCCTCTATTCTTTTATAAATTGTTTCCATTCTCTTCTATTTATTGCCAGTTCTTTTGCTTCCTTCCAGTTTTTTCCTTTCTAATAGTTCTGATATAGCTTATTCCCATTTTTTCTTGGTCTTCCTTTTTGAAAATCGATCTTATGTATATAAAAGTTGGCCACACCTGATGTATATAAATTATTTTCGTCTATGTATGTACGTAAATAAATATATTATTGGCATTAACAATCAAAAGCTCCACTGAACTATTCTCCTCTGAAAATGGCACTATTCTATTTTATCATGTGCATGTTAGATAAATACAATTAATAAAAATATAATTTCTAGTTGCTGAATTTTCCACCTAAACTCCACAATACACGTTAAAACCCCCCGCGGATGATTTAGTGCCGATCATTTATCAAACGTGCACACACTGGGATGAACCTTAACAGGTGTAAAAGACATCTAGGGAAAAATTAATAACCAACTGCGATCGCAGGAGCATAAATCAATGAAATCTCCAGCTTTGCGCAAACAAAGCGTTCGAGCGCGATGATTGATAAATCTTGCCGCTGCTGCTGTTTTATTTGTGTCCTGATTACATTTCTCACGCGCCAACTTAGAAAAGGATTTCCGTCAGAGCGCAGCTGCACAAATAAAAGTAAGGCTACGGGCGGGCGGCGATGTTTAATTGCCGCATAAAAAAGCGAGAATAAATTGGGAAAAATAATGCGATGCCAGGCCTAGGGTAATTCGTTTAAATAGCCAATTATGAGTTGTCGCGCATATGAAATCGATAAACAATATGTGTAGTCGGAATGAATATGAATCACGGTATATGTACGTGAGTTTGATAAATACAACGCTTGTTTGGGTGACAAATAGAATTAACGCTTTTTTAATTTTTTGGTACAAGCCCATATGATGCAGCCGCAAGGAATTTTGTGTATCCGGCGTTTCAAATTAAAGGCAGGCGTGTTTGTGATTAAAAATATGTTCGCGCGTCAATTAATACACGCTCCCACTTTTTTATCAACTGTATTTAGTTGATAAAAAAGTGGGAGCGGATTTTTACAATCCCAGCAAACATAGAAGTGCAATATGTTTGATTGTTAATTGTGTCGGGTGTCGGATATTTATTTATGGGCAAGCGCTGTCGAAATACCTTATCATCATAAAAATGTGTACAATATAAATGTAAGATTTAATTAGTCTTGAGTTTGTGGGCCTATAACATATAGAAGTAGTGAAGGTACAATTCCTAAAATGCATATCTATCAACGTTTTCCAGAAAACGCATTTTGAACTATAACACTGCCCAAAAAAATTTTAAAAAATGGTTTGTGCCGGAAAAGTAAGAAATGATTTTGGATATTTTTGATGTACTCAATCTCAATTTTATTCGTAGCAGCTTTTTAAAATACAGTCTAATTAATTTATTTCTGATAAAAGGCAATAATAATAATAATATTAAAAAATGATATCAGAGGCCATAATTAAAATGTTGTACCTACAATTATACCAGTAGCAAACTTGAAATGCAAACAAATTTAATGGAAATAAACATTTTTAATGATTGAATACTAATAGTTACTTATTGTCGTAACAAAAATTACTACAAATGTTTTGAAGTAGCTATAACAGCACAAAATTTAGAGTAGGTTTTCCAAAATACTCATTTTCAAATAGAATCAAGGTTCAAGGAGATATCTAATAAACATACTTTTTTAATAATTGAATTCCAATAGTTGCTTATAGTTTCACGACCAAAAGGAAGGCTACCTCGCCACCTAACAAGTAATCGAGGTTCCGGAGGTCAAAATGACATTAGCAACGGAAGAAAGGGAAGCACAAGAACAAGACCCGCTAACAGAGCTAACTGAAGCCAAAAACGTGGTGTTATGCCTAACGGACACGGCTGGAGCGACCAGTAGCATCACAAAAGTGACTAAACAGACGCGGCTTATTTATTATGTAAGCTCTCTCATACATCTCCCTCAAATAAGCCGCGGACTAAACTGGGAAAGTTGGGAAACCCAATTCAAACTACCCCATGACTCTCGTGACCAAGAGTTGCGAAGGACGGTGGAGGCGCTGGAAGAGCACAAACTACAGTGGGACAAAGAAAGAGCAGAAATGAGGAAAACCTTGATGAAAATGAAGACCCAACTTAAAAATCAGAAAACAGAATCAGCCAAAGAAATTATAAAAAGGATCAGAGAAGACTTCGACGGGCAAGCTAACTACGAAGAAGCAGCGGCGGTATTAGCTGAAGAGTGGCCACCAACCATTTTCCTGAGTGTAATACCCTCTCCGGAACTCCCAGTAGATTGCCTACTTGACATAACGTGTAGTGAGATAACAGACTAAAGAGCAGGACAGATCGTCCAGGAGCTAGTGGACCAATGCCTAGTACAGAAACAGAAACACATCAAAATTGAAGTCAAGAACTGCAAAGAACCACCCTAGAAAACATAGTGAGGTTTTCTTGGGCATCCGCGATAACACGAGCACAGACAGTGTGAACAGCTCCATGATCCGGGGCGTAGAGAGGCTAGGGGTGATTATGGACGAAGAAGGCAACAGTAATATAAGGTTAGAACTTCGAGGTTGACAACCCTTGATGGGCGGAAGATAATAGAATATCAGTTTGATCGCCCATCTTAGTAAAACTGAAGGACAATTATACGGAGAGTGCGACAAACAACCAACAAGCAACGACGTGCACCACTACCACTAAAATGCAAAATAGAATGGAAAAGACAATTCTAGTCAAACCCCCAGAAGGGGAACTCTACGCAGACCTGGTCCGCAGGGCCCGCGACCTCATCCATACGAACAAGAATATCGTGAGGATAGATCGCACTGAAAAAAAAACATCTGCTGAACATAGTTCGGGGCAATGGGGTTAAAGTCGACGCCCTATGTGGAGCCATACTGTAAAAGGCCCCAAACGTGGAAACCACGGTAAGAAGGCTTTACATATTAGATACCCTAACTACTAAACTAGAGGTGGAAGAGGTCACCAGAGCTGCCACAGAAGAAACAGAAAATATATTCAGGGTGGAGAGCCCAGACTGGTGGGAAATTCAAAAAACACAATCAAAGTGATGTTAAGCGAACGTAGAGCAGAAATATTGACAGCAACTAAGCTACGGATTTCCCTAGTGTTGTATAAGGCTACCCGTAGAAAGGGAGTTCCCTGTGGATGCAATCAATGGGCACCGCACGGACACGTGAAACGGCGTACACAGAAGAAAGATGTGCCTCAGATGTGGAGAGGAACTATGCAATTTGTATGATAGCCCAGATATTATACAGGAAGTAAAGGCAAACCGATTGCGCTGGGCAGGCCACGTCCAGAGGAGTCACAACACGAGACTAATCAAATCAGTGCGGGAGGAAGCACCACAAGGTAGAAGACCGCTAGGAAGGCCAAAATTGAGATGGCGGGACAACATCAGGAAGGACCTCACAACAATACGAGTGGACCTAACCACATGGCAGGAAACCGCAGAAGACTGCCCTAGATGGAGACAAGTGGTGAAGGCACCCCGGGTTGTAGCGCTACGGAGAAGTAGAAGAAGAAGCAGAAATCAACTCATATAGAGATCTGAAAGAAAGCGTCTTGAAGCAGGCCAATAAGGTGGCAAGGATATCAGACACACTAAATTCACTCTCGAATTTATTTTTCTATATAGGTTTGCATAAAATAATAAAATGAAGAGTGAATTCAAAATATATAAAGCATGTGTCAGACCCACACTAATATATGTAGCGTAAACAAAGCTGACACTGCAGAGACACTGTGACGGCTGAGAGTCGTGGAACTCATATAGAGATCTGAAGGAAAGCGTCTTGAAGCAGGCCAATAAGGTGGCAAGGATATCAGACACACTAAATTCACTCTCGAATTTATTTTTCTATATAGGTTTGCATAGAATAATAAAATGAAGAGTGAATTCAAAATATATAAAGCATGTGTCAGACCCATACTAATATATGCAGCTTAAACAAAGCTGACACTGCAGAGACAATGTGACGGCTGAGAGTCGTGGAACTCATATAGAGATCTGAAGGAAAGCGTCTTGAAGCAGGCCAATAAGGTGGCAAGGATATAAGACACACTAAATTCACTCCCGAATTTATTTTTCTATATAGGTTTGCATAAAATAATAATAAAATGGAGAGTGAATTCAAAATATATAAAGCAGGTGTCAGACCCACACTAAAATATGCAGCGTAAACAAAGCTGACACTACAGAGACAATGTGGCTGAGAGTCGTTACATTGTTGGATTGTAAGACCGCAGAACACAGAAATTTAATAAACCTGCCTACCTCTGCTTTGTCGACCTCGAAAAGTCATTCGATAAAGTGCTCAAGGCTCTTAATGAGGAAAACTTGTAATAGAAACAATAAAACAACTAAAGCATGGGTCAGACCCATACTAAAATATGTAGCTGACACTGCAGAGACAAAGAAACGGCTGAGAGTCGTGGAACTACACATTGTTGGATTGTAAGACCACAGAACACAGAAATTAGAGACAAATTTAACACACCGGACATTGCGAGATGGGTACGAATCAGATAACATGAGTGGAACGAACAAATGACGAGAATACACGATGCTCGCCTGTTAAAGCAGTAAGAGATGGTAAATCACACAAAAAGTGACTGCTCGGAAGACCATCAAAGAGATAACTGGACTTCGATATCCCAGGCAAGGAGGTACCTGGAATGAAATGTTATCAGAAGTTTTCAATACGAAGACGAAGAAATAGCTAATTTACAAAAATTTCTATAAATCGTTTTATACTTGCTACAACCTCATGAAATTGGCAACACGTTGCACAAAAAAGCCAAGCAGATGTCTTTTAAAGCACCAACATTTTTAAAGCTTAAATTCCAATAGTTGTAATAGCTTATTGTAATACAAATATGCCTATACATCGGTTTGTAGTTGCTATAAGCTCATTCAATTTCCAGTACATTATAACAAAATAGTTATTTATAACTAGTACCAAATCTAAAAACGGATTGTTTTAAAAACAGAAATACTGTTTTAAGGGTTGAATGCCAATAGTCGCTTATTGCTATTAATTTCTATAATTGGTTTGTAATATCTATAAGGGAATTGCATTAACGATATGTTGTATAACATAATCATTTTCATTGAGTTTTTCATCATATTTAGAACATCACATTTATTTATCATTCATTCTTAAATTTGTTATTATTATTTTTGTTTTCCTTTTTTTTCAACATACTTTAGTTTAGGTTTATTTTTATTGTTTGTGTTAAGTATTAAGGGAATATTTATTTGTATTATTTTATACTTTTGAAAAACGAAATGCACACACACACACAGAGACCATCTTTATTAGACTATTGTCCCTTCACGATTCTTGTAAAGGGTCAATAGTCTAATAAAGATGGTTTATATATATATATATATATATATATATATAAACTAACCCAAGTAGTAAAATAAATGTATTGAATTCTATGATAATAGTGTAGTGCAGAGTTCAAGTCATTTGAAATAGTGGACGGGCATAGTTTGGTAGGTAGGGGCCACCCGCCCACCCCACCTTCGCTCGCATAGTTTTTTCAAATGATACAAGCATTTTATATTGTTGAAACCATTCCAAGGAGAGTGTTATTCTATGGAAAAACTATGCGAACAAAGGTGGGGTGGGCGGGCGGCCCCTACCAACCAAAATATACCCGTCCACTATTTCAAACAACTTGAACTATGCACTACACTATTATCCATTATTTTCTATTATTAAATTAATGACATATATTAATTTAAGACTAATTAAAAATATATATGTGAAAAATAATGTAATGCATAGTTCAAGTCCTTTGAAATAGTGGACGGGCATAGTTTGGTTGGTAGGGGCCGCCCGCCCACCCCACCTTTGTTCGCATAGTTTTTCCATAGAATAACACTCTCCTTGGAATGGTTTCAACAATATAAAACGAATAAAGATAATTATATATATTATAAGTAAAATCGCCGTAACTCGAGTTGCGATCATCAACATTTAATGAAATGAACTACATATAATTTCAAATTTAATTAACATTACATATAGTGATTTTCAATTTAGTATCTTCACATTTAATATTTTTTTTACTAATTTTAACAGTCCAATCCATATTTCACGAATATTATAGTTAAGTTATTATTAAGTCTAGAATTACTGGTATTATTGGTTGTGATGATCTATATATGTAATGTAATGTAATTTATTTCAGCTCAATATATACAGCTATTGTCAACAAAATAATATATTGGAATAATAATAACATAATAACTAAAGAATACTAACTATTACAATTAAAATGTAATAGTTAGTATTATTTAGTTATTATGTTATTATTATTCCAATATGTTATATTGTTGTTGACAATAGCTGTATTATTTATTGAGCTGAAATAAATTACATTACATTACATATAATGATCATCACAACCAATAATACCAGTAATTCTAGACTTAATAATAACTTACCTATAATACTCGAGATAGACGTGGGCTATGTCCTAGGACAATGTAGCTCAGGAATAAGTTTTACATTACATACAAAATGTAATGTAAAACTTTTTCCTGTGGTACATTGTCATAGGACATAGCCCATGTCTATATCTATGTTTTTTACAGTTATATACCATATACAAGAACCAAAAATGAAAACAAATAATACCAGCAATTCTAGACTTAATAATAATTTACCTACAATATTCGTGAAATTTGGACTAGACAGTTAAAATTTGTAAAAAAAATTAAATGTGAGGATACTAAATTTAAAATCACTATATGTAATGTTAGTTATATTTGAAATTATATGTAGTTTATTTCATTAAATTTTGATGATCGCAACTCGAGTTATGGCGATTTTACTTATATTATATATAATTATCTTTATTCACAACAACATTACATAGAATTCAATATATTTATTTTACTAATTGGGTTAGTTAGGTGTTGTAAAGGGCTAACGTCCCGCGCACTTATAATAATATAATAACATTCGTGATATTTGGATGATAAAATTCGTAAGAAAATAAAATAATAATATAATAAGTAATTAATTGGCAATCACAATAACTAATATTCCAAATGTTAAATAGATATATTGAAAATAAATATACTTTTGATGGGTTGAATACCAGTAAAAATCGTTATGTAGTTGCTGTTATGGAATGAAAGTTTCTCCAAGTTTTTCTAAGTTTTTGATGGGCTGAATACCAGTAAAAATCGTTTTGTAGTAGCTGTTATGGAATGAAAGTTTCTCTAAGTTTCCCAAAATGCACATTTTCAACCGGCAAACAAGATTAAATGAATATATTGGAAATAAACGTACTTGTTTTAGATAAATATAATTTTAAAATCACTAAGGGCCGGTTCTACAATTGACTGTAGAATAAGGCTATTCGTGGAATAAGTTTATGAACATTAATATCTCAAACATATTCCACGAATAGCCTTATTCTACGGTTAAATGTCAATTGTAGAACCGACCCTAAATGTTAGATTGAAAATATGGTGAAAGACCCGTTTTCCTAATCTCCGAATTTCCATAATCATTCTTACGTAAGCCCATCAAAGGTGTAGAGGTGAGAACAGCTGATAAAAGTTTGGTCTCAGATTTTTTTCATTACCTGCAGCAACGGTAACGATAAGATGGAGAGCAGGAATGGGCTAAATACTACATAAAATAAATTATATTATTTAGCATTGTTATTTAATATTCTTGATAGTTCCTATATCAAATCTTTATGTTAAGACAAAAAATAATTTTGAAATCACTATATAAGACAGCATTATACGTGCTACTGCCATATGACTTAAGATCGTTTTAGACAAGACAATTTCTTGACTCAAAAGTTAGTCAAGATGCGAGACAATCTAAAATATCTCGTTTCATACAGCAAATTATTTGAAATATTGAATTGGATGGTAGATTGAATGGAAAAATATAACGCGTTCTATTTGTAAAGGACTAATTGTATGGGAGGAGGATATATGAATTCATATCTTGAACAACTTTTGAGCTAAGAAATTGTCTTGCCTAAAACGAACTTTAGGCCCGGTACTACAATTGAAATTTAACCGGAGAATAAGGCTATTCGTGGTATAAATATGAATGACGCAAATATCTCAAAATTATTCCACGAATAGCCTTATTCTCCAGTTAAATGTCAATTGTAGAACCGGTGTTTAATCAGCTAAAATAAATTAATACAGAATAGTTTTAAATATCCGTTATATCTATCTGATACATTCAATCTATCTATCTATTTATCTATAATATAGTCAGAAGTTAGAGGTACGCACAAATACACACTACCGCAATTAAAGTAAGTATATAATCATCTAAACTGGTCTAAATAGGTGTAAAGCGAAAATCTATTCAATCCCACACAACTGCATAATAATAATAGTAGGGGAAACAACTCTAATTCAAGCATTAAGTAAGCGTAAGCCTTTCAGTGGTGAGCACGCACGCATCTAAAGACAAACGTGATTTGTATATAGTATTTTTCAATTACTGGCTCACGCGTATTTTCCACCACTTTCTATCTCTCTCTCTCTCACTCACTGTGCGAGAAACTCACCCTGGATTGGGGCAGACAAACGCCCTCGGCTCCAGCCACAATCCCGTTGTCGCACTGCAACATAGGGGGGGCGCTCATAAAAATACCCCGCATATCGTCATAAAAATGCAAGCCACTACTATTTCATATCTAAACTAGAAAAAATATATATGTTAATTTTGTGTGGATAGACAGAATAGAAGATACAGTGTATTTCTTTCTAAATTTTAAATTTTATGAGTTATATAACTAAATGAGTCCGGCGGTGACGGAAATTGCTGTGTATGGCATGGCAGGTGTCAGCGGTTTCATACATAATTTAACAGTTGGTTTATCGGTTTAACAACTTCATTTATATGAATTGTTTAGATTAAAATAATTACCGTGCACGCAGAATATATGATTGCAGAGGTCGCTTTTGGCGCCACAGTCTCAATTTTATTGATATTTGAATATGTTCTTTACTTATAACAGACATGGGAGATATGGTCAATTTGAAACCATTAGATTTTAATAGTATGCTATATTTCCCATGGGGAGCCAAAAGTTATAGGAAAGAGATTACTTCCAAATAATGAACATTTGGATTTGTATATATAAACATTGCTTATCGCGACGTTACCACTACCGCGTTTAAGACGAATAGCCCATAGTATTATTGAGCATGAGAAATAGATATAACATTTTAACAGATTAAGTGCCATGGCGGTCACCAGTGTCCGCTATGTCTCCAGCCAATTCGGCCATGGCGGACACCGGAGTCCGCCAGGGTTTTAGATTTAAAAAAATATATAAGCAATAACGCTGAAGGATCTCTAGGGCCACAGCGGACACTGGTGTCCGCCGCCCTTTATTCGTTTTATAATAAGGCAAATTTTCCAAAATTATATAAAATAAATCTAAGTACAGTACATTTCCAATACTAGCAAAGTAATAATTATCTTGCATAAACTATCTGTAAGAAAATTATAACAAAGTTAGTATCCTATGTATTAATTTATGAATCTAGCCCATTAAAATTAGTATAATTAATAAATTAACCACCTGAATGACTTAATAATCCCAACAAACTTTTCCGTGAAGCCGTTACGTTCGCTCAAACTATTAACACACCCCCAATCGCCTAATTGAAAATAAATAAGTTGCTGCATAAAATTAAACGCTTGTTTGATATTTGCGCTACGAGTTCGCAGCAGCAAAGTTAAATATTTAAAAACGCCCCCCCGCCCCGCGCGAGTGCCACTCGAGTGCGCTTAGTAATAAGCCGAAGACGTGCCTTCCGGGCGCGCTCCGCTTATTTTTCGTTTTCGATTTTAATTTCCCGCCGCCGGGCTTTTATTATAATGCCCCGCACACACCTATCTCGCGCATCGCAATTTCCAATATTCACGCGCCGCCGATCGCGTAATTTTAACCGCTCGCAAACGACGGCTAATATATTTGATTGAGTAATTTTCCGGATGTAGGATGAGGCGGGCGCCGTGCGAACCGCCTCCCCCCTCCGGGCCGGCGGTGGGGCGATTGCGTGCGGCATTTCGAAATTCCGGGCACGCGATCGCCCCGTAACCCGAGGAACCTTAACCTCGCCAACAATATTCGAGGCATGATATTAAATGCATACGTGTGTATCATCGGGGACGAGGCCACCGGGTTTATTTAGTGAGGGGTGGCTGGATCTGTTTTTTTGTTTGTTTGTTAGGAAATAAAATGGTTTAATGCGCGGCGTGTGGCGATAACGAATGTTTAATTGGATGTTTTTATGGTGCCGCATGGAGGGCGGCGCGACGGTGTAGTTGGCCCAATTTATTATCATATTTTTATATGAATACCAAGCGGGTTAAACAAGGCCTTTTTAATATAGCTAGCTTTAGAGCTTGGTAATGAAATCTCATCCATAGTCAAGTAAAATAGTGTTCAAAATAAACCAACTATACTAAACAAACTCAAAAAATCTGATTCTGAAGTTAGATACGAAAAATAGACAAATTTCTTACTAAAATTATAAACATTTATGGAATGCTGAATAGCAATATAAATAATAGCGTCTGTTCAAAATTGACTGTAAATATCATTAATATCTGATTAAAAAATGTATTATATAAATATTTGGGTTCTTTGTATTTTAACCCGGCGCATTCACCATTTTAACCCATATTGAGTATGAAAGGAATTTTTTAGATACAAATGACTAAGAACATGTAAGGTAACAATTTCCTTTCCTGTATTTCATACTGAATATGGGTTAAAATGGTGAATGCGCCGGGTTAAAATACAAAGAACCCAAATATGTATATAATACATTTTTTAATGAGATATTCATGATATTTACAATCAGTTTGTATCAAAAATAAAATAAATAAAACCAATGTTAATAATATACCAACAACACCACAATCGAAAGAGTTAGATGCTACCAATACTTAGGAACACGTATTGATGAGAATAACTTTCAAACCATAGAAGTGAACAACCGTATAGATATAACAAGAGCAATTTTCGTCAAAATAAAAAATCTTTTCTCAAATAGAAATCTCAATCTAGCCTAGAGAGTCCAAATAATTCGTTGTTACATTTTTTCAACACTACTGTATGGGATGGAAGCATGGACATTAAAGAAAAATAACATAAAAATACTAGAGGCTTTTGAGATGCGGATCTATCGCCGCATGCTCAAGATATCCTGGACGGACCTAGTAAACAACGAAGAAGTCATGCGAAAAATGCATAAAGAATAGGAACTGATCCTTACGATCAAAAAAATACAATAACTAACAAAAGTATTATTCTATTTTAATTATTATGATGCGTATGGCCAGTATATCATACACATCATAATAATTAAAATAGAATAGTACTTTATCATAGTACGGATAAGTTATTGTAATCGTGCGAAAAAATATTAATGTAACAGTAATATAACAGTAGTTTTTGTTTAACTTTTAATTGATTATTTTTTTATATTTAATCACTCTCTACTCTATAGCAGTATTATTTTCCTTGTGCACACGTGCGGTTTTAATACACTTCATTCAATGGAAATACATAAAAATGCGCACCATGTCAGCCCCCCATACATCGGCTTACTCTGCATATAAATACACATTCAGTTTCAGCAACCGTAGTGAAAATATATGCGTCCGGATTAAATTTACTTTCTCGCATAAATGGAATTCGGTTTAATAGTTCCGCAGCACAGCCGGATTTCGCAAGAAATATAACCGTAGTATACAACGTTTACGACTTGGGACTGCAAATACTGCTATAGTTATACTGATTGATAATATAATCTACTATAGTATGTTCGTAAATAACTAAAGTTGTAAATATTTTAAGATTGGTACGTTTTGTTTAAGTAGACGGAGAGAAATTTATTTACATGGATATATTTTAAATCACCAATCGAGATTATTTAAAATTTACTGTAAATAATAACAGTTTTGCAGTCTTTGAAGTAAATTAACAGACTGTATTTGATTAACGTCTTGTACATTTTCTGGATGTAAACTATTTTGTACAGCTCTGGAAGCAGAAATACTACAAGTAACAAATGTTTTATATTTTTATAGTTATAAAACATTGTAAAATATGTTTTGCAATTTTGTAAAATATGTAGCTGTAAAGGTCGTTTTAGACAAGACAATTTCTTGACTCAAAAGTTAGTCAAGATGCGAGACAATCTAAATTGTCTCGTATCATACAGCAAATTATTTGAAATATTGAATTGGATGGTAGATCAAATGGAAAAATATAACGCGTTGTATTTGTCAAAAACAAATTGTATAGGAGGAGGATATATGAATTCATTTCTTGAACAACTTTTGAGCTAAGAAATTCTATTGTCTAAAACGACCTTTACAGCTACATATTTTATATAATTGCAAAACATATTTTACAATGTTTTATAACTATTTTAAATAAATATTTATTTAATTTAATTTATTTAGATACTATTGCTATAATTCATTATTGAATTTGAAATGTAATCGATATATTTATCAAGAAGTCTTCGTAAAAACGGGAAAATAAATATATTTGAAATATTTCATTTATCATTGTAGAATTAAATTAAACCGGCTGATAAGAAGTGTTTAAAAATATAGCTCTAAAGCTCTAGAAGTCCAAAATTAACGATCAATACATAATTGTTAATGTATATACTTATATATCTTCAGTATAAAGATAGGAGAAATAAACATATTGTGGGTTGATTTCTTTATGGAGAAAGACGTCCAATTATCTAGGACTAGGAATGTCATCAGACATATTTTCGAATAGGGTGATGGGCCTTAGTGTCTTTTTTTTAATAGTTATGAAAGAAACATGTTAGTAAAATATTTGTAAAATTATTTTTCATTATAACAAATGTATGTGCCCATACAACAATGTTTTTATTTAATAATTTTGTTTATAAGACATCACTTTAGTGGTTTCAAAAAATAACAGTTAAAAAAGTTGACAGCAAGTATTTTTTATAAGACATCACTTTAGTGGTTA
Organism: Lordithon lunulatus; assembly: GCA_963942505.1. Lineage (NCBI taxonomy): Eukaryota > Metazoa > Arthropoda > Insecta > Coleoptera > Staphylinidae > Lordithon > Lordithon lunulatus. The sequence goes on along the minus strand of OZ012668.1, from coordinate 54,256,449 downwards.
CAAAAAATAACAGTTAAAAAAGTTGACAGGAAATATTTTTTATAAGCCTGCCTTTGAATAATATTTGCAACAAAAGAAATTGCAATTTTTATTAATTTTTTATTTATAACAAAAGTATGTGCCAATACACCAATGTTTTTATTTAACAATTTTGTTTATAAGACATCACTTTAGTGGTTTTAAAAAAGAACAGTTAAAAAAGTTGACAGCAAGTATTTTTTATAAGCCTGCCTAATTGAATAATATTTGCAACAAAACAAATTGTAATTTTTATTAATGTACCCACACGATTTTTTTTTTGAAACTTTCAAAATATTGTTATGAATTTAACAACAATAATCATACATATTTTCGAATAAGGCGCTGAACCTTAGTTTTTTTTTAATATTTTTGAAAAAAAAAATATGTTAGAGTAAAATATTTGTAAAATCTTTTTTTATTTATAACAAAAGTATGTGCCCATACACCAATGTTTTTATTTAACAATTTTGTTTATAAGACAACACTTTAATGGTTTCAGAAAAGAAACGTTAAAAAAGTTGACAGCAAGTATTTTTATAAGCCTGCCTAATTGAATAATATTTGCAACAAAACAAATTGCAATTTTTATTAATGTACCCACACGATATTTTTTGAAACTTTCAAAATATTGTTGTGAATTTAACAACAATAATCACACATATTTTCGTATAGGGCGCTGGGCCTTAGTTTTTTTTTAATATTTTTGAAAAAAAACATTAGTAAAATATTTGTAAAATCATTTTTTATTTATAACAAATGTATGTGCCCATATACCAATGTTCTTATTTAAAAATTTTGTTTATAAGACATCACTTTAGTGTTTATAAAAAATAACAGTTAAAAAAGTTGACAGCAAGTATTTTTTATAAGCCTGCCTAATTGAATAATATTTGCAACAAAACAAATTGTAATTTTTATTAATGTACCCACACGATATTTTTTTGAAACTTACAAAATTTATATTACAAAATATTGTTGTGAATTTAACAACAATAATCACACATATTTTCGTATTGGGCGCTGGGCCTTAATTAAATAATATTTGCAACAAAACAAATTGCTATTTTTATTAATTTACCCCTCACGATTTTTTTTTAAACTTTCATAATATTGTTATGAATTTAACAATAATAATCACACATATTTTCATATAGGGCACTGGGCCTTAGTTTTTTTTTTAATATTTTTGAAAAAAAAAACATTAGTAAAGTATTTGTAAAATCATTTTTTATTTATAACAAAAGTATGTGCCCATGCACCAATGTTTTTATTTAACAATTTTGTTTATAAGACATCACTTTAGTGTTTTTAAAAAATAACAGTTAAAAAAGTTCACAGCAAGTATTTTTTATAAGCCTGCCATTGAATAATATTTGCAACAAAACAAATTACAATTTTTATTAATGTACCCCCCACGATGTTTTTTGAAACTTTCAAAATATTATTGTAAATTTAACAACAATCACCAGACATATTTTCGAATAGGGCGCTGGGCCTTAGTTTTTGTTTAAATATTTTTGAAAAAAAAAACATGTTAGTAAAATATTTGTAAAATTATTTTTTATTTATAAAAAATGTATGTGCCCATACGCCAATGTTTTTATTTAACAATTTTGTTTAAAAGACATCACTTTAGTGGTTTCAAAAAAGAACATTTAAAAAAGTTGACGGCATGTATTTTTTATAAGCCTACCTAAATGAATAATATTTGCAACAAAACAAATTGCAATTTTTATTAATATACCCCCCACGATTTTTTTTGAAACTTTCAAAATATTGTTTAGAATTTAAAAACAATCATCAGGCATATTTTCGAACAGGCCGCTGGGCCTTAGTTTTTTTTTTTAATATTTTTGAAAAAAAATGTTAGTCAAATATTTGTAAAATCATTTTTTATTTATAACAAATGTATGTGACCATACACCAATGTTTTTATTTAAATATTTTGATTATAAGACATCACTTTAGTGGTTTCAAAAAGGAACAGTTAAAAAAGTTGACAGCAAGTATTTTTTATAAGTCTGTCTAATTGAATAATATTTGCAACAAAACAAATTGCAATTTTTATTAATGTACCCACACGATTTATTTTTTAAACTTTCAAACTATTGTTGTGAATTTAAGAACAATCATCAGACATATTTTCGAAGCGCTGGGCCGTAGTTTTTTTTTTTAATATTTTTGAAGAAAAAAAACATGATAGTAAAATATTTGTAAAATCATTTTTTATTTATAACAAATGTATGTGCCCATTCACCAATATTTTTATTTAATAATTTTGTTTATAAGACATCACTTTAGTGGTTTCAGAAAAGAACAGTTAAAAAAGTTGACAGCAAGTATTTTTTATAAGCCTGCCTAATTGAATAATATTTGCAACAAAACAAATTGCAATTTTTATTAATGTACCCCCCACGATTTTTTTTTTGAATCTTTCAAAATATTGTTGTGATAAATTCACAACAATATTTTGGAACATCAATTATCAGACATAATTTCGAATAGGGCGCTGGGCCTTCAAAGTCATTAATCGTACAGCTTTAAGTAAGAAAGTGCCATATAGACACAATAATGTATTAAGATTCATATTACATTATTATATTTTAATTGGTAATTATTAATTGTTGAACATATCGACTGTGTAGCGCAATATGATCCAACTGATTTAAAGGATTTAATAAAAAAAAACTAAAAGGTCAAGGAATTATCAAGTTTTTCCCGATGACTGAAGGTACAACTGAACGTACGTGCTTATATAAGTTTACAAACACCAATACACTGTATATAATTGAGCAGCAATAAAAAAACATAAAAAAATATATATAGACATGTAAGACCAAATAAGGAGGAAAACCCATTTTATTGCTACTCAATTATATACTGTGTATTGGTGATTGTAAACTTATATAAGCGCACACGTTCATTTATACCTTCAGCAATCGAGAAAAACTTGATAATGCCTAGAGTATAGTTTCGCCTTTAGTCTAGGCATTATCATATAGTTGTTTCAAATAATTAAACAAGTGGTAAAAAACATAGTAGTTTTATTCATCTCCTTTATTGAAAATGAATTACCACGTAGTACACGCCAAAACCATTCAATTTCCAAACCTAAAAGGGCCAAGAAGCTACAAGGGCCAAGAAGTTACAAGGGCCAAGAAGTTACAAGGGCCAAGAAGCTACAAGGGCCAAGAAGTTACAAGGGCCAAGAAGTTACAAGGGCCAAGAAGCTACAAGGGCCAATCTGAAGCTCCTTCACAAATCTCAGTTTACAATAGTTAAAAGTTAGTACTATTTGTATTAAGTTCTCATCAGTTTTGTAGGTTTGTTAAAAATAAAACAGATTGGCCCTTAATGCGCTACATAGTCGATATATTAAAAATATTATATTATTTTAAATTTAGAGCGATTTGATGAGGTTTTTATTTTATCTGGTAACAATTATAAGCGGTTTATCAAGAGTACAGGACGAAAAATACAAGCTGTGGGTAATCCCAAGTATACGACGAGAAGCAGAGACCACCCAAAGCCGGAAAGACGACCTAAGTTATTGAGACATACATACTGTGGCTTTATAGATTTGGATGGTGGACGAGCGACTAGTGTGCCAGTTAGATTGCACGTCTGTCAAAAATATGGCAGTAGATAGAACCGAAGGCATCCGTATAACAGCAATCGAGATAATTCTCCAACTAGTTGTTTAGAAAATATTGTAGGGTGTCTTCTAAAAATGTCCAGAATCCATTAACCACTGGGTAAGATCAGAAAATAACCTTCTGCCCGGAAGTCTTTTTTATTCGGAAACCTAATCGTGTCATTGCTCATTAAAAAATGGGCGAAAAAAATTGACAGTTTGATTAACCACTGGGTAAGATCAGAAAATAACCTACTGCCCGGAAATATTTTTTATTCGGAAACCTAATCGTGTCATAGTTCATTCAAAAATTGACACATTTTATACTTTTATTATATATTATTATATATTATTATATATTATTATATATTATTATATATTATTATATATTATTATATATTATTATATATTATTATATATTATTATATATTATTATATATTATTATATATTATTATATATTATTAAAAGTTTAAATTAAATATCGAGTCCGAGTAATTTTTGCAAAAAATCCTAAATAAAGGTTTAATCGAATGTATTCCATACTCCCTAAAGTATGGAATAAATTCGATAAAACCTTTATTTAGGATTTATCATCGTGTATGTGTTGCCCTAATATGTTTGGTATTATAACAATTTACATATTTGCTAATTCAACGCGTGCTGTGTTTTCTGTTGTTGGGCTATTATTACGGTCTTGTTCAACTAGTGAAATGAACACAAAGTATTTTATATGTAAACTATCTCTATTTGTTATCAACCCGTCTTGGGTTTTTCCTCCGTACACGGTGATAGTAAAAAAACGCGACTTTCTTATGCTATCTACTTGGGGAATTAACCTACAAATCAATCATATGTTTTGAACTGTTTCAAAAATATCTGCTAAATTAGGTATATTAAACACCAAATCAGTGTAGGTTTTAGCATTCCCAATTATCTAAACCTGATAGAATTATTTTATTATTTATAATTATGGTAACATTTCACAGTGAACAATCGATTTTACGTCACACCCAAGAAGTTTAAAGAGAACAAAAACTCACCACGAGTGCTGTAGACGTTTTGGGATTATTATGTATTACATCACAGGCTGCACAGCTCCTAAGAGTATTGGAAATGTCACAAACATTATCCCACAAGCACACACGTTACGGATTTAGTCGCGGACCGAACTGGACTGGCCGAATGACGCATGGAATTTTACGGTCTCGATGCGGACAGTCATCGTTATCAATGCAGACAAAAAGTGGTTTAGCAAGTAGGCTGTTTACAATAATTCTGCATATATTTTAAACTACGACGCAAATTCTCGTAAATAATACTATACATATAAATGTATACAATTATTTAAGTAAATACCGAGCAATTAAAATTGTTTGCGGGTGTGTTCTGACCAATTGGGGTGACCAATAAAATCCAAATTTTAGGGAAACTTTTTTCAATGTCTTGCCGACCATAATATATAGTTATATATTTTTATAGGCGTTCTTGTATAATATATGTAACGTAAATAATTATTTTTGATCATTAATCCGTCATACGATTGATTTGAAAAAATTACACAATCTTTACAACAAAATGACAATGGAAAATGAAAAGTCTCTATCTTAACATATTTTTCCTTGTATTTATTTTTTATTTTAAACTTTTTACCGCGCGCAACGATTGTTTGCGGGTCTGTACTAACCAATTAGGGTGACCAATAAAATCCAAATTGTGAGGAATATTTTGTTTATGTCTTGCCGACCATAATATATAGTTCCATTTTTTTATTAATAATTTTTATAAAAGTTGTTGTTGTATATATGTTGCAACGTATATTATTATGTTTGATCGAAGCCCATACCTAAACGTTATATATAGCTGTGTGAAAGCTGCACAGGATCTGAGCTGCTTTATGGTATTGAGAGGTGGACAGTGAAGGTCAATACCATGAACAAACTTGAAACATCCAAGATGTAGGACATTTCGGCGAATGCATAGTACATCTTGGGTGAAGAACATCGACTCGGCAACTGGACCTCAGCATTGGCCTCATAGGCAGGGTCTTTCAGTCGTTACAATTCAAATGTTTGAGTGGAATTACAACAAATCTGGCTATTATTGACTAATATTTGTTTCGGAAGGACAGTAATATATTTATTCATATATGAGTGAAGTAATATATTGCAATAATTAGTAATACCATAAATTATATTCGCAAACATACTGCCACAGTGATATTTGTATCATGTATTATGTGTATATGAATGTGTGTGCTTGAATGCAAGGGTTATGTTGAGGAAGCCGTTATGCGAGGCGCGTGCCCTCGCCACGATAATATATGTTCGGAATTAGCGCCCTGTGTACGTATTAACCCAAATCGTTGGGGCATAGGCGTTCCACTGTCTGCTTTGGTAGCTGGGATATTATAAACGCTTCGTATTGCAGGCATTACCAACACCGCCCTCGATTCATTAGATTAAATTCCCCATGCCCGCAGCTACTAAAACAAAATCTACTGGGGAGGGGACTCCTCTATTTACATTTAAAACCCTTTATTCAACTCGAGCGCACGGGCACGCCCCGCGATATTTACATGTCACATCCAAAGACGTCTTGCTAATGCCATCCCGCGACAATCGCGCCCTCCCAGACACGTACTTCCCTAGCCCGTTCAAATATTTAACAATCAACTTCCGGGAGCGACTTACATTTTTATGATTAGCCCTAATGCGACTTCCGCTTTCTTGCGAACTCTTAACTAATTCACCGCGGGGTGTGGTGGAAAAGGCACATTTTTTACTCGCCAAGATTAATTGCTGGACTGAATTTATATGCCCAGAAACTCCTTCCTAAACGCTCGGAAGATAATCACAAGCGCTTTGCGTGAGCTCACCACGAACATGCCACCTTCCACCACCGCCCGTAAGGTTACAATTGAAATATTTTGACTCAATTAATTTTATTGTTGGTTTGTCAAGTGTAATTGTAGTCATTGTATGGAGTGAACTTAATTATTTGACGTAATGTTACTGGCACTAATTTTATATCCCATCAAATCAAATAGAATACTAGATTATACGAATATACTTAATTTATTAACCCGAATCAGTACGCATTCCAACAAAAAAACAAGCTCAACAGTAATGTACAAATAAAACATAAGAACGAATGTTTTTTTCCGAATTTTCTAATCCTGCAACTTAAATTGCTCTTACTATGAAACCTATGACACAATGTGAAATTTACCTGCCGATTCAAATATCGATTGGCAAAAAATCCTCTATCTTTATAGAGCTATCAGCCGTTGGCTAAAGAAGAAACTCAGCGGAATATAATCTGATTCACAATATATCGCATGAGATTTGAACTCAAAACATTTTCATAAAGAATCAACAATTAATAATATTTGATGAATTATCAGGACAAACTTTATAACTTGAATATTTTCAGAACAAATTAAAACCTGCAACATGTAACACCTGTTACAATTCCAACAGCAACATGTTCAGCATTCCAACCCCCCCAACTCAACCCTCCTCGCATTAAAACCCGCTGCAAAGAATGTCCCTCCCGCCTTGCATTTTATTTCGTTATAATTTCGCGTGCTCGCGCCAAATTCCCCGGGCGCTTCCTTCATGTAACTGATGTAACTATCCGTTATAATTTCGTTCTGCGCGATATAATGTCCGAATGGCGCCGGGCCAATGGCGACAAATTTATCTATATTTGATAGGGGCGCGCCAGAGTGACTCAATTTACAGTGCGGGCGAGCCGAAAAAATGTAACGATCGGATAAATTTTAAATGAAGAAAGATGATTTATTCAGTTAGGTTAGCCGCAGCCCGGGCGGGCTTTAGCGAATTTACCGCAGTTTTATCTATATTAAGGCGTAATTGAATTCGAGTATATAACGGGGGCCTGGACTACATCCAGCGGTATTTCAAGTGATATATACCAGAAGACAAAAAATACAGTGCTGAACTAATATACTGAAATGTAACTGGATACAACTTTTTTAAGGTCTGTATCCCTACCAACCAAACTATGCCCGTTCACAATTTCAAATGACTTGAACTATAAACTACATTGTTTTTTACATTTTTTTAAATTAAGCGTAAATTAACAAATGGAATTAATTGAATAGAATATAAATTAATGGATAACAGTATAGTGCAGAGTTCAAGTTATTTGAAATAGTGGACGGGCATAGTTAGGTTGGTAGGGGCCGCCCGCCCACCCTACCTTTGTTCGCATAGTTTTTCCATGGGATAACGCTCTTCTAGGAATAGAAACAATATAAAACATCTATATCTATTGAAAAAACTATGCGAGCAAAGGTGGGGTGGGCGGGTGTCCCCTACTAATCAAACTATACCCGTCCACTATTTCAAATGGCTTGAACTATACACTACATGGTTTCTCACATACTTTTATGAATTAAGCGAAAATAAATAAATGAAAATAATTGAATCATAGAAAGTAATGGATAACAGTGTAGTGAAGAGTTCAAGTTATTTGAAATAGTGAACAGACATGACATGTAATCTTCGTGAAATCGTCGCCAAATACACAGTGCGAAGTTTATATGGAAACTGTTTAATGGTAGAATCGACTACTGTGATCTTTTAGAGAAACTACAGCTTTAAGTACCGCGACTGTCCTCACGGAATTCTAGCACGTTACTCATTCCCACGACAAAAACCAACATTTTAAAAGCTCCTCTAACGCATATGGCAAAACATGAGAATGTTTTATAACGATATATTCCATGATAGTATTCAAATTATATTATAATTATTAAGAGAGATAGACTTGCTAGTCTATATATTGTATATATCTATATATTAGCTTTAATTAAAATAATGTTATTATTGTCCTGTAATTAGACTATGTCTGTTGGATAATAAATTTATTATTTATTATTTATTTTACCAATAATTTCTACATATTATTATTCTTGTTGCATATTCGGAGAAGGCATTTTTTAAAACTCTGAATTAACTCAATAAACAGCAATTTCACTGCAAATTCCTGTATGCGAACTATATAAACCTTGAAACATTTCCAATATCATCCAATCGAGTTCGCTTCAATAATTAAACAAACAAATAACATTATTTCGTCGAAATGCAGCTGTAGTTAATGACGGCCGCGCGTCTATTCCCGGCGCTGTGTGGGCGCAGTAACATGTCCGAAACTTTCGCGAACCAATTAAAATTATGCATTATCGGGCAAAGCGTGGCGCAATTAAATGTTTCTAATTGCGGGGTGCAGAATGCCATAGCTCCGCGCACCCGCCGGTTGTTCTGAAACTGCGGTTTGCACACCAATACGCATGTAAACTACGTGCTGAACGCTGTAACGCTACAAGCGCCCTCCTGCCGCTACCCCAACAGGCATTTTTAATAAACGCTGCGTTAATTAAACTGTACGCGCTTCAGTGATTATTTCGACGAGAATTTCTATTATGAATGGGGTGGTGGATGTTTTTTTTTTCGGGTCGTTATTATACTGGCTATTTTCTTTCGTAAGCGTTTATTACTTCGTTTAGCTAACTTATTGAACTTGTATATAAACTGAACTGCTAATTTTATGACAGAATTTCATTTTTACTTTTTGGCACTAATGGGCCAATACTAATATAAACTGAATATTTACCCCCGTATTCACCGACGTTCAATACATCTATCAATAGCTATTGAACCCATAAGTATTCGTTGTTATAGCAACAATAAATGAATTAGTTAGTTTAGAGTCTTTCTATTGGAAATAATTAAACAAAAGGTGTCATTTTGAAGGTGTTTGACATTTTTTTGGCATATTCTGTTACAATGACATAGTCAATTTATCCATTAAATAGCTTATGGGACCTATAAAGTTTATGGGATGTTGGTGAATACGGGCATTAGACTTTAAAAAAATATATTTACAGTTATTTACAATTATTATAGAATCCATGCTCGCAGAGCTGCCACTACTGATGGGAGTGATGTCGGTGGCTTGCTATGCAGGCTACAACATATTCTGTTTCTGTTAGTTGTTTAGTCTGTTTTTTTGGCATATGCTTTTGATCTCTATTCTAAATATAAATTTGTCATGTGTGTATGTTTTTGGCAAGTTATTAAAGTCCCTTATTTAGGAAAAAAAACTAAAAAAAAACTTCCATCTTTATGTCATGTGTATATGCTACTGTTTTTGGCAAGCTATTAAAGTCCCTTATTTGTGAAAAAAAAACTTAGAAAAAACTTGTATCTCTAAGTCATGTGAGTATGCTACTGTTTTTGGCAAGCTATTAAAGTCTTAAAAAACTTAAAAAAAACTTCTAGCTCTGTCATGTGCGTATGCTACTGTTTTTGGCAAGAAATTAAAGTCCCTTATATCTGAAAAAAAAAACTAAAATAAACTTCCATCTTTATGTCATGTGTGTATGCTACAGTTTTTGACAAGCTATTAAAGTTCCTTATTTGCGAAAAAAAAAATTCTACCTGTATGTCATCTGTGTATGCTACTGTTTTTGGCAAGCTATTAAAGTCCTTTATTAAAAAAAAACTTTAAAAAAACTTCTATCTCTATATCATGTGCGTATGCTACTGTTTCTGGCAAGCTATTAAAGTCTCTTATTTCCGATAAATCATTATTTTTTTTCATTCAGTTGACAGGTGTATAGACAGCTCCGATATTTTACCGAAACATAGCGGCGTATCGAGTTGAAATATACACGACAGGTGAAAACAGCGACAAGAAACAGTGATACACAAGGAAAGTTAAAAAGTCGAGAGAAAGAGCGGTAAGTGAAAGTAAATAAAATAGAGGGTAGAGGTTATTTGCACGAGGGGTCGACCCGTAAATAACCTCTGGCGCCGATAAAGGTGAGGAGTATATTGGGCGGCATATAACGACGACAACAAAGGCAAAAATAGCAAATAAAAATAGCGCCAGGGCCAATGAATAAAAATAAAAGAGGTAAAGAAACGGATAGCGAGGACAAAGACATACAAAATCAGAAAGAAACCGTTAGAAAAAAAACAAAAAAATACTGAGATCACCAGCATCACAAAGAAGATTAGCAGAAACAGAAAAAAATTGCAACGGTGAAACGAACATTGACAAAGATACAATGAGAGAACTAAAACAAATGATTATAGAACTAATAGGAAGATGGAAGAAAACATGTCACAAATAAAACAGGAAATAAAAGAGATGAAGACCGAAATGAACAATAAGGAATTTCTTCCTTATATATGGAAAGAAGAAAAGAGAACATTGGAAGTCAGAATAGAAAAACTAGAAAATAAAGCAGAAATTGAAGAGAAGAGAAGAAGAAAAAATAACATAGCAATAAGAGGTCTAGACAAGATAGATAACATAGAAGAGGTAAGATCACTCATCGAAGAGAAACTGGAAGTGGAGACAGGGGTTAACAAAATACAAAAAATAAACACAGGCCCAGAACGAAATATAATAATAGTGGAAATCCCAAGCTGGGAAGAAAAACAAAAAATAATGAAAGCAAAATATAAACTGAGAAATACAACGATATATATAGACGATGATCTAACGGAAGAGGAGAGAAAAATACAAAGAGAGATAAGAAACATAGCAAAATTGGAAAAAGAAAAAGGAAAACACGTAAAAATAGGATATAGAAAGATAATAGTAGACAATGAAATATACATATGGGATAAAAAGGAGAAAGGAGTCGTAGCCAAAGATAATGGGGTGAAAGTAACCAATCCAAAAAACTACTAGCAAAAGAGAAAACGGACGGAAGCAAAAATACAAAGAATACAGCGAGGAAAGGGACAAGGAACAAAAGAAAGAAGAACAAACACATAATAAATGGAAACAAAGAAAAGAGTACAGTAAAAAAAAGAAAAATGGAAAATTGGGACATGGAATATCAGGAGTATAAATGGAAAGGAAAAAGAGCTGGAAGAAGAATTTGAGAAAGCTGAACTAGACTTCTTAGTGGTAACAGAAACAAAAAAGAAGGGGAAGGGAAAGTACAAAATGGACAAGGAACATATATTCATATATAGCGGTGTAGATAACAATCGGAGAGCCGCAGCAGGGGTAGGATGTATAGTGCATAAAAAACTGAAATCGAATATATATAAATGGGATGCAATTACGGAGAGGATTTTGTTTATCGAAGTTAGAGAGCAAAGAAACGGCTACCATAAAACTATCATAGCAGTGTATGGACCAAACGAAGATGATACTGCGTGCAACAAAGAAACATTCTGGGAGCAACCCAACGAAACAACAGAAAAAGCCAAAGGAGAAGTGTACATGGCGGGAGACTTCAACAGCAGAATTGGCAACGAAGTAAAAGACAATGACGCGATGAGAGGAAGATATGGAGAAGGCGTACTCAACGAAAATGGTAAGAAAATGGTAGATTATTGTAGAATGAATAATCTAGTAATAACGAATACACTATTCAAGCACAAGGACATACACAAATACACCAGGGAAGTGATAAGCAGGAACGAAAAATCTATAATAGACTATGTACTAGCAGAACAAGGGAAAAGGAGCAAAATAATAGACACAAGAGTAAAGAGAAGTTACGAAATTGGAAGTGATCACTATCTAGTAGAGACGAAAATAAAGGAAGACTACCAAGATAGCGATAAAAAAAAGCAGAGACCAAATATAGCAATAAACTACAACAAGATAAGAACATACAAACTAAGGGAAAAAGAATTAGCAAAAATCTATAAAGAGAAAATAAAGGAGAAATTAGTAAAGGGCAACTATAGACAAGAAGTAGAGGAAATGTGGAATAAATTAAAGAAAAATATACTGGAGACAGCACAAGAGACATGTGGGACAAAGCAAAACACAAACAAGAAGCAGTAGACAACATGGTGGTCGCAGGACATAAGAGAGAAAATAAAGGAAAAGAAAAAAGCATGGCAAAGATACCTAAATGACAAAAATAGTAAAAACTACGAAGAATACAGTTTAAAGAGGAAAATAGTAAAAGATAAGGTCAGAATAGCAAAGAGCAGGGAATGGGAAAAGTTCGGAGAGACAATGGAGAAAAATGCAAAGGAAAGCCAAAAATTATTCTATAAAACACTAAAACTAAACAGAAAAGAAAAAGGACAAGAAGTAAATTATATACAAGACAATCAAGGAATATTGCTGAAGGACAACGAAAAAATACTGGGAAGATGGAAAGAATATTTTGAAGACTTACTATCACAAAATGGTGGAAATGAACAGAAGACAAGAGACCAGAACGACTCTGAAGCAGATATAGAGATGATCAATGGAAAAGAGATACTAGAGATAATAAGGGAAATGAAAATAGGGAAATCACCAGGACAAGACCAGATCACAACGGAAATGATTAAACAGATGGGACCTGCAGGTAATGAAATACTACTAAAATTAATAAACGAAATATGGAAGACGAATAAAATACCCAAAGATTGGCAAGTATCGTTAATCGTACCGATACACAAGAAAGGCGATAAGACAAAATGTTCAAACTATAGGGGTATAACACTCATAAGCATAGGTATGAAGATCTTAGAAAAAACAATTAACAAAAGAATACTAGCAAAAATAGAGCAGACGCTAGAAGAATCGCAATGTGGATTTAGGAAAGGAAGATCCACACAGGACAACATTTTCACGATAAAACAAATCAGAGAAAAAATAATTGCAAATAATAAAAACACATACATAGGATTCATCGAACTGGAAAAAGCATTCGACATGATACCAAGAAATAAATTATGGAAAATCCTGGAAGAGAGAGGTGTAGAAAGACAGACAGTCGAATTAATACAAAACATATACAACAACAACACCAATGCAATAATACACAAGGGACAAACATCAAGAACATTTCAGACCACCACTGGACTAAGACAAGGAGGCGGGCTCAGTCCTATATTATTTAACATATACATGGATGAAATAATGAAGAGCATGAAACCAGAAACCAAAAAAGCAAACATAGGCTACAAAAACATGCAAGTTGTAAAAATATCGGAAGGAGCATTCGCTGATGATGTAGTAGTGATAGCAGAAAATGAAGGTAATCTGCAACACAACATTAGTGTATGGAACAGACACCTAGAAAAGTATAACATGAAAATGAACTATAACAAAACAAAAGTGATGGTAATAGGAAACCGGAAAGAACAAATAAATATAAAGATAGAACAACACACAATAGAACAAGTAGAAGAATTCAAATACCTGGGAGTAGCACTGACAGAAGACGGAAAAATGGAAGGCGAACTTAGTAACAGAATAAACAACACAGCTAAAACATAACACGCATTGAGCAATATACTGATTAACAAGACAGAGATCAGCAGAAGGACAAAAATAAATATATATAAAAGCATATCTAGACCTATACTGACATATGGAAGCGAGACGTGGAAGCTAACGAAGAGGGACAAAAGTAGAATACAGGCAATGGAAATGAAATCTCAGGGGAGTAAAACAAGTTACGAGAAGAGACAGAATAAGAAATGATGACATCAGAGAAGAACTGGGAATTGAAGCTGTAGATAATTATATAGAAAAGAAACAACTAAACTGGTGGGGTCATTTAATTAGGATGGACAAAAAGAATCAAACAAAACAGGTATGGGAAGCAAGAACTGAAAATAAAAGAAGAAGAGGTAGACCAAGAAAAAAGTGGGACAACTAAATAAAGGACATAATAATCAAGAAAGGAAAAACAGTCAAGCAAGCAAGAGAACTGGCGAAGAACAGAAAGGAGTGGAAAGAATTTACAAATGTATAAACAACAGTAATTGTAAACTATAATAATGTTAATAATGTTAATGTAATAGCCTACACCGAAAGGCAATTGATAATATATATATATATATATATATATATATATATATATATATATATATATATATATATATATTTCCGATAAAAAAACTAAAAAAAACTTCCATCTTTATGTCATGTGTGTATGCTACTGTTTTTGGCAACTTATTAAAGTCCCTTATTTGCGAAAAAAAAACTTAGAAAAAACTTCTATCTATATGTCATGTGCGTATGCTACTGTTTTTGGCAACTTATTAAAGTTCCTTATTTCCGAAAAAAAAACTTCTATCTTTATATCAGGTGCGAGGCTTTTCTGCCGATCAAGGGAGAACTTTAGTCACCCAGTATTTACCGAATACTTCATTTATGTACATTATTGCAGTTCGTGTACAACTGACCTTCTAATTATATAACCAACTATAGTTTTTAATATTTCGCACTTAAAATGTAAATAAGCAAATTACTAGTGTAATAGGATATTGCCTCAAAAACATATTAATAATAACAGAACTAGTAGAGTAAAAATAAATAATAATTATTAATAGAAAATACTTTTTGGCTAGCATTGGTTAAAGCACTACAGTGTTCCAAGTTTCCCCGTTAACTAAAAAGATGGAAAAGCTCGTGCGCTTATATAGAGAACAATATGTATTCTTCTAGAAATATAGACGAGAGGAAAAAAATATATATAAAAGTACCTAGTGAATCAGTGCTGGTTTCTTTGTTCCGCTACAATATACAAGTTGGAATTGTATAATGGAATTAATGCCACGGTTTCACAAATTCCGCGCGCGCTCGCTTTTACCCGTCGCGCCGACTTTTTCGCTACATTCAAACCCCGTTTTTCATCCCTCGCTCGTCCCGATAAAAAGAAATGCAAATCCCCGCTCGCATATTTCAGCTGGCTTGGGTTTCCTTTGATTTATTTCTTGTCAGTTGAGCGAAGTGACTGATACTTAAGAGATCGCATCGATTAATTCGTAGAATATTCAACACACACTTTTGTTATGCGGGGAAATGTAAATATTTTGCTATTTTAAAATAACAATTCGAAGCTGTTTAGCGTAATGAGGTGATTTATAAGCTGATGTTGTGTATGGTAAGTACTACATGTCGGTGTTATTATTTTTTAACGAGCGTTTATTACAACATTTTCATTTGTGATAGATTATAACATTTTTTTAAATATTAATTATTAAAACGCTTTATATTAAAACACCTACAAAAACTATGTTACATTTAAAAATTCATATAATTGGTCACTAAAATAAGTTAAAAGACAAACGAATAGAATTATAAACATAATATTCTAGTTCATAGTAGCGCGCATGAACTAAAATCTTATAAAACATATATAAGTGTGAATCCACCTCTTAGCGATCTCATCAGTGTAGCTCAGCTAGTGAGGATGAATTCACACAATATCTAGAGTGGTTATATACAAAAATGATACAACTCATCCCCTAGGAGGAAAGTTATAGGCCATCTGGCGGCACAACATCAATTAGCAATGCATACCCATATGGTAATAACCGTCAACATGCTCATGCCATCAGGATCACCGGGTAGTGCCCTCTATGGAATAATATTCCAACAGAGTGCTTGAGATATCAGCATAAAGCCAATCTTATAAAACCTGTAAACCTCAAGGGAGGGTATATTAGCCATGTTGAAAATGTTTGATATTTATCACAAATGAAAATATTGTTGACATTCTATGATTTTAAAAGAATTATATTACAGTATTACAAATTAAGCTGTGATTGATTATGCTCTGAACCATTACGAAAACCTTCTATGCTATAAGTAGGGGAACGTAGCCAGTTCTGGACCCGAATTGAGCAAGACAACAGATTAATAATTGGGTTTATATGTTTAGAATCAGGTCTATTAGCTTAAAAGCTAATAGATTAGGACATCTTAGAACACGCTTGTAATAGAACATCTTACTAATTGGGGGTCCATAACCGACTACTTTCCCCTACTGTTGTTGTTTAATATACAACTAGCATTTAAAAACATTTACAATTTTCATGTGTTTTGTAATGTAATACTTTTATAATCATAAACATTTTGTTTCGACTATTAAATATCGAATTTATAATACTCGTGTAATGTAAAGTCCATTAGTAATATTAGCTGAAAACCCACTCACCCTATGATCCTTCGGTCGTGTTTCCTGTCGCCGCGGTTGACCCCCTTCTGCGTCCGGATAAACAAGATTCCTTACAGCACCCACGAACCTCGGTTCGAAAATGACACTGGGCAGCGCTAACAGGGTAAGCTTAGTGTTGTACCACGTCGGCATGCCGCCGACAAACACGTCCGAATTAGTCGAAAACCGCCCGAAATTGAACTCTTTCCCGCGCGAGGTACGCATTTGGGACACCCCGTCCACCGCCAAAATCGTGCGATCCTCGTGCCGTTGCACGTGCACCTTGTGCCAGTGCCCGTCGTTCAAATCGCGGCCGACGGTGATGATCTGCGCGCCGCCGCCCAGGTTGTACCGAAGCCGCAGCGCGCCCTCCACCAGCTTGATCTCGAAGAAATCGTACGTGCCCCCGTCGTCCGTGTACAAAAGCAGTCCATTAGGCTGATCGGTTTTGAACTCGAACTCGAGGCTGCCGTTAGTTCCGCCGCCCCACTTCCGGAACTGCGAGTACGAATTGGTGGAGCCGTCCAGCAGGAAGCCCGAGCCGAGGCTCAGGACCGCGGCCAACAATACCAGCCACATCCCGCTCGCATTAAATCTGGCACGGTATCGATTGCACGGCACGCGGCAGCCCGACACCATTCATGTCTTGTTTCTCTGCACACACAATTTACTATACCAGCGGGCGGTAGCGCGTACGGAATAATACGAAAGGATGCGTAAAGCGGAAACAAGTCAATTTACTCTGACGCGACAAGAAAAAAATAATAATGCGGCAAGAGTTTTCAATTTTCAAGTTAACGATAACGACGCGGCACGATTTTAAACGGCTTCATTAAATTTTAGCACTTCACCATTCATTTCGCAATTCCATATAAGTCCATCTGAAACAAAAACATTTTTATTTTAAATTTTCATGATATTTTCCATAAACATTCGTTATTAATAGGTGATCAATTAATTTATGATGTCGCTTCAAAAAAAAAACCTGTAGACTCATGTCTGTAATTAGTAAATTTAAACTATGTTTCAGAAAACATGAGTGATTACCAAACGATTACGCTTCCAAAAAAAAAACAACAGGAAAACCATGTATGAAATTGAAATATTTTAATTAAGATTAAATATGGTTATCTTATAATAACGAAAGGGAAAACCAAAAGCTACTTTATAAAACCCTAATAGATTGCAGGAAAGAAAACGGACAAGAAATGGTTATCTTACGATACCCCTTCATAAAAAGACATGCAAACTCATGTCAAAAGATCGTTTTAGATAAGCCAATTTCTTAGCTCAAAAGTTGCAGAATTCATATATCCTCTCCCATACAATTTCTCCTTGACAAATAGAACGCGGTATATTTTTCCATTCGATCTACCATCCAATTCAATATTTCAAATAATTTGCTGTATGATACGGGACAATTTAAATTGTCTCGCATCTTGACTAACTTTTGAGTCAAGAAATTGTCTTATCTAAAACGACCATAAAATCGGTAGACATTATTTTTTCAGAAAACATTAAATATCATGGTTGTCTTACCATACCCCTTCATAAAAAAACATGCAAACCCATGTCTAAAATCGAAAGACATTATTTTTTCAGAAAATATAAAATATCATTGTTATCTCACGTTATCGTTTCATAAAAGAAACTTGTAAACCCATGTCTGAAATCGGTAGCCATTATTTTGTCAGAAAACATTAAATATCATGGCTGTCTCACGATACCGCATTACAAAAAAAAACTTGCACCCATGTCTGAAATTGGTAGCCATTATTTTTTTCAGAAAACATTAAATATCATGGTTATCTCACGATACCCCTTTATAAAAACACATGCAAACTTATGTCTGAAATCGGTAGATATTATATTTTCAGAAAATATTAAATACCATGGCTCTCATGGTTATATGTTTTTTTAATGATACTGTATCGTGACCGCATCATTAAAAAAACTTGCACTCATGTCTGAAATCGGTAGACATTATTTTTTAAGAAAACATTAAAAATCATCGGTATCTCACGATACCGCTTTATAAAAAAATATGCAAACTCATATCTGAAATCTGAAACATATTTTTTTTAAGAAAACATTAAATAGCATGGTTATCCCACGATACTCCTTCATGTAAAAGATGCAAATCCATGTCTGAAATAGGTAAACATTTTTTTTTTCAGAAAACATTTAATATCACGATTATGTGAAGCTGCCCCTTCAAAAAATTGCAAACCCATGTATGAAATTTGTAATTTTTTATTTTTTTAGAAAACATAATACCACATACATACAACATAATATCATTAACGATGCCAGGAAAACACATATCGGCTAGCAGTTGGCAAAGTGATTGCTGGAATAGTAACGTCGGATATTTTTCGACAACCTTCAATCGAAATGATGTTACCGATAGGTTGCCGGCAGTGTTAGCGGCCGATAACATTTGGATAACAAAACATCACACATCGCCATCCCTGCTTGTTTGTTAGATGAATGCTCGATGTCGCACCTTGCATTTAACAAAAACTGATATTTACCATAGGACTTTTCCAGGAAACTTGTTGGGTTGTCAGCCTAAAACAGGGGTTGGCAAACTGTCGCTCTAAAGGTACATGGTGCAGATCTTCACAACACAATCAAACGTTTCAGTTTGGATCACAAATTCATCCATGGATCTTTATAAATGTGCAGTTAAAACCTACAATACCAAATCTTTTATGAATGACTTTGGCATTAAATAGTAGTTGGTCGATCTTTGTTAGTCTATCCATTAAAGTTATAATATAAAATTATGGTTGCTAGCATAATTTTATATTATAACTTTAATGGATAGACTAACAAAGATCGACCAACTACGCCTGTACTGTAAAAAAAATTGATGCATGTGGAGATGTGGTACTGGAGGCGGATACTACGTGTCCCATGGACAGCCCACAGAACTAATGTATCTATTAATTAAGAAATAAATGAACCCCAGCGACTGTCACAGATTATTTTTACTAGAATCCTAAAATTCTTCGGCCACATCAATAGAACTAGAAGTGACCTAGAAAAACTAGTGATACAGGGGAAAATGGAAGGAAAAGACCAAGAGGAAGATCGCCAATGAGGTGGACCGACACTATCAAGGCAACAACCAACAGCACGATAACATAAGCAATAAAGGAATCAGAGAACATGGAAGAGCGACAACAAAAGAGTAAACCATAATCACGACCTCGCTGAAAAGAGAGAAAACGAAGAAGATATATAAGAGAACTCTGTTTTTCATACATTTTTAGATAAGAATAACACCCAAAAATCTTAAAATTGCATCATAATGAACAGATATTTTTGCAGGAATGTGTGATAATACTAATTTCAACTATTACAAACCATATCCTTGAAGACAATGAAGATATCTAATTGGAGTCTTTATAATTTAGTTTTTCATATATTTATAAACAAGAATAGCACAAAAAATCTTAAAATTGCATCATGATGTAAAAGTATTTTTGCAAGAATGTGTGAATAACAAATTTATATATATATATATATATATATATATATATATATATAAGAGAACTCTGTTGGATGCAGTTCATAATTTAACTATAATCTAACTTATTCAAAATTAAACTAATTGTTAAATAAATTGTGCTGGAGTTAATTTCAACACTTAATAAGAGCTAAAGTAAACTAATTTGAGACTCATTTACTATCATGAATTCTAGGTCAAAGGTAATTCCCAGAAGAATAAAATACTAATTGGGGGAGAATTCCCTAACAAAACAAAAGGGTTGTAATCATACTCGCTAATTATACTTTGTATAATTGACCTGCAATGTCCGGCACGCCAAAATATTTTCGAATATATGCATATTTATCTCTATCTAACTGTAGTTTTTTTTTTAATTTTTGGCGTTTTTACAGTTACATTTACTCAGTTTGTTAATATTTAAGAGCAAATCTAATTTTAATTAGTTGAATCTTTTAACAATTCTATGAAGAGCATGACGGAATTTGATGAATTAGATAAAAATGCTAACTTTGGTGTAGTGGCATCACAAGAAACAAAACGAAATGAAAAAAACGTAATGGATAATATCAACAAGAGTACATTATCGGATGTGAATCAAAAGTTTATAACATTTATTATGAAAATAGAAGAATAAAACAATGTATATATTAACATCGTAACTATTACACATACACATATATTGTAAAAACTTAAATAACATTAATTGTTCAGTAGATTTTTTACTGGAAATAAAGGAGAGTCCTTTTAAATAAAGGAAGTATGGTCACCGTATGTATAACAGGCGTAAGAGATTATAGTGTACCAGACTCCGACTTAGACTCTCATTTTCTGAAGATAGAGATTGGTATCAGGCAATATTGATACTTCAGGCAATATAGATATTTCAGGTAATATAGATACTTTTCAGTAAACTTTTAACTGGAATTAAAGGAGTGTCCTTTTAAATAAGGGACGTACGGTATAACAGACGTATGGGGTTATATTGTACCAGACTCCGACTCCGGCCATTTTCTGGAGATAGAGATTGGTATCAGGCAATATTGATACTTCAGACAATATAGATATTTCAGGTAATACAGATACTCTTCAGTAGACTTTTAACTGGAATTACAGGACTGTCCTTTTAAATAAAGGAAGTATGGTCAACGTATGTGTAGCAGATTCCGATTCAGACCATTTTCTGCTGATAGAGATTGGTAATATTGATACTTCAGGCAATATAGATAGTGGAAAGGTAATATAGATACTTTTCAGTATAACTTTAACTGAAATTAAAGGAGTATCATTTAATTAAAGGACGTATGGTCACCATATATATAACAGAAGTATGGAGCTATAGTGTACCTGACTCTGACTAAGACTATTTTCTGGAGATAGAAATTGGTATCAGGCAAATCCTGTATTTTGTAGAAACAAAAAGGGGTAACTAGTTATAATGGTGAATGAAACATTGATGTGAAAGGTTACGTAGAATTGTTGCTCAACAGGGTGCTAACCATCACTTTCCAATCCTCAATGCAGGGCGAACCTTGACCTTGACTACTAGCCTACTTTTTCCATTATTGACTAAGTCATAATTGGTCAAGTGTGTTATTAATTCGATAAAATTACAACCAAACGCTTTTCCAATGTTGCATACAATGCCATCGAATAACAAATTGTATCACTTCTAATAAAGATCTGTGGTAGATGATATTTTCATCTAAACGTACTTCAGTAGTTCGAAATTTTCGCTGAACTGTTTGAACACTTTTAGTGTCAGTTAGCAGTACTATAGGCACAGAAGAGACCAACATGCCTGCAATCTTATTTTGAAAGATATGGCTTGCAAAAGTTAAAATTAGTATTATTACATATTCCAGCAAAAATATCTATTCATCATATGCAATTTTAAGATTTTTTATGTTATTCTTATTAAAAAATGTATGGAAAACTCAGTTATAAATACTCCAATCAGGTATATTTATTATCTTCGAAGATATGACTGAGATGTGAAACTTGAAAATAGTTTTTCACACCTTCCTGCAAAAATACCTATTCAACATGATGCAATTAAGGTTTTTTGTGTTATTCTTATCTACAAATTATGAAAAACTCATTTATAAAGACTCCAATGAGGTATCTTCATTATCTTCAAAGATATGGCTTGCAAAAGTTAAAATTAGTATTATCACACATTCCTATTCATCATGATGCAATTTTAAGATTTTTTATGTTATTCTTAGCTAAAAATGTATGAAAAACTCAGTTATAAATACTCGAATCAGGTATATTTATTATCTTCGAAGATATGACTGTGATGTGAAACTTGAAAATTGTTTTTCACACCTTCCTGCAAAAATACCTATTCATCATGATGCAATTAAGGTTTTTTTGTGTTATTCTTATCTAAAAATTATGAAAAACTCATTTATAAAGACTCCAATGAGGTATCTTCATTATCTTCAACGATATGGCTTGCAAAAGTTAAAATTAGTATTATCACACATTCCTGCATAAATATCTATTCATCATGATGCAATTTTAAGATTTTTTATGTTATTCTTAGCTAAAAATGTATGAAAAACTCAGTTATAAATACTCCAATCAGATATATTTATTATCTTCGAAGAGATGATTGAGATGTGAAACTTGTAAATAGTTTTTCACACCTTCCTGCAAAAATACCTATTCAACATGATGCAATTAAGGTTTTTTTGTGTTATTCTTATCTACAAATTATGAAAAACTCATTTAAAAAAGACTCCAATGAGGTATCTTCATTATCTTCAAAGATATGACTTGAAAAAGTTAAAATTAGTATTATCACACATTCCTGCAAAAATATCTATTCAATATGATGCAATTTTAAGAATTTTTGTGTTTTTCTTATCCAAAAATGTGTGTAAACTCAATTAAAAGGACTCCAATCAGATATATTTATTATCTTCGAAGATATGACTCAGATGTGAAAGTTAAAAATTGTTTTTCACACCTTCCTACAAAAATACCTATTCATCATGATGCAATTCAGATTTTTTGTGTTCTTCTTATCTAAAAATGTATGAAAAAGTCAATTATAAAGACTCCAATCAGGTATCTTAATTATCGTCGAAGATATGACTTGTGAAACTTGAAAATTGTTTTTCACACATTCCTGCAAAAATACCTATTCATCATGATGCAATTTTAAGATTTTTTATGTTATTCTTATCTAAAATTGTATGAAAAACTCAATTATAAAGACTCCAATCAGGTATCTTCATTATCTTCGAAGATATGACCTGTGAAAGTTGAAAATTGTTTTTCACACCTTCCTGCAAAAATATCTATTCATCATAATGCAATTAAGGTTCTTTGTACTGTTCTTATCTAAAAATTTATGAAAAACTCAATTATAAAGACTTCAATGAGGTATCTTCAATATCTTCAAAGATATGACTTGTGAAAGTTGAAATTTGTTTTTCGCACATTCCTGCAAAAATACCTATTCAATGTGATGCAATTTTAAGATTTTTGGGGGTTATTCTTATCTAAAAATATATGAAAAACTCAATTATAAAGACTTCAATGAGACATCTTCATTATCTTCAAAGATATGTCTTGTGAAAGTTGAAATTTGTTTTTCGCACATTCCTGGAAAAATACCTATTCATCATGATGCAATTTTAAGATTTTTTGTGTTATTCTTGTCTAAAAATGTACGAAAAACAAAATTATAAAGACTACAATGAGATATCATCATTATTTTCAAAGATATGGCTTGTAAAAGTTGAAATTTGTATTATCACAATTCCTGCATAAATACCTATTCATAATGATGCAATTTTAACATTTTTTGTGTTATTCTATCTATACAGAATGATTAAAATAACGTTTTTAATTAGGCAGTGGATATTTTAAAAGTTGCAGTTCACAACAATATGCATTTAAGGGTTAATGATGAGTCCCTAGGCCGTGTGAACTGCGGCCCTTCACGAACAACGAAAAACGAAAAAAAAAAATTTGTTTTCAACTTATATTTTTGTTTATTCAATGCTATATGTAATTATTATTATTTTTTCGTTTAGTTATGAATTACACTTTCGTATTCTACACTAATAGACATTATGTTAAAAATATTGTATTTGTATGTATATCATTAAATATATATATATATATGAATTTGACAAAATTAAAAGTTATTATCATACATAAATACAACAATGTATACTAGAGACTCTCTTGTTTATTTATGAATGAAATATTACTATTTAGAGTGTATTCCATATTTAAAAGTATATCGTGCTTGTATGTGTGATATCTGAACGTATCGCCATTAGCATTATGATTTATGTAGCTCCAATATAAATCATTTATATAAAATATTTCAATTCAATATCAATACGATTTAATAATAAAATATACTATAACAAATAATAATTAATTTAAGCACTGATTTCACAAGTCATTAACCAAGTTGTTGTTCCTTCCTAATTCACCTAATGCGTTTCTTTTCCTTCACATTTTTTTTGTAACTTTGAGCAACTCTCCGTCTCTGTGTATATTCGGGGGGAGGTTATAACTTCGAAATTGCCGTGGAAAATCGACCCGCGCGTAAAACGTTGGCGGCGGCGGCGGTCGCAGGTGCTCCCCCGTACTCAACCCGGCGAGTGCGCCAATTATTTTAACCGTGCACCGTGTGTGTGTGTGAGGTATGCACCCGACTTACCGATCTGCAAGCGGGATGATTATTATGTGGCTAATTAAAGCTGAGCACAATCACTGACACTAATGAAGAGGCCTGCGAAGTCGCACTGGCGCCCCATAACTGCAGGACTTGCAGTGTGGCGGGCGGTGCGCAGGACGGTCCTGCGTACGACGACGCCCGCCACACAACGGCGCGGCGCCAGCACAGTGGCGTCACGGGGTTGCTTACTATTGCTGGATTTTGTGGGCCCACACATTTATTTACGGACTGACGTAATTTTCATGTTCGTTTTTCTGTGTGGGCTGTGTGGGATGTTTTGAATTTCATTCATGTTCTAGTATTAAAAGTATAATACTATGATAATATACCAACGCCTACACCATCATGTTTAAATGTGTATATATTGAATGAAAAATAAATAATAGTTATTATTGCATGCTCACCATAACCGAAAAAGTGGTTTACTGTTCGTATATTAAAATATATAACAGTTAAGCTACTGAAAAAAACATCAATTTTGAAGTTGAAATTATAAATGAGGGGGTAATACTAAGCACACACTCACTATAACCGAAAAAGTGGTTTACTGTTCGTATAATAAAATGAAAGCACCAGCCAAAAGAATATGGAGAGTAAAAATCAAAAACAAGAAAAAAGGAAGACCAAGTAAAAAATGGCATGAAGCTATATAAGAACTATTAGAAAGCTAAAACTAGAAGGAAGCAAAAGAACTGGCAATAAATAGAAGAGAATGGAAATAAATTAAAAATTCAAACATTTACACCACACTGTGGTACAAAAGGCCAGGGGATATATATATATATATATATATATATATATATATATATTAAAATGTATAACAGTTATAGTACGACAAAGTAGTTTGTCGTTACTGAAAATGGAAACAACCAACAACTAGCAGTGGAACAGCAGAGTAACTTAAAAAGCAAACAGAGATCCATATAGCCCTTGTTATTTGGCCTATACATAGCTGATATACCTGAATCTTTGAAATTTAGGTATGGGGACGACTGGGCGATAGCGGCCAGGGGTACGTTTTTGACCGATCACTATTACCATGCCCTATAATGCGTACATATTTCACAGCGTGGAAATAATAAAATTAACACCAAAATTAATGCCAAAACATAACTACTGTCGAGCTTTCAGACCTGCCAAAGATAGACAGAACCTTTCGCAAAGCGTGAGGTCTCAAATCGGTACCATTTGTAATAATAGCGTCTCCCGATCGCTATATTCATAGCGATTGCTCAAAAATACACCCCTAGGCACAAAACATGAAGGAAACTGAAACCAACACTAACCAATGATTTTGGTAGAATATTTCTGCAAGTGGAGAGTAATACCACATGCATTGAAAACAGAAGTATGCTGCTCTCACGTAAATATCGCAAAGGCCCACAAAAAAACTCAAACCATGAAAAAAACAACAATTCTAGAGAACTGCAGATGAGATACGTTGATTGTGACAACTGTTTCGTTGATTATATATAGTTGTCTTGTATGTTATAAAAAGATTAATTAATTTACATAACTTTAGATATTGTGTTTCTTGTTATGTAATGCAGAATGCATAGCACTTATATGATAATACAATTCTAGAATAACTTTAATAATTTAATCTTGAATTTAATCAAACTTTTACTATTCACGAATCAATCTAGGTTGATGAAATCCGGTTTGGCGGTTTGCAAACCCCATCGGGGTGGTGGTCTTACCCAATAGGAAAACAAGCAATGCCAGGGTGAGCATATGCAAATTAACATATCGCGCACTGCTGCGAAACTTTCGCGAAATCGCTCCCGACCGTCGGAGGGCCCGGAATTTGCGAATATTATTGCTGTGATAAAAAGCCCGCGCGCGCCGCGCAACATCCTCCATCCCGGATATAACAGTTAGAATCCGTAATTCCTGGAGCGATGGGAAAGTTTGCCAGGTCAAATACGTATGTATATGCATGCGCCCGCGGAGCGTGGCTAATTATTTCCACGGCATTAAATACGTTCACGGGAGTAATCCTGATGGTGAATTAGAATATAACCGGGGATACCGTGAATGTGTTTGTATTGGGCGGAAATCTGCATAATGATGCTGGCTTTTAGAAGTTGCTACCAAACGTAAAAGGTATATAATTGAAGCGTAACACATAAAAAAATAATATTGTATGCAAAAACTGAATATTTCAAATTGGTTTTTATATGTCTTTATGTAAATTTATGTATAAAGGCTAAACATATCTCTGCAAAGGGATGTTGAGGGTAATAGGGCAAGATGATCTGCTACAATTTAGTTTTAAGCTGTTTTGATCTAGTATAATAAATTTGTAAGCTAATTGATCTGATTTTAAGTAGATAAACCCAATTTCTAAATAGTTATCTTGCCTAAATTTAGCGCTAGAACCGACCACTTATCTCTGCATAATAATATTGACTGGGACTATGGAAAAACTCTCCATTGCGGTAAAAAAAGCCCAGACAAAAATTGTTTAAACAATCGATAAATCATTTAAAGAATAAGTATACAGGTTTTTTCAAAATTATTGTTTTAGAAGATATGGACCATTTTAAATTAAAAAATTCTTATAAACAATTCATAAAGCTCGTTTTAGATAAGACAATTGCAACAATGTATAAATTGAAAATCATTATGACAGAAATGGCCAAAATAAATGTCAATACCTTGAATAGCGCTTGTGATTGGAGCTTTGATTACACATTTTCTGTCATTTTCAGTGTTTCCAATAGAACGAATCTAATGTAACTACATTCCCTAGATTATTTATTTATTTCTGCTATAACAACGAATACTTATGGGTTCAATAGCTATTGATAGATTTATAGAACGTTGGTGAACAGATGGGCTAGTATCATATAGCAAATTGTTTGAAATATTGAATTGGATTATAGATTGAATGGAAAATAAAATGAGTACTATTCTCCAAAGAAATTTTTTATAAAAAATGATAAAAAAATTAATGATTTAAGAAATTTAAATTTATGATATGATTTTACATTTTATATTTAATTGAGCTCAATATAAGCCATTTTATAATAATTTTCATCCAAATATAAAGTCTGCAGGAAGGTTTTTATTGTACCAACTGTTTTAAAATAATAGACTGAGTAAAAATTGATTAAAAAATCATAGAATTAAGAAATTAAAATTTATGATATTATATTACATTCTATATTTATAAAATTAATAAAAATTGATAAAAAAATCATAGAATTAAGAAATTAAAATTTATGATATTATATTACATTCTATATTTAATTAGGCTCAACATGAACCATTTTTTGATCATTTTCACCCAAAAATAAAGTGTATAGGAAAGTTTTTATTGCAGGAAATGTTTTAAATTAATCGACTGAGTTATAAAAATTTATAAAAATATCAATAATTTAATTTAAAAATTTAAATTAATGATATTATTTTACATTCTATATTTAATTGGACTAAAAATAAACCCATTTTGATAATTTTCACCCAAAAGTAAGGTCTGCAGGAAAGTTTTTATTATGCGAGCTGTTTTAAATTAATCGACTGAGTTATAAAAAATGATAAAAAATCTAAAAATTAATAAATTTGAATTTATGATATTATTTTATATTCTATATTTAATTGGGCTCAAAATAAATCATTTTTTGTTAATTTTCACACAAAAATAAAGTCTACAGAAAAGTTTTTATTGCACGAACTGTATTAAATTAATCGACTAAGTTATAAAAATTTATAAAAAATCAATAATTTACAAAACATAAATTTGTGATATTACTATACATTCTATATTTAATTGGACTCAATTTAAGCCATTTTATAATACTTTGCACCCAAAAATAAAGTCTGCAGGAAGGTTTTTATTCTACCAACTGTTTTAAAATACTCGACTGAGAATAAAAATAATCATAGAATTAAGAAATTTAAATTTATGATATTATATTACATTCTATATTTAACTGAGCTCAAAATAAACCATTTTTTGATCATTTTTACCCAAAAATAAAGTCTGCAGGAAAGTTTTTATTGTACGAGCTGTTTTAAATTAATCGACTGAGTTATAAAAAAATGATAAAAAAACGAAAATTTAAGAAATTTAAATTTATGATATTATTTTACATTCCATATTTAATTGGGTTCAAAATAAACCATTTTTTGATAATTTTCATCGAAAAATAAAGTCTGCACGAAAGTTTTTATTGCACGAGTGTTTTAAATTAATCAACTGAATTATAAAAAATAAATAAAAAGAAATCAACGATTTAAGAAATTTAAATTTAAGATATTATTTTACATTTTATATTTAATTGGACTCAAAATAAACCATATTTTGATAATTTTTACCGAAAAATAAAGTCTGCATGAAAGTTTTTATTGCATGAGCTGTTTTAAATTAATCGACTGAGATATAAAAATTGATAAAAAATCAATAATTTACTAAATTTAAATTTATAATATTATTATTCATTTTATATAACATTGGCCTCAATACAAGACATTTTATAATAATTTTCACCCAAAAATAAAGTCTGTAGGAAGGTTTTTATTGTACCAACCGTTATAAAATAATCGACAGAATTCAAAAAATTGATTAAAAAAATCATAGAATTAAGTATTTAACTTTATGATATTAATTAACATTCCATATTTAATTAGGCTCAGAATCAACTGATTTTTGAAAATTTTCACCAAACAAAAAAAAGTCTGCAGGAAAGTTTATATTGCACGAGCTGTTTTAAATAAATAGACTGAGTTTAAATATTAATAAAAAAATCAATAATTTAAAAAATTAAAATTTATGATATTATTTTACATTCTATATTTTATTGGACTTAAAACAAACTATTTTTTGTTAATTTTCACCCTAAAATAAAATCTGCAGGAAAGTTTTTTATCGCACGTACTCTTCTAAAATAATCGACAGAATTATAAAAATTTATAAAAAATCAATAATTTAGAAAATTTAAATTTATGATATTATTATATATTCTACATTTAATTGGGCTCAATATAAGACATTTTTTGATAATTTTCACTGAAAAATAAAGTCTGCAGGAAAGATTTTATTGCACGAGCTGTTTTAAATTAATCGACTGAATTATAAAAAAAATATAAAAAAACAAAAATTTAAGAAATTTTAATTTAAGATATTATTTTACATTCTATATTTAATTGGGCTGAAAACAAACTATTACTTGTTAATTTTCATCCTAAAATAAAATCTACAGGAAAGTTTTTATCGCACGAACTGTTGTAAAATAATCAACTGAAATATAAAATTTTATAAAAAAATCAATAATTTACAATATTTAAATGTATAATATTATTATACATTCTACATTTAATTGGGCTCAATATAAGACATTTTTTGATAATTTTCACTGAAAAATAAAGTCTACATCAAAGTTTTTATTGCACGAGCTGTTTTAAATTAATCGACTGAATTATAAAAAATTTATAAAAAATCAAAAATTTAAGAAATTTAAATTTAAGATATTATTTTATATTCTATATTTAATTGGGCTCAAAACAAATCATTGCTTGTTAATTTTCATCCTAAAATTAAATCAACAGGAAAGTTTTTATCGCACGAACTGTTCTAAAATAATCAAATGAAATATAAAATTTTATAAAAAATCAATAATTTACAAAATTTAAATGTATGATATTATTTTACATTCTACATTTAATTGGGCTCAATATAAGCCATTTTATAATAATTTTCACCCAAAAATAAAGTCTGTAGAAGGTTTTTATTGTACCAACTGTTTTAAAATAATTGACTGAGTTATGAAAATTGATAAGAAAAATCATAGAATTTTGAAATTTAAATTTGTAATATTATTTTACATTTCATATTTAATTTAGCTCAATATAAACCATTTTTTGAATATTTTCACCCAAAAATAAGGTATGTAGTAAGGTTTTTATTGTACGAGCTGTTTTAAATTAATCGACTGAGTTATAAAAATTTCTAAAAAAATCAATTATTTACAAAATTTAAATTTATGATATTATTATACATTCTATATTTAATTGGGCTCAATAAAAGCCATTTTATAATAATTTTCACCCAAAAATTAATTCTGCAGTAAGGTTCTTATTGTACCAACTGTTTGAAATTAATCGACTGAGTTATAAAAATTGATAAAAAATCTATAATTTATAAAATTTGAATTTATGATATTATTATACATTGTTTATTTAATTGGATTCAATATAAGCCATTTTATAATCATTTTCCCCCAAAAATAAAGTCTACAGGAAGGTTTTTCTTGTAGCATCTGTTTTAAAATAATCAACTATAGTATATAGTACAAATACTTATAACTACATACTAATTATATAATTTACATAATAAAAATATAATTAAATAATTAGCTTCAAATTAACTTGAGTATACTTGTATATTCATCTCATAAATATTACCTTTCTGTAGTATTTAACATTTAAAAGATAAACTTGAATAGGAAGCAACCAGATAAAAGAACTAATTTAAATAAAGTTCCCCATGAATGGCAACTCTTAATGAAAAGGGGGGAAATATTGCCGCATCATTTAAAAAGATATCCCCGTCCACAAGCCGGAGCCTCAGTGCACTGCTGACGAGCAAATATATTGATGAGGAAATGATTACAGGAAATCGAAAATATTTCCCGCCGATATTGTATAACGCCGGGGCCGGCGTTTGAATTCAAAGGCGGTTTCGCAGCGGCATAAATGGAAGAGTTTACACTGGCGTACTAGTGTTAGAGAGAAAATTAGCAAATTTATTAATGGTATGCTGTTTGTAAACTTGTGTGCTAATAATATAATGCAAAAATATATTTTTATTCGTGGACAATTTTCTAAAGTAGCTAACATTTACATACACTTACAGTAAAACACGGCAGAAGAACCCGAAGGTCGTTAGACAGTTACAAATTGTAACAAATACAGTAACTACTACTACTAGTTTATCTTTAAGTGGAAGTTATATGGACTGGCAAGTGCGGGGGAAATCCCCGAGCTACATAGTCAGTGGAGGGTGCAGCAGGGAGGACAAAGTATGTATGGCATATATGTCTCGAAGGACAGAGGAAGAACAATGTGGATGGGGTAAGGATGTGTGTACTGTGTAATAAGGGGAGTGAAACAATATAACCAAATCCCACAACACATAAAAGGTCTTAATCACATCGCTTTCAAACCAAAAAGTAAATTCCTTATATTCAACAACATATTGAGGGGAGGTTAAACATACCACATCCCTCAATGCCAATAGCCTGAGATGGAACTACTTCCAGGATTCTTAAGGTGAAGAAAGAGCGACGAAAAGCCACCACAGGGAAATAGCTGTATAATAAAAAAGAAATGTATAATAATTATAAAAATTGTAAATTGTAAATTATATTTAATATTTGTATTAATAAAAAAAACGTTGTGGCACCTACGCAACGAATATGAGGGAGTGAAAGCAGGATGGGTGGGGAATTGCAGAAATGTGAGTGAATGGTTAATAGGTTAAGAGGAAAATGGTGGGAGAAAGGATAATTTTCTAGTTAGAGGATTATAATTTACTAGTAGATATTATATTGAGTTGGATTTGTTTTTTGTGTTTGTAATGGTTATTCCAACTAAAGGTATTTTATTATAAATAAAATTTATTATAAAAAAAATAAATATTTATTTTGCTGTATAAGTATAATTCAAAATAAACTATGTTTCTAGCTTATTAGGGTAGTACAGCAATAAAACGCTATTTTACTTGAAGTATACTTTACTTCCTTCTTGCTAATATTTCGTAGGTAGCATAGCTACTTCATCAGGGCTCGCCTACAAAATAGTTATACATATGTTAAAAATTAGCTACAATAAAACATATATAAGTGTGAACCCACCTCTTAGCAATCTACATATCTAGATTTCGATCTTATTAGATCTCGTCAGTGTAGCTCAGCTAGTGAGGATGAATTCACACAAAATCTCGAGTGGTTATATACAAAAACAGTACAACTTATCCTCGTAGAGGGAAGTTAAACGCCATCTGGCGGCACCACATCAATTAGCAATGCACACCCATATGGTAATAACCGTCAACATGCTCATGTTATCAGGATCACCGGGTAGTGCCCTCTAGAGAATATGAATAATATTCCAACAGAGTGCTTGAGATATCAGCACAAAGCCAATCGTATAGAACATATATAAGTGTGAACCCACCTCTTAGCAATCTACATATCTAGATTTCGATCTTATTAGATCTCGTCAGTCCTGATAACATGAGCATGTTGACGGTCATTACCATATGGGTGTGCATTGCTAATTGATGTAGTGCCGCCAGATGGCGTTTAACTTCCCTCTACGAGGATAAGTTGTACTGTTTTTGTATATAACCACTCGAGATTTTGTGTGAATTCATCCTCACTAGCTGAGCTACACTGACGAGATCTAATAAGATCGAAATCTAGATATGTAGATTGCTAAGAGGTGGGTTCACACTTATATATGTTTTATACGATTGGCTTTGTGCTGATATCTCAAGCACTCTGTTGGAATATTATTCATATTCTCTAGAGGGCACTACCCGGTGATCCTGATAACATGAGCATGTTGACGGTTATTACCATATGGGTGTGCATTGCTAATTGATGTGGTGCCGCCAGATGGCGTTTAACTTTCCTCTACGAGGATAAGTTGTACTGTTTTAGCTACAATAAATTATAATTTACAAAATGTGTTAATTAGATGACGATTTACAGCTAATTCCTATACTGTAAGTCGTCAACTAATTAACACATTTTCTAAATTATAATTTATTGTAACTAATTAACATATGTATAACTAATTTGTAGCCGAGCCCTGATGAAGTAGCTATGTTAACTACGAAATATATTAAGAAGGAAGTAAAGTGCACTTCATGTAAAATAGCGTTTTATTGCTGCACTACCCTAATAATCTAGAAACATAGATTTTTATTTGGAATATATATATATTTATATATATATATATATATATATATATATATATATATATATATATATATATATATATATATATATATTCTTTGCTGTACAACATCATTCGTTTACATAACAGGAATTAACTTTTGTAGTACATAAAAATATTCATATCAATCCGGTTATTTCAATAGAAAATGTAAATATAAATTTTAACAACGTATTGTAAAATATTAATTAATATTCTATTTATTTCATATACATTATTTGCTTTAGTTTTAGAATTACTAAACAAACCATTCATATAATATCGCCCAGAGCATTAAACCAGTAAGGTTTTGGTTTAACTTGCATCCCTTGTCATTTTAGTTTATTGTAAGATGGAACAATACAATTCATTGCAGTGCTATCGTGCGCATAAAGACTATACGCTGTGTGTAACTTGAAATAGCACAGAACCGTTTGAAAGGGAAGTAGAGTATTGAAACTACATAAATAAAGCTTAATGTTTATTTATATCGCAATCACATAAATGCGACTTATTTTCAAATATAAACATGATATTATTTGATATAAAGATAGTAATAATATATCTAAATCAGCTACATGTTTACTGGTAGAGTGATTTTGAAGAAATTTCAACGATAATTAATAGTAGAAAGGATTGATAAAGACAAGAGAGACAGACAATAAAATATTAAGCGTTCAATTATGTCCAAAAACAGCAGTTCGCCACTTAGTATTAGTAGTTACTGTTTGTTATAATTTGTGGCTATGAATCTTCCGGTTCTTCCGCCGTGAATTAGTGTGTGTGTTTGAAAGTATTAGGACTTGCTACTTCAGAAAATAGTCCTTGGGATCTCTAAGTGTCGTTAATTGTATCCCAGCGACAAATGGTACCGACTACCTGGACGTACCGTCCGTTAAGTAGGGGTGTGTAGTGCATAGTTACCACTACATCGTGGTATTCTACGATGGTTATCATTTTGCGAAAAATCAAATTTAAAAATATTTCGAGAATGTTCGTTATGTGCAAGTAATGTCATCTTAATTTTAAATATATCTTGTGAGTAAGTAAATTTTGAACATTTTATAAAATTTCCACCTTATTACATTTAACATGCGACTATTTTAAATTAATTTAGTTTGAACCATCATTAGCAAAGTTACAACTTTTTATCGTAAATTATTAGTTTCACTTCCTCATGTTATTAGAATTGTTACTATGAAATTATTAAAGATAGTTGTTTTAACAATAAATCTATCTCAGATTTTTTATGTAGGTATATCTATGCGAGAATAGAAATGCGAATATTATTTCATTGCTATTTTTTATTCATTACACACAAAAGTGTTACTAAATGTAACTTATTGGTCAATTTGTTGCTGTACCGTTTAATATATAGAATTAATAAGAATCTTTGTGTAAAATTAAGGAATTCAGAAAGTTTTATGAGAAATTTCTATTTTTATTTGCTTGCAGTTTACTATATGTAACTGATTGGCCATTTTGTTGCTGTACCGTTTAATATATAGAATTAATAAGAATCTTTGTGTACAATTAAGGAATTCAGGAAGTTTTATGAGAAATTTCTATTTTCATTTGCTTGCACTATAAGAGTAATTTCGATGATAAAAAGTTTACGCACAACTTTTATATGATTTTTAATTTAATTTCTGATTTAATATTAATCAACTCAACTAAACTATAATATCGATTCAATCTAAACAATCCATTTGTTTATTTGAGTATATTTCAACGTATATGGCGAATTCACGATTTTTCTCGTGTTTCTTTTTTTCGAAATTACGCAGCACGAAATAATTAATAACGCCAAATACATGCCCCCGAGCCGTTGACAAAGTGTGCCCACTTAATCAATTCGCCGGTAATAGTTGTGGGACCGGCGACGGCAAACACGCGTGGTGGGTTGGCGGCTGTATTGTAATTTCAGTGCGTAGCCGGAATATTCAATCACGAACAACAAATAAATTCACGGAGGCTTTCGTGTTTGTCTGTGCAAATATATTACAAATTGGAATCGGATTTAATTTTCTGCCGATTGAGCAAACATTCTGGCTTTCCCCAAGGCGTGGATTATTACGATAATAATGTTTATTGATATAGCTCACTTCAATTAATTACCTAGGTTCGTTATGCAAGTCATATGCCTTTTCTAATTACGGCCTGGCGACACACAGTCGGCACAGATCGTGATGATTAATTGATTTAGTCTGCAAGGACTTTTATCAATCAGCTGAATTATTTTAGTTTATATATATTCTTTCGACACCCTATAAAAGTATTCGATATTCAAAAGTCAACGTGGGTAATCAATTGATCTTTATTATTGTTTGATCAGCTGAGTAGATAAAAATTACATGGTTTTGATCACTTGAACAGTAATGCGTAGTTGTTAATAAAACTTTTAATATATAACTAGACAAACCTTGCACATATTGTAACATATATGATGAGAGAATACATTGTATATATTATGTATTTATTATATTCATGTATTCATTATAATGTATTTGTATTTATCATAAATGTGACAATATGTGCAAGATTTGTCTAGTTATTAATTAAGATGTAGAGACTGTCCATTGGATTTTAGTTCATTTTCTGCCACCAGATAGATTACAACTAGCTTGAATTGCCCATAGCGCACGCTAATGTTATTATATCTGTAAGAGTTTAGAGTCGCACTTCCTTGATTCGTATTTCTAGACAGATTTGTTCCGACAGTCATAATTTCAGACTCTCACACTGCCCGCGTAATTCAAATGGCGGACAACCTGGCCAGCAGGCAGAAGGCAGCATGCGACATAAGGAGGAGAAGGGTCTACCTGTGGTGACAAGACGTGGCGGAGCGACGGAACCAAGCTAACAACGCATGAAGAAGAGTGCAACGAGCCAGAACAACAGGAACCCCGACTGAGTTGTTCTAGGACTAATATTGCTATAAAAAGCTTGTATATAGGCGGGCCATTAAGAAAAGCCTGGCAAGGTGCTGGAAGGGAGCTCGAAAATAACCCATAGTGCCTACTATACAAGGTCATAATGAAGAATACTCCGGCGTTCAGTAATAACCACTTCAAAAACCTAATCGAAATTTAACTGGCATGGAATCTATCGGATCAGTGAAATCCTAATACAGAACTGTTATTATAAAAACTGATTTTAGGACACACTATTAGCATTATAGAGTATCCAAAATAAAGATTGCTATGCACAAAACTGAGACGTTCAAAGAATGATTTATTTATCAGGCTACAAATATAAAATATGAATGAAATTGATTCAAGAATAAGTTAATTTTAAAATTTCTTATAAATCAAGTTAATTTAGTTTTTGACTATAATAGTATTTATAGTTGTAAGCCTTTGAGTATGGTATTAAGAACAATTCTATATTTTCAATCGGACAGTTATATGTGACTATTATAACTGCTTTTATTTTGTTGTGTAGCATGCAAGCTGCATACATGCCACAGTCACATATGTGATACAACATAGATACCGGTAGAACAACAGATTTGATAGGAAGTTATTATCTTCCCGAGTGAATTTGCTAAAAAACAATCGACCGGATAAAGAAATATTTTCACAGCTCACAGAGATAATACAGCAGCGGTGAAATTCACCGTGTCTCGGTTTCTGATTCGATTCCGGCGAATCATCCCCGCAGTATTGCGACTGAACAGGGGCGTGTGCCGTCGCGGCAGCTCTTCCGCCGTCTTGATTTTTAAAGAGGTAGATCGCAGCAGCCCCCATGAGCAGCAGCAGCAGCTCCCTTTTATGGATTTGCCAAATAGAATATCCTTATCCGCGTGCACGGGGAAACCGTTTGACCCACATAATCCGCCACTGTTCCGCACCGATCACCATTCGCGACCCACATATCTATGGCCGCGCGGTGGTAATACAGACGCTGCCGCATAAAGATGAATGGCCGTCATCTGGGGCTGTAAAAGGAAACGGTACCGCGCGAATCGCAGCCGGAATTGAATGCCCCGGGAGGGTGTTTTACGGGGCTGATCACCGTAATGTCGGTAGGGTAATTTTCAATAGGTTGGTGTAATAGTCTAGCTCTAATATACTCGCATATGACTGAATGGGGATTCATTAATGATGTAGAAAGCTCACAAGGGAGAACATTCATCCGTTTTTGTAACCTACTTTACACTATTGTTAGCATTTCTGCTTGTTAAACCTTCAAATTTATTGAGAGCAACAACATCTAGAATATACAGGGTAGTAAGGGCAATTCAAGCTAATCGGAACTCTATCTGGTGGCAGAAAATGAACTATCTAAAATCTAGTGGGTAATCTCTATGCATAAAATATATTTTCTCATCATATATGTGACAATATGTGCAAAGATTGACTAGCTATATATTAAAAGTTTATTAACAACCATCCTTTACTGCCCAAGTGGCAGGCCAACCCCTAAATCCAAAAACACAAACTAGAAGTCATCATGTCAAACACTTACTAAGATACAGCTGGAATATGGCGATTCTGAAATGGTAATTTCAAGCAATTTTTACGAACTTTGAAGGGTTGTGACGCGAAAACGGAAATAGATATCGACAAACGGGATTAACATTTTTTATTAGGACGCTCCTGAGGAGTATTGATTGGTAGCATAAAATGAATTTTCAAATTTTTGGTTTTTTGTAAAAAAAAATAGGATGATTTCTCGGTTTTTCGCATGTCGCGATAAAACTAACAAAGGGAGATTGGGGATAATAGAGTTTTCGTATGGCAGGCCAACCCCTGAATCTAAAAACATAAACTAGAAGTCAGCAAGTCAAACACTTACTGAGATACAGCTCGAAAAGGACGTTTCTGAATTGGTAATTTCAAACAAATACTAATTTTATAATATTTTGTACAATTCTTCCTAAATCCTCTACATGTTTATTATAATTAAACTTTTCGAACTTTTGTGAAATTTGCCGCAGACACATATTTATAGAAATAGCATTATTGGAAATTGTTCACTGGTAAAACGCTCGCCCCGTGAACTTTGAATCGATTCGAATTAAGCTGTTCCGCGGTCGGCGGGGTTTTAATACATTAACTACACAGGATGGTGTGCACCGCATAAACATAGTGCACTAGATGATGATGTTTGCCATGTTTTAAAACGGATTTGAACCGATTTAGTGTAATGCGGCCGTGTTTTAGTGAAAATTGAAAAGCAACCGCGCGTGTCGCCGTAATGCCGCCATAGGCGCGAAGACGAATTATTGTGTTGTGAATTATTTATGTAGTCTGTATACTGTTGGGGTATTTGATTTCCAACACCAGTGTTTACGTTAATGAAATAGTATTATTATACGCATCTAAAAATAAGAATCATGGCCATACTTATATTTATTTATGCATAATAAACAAACTTAATAAAAACATATATATATGTGTAAATTCAAAATTTGACATCATTAAACACTTTAAATTATTATATATTAAAAGTAAATGCATTCTAACAGGCTCAAATAGAAACATTAAATGTGCAAATTAAAACTGAAAACTAAAAAGGACATATGAATTGAGTATTAAAATAAAAATAAAAATATTAAAATGTATGTATATATTTTTTAATTAATAATGAATGATTTCAACCTGGATTTCGCAATGAAACAAATGTATCTCAAATATTGGATTGTTAAGACGTGTACTTTGTGATAATTCATTTTAAAGGATAAATAAAACGATTTTTTACTTTGTTTTCTTATCACTCTTCAGTTACACTTTGCAACTAGATATACACAAAGATCTGTCGGTGCTGAGGAAAATAGAAGAAGCGAAAGAATAAATTTAGGACAGGTCAATTTTCAGGCGAGTTCAAGAGGAAATTATTCTTGAAAGTTAATAGAAGAATATTGTTTTTTCATTTTATCGGATTTTCGGCGGTAGCACTACCAACTGCACCACGGTGTGCAAGCAATATATTCGAAATGTCAAATTAATCACACAATTTGTCTCTTAAAACGCGTTGAGAGTCCGATGAGTTTTCGGATTTCGGATGGAATATAACGCGATAGACGCAAATAAATTTTTTACAAGTATGTTGACATCTTAAGTTACAGTTATTGTTACTTTTTATAACTAACTCAATCCATTGCTCCATAAAAGAACATCAACCCCCCTATCCCATTTTCCGTAACCGTACTCTATTAGATGATGTTTCCACGAAGGTGATAAAGTAAAACGGCCAATAACTGAAAATTACGCCGACAACACGGCGATAACGAGTTTATCCTTGCTGCAGGTGCCGATATCGACTATCCTGGCCCCCCCAAACCCCTCGATGCAATAACGCCTTGTACGTACATCCAGGTACACACAACTCAAATCATCATCAAGCAGCCGATATCAGTTGCGAGTCCTCCCCCAACCACCCCGCTTATCGTGCAAAACGTCGGCGGTGATTAAATCCCCGCGTGCGCGCCTAAATTGTGCTTCATTAATTACGAGTCACACAATGACCCCCGCTGCCGCCGTATCCAATCAACGGGTCGGTATCAAATCCGGCCGCAAATTGGGAATGATGAAGTCCTGACGACGCGGAGCGTTTACAACCCCGAGTACGACTTATTGCCGACGACCCCAGGCCGCGCCACTTACATTCTCTCCAACCTCCCCCACCCCGCTTCTAGCTGCCTAATTGCGCTGTTCTGCTTAAGATGTGATTAAGACACAACCGCTAAATAATTTAGAATTAACTAGAGGGGGCTACTAATGAAAAAGGGGTGAGT
This sequence comes from Lordithon lunulatus, assembly GCA_963942505.1. Lineage (NCBI taxonomy): Eukaryota > Metazoa > Arthropoda > Insecta > Coleoptera > Staphylinidae > Lordithon > Lordithon lunulatus. The sequence goes on along the minus strand of OZ012668.1, from coordinate 54,215,928 downwards.
GGTGTGTGGTGTGCGCTTTTCTTTAACTAGCGTGTAATGGGGATAATCAAATTTAAATATAATTTCTTATTTCTCTACATTCTAACCAATTTTGTTGTATTTTTTATTAATTTCAAATATTCTTTAAATAGGGTAGTTCAGATATGTTCTGAATAATTTTATATTTTTTATCACACCGAATCGACAAAACGAATTACATCAACAAGTAGGAGCAATGTCTATTGTACGACGTCAGGCCGTTTTGTTTTTATTTTTAAAAATTAAAGCCTTGGTTGCCAGTTATAATGGCATATTAATTCCAAATTGGAATATTTTTTTTTTAAACTGGCACGGAATCAAAATGAAGCCGCTAGGTTATAAGGAGTGTTGCTTTACCTGTATGGTTCAGAGGGAGTATGCCCTTGCAATTAATTTTAAATAAAAGTAGACACAATAGCTTACAATAAAAGTAACAAAGAGTTTCACGAACATACAAATTTAGAGAAAATCTGAAGAAAGAAACACAATACAAGATAGAGATAAAAACACTGAGATCCAAACCACCAACCATCAATCAGCTGCATCTCGATACCAGGATCAAGTGAGGCATCCTCCAAGTTCTTGCAGAATCACTGAATTTTTTTCCTTAAACATATAAAAAATCAGAAAAAATCTGAAGAAAGAGAAAATACAAGATAGAGATAAAAACACTGAGATTCAAACCACCAACCACCACCATACCATAACCAATTGCATCTCAATATCAAGAGCAAGTGAGGCATCCTCCAAGTTCCTGCAGAACCACTGATTTTTTTCCCTTAAACATAAAAAATTCAGAAAAAATCTGAAGAAAGAGATAGTACAAGATAGAGAGAAAAACACCGAGATCCAAACCACCAACCACCACCATACCACAATCAACTGCATCTCGATGCCAGGATTAAGTGAGGCATCCTCCAAGTTCTTGCAGAATCACTGAATTTTTTCCTTAAACATATAAAAATTCAGAAAAAATCTGGAGAAAGAGATAGAAATTTAAAAACTTCTCGGTTAGCAACTAATGAAATGATTCATAATAAACCAAACTGTTCGTGTTGGTCAACAAGCTTAAAAAAAGATTTTCAGTAGAAATGAAAATTACATATAAAAAAAGAAAGTTAAAAAAATAATACTGTTTTCGTTATTTTAAAATTCTAGTTGGTGTAAATATGTTTTGGTGTAACTAAGCCCCCGATATATTACTGGTGTTTGGGCAAAAGGGCTTAAGTCATAATTTGTACAAAAATAAGGTTTTTATGTCTTATCAACCAAAAAAATCTGCTCTTTCCATTGGTACACACGGCGTGTAAACTTTACATTTCCTGACTTAAGCCCTTTTGTCCAACCACCAGTGATATAATATTGATTATATTTAATGTCTATTGTATTTTCATGTTAATTAATTAAAAATAAAAATATAAAGGTCAAAATATGTCAAATGCCTGGCGTTTGTACTTTTGGGGAACAAAATAGAGTATTTGCGATTTGAATTACAGTTTTAAGGGTGCTTAAGTTTCTTGATACAGTTTTGTAGCTTTTTCGTTAAGGTGGTTAATGTTTCAGTAAGAGCGATCTACTTTGAGTATCTACAATGGAATTTTTTCATGAACTGAAGTTCATTCGTTTACTACGGCATGGAAAAACTAAAATTCTAGTCCAAGATCAGGGCACATAAAGCCCACCTAAAACCTCACTGCAACCGCCGTGGAAGGCAACAGCCCCGAAGACAGCGCCGACCTTCCTAATAGACTATTCATCCAGGCACAGGCCAACGCGTGCATGGTGACAGAGGGAGAAGAAACGGTGTCGGCAGGAACTTCGCCGGAGACTCAGACCTTCCCGAAATAATGGAAGGGATCAAGGCCCTATAGTCGAACCTACAACATGCCAATGCCGCTTCGGACATAACATGCCGTGACAGAGAGGGGAGAAGAAACGATCTCGGCATCAACTTCGTCGGAGACTCAGACATCCCCGAAATAATAGAAGGGATCAGGCCCCGACAGGTGAACCTCCAACATACCACTGCTGCTTCGGCAATAATAGTATATGATACAAAAACCCTGGTCACACGAAGGGACAATTGCAGGCCTAAACTCACAATACGGTTACTCTACAGTAGATCAATGGTAAACCATGAGCCTGCATACAAATTCCGAGGCTGTCCACCTCGGATTTCGTTACAGCTCTTCTAATAGCACCAACCAAAGTGGGATCGAAGAGACTGGTGGTATGCACCGCCTACTTCCCATACATATATATATATATATATATATATATATATATATATATATATATATATATATATATATTTATTACAACTCAGCTCTGTGGCCGATTGGTTGGATGCGTCGTACATCTCGTACATCGCCTTTCATAGTTTTTCAGAGATTTTCTGTGAAGTTAAGGTAAATACCGGGTGATTAAACTCCTCTGAGCTTCTCCCTTCGCCAGCAGAAAAACCTCATGGCTGATAGTTCTATAAAGATAGAAGTTTTTTTATGTATTACAACTCAGTTCATTATTTATAGGATAATGGATTGTCCTTAATATTTCTACTGATTAATTGCAGTGGGTAGTGAAGATCATCAGTTAGCATTTTATATTATTGATACATCCACAATGAGAAACTATTGTGATGCATAAAAAAAAATAAACGCAAAACAGGAGGAAGAACATTCAAACTTCGCATAATAAATACATGTGAATGCGCGCGGTAATATTTCATCCTTAAAGTTCCCAAGTTTCTATTCCAAACTTTATTATCGGCCATTTAATTTATTCATCCTGGCTGCGCCGAGCGGCTTGAAGTGTTGTTTAAGCAAGTCCTGTACAATATGGAGCAATAACGGGACTATTTTCCAACGCTTTTCGCATAAGATATTTAATCAGCGCTTCTGTGTTCTATGTATCGTTGCCTATATTATATTTTAAAATTTATTAATATTATTGATTGATTTACAATAGATCTTGAAGAAACGGTGATTTGAATTATATATATAATTTTTAAAAAATCATTAATTAGTGATACTAAAATATATTAGTCTGCAAAATACAATATTATTCTTCAATTTTTTTTAATTAATTAAACCGCAATGTGAACATGTAAAAATTGTTCAAGAAACGCGTTTCATTTTCTTATAATATCTCAAACCAATCAAATATTTGATTTATGTACAAACTGTTTTTGAGGTAACATTTCACATTTTCAAAATAAAATATTGCTCATAAAAACTAATATTTATGAGGCGGAAATGTATATGAAATATATATAATATTTAGTAAGACTACAATATAGACATAAGGAATATGATTTTTTTTAATATATCGAACTAAAAAAAATCGTAAAAGATAACATGTTTAAGTCGTTTTAGACAAGACAATTTCTTAGCTCAAAAGTTGTTCAATTCATATATCCTCCTCCCATACAATTTGTCCTTGACAAATAGAACGCGTTATATTTTTCCATTCGATCTACCATACAATTCTAAATTTCAAATAATTTACTGTGTGATACGAGATAATTTAGATTGTCTCGCATCTTGACTAACTTTTGGGTCAAGAAATTGTCTTGTCTAAAACGACCTTTAGATCTTTTCAAAACTACATACTTGTTATCTCAATAATATATGCAATGTTTTCAGAAAACAACAATTTGAGTATGAGAATTTGACTAATTTGAGTTATTTAAGAAAACTCCAGTTTTTTAACTTTGTAATTAATACAAATTAATGAATGTTTCTTTATTTTGACTAATGGTTTGTAATTCTGCCTTATTTAGAAAGATAGATAATGATGAAGATAATATTCAAATCGCAAAATCATTGTTTTAAAATTGTTTTTTTTTGTTAAAAACAATATAACAGTTCATAAAAGATCTTTCTTTTATAAACTGTTGAACGGGGTGTGGGAACAATTAAAAAAAAACGGAAATTTCATAGGATAACACTCTTCTTGGTATAGTTTAAACAATATACAACGGAACTTCTGTTAGATGGCACACGTATCGATATAAAATTATGGTGAAAGCGCCGGGAATAACATTCATCAAAATACATTTATAGAAAACTAGTAGATTATTCTATAATTATTTAAACCACATACAATTATTGCTAATAGACCACTTGAGTAGTGGTCGAAGATTTAGTTAAAATATTGGCGATATTGACTCAAAATCTAAAAATTTCAAACATACAAACATATTACGCTTAACAATATTATTAAATTAAATACTGAAATCATTTCAATCAATTTGAATTTGAGGCTAATTAGTTTTCAATATTATTAATGAAGGCCTGTATATGTGTGAATTAATGCTGGAACAATGCGGACGGAGGGCGGGGGTTGGTGTGATTGATGGTGTCCGGTCGTGATGAACCGATTTTCCGACGCGTAGCGTATTGACCGAAAAAAAAAACGCGTATCAAATTAAACTTTCCCCATTGAGCCCGTGGCGCAAATGTCAGGGCAGTGCGGCAGTCGATTTTGATTTTGACGCGTGTTTTGTATTTTATATGTATGTATGTGTGTGTGTTTGTGCCCGCGGCGGCTAATTAAATACCGGCCGGTTTTTAATTAAACTCTGAGCGTGGGGATATTTTATCGAAGCTTATAAGGCGGTAATTAAAATGTTTTACGTACAAGATTATTTAAAGCGATATGTGTAAAAGAAATTAGTCATGTGGTATCACGCTGTATCATACATAGTAATTTTCTCAAACGGAACTAGTTTTATAGATGACTGAAATAGAGTGAACATTTGTTATCACTGATAAACTGTAGGCAATAGAGTGTACTTAGCACTGTCATGCTGCCTAAAGTTAAAGGATGTACACCGCTATGGTACATGTTGATATGATAATAAAGTTTGTAATAATATCTCAATTAACGGTGTACAATTTTTACCTCATATTGCGCCTTTTTTTACAAACATACAGATACATTTTTAATTAAAAAAAATGTATATGAATAAATGAATATCCTCATATCGGAATGCACCGATATGGCTCTAACATGTGTACTATATTAGATCGGTGCATTTCGATTTGATGGTATTCATATATTTTAAGTTTTTTTTTTAATTTTTAAAAATTTATTTGTATGTTTGTTTGTAAATTATACTGAAACAAAACTTTTATCTTCATAGGGCTATCAGCCGTGAGGCTTTTCCGCCGGTCAAAGCAGAAGCTCAGAGGAGTTGAATCACCCGGTATTTACCTTAACTTCACAGAAAACCTCTGAAAAACTTTGAAAGGTGATTCGCGAAAATTCGCTCCTTGATGGGGATCGAACTTAGGGTCCCCAATGCTCAGTACGAGACGGACGTCGCCTCTAACCACTCGGCCACTGAGAAATAGTGAAACATTTGTCAAATAAATTTAAATAATCCCGGGCCTAAGTTTCTACTTGAAAATAATTATTATGTTTTTAATAATAAAAGAAGTAAGTAGTCCTTCATAAGATGCTTTAAGCTTAAAATCAACTTATCATAAAGAAATTGTCTGCTCTTGAAACTTTTGATACATAATGAAATTAAATTCCTTTCATCCGAATCGAAATGTTTACGTTTAAATAGATATACAAAGTGATGCGCAAAGAAACTCCGGCCGGAGTCAATTACAGCTAATTTGGCCGCGCTTTGAAATTACAAATGCCGTAATTATCCGAAAATATGAAAGCGCACTGGAATTGCGGCCGTAAACATAAACAAAACCCGTCCGTTTTCAACTTAATTGCAGGTTTTTCGCCACGTGTGCGGGTTTCGGTCTAAACTCAAACAGCAACCGTCGGCGGGTGGTACGTTTTTAAAAATGAAAAATTAAGATGCGCTCAGCACCGAAAATTCCGTCTATTTCATACGGAATGCATTTTAGGTTGCGCCGACACTTCCGAGGGGCATTATGCAGGCCGTTTGATCCTTTGTGCGCGGCCGTTCATTAAAAGTAATGCATAAAACTGGGCGGCCCGACATGCTGCAGTTGTTATTCCGGAATTTATTTTTGAAATCCATACGTGCATAAGAGCGCTAGGGGGGTGCGGCCGAATGGTGGCATTGTTCACCTGATGCGGTGTTATTGTGCATGTTCGCAATGAGCACAATAACCGTCACTGGCTAATGCCAGTAATATTCGTGGGGTTATTGTTTGTTTCATAGCGTAGCCGCCAACGCCGCCGGCATGAAGATACCGATGGCAGTTTTTTTAACTGGCTGCAATGTTATGAATCAATTTGCAGGACATTGTAATATTAATAATGTCATGGTTGGAGGATTTACATAGTTGTATAACATATTGATATATAATATGCTATTTATTATATTATTATTATTTAACAAAGAAAATAAATAGTAATATAATAATTAGGCTTTCTAAATATCGAACGTATCTACCTTTTTTTGAAAAATCCATGCATTCTGAAATATTTTTAAATATTATTTCTTCTATCTATCCAAATGAATAGTATGTATTTGTTACAATTCTGTAATTCGACCTTCGGGTCCTTCTACAGTATGTCAGTGTATGTGTGTCAGGATCAGGATCAACGTAAAAATGTACCACCTTAAATACTCAAATAATATTAAAAATGATACAACTAACCCCCTAGGAGGAAAGTGCATTGCTAATTGATGTGGTGCCGCCATGTGGCATGGATATAACTGTTATCTCTTACGAAATAGGACTTATAGCTTACTAAAAAATCTGGAATATGTTGATTTTCCAATCCGAAATAAGACATTTAAAATATTTAAGTTAATTGATTATACTCTCGTTCGGGAATCGGTTGGAAACTCCGTCGGTAGTTATAAATTATAAGAACCCACACCTGCTAAGCTTTCCAACTTTCCTATGAAATTGCATTACCTCCCCGGAATTGATTTAAGCGCAATGCTTTTAGAATTCTCACAATTAAGCGTCTCGCTCAGCTCCGCAACTTCCAGCAGCAGTAACACATACCATAATTGACCTCGCCGCCCCCAACTTCGGCAACGAATCCCCGTTATCCTGCGAAGTTATGAATGGGAAATTTCGCTCAAATTAAGCGCGGTCGAGTAGTTTGTAAACACGGGGTGGGCTGCCTTTGTCATTTTCTCGCCGGGAAAACTTTACACACACACACACACCGGGGTGAATTTGCGTGCGCGCCCGTATAAATTTCGTATCGGTGTAAACTCGCGTTCGCCGTCAACCCGGCCCGGTCATATTTTGCGGGGCGTCGTTATCGACTCCGCTGCACATTTTTACGGCGGGGCCTTGCATGCCGAAACGCGGTCAATTGCCCTCGAAAGACATAAAATGAGCATTTATTATTACGGCAGACGGCGGCGAAACTGTTGGCGGCAAAAAAACCGCTCAGCACGTGTACCGCGATGGAATCGAGATTGGAAACCATATGAATAATTAATGTTGGGCAAATTAAATGCAACAAAGTATTAATAACACTGCATACACATCATACACTGATCAAATTTTAGATATTGAAATAAAAATATGTAAATTTATGAAGAAAAAATTAATATAAATTGTAGCAAAGAAAAGATTTAGAATTTATAAAAAATATAGGCGGTTATATTTTTTAAAATATATATATATATATATATATATATATATATATATATATATGATAACAATAGTGTAATAATTAATATACCCTAGAATAACATTTTATAATGATATAACGAATGGTATGTTCAATAATATTGGTGAAGGCGCCGGGCCATATCCTACTATCGCGTCGTTGTTTCTATCCCCATTGGACGAACAAACCTGTCAGTAATAAAAATATATGTCACAAAACCCACTCACAGCCTAAAAGATACCATAAATGACCGGTCAGCTGCAAAACAATATCTGTATAGGGTCAAAGTAGAATCTCAGGAGACTTTAATCACCAGGATTTGCGAAATTTTGCCCCGATGGCGTTCGAACTCAGGCTCTCCAATGCTCGGACGACAAACACAAAAGTCATAAATGACAGGTCGATATGCCTCAAAATATTGTCTTCGTTTTTGTATTAACCAGTTTTCTAAATTTCAATTGTAAAACTAATCAATCTATTGATAATTAATCCAATAAATGTCAGTTTTTTATAGTTTCATTTACACAAAACCTTTTTACCACGATATTGCTGTTATAATAATGAAAACTTAATTAGAATGAGTAAAATGAATACAAACATTAAATAATAGTTACTCGAACGCTAATGTAGGTCTCGCAACAAACACGTCGTCAAGTTTCCTAACGGGAAAGACTTGTCAAACGCTGCTGTTAGTTTCAAAATAAATCTCGTTAAACAAAACGCAACTGTAGTTTACTATTTGCGGAGCCCAACCCGCCGCCTCCAAACATCTTCCGACCGTATTTGCATTCGGTGCCGCCGCATTTAAATATAACCCAAGGAGAGACCGCGCGCGCACAGTCTCTCGCTCAATATTTTTACAACCCATCAGGGTAATTGCAATTTATTATTAAACGTTTGTCAGGCGTCGACACAATTCAATTTGCAGCTCGGTGGGGGCGAGAATTGTTTAAGGGGGCTACTTGATATGGCGGGCAGGAGACAGGATTCGACGCGGCGGGGTATTCATACAGGCCGCAGGAATGCACTTTGTCGGTATCAGGAGTGTCTGGCGGAGATAAGGCGGCGGGTGCGCGTCGCAGTTATAGGACGCCCTAATGTCACCTGCAGTTTGCGACGGGCATGTTTGCATTCGGAAGATCCGGTTGTTCCTTTTGCAAAGTTTGCGGTGCGATACGTTTTGTTCCCACATATATACATTGAGGGATGCAGAGAGAGTCCATGGCTAGATAAACTTTTATGGCAGATAAAGTTATACGATGTGACGCATACATTAACTTCGATACAAATAGGGAGAATGCAGTTAGATTATTGGGTGGTATCAATATATTATTGAGATATATACACAAATATTTAATGTCTGTGGATGAGGTCGTTTGAAAATCTACGAATTAACCCTTTAGGGCAAAGTAAGTAAATGTTATGGTGACAAATGCCACTGGTAAAGCCATGTCGCATTTGCCACCATAACATTTACTGGCCTCTACTTACTGTGCCTATCTATATGTTTGTTTTTAATCAATAGATTTCATTGCAACAAGGTATTTTAAAGAAAATCCTTACGCAGTTTTAGAAACTTTTGAATTTTGATGTGTGTGAATAAGGATAACTAATTAACAATATCTTAAAATTTAAAAATCCAGGGCTAAAAGGGTTAATGTTTCCACTGTCAAAGGCCTTTTATCAGAGAAATATCCATAATTACAAGTATCATAATTACAATTATCATAATTACAATTATCATAATTACAATTATCATAATTACAATTATCATAATTACAATTATCATAATTACAATTATCATAATTACAATTATCATAATTAAAATTATCATAATTACAATTATCATAATTACAATTATGAGTTATTAACTGATTTTTTGTTTTCTTTTAGAAATAACATCACAAACTCATTTTCAAGTAGATATTTTTTCGTTGTAGTCCATCTTTATTATAATTTTTTTGAATTTCGAACCGTTGTACGATAATGTACGATCATTTTCGTCCAGTTATTTTTGAAACAGGTCCATGGCAACACTGCTTGAATGGCAAGATTGGGTAGGGCTCTGATGGTTACAAACCAATAATCTACTTATTGAATTTTATTTATTAATTTTAAATTTATTGAAATAAATAATTGTAATCACATTGATTGAAATAATATTTTATATAAATTTCTTATATAAATTGTTTAGCCCATTAAACTTTTTACAAGATTTCAATGAACCCAAGGAAGTAGGTCATCATAAATTCTTTATCAATTAATAAACTTTCTCTGTGATGTGTAATCAAGTTGAACACGAAATACATAATTAAACCGACTTTTCTTCATCCCACCTTCTCAATAACTGAATATAACAAAATTAGGAAGTAGAAGTTTGTATCCGTCTTTTCATTGTACGGCTGTGAAAACAAATTGAATCGAATTTTTCGCAGCGAAATTTATCGCCTTGTTGTTCGCACAAAATCCGCATACATAATGCGTTACAAGTGCCCAAAAAGCCTCAAACTGTAATGAAGACAAACCAGGGTGCGGGGTTTCATACAACTTTCGGGTCTGTCGCAAGAAGTATTGCCGCGGCAAGTTCAATTTCTTGTTCTGCGGGGGGTGGTGCCGTGATGCATTCGCGGGACGTGTCTGGAATTGGGGGGCCCCGCACTGTATCGATTCCAACAACGGTCCATCGTTTTCACACATCTATATCAGTTGCTGTGTGGGGGGGCGACTCAACATCTGGCCGCTCGAGTGGAGCTTTCCGACCGCATACATTTAATACGCTAGTCGACTGCATTAAGAAAAGTTTTGTAATTCCGTACGCTCCCCTAAATGCCTTAAAGCGTTTGCCTATTCAGCATACATGCTTCTGCATAAATACCCCCGGCCAATTTATGCACGACCGGGAACAGGTCTGATTGTGAGTTATCCCGAACAGAAGTTCTCAAACATACAGTGGAGGGTGTTATCGCAAATAAGTTCTACTATTAAAATACAGTGCAGTGGTTGGAACAGTGGTTGAAGTTGTTTTGATAAATATAGTTATACTTGTTATAGGTCACCAACACGTATGGTCAGCGTTGGGTTTCACAACTAACACCTAACTCTGTTCAGGAGTTGATATTCTCATCTACACGTACTCAAGTGGTCCGGAATCCACGTTAAACTGTAGGTCCACTTGTAGTTTATTTGCCAGCACTATGGGCAGAAAAGAGACCAACACTATGGGCAGATAAGAGACCAACACACGTGCAGTAGCGTGGAAGAGGTTAATACATATACGTACCAAAGCCACCTCCACTAGGCTTTCGAGATGAATAAGGACAGTATCAGCAATTTAGAGGAAATTAAAAAAAAACAATCTTTATAGGCTTTTCCGCCGTCAAGGAAGAAGCTCAGATGACTTTGATCACTCGATATTTACCTTAACTTCGCTAAAAACTGTGAGAAGTAATTCGTAAAAATTCGCCCCTCGGGCACCCCAATGCTGAGTACGAGACGGACGATGCCTATAACCACGCAACCACTGAGTTGGTTTCCAAGAATATAATTTATAAGGCTGTTTCCCGAATTCGCTCTTAATACAGCAATCGCCTTCGGCTCGTGCTGTAAACTCACTCGCTCATTCGGGAAACTTGCCTTCCTGCACTAATAATGTAAATTACTATTAAATTATCAATAAGTTAGTAGCTTTTCAAATCCTTTCATTAAAAAGTACTATAAATTAAAAATAATTTACACAATAATTAAATGAATACTGTAAAAAGGCTCCACCATCGACGGGAATTCCAACCCATTGTTTATTCTGTTATTGCAAAAGAAGTTTGCACAAAAAAACATAAATAACAATTCGGTCGTCACAAAACATTGACTAGACTTTTATGTATTATAAAGTGCACATATAATACATAAAAGTCTAGTCAATGTTTTGAGACGACCGAATTGTTATTTATGTTTTTTTGTGCAAACTTCTTTTGCAATAACAGAATAAACAATGGGTTGGAATTCCCGTCGATGGTGGAGCCTTTTGATAATTTGCAAGACATCTTTATAATATATAAAAGTCTAGTCTATGTTTTGAGACGACCGACTTGTTATTTATGTTTTTTTGTGCTATTATTGCAAACTACTTTTGCAATAACAGCATAAAAAATGGGTTGGAAGCTATACATTTTCTAATATTTACAATTAATAGTTGCAAATCTCAATTCATTTATAAAATATCAACGGTGTGTGTTATATAATCTAAAATTAAAGAGACATTCTCCAAGTAAATGCTGCCATTAGGAGCATTGTGCGTGGGCTATAACATCGCCGTAAGCTCCGATATTATCTCTATATTGTCACCGCCAATAACGGCGCACGGACCTAATAAAAAGGAAATCAGGGAATCGATTTCGTTCCGTGATTTTCTTTATCCTATACAAAGATGACCTGAACATCTGTCGAACTAATCTAATTTAGCAAATACAATTACTATACAATGTTTCATAAAATAATACGATAAAAGGAAACATTTAAAATAAAATAATTGACTTGAAAAATTACTTGGTGTAAAAACACACCAAGTAATTTTTCAAGTCAATTATTTTATTTTAAATGTTAGTGCTCGCTTCTATATTGTAACTGCTGCATATAGTAGGTGGAATTCGAAGTCTACTAGCATAGCACGAGTAACAGTTATTAGATGAAAACTATTCAAATTAATAGACTGAAGGAGCAAACAAAACCAATAATGAAAAACACCAAAATTGGCTGTAATAAATGTATCACCGGTACTTCTTCTTTGTGCCAAAAACATCTTTTTCATTATAATAAAATATTCCCGCTTTATCTCTTGCTATATATATATATATATATATATATATATATATATATATATATATATATATATATTCTGTTAGCCTACACCGAAAGGGAAATACTAAACTAAATTTTGTTTCGTAAATAATATATAATAATATATTATATATATTGGGGAGCCTAAGTTCGATCCCTAACGGGGAGTGAATTTTCGCGAATCACCTTTCACAGTTTTCAGAGGTTTTCTGTGAAGTTAAGGTAAACACCGGGTGATTAATCTCCTCTGAGCTTCTCCCTTGACCGGCGGAAAAGCCTCACGGCTGATAGCCCTATAAAGATTATTATTATTATTATTATATATATATATATACACCAGTTATAAACTTAATTTCGTATTCACTTTTTGTAAAGTGTATTGTAAAGTACAATGAAGTAAACGAATACTAAATAAATATTAATAATAAAAATGGTTGATTTTTTTTGTAAGATCTCGTTAAAAGTAAGACTCTCACTATATCATCAGCATATAAATAAAATAAATAATCATGCCAAATTCATATAATTTATTATTTCCATATCATACATTTGCCCGGAAAAACTTACTTTCCGTATGTTCCTTCTTATCAGCAAAGGAAAGTGTAAGACAGGCGGCATCAAATGGCAAACGGTAACGGCAAAAAAAGCTCGGGGGAGGTATAACGCCAAATTTAAAAGCTACTTTCGGAAGGAATATATTCGACGCTGTGGTTATTATTGCGTTATAGGAAAACGTAACAAAATGTAATGGGCAACCGCTGCTAAATTATGTTTATCTTACACACCGGATGCGCGATAATTGTTGTGTATTCTGGCGGGGATTAAGGAATGCAATTAGTGGTGCGGTTTAAATAAATAAGCAAGGTTCAATCTGAATTGTTATTGATCTAGAGGTTATTTTTCAATGTTATTCTTTGTTTTAAATTGTAATTGTCATTTTGTAACCTTAAAATAAAATAAAGTATAGTAGAAACTAAATGAATCGTTTTGGGGTGGTGCAGCAATTAAACGCTATTTTTTATATTGAGTACACTTTTAATCTTCGCCAATATTTCACGTCTCAATTAGACGTTTAAGCCCTGAAGAAGCGTCTAATTGAGACGCGAAATATTGGCGAGGAGTAAAAGTGTACTCAATATAAAAAATAGCGTTTGATTGCTGCCCCATATAATATGGAACAATTTAAAAAACAACATTTTATAATCGTTTTGGGGTGGTGCAGCAATCAACCTTTATTTTTTATATTGAGTACAATAATTTAACTCAACAAAAAGTTCCTTTATGTTTTTTTTTCTTTCGTTTATTTAACCAATTAAAAAATATTGAAGATTAAAGTTTGAGGTATATAAGAAACTCAATTTTATGCCTTTTATTTCATAACTCGCAATATAGTAAGCATTATTAGATGCACACTACATATATTTGTAGGAAAATTAACTGATCTTCAAAAATGGTTTGAATTGTTATATCGATACTGTGAGCGATTAGAAGATATTTGTAGCCAAAGTTCAATGCATACTGTTTTTTTAAGCTTTTACTCTGAAATCTTTTTCTATTATTGAATCTATATTATCAGATTATCAGTTATGAATCTCTTAGCTTTAGAATTAGTGTTTCCCTAGAAACAAAAATAAATTTTGTAAGAGTAAAATTTAAATACATTCTGAACACGCCAGACTAAAAATAAATAATAATATAAATAAGTATCACAATTTTAAATTATATTAGAAAAAAATTCAGAAAAATTTCACAAGACAAAAATTGTACAATATAATCAAATAAAAAACTTAAAACATAGTTAACAGCTATTTTTTTATTGTACAGAAAGTCAAATTTATATAGTTATTTTCGAAAATTAATAAATTTTATGATTCCTAAGATAATTATTAAAAACTTTGAAAATTAATATGTATTAAACTCAAATTTATATAATTATTTTCGAAAATTTATTGATTGTATGATTTCTAAGATAATTATTAAAAAAATTGAAAATTAGTATGTAGAAGATGTTTGTAGCTAAAGCTCACTACAAATATCTATCTGAAAATTAGTATCTAGAAGATATTTGTAGCTAAACTACACAACAAATATCTTCTAAACGCTCACAGTAATTAATTTACAATTCAAACCATTTTTGAAGATCATTTTATTCACACAAACTCAAATTTATATAATTCTTTTGGAAAATTAATTGATTGTATGATTTCTAAGGTAATTATTAAAAAAATTGAAAATTAGTATGTGGAAGATATTTGTAGCTAAAGTTCACTACAAATATCTATCTGAAAATTAGTATCTAAAAGATATTTGTAGCTAAACTACACAACAAATATCTTCTAAACGCTCACAGTAATCAATTTAACAATTCAAACCATTTTAGAAGAACATTTTATTGACAGAAACTCAAATTTATATAGTTCATTTGGAAAATTAATTGATTGTATGATTTCTAAGATAATCATTAAAAAAATTGAAAATTAGTATGTGGAAGATATTTGTAGCTAAAGTTCACTACAAATATCTATCTGAAAATTAGTATCTAGAAGATATTTGTAGCTAAACTACATAACAAATATCTTCTAAACGCTCACCGTAATCAATTTAACAATTCAAACCATTTTTGAAGATCATTCTATTCACACAAACTCAAATTTATATAATTCTTTTGGAAAATTAATTGATTGTATGATTTCTAAGATAATTATGAAAAAAATTGAAAATTTGTATGTAGAAGATATTTGTAGCTAAAGTTCACTACAAATATCTATCTGAAAATTAGTATCTATAAGATATTTGTAGCTAAACTACACAACAAATATCTTCTAAACCCTCACAGTAATCAATTTAACAATTCAAGCCATTTTTGAAGACCATTTTATTGACAGAAACTCAAATTTATATAATTCTTTTGAAAAATTAATTGATTGTATGATTTCTAAGGTAATTATTAAAAAAAATTGAAAATTATTATGTAGAAGATATTTGTAGCTAAAGTTCACTACAAATATCTATCTGAAAATTAGTATCTAGAAGATATTTGTAGCTAAACTACACAACAAATATCTTCTAAACCCTCACAGTAATCAATTTAACAATTTAAGCCATTTTGAAGATCGTTTTATTGACAGAAACTCAAATTTATATAATTCTTTTCGAAAATTAATTGATTGTATGATTTCTAAGATAATTATTAAAAAAATTGAAAATTAGTATGTGGAAGATATTTGTAGCTAAAGTTCACTACCAATATCTATCTGAAAATTAGTTTCTAGAAGATATTTGTAGCTAAACTACACAACAAGTATCTTCTAAACGCTCACAGTAATCAATTTAACAATTCAAACCATTTTTGAAGAACATTTTATTCACAGAAACTCAAATTTATATAATTCTTTTAGAAAATTAATTGATTGTATGATTTTTAAGATAATTATTAAAAAAATTGAAAATTAGTATGTAGAAGATATTTGTAGCTAAAGTTCACTACCAATATCTATCTGAAAATTAGTATCTAGAAGATATTTGTAGCTAAACTACACAACAAATATCTTCTAAACGCTCACAGTAATCAATTTAACAATTCAAACCATTTTTAAAGATCATTTTATTCACAGAAACTCAAATTTATATAATTCTTTTCGAAAATTAATTGATTGTATGATTTTTAAGATAATTATTAAAAAAATTGAAAATTAGTATGTAGAAGATATTTGTAGCTAAAGTTTACTACAAATATCTATTTGAAAATTAGTATCTAGAAGATATTTGTAGCCAAACTACACAACAAATATCTTCTAAATGCTCACATTAATCAATTTAACAATTCAAGCCATTTTTGAAGATCATTTTATTGACAGAAACTCAAATTTATATAATTCTTTTGAAAAATTAATTGATTGTATGATTTCTAAGATAATTATTAAATAAATTGAAAATTATTATGTAGAAGATATTTGTAGCTAAAGTTCACTAAAATATCTACCTGAAAATTAGTATCTAGAAGATATTTGTAGCTAAACTACACAACAAATATCTTCTAAATGCTCACAGTAATCAATTTAACAATTCAAACCATTTTTGAAGAACATTTTATTGACAGAAACTCAAATTTATATAATTCTTTTCGAAAATTAATTGATTGTATGATTTCTAAGATAATTATTAAAAAAATTGAAAATTAGTATGTAGAAGATATTTGTAGCTAAAGTTCACTACAAATATCTATCTGAAAATTAGTATCTAGAAGATATTTGTAGCTAAACTACACAACAAATATTTTCTAAACGCTCACAGTAATCGATTTAACAATTCAAACCATTTTTGAAGAACATTTTATTCACAGAAACTCAAATTTATATAATTCTTTTGGAAAATTAATTGATTGTATTATTTCTAAGGTAATTATTTAAAAAATTGAAAATTAGTATATGGAAGATATTTGTAGCTAAAGTTCACTACAAATATCTATCTGAAAATTAGTATCTAGAAGATATTTGTAGCTAAGCTACACAACAAATATCTTCTAAACGCTCACAGTAATCAATTTAACAATTCAAACCATTTTTGAAGAACATTTTATTGACAGAAACTCAAATTTATATAATTCGTTTCGAAAATTAATTGATTGTATGATTTCTAAGATAATTATTAAAAAAATTGAAAATTAGTATGTGGAAGATATTTGTAGCTAAAGTTCACTACAAATATCTATCTGAAAATTAGTTTCTAGAAGATATTTGTAGCTAAACTACACAACAAATATCTTCTAAACGCTCACAGTAATCAATTTAACAATTCAAACCATTTTTGAAGAACATTTTATTGACAGAAACTCAAATTTATATAATTCGTTTCGAAAATTAATTGATTGTATGATTTCTAAGGTAATTATTAAAAACTTTGAAAATTAGTATGTATTGGACTTTGGCTACAAATATCTTATAAATGCTCACAGTAATCGATTTAACAATTTAAACCGAATTTGAAGATTTGAAGAAAAGATAATTTCCTACAAAAATAAGTATTAACCATTACTTGATGCTTACTATTTAACAAGTTAAAAAATAGAGAAGCAAAACATTTTTTTCTGAAATTTTTAACCTTCAAAATTGGTTAAATAAACAAAACAAAATCATTAGAGATTTTTTTGTATAGCATATTTCCTACAAGAATATGTGTTGATAATTTCTGTACGTTCAATGAATGGCGAGATATGATTTATTTCGTTTGAAACGAACGTAAAAATGAAAAACTGTGATAAGGAGGACCTTCCTATTAATATTAAAAGCTCATCTTTGGGGAGAATTTTATAGAAGTGCATCGGAACCAATTTATCAGTATTGGAAGTGAAGAAAAATGTCAATTTTCAACATTTCTAGCACTAAAACACATTATTTATTTCTATTTTAATAATTCCCCTCATTGTAATATAAACTCCACTCACAGGTCGATTGCCCCCATTTTTCTAATAAACATAACATCGCCATTGCATCTGCATTTTCACGCAGCCAGCGTAGCTTTTATGGAACTTTATTACTTAATAAAGCACGCCCTCGCTGCAGTGTTTTAAATATTATTTTTGAATTTAATTAAGCCCCTGCAAACGCGGCGAAATTACGTAAACATAGAACTGGGAATATAATAACACCAAAGCTATATACCAGCGAAGCATTCGTTATTACTACAAAGATAATTATAAAACAGATATTTGGTTGAGGGTGTTAGCAACTTATTTTTACTAATTTTTTATAGACATTATAACAAATATATATATATATATATATATATATATATATATTGTTCTTTCTCCAACGCAAAGCTCCAAAACTCAATAGACTATTAGTTAAGGCGAATATTTCGAAGATGAATATTAATGCTTAAAGGAAACTCTTTTTTTTTTAAATTGTCATCTATATTTCGCCATCAGTTTAGGCGTCTTGTTAATTTTTTTATTTATTTTTTATTTAACATAGTAGTAATTGCTTTTTCATATTTTGTTTCTGTGGCTCCTTTAGTTCTTTGTTAAATCCACATAAGCAATCACAAGTAACATAATATTTACTAAAGGAATAAAAAAGCCACACAAAGGAAACCAGTGACTCTTTTATATTTCATTCTAAAGCATAAATTGAATAAGATTCCACAATCCAATGGCGAAATATGATGTAAATATCTAAATAAATTTGGGGCTAATATCACAAATTCCATTTACGATACATATACAATTGCAATATTAGTCGATTTTTGTAACATTGCGTAGACTATTTAATTCTAGATTGGGATATCAATTACTACGAATTGCAAATTAGATAGATTTTTCATAAAAACTATTTTTTATTGAGATTTTAAACTGTTTGAAAATACATGCATGTTTAAATCTTCACAACTTCTTTATCGGTTAACACATTTGTTATAATAATTAATAATAATAATTCTTGCTACATGCAGTCTGTATATTTTGATGAAATCCGAGTTAATCAATTACTTATGGCTGAAAGACCACAGTCGATGGCCTCTTGTACATGTATGTATATCTTGTATGTATGTATGTTACAATAAATATATCTTCTTCTTCTTCCAATTACTTAATAAATTCCATTTAAATATATCTGCAAATGAATATGTGCAGGCATTGAACATTCAAATGAAATTTACATGTTCATTTCTTTTAATTAAAACGCAAGATATGTTTTTGCAATTACTAGAATTGCTACAGAAACATTACCATTAAATGCCCTCACTAACTGCGCGTGAAATTAAGATCCACGTCTACCAGCGCTACTTACCGTTTTCGTTTTCCATTTATATCTTGTCTGCTTGCTAGAACTTAGAATATTATACACTCATTGTAATTAATGTATACTACTGTTGATATCGTTAAGCAAAGGAAAACAGAGTTTAAACAGTATTACTAATTATTAAAACATATTCATATACAAGTTTAAGAGTACTCAATTTTATGTTATTTTACTGGTTATATAATTAGCAGTCAGAGAGAACGTTAAAATTTAATGATTGTGTTGGAATTTAGCTTATTACTTCACTGCAGTTTGTATAATACTTATATAAGGTATTTTATTTTCAAATAAAGTAATTCTAATTATAGTATGAATAACGAATTACTTCATTTGAAAAAATAAACCTTGTATAAGAATTGTACACACTAAACATGCCATGAAAAAATATATAATTTCTAGGCATTGGAAAACCGGTATCCCGAAAATCAGAACCCCGAATCATTTTGGTAATTTTTTAATTACCGGTAATTATGATAATAGCTGGAAAGCGCATGGCAATATTAGCACACCCTGTTTTGACGTGTCAACCGGAGATTATGGTGAATGCGCCAGGCAATATTGAAAATAACATAAAATATTAAATTCAATTTAATGAAATATAAATTACATAGAACACTAATACCTCATTAACAATTAGTTCTTAAATAGCCCGTTGCATATATAGATGGCTTTTTAGCGAGATTGGTTATCGGTCTCAACATGCATTTGTCATTATTTGCCACCGGTGCTCGTTACTTAATTTATGGTTATATATAATGCAGTTCTAGTGCATCGCATATATTATGCATCCTAGCCAACCCCCTCGCAATATAGCACGCGGAAAATAAATCATGCCCAGCTTATTAAATATCTGCCGGAGCCCCGGGACCGCGCGGCGTGATTTGTGGGATTCGACGGCGATGAAAGCGCGGCATTAAACGCAACACCAGAAATTTGTACAGCAGGCCGCATATTGCCACCCGACGCCTTCCACTCCCATTTCGAGTTATATAGATAAATACGCTTCTAAATCCTTTTGGAATGGTTCGGGTTTGCGGGAGTTTGCGTGTGACGTGTGGACGATTATAAAATATGATGATATTTGTGAAAGCCACATCCACGGTTGTTGCGAGAGGTGCCATGGATGCCACGCTGGTGTAATTTCATGAGATAAAAAGAAACACTTAAGTGTGCGGAGGGTAATAAGGAGACCGTTGCGGCGGTGCCCGAAATACGTATCGATCTGACATAGCGGCGACACGTTTTCCGCCCGCAGGAAGCGCTACCACGTTCACATTTAACAGCCACGCAATTTATTTCATAAATACTAAACTTAATTATCTGTAGAGTTCATAATTTTTTATGAGAAAACCATAAATGTTTTTTTTGCAAGAATTTATAATAATATTCATCATTCAACAGTAATGGAACATATTATTTCTCCAAGGCAAAAATTAAAGCTCAATAGACTTTTAATTCAGCCGAATATTTCGAGAAAACCAGAGTTTCCTTTAAGCATTAATGTAACAACATTAATGCTGAAAGGAAACTCTGTATTTTTTTCATCAATCTATATTTCGCCATCAGTTGTGGCGTCTTATTTATTTTAAGTTTTAGGATGAAATATCAACGTAGTAGTAACTGCTTTCTCATATTTTCTTTCTGTGACTCCTTTACTCCTTTGGTAAATCCACATATGCAATTACAAGTAACATAATATTTACTAAAGGAGTAAGAGAGCCACACAAAGAAAATCAGCGACTACTTTATACTTCGTTCTAAACCATAAATTGAACAAGATTCCACAATCTAATGGCGAAATATGTTCTAAAGATCTAAATAAATTTGGGGCTAATATCACAAATTCCATTTACGAGCGTTTGGGTCATTGCGAGACCGAACAAGATCGACAATGTGAACATTAGTATGCTATAAAAATAAATAAATAATGAAATAAAAAAAAATAAACAAAAATTCTTACTATTGTAGACCGCAACCGCATAAATCACCTTCACATTATTAATATTTAACACTGTCGTGTTTAACATGAGACAGCTAAACATTTTATTTATTTATTGCGGCTGAAAATATTCGAGGCAGTAAATTCTATTTAAAATGTAAAACCAAATATCACAATTAATCACTGACTGGTGCGGTATACATTATTGTCGTTCCCCGATGAGCACACGTTCCAAATGTTCCATCAATAACCAATTGCGGCCGCAGATGAATTTTTAACGGCTCGCCATAAATTAAATAATATGTTAAATTGCCACCGTAACACACTTGATGAATATTTTATAGTAAAGTAAATTGGAGACACACCTGATGTATGTGTCGATGAAACAATAGGAGTGGCTGACAAGGGGTAATTTCAAATGCTTTTGGTGCGAAAAATATATTGCAATTGTATACAGCGAGGTTGAGGATGGGGCGGTTGTTACGGGTGTGTTAGGATGTAATATCTGTTGCGCGGAGGTAATTTTTCATATGTTAACATTGCTCGTCGTGGCGGGAAGTAAATGGTTTTCGGGTGTGGGAGGTGGGAGAGGAGAAGAGTGATGGTTTGATTTATTGTTTTGAAATTTTATGTGTCTAAATAGTTGATGTATATGTAGTAAAAGGGGGACGTGTTTAACGCTTGAATATCTTAAGAAAATACTTTAAATGGACAAGGCTTTCGAGCAGGTGGCGATGCTGTAGCATGCTATTAAATTCTGTTTCTGGCACGCGAAGCGAATAAAACGAACGGACGAATGAATGAACGAACATTGCCCTTAACTTGGCAATGGCTCTAGTCTAGTTTACATAACATATATTTATTGTACGTTTTATCGACTATTTTATCTCAGTATATTAGTACATATGATATTCTCACACATTTAAATAACTATTTATTAGTTTTGTTAATGGTTTTGGGAAATTTGGCGGCAGAATCACAAAATAAATATATAGGGCTATTGGCGATTCAAATGTCAACGATTTTCATCGAACTAGTGCATAAACAGCTGATTTTTCTTATTGTTTGATTAGCTAATTAATAATAATTGCATGATTTGGATCACTTGGACAGTAATGCATGGTTGTTAATAAACTTTTAATATATAACTAGACAAACCTTGCACATATTGTTACATATATGATGAGAAAATACATTTTATGCGTAGTGATTACCCACTAGATTTTAGTAAAAACTAGATAAACACTAGATTATACAAAAAAGGATTCTATGCTTATAAAAAAACCTATATTAGGGATATATTAGTACATTTTCTGCCACCAGATAAAGTACTGACTAGCTTGAATTGCCCATGGAAATACTTTTGATATCTTGAGGTCGAAAGGTAAACACTAGGGGGATGGAGACTAACATCATCAAATGATAAGCAATGTGAAGCTGGATTAGTTATCATTTCTAATTCACTTAGGATCAGAGGGCGGCGGTAGAAGTTAGTAGATGCTTTAATGTAAGAAGAGGCAGGCCACACATTATTACCTTTTATTATTTTTACCCCTAGTACGTCAGTACAAAAAGGTTCCCTATCACAGAGTAATAACTTTCTTGAAACTTTCAATCTTGGTTATTGGTCGATATGTTAAAAAATATTCTATTAACATTCTAAAATCATGATCTTCGTTTATAGACGTAATTAACTCTTTCCCTGCTACAGATGTGTATATACGATTTTGAGTCCAAATTTGATGACGAACATCGCTACATGAAGTTTTTGTTGAATGGCGCTGCTATTGACGTGTATATATAAGTTTCAAGAAAATTTAACGCCGCAACACAGGCCCGAGGGAGTTTTCCTAACGCCGCAACATAGGGTCGAGTAAGTTTTCCTAACGCCGCACCGGAAGGGTTAAAGGAAAAACAATAATTATGGAATTATAGGTATCACTATCTGAAGATATATTAGTTATGCTAGCCAAAAATATGTTCCATAAGGTATTATTTATTATGAAACAAGAGTTACAGCTTACTGAAAAATCCTGAAAATGTTGAATTTGATAAAAATTTCAATTTGTTTCAATCGAGTTCAAAATTTATATTAGTATTACATCTATATGGCCATAAAATATGAAATTCGTTTCTCAACCATATGTCGACTTCTTAGAGTGTTGAACACCAAAATGACATAATACAAAATTAGTAAATGTATAGAAAGTGTTATATCTCTTTATAAATTTTAGAATTTCATGAAATAGTTTCAAGTATATTCAGAAATAGTCATTATTAATAACTACAACGTATGAAATTCGTATCTTAACTATTTGTAGACATTTTAGTGTGTTGAACACCAAAATTATATAATCCAACATTATTAAACTTTTAAAAAGTGCCATAACTCCCTTTATAATTATCAGAATTTCATGAACTAGATTTAAATCTATTGAGAAATAGTCATTTTTAATGACTACAAAGTATGACATTCGTATCTCAACTATTTGTAGACTTTTTAGTGTGTTGAACACCAAAATTATATAATCCAACATTAGTAAACTTATAAAAAGTGCTATAACTGCCGTTATAATTATTAGAATTTCATGAAATGGCTTCTAGTATATTTAAAAATAGTCATTGTTAATGACTTCAACGTATGAAATTTGTATCTTAATTATTTATATACTTCTTAGAGTGTTGAACACCAAAATTACATGATCCAACATTAGTAAAAGTATAAAAAGTGCTATAACTTCCTTTAGAATTAACAGAATTTCATAAAATATATTTGGTTGTATTAAAAAATAGTCATTTTTAATGACAACAAAGTATGAAATTCGTATCTCAACTATTTGTAGACTTCTGAGTGTGTTGAACACCAAATTATATAATCCAACATTAGTAAACTTATAAAAGGTGCTATAACTCCCTTTATAATTATCAGAATTTCATGAACTATATTTAAACGTATTGAGAAATAGTCGTTTTTAATGACTACAATGTATGAAATTCGTATTGCAACTATTTGTAGACTTCTTAGTGTGTTGAACACCAAAATTATATAATCCAACATTAGTAAACTTGTGCTATAACTGCCGTTATAATTATCAGAGTTTCATGAAATGGCTTCTAGTATATTTAAAAATAGTCATTGTTACTGACTACAACGTATAAAATTCGTATCTCAATTATTTATATACTTCTTAGAGTGCTGAACACCAAAATTACATAATTCAACATTAGTGACTGTATAAAAAGTGCGATAACTCCCTTTATAATTATCAGAATTTCATGAAATAGATTTAAGTGTATTGAAAAATAGTCATTTGTAATGACTACAAAGTATGAAATTTTTCTCAACTATTTGTAGACTTCTTAGTGTGTTGAACAACAAAATTATATAATCCAACATTAGTAAACTTATAAAAGGTGCTATAACTCCCTTTATAATTATCAGAATTTCATGAACTATATTTAAACGTATTGAGAAATAGTCGTTTTTAATGACTACAATGTATGAAATTCGTATTTCAACTATTTGTAGACTTCTTAGTGTGTTGAATACCAAAATTATATCATCCAACATTACTAAGCTTATACAAAGTGCTATAACTGCCGTTATAATTATCAGAATTTCATGAAATGACTACAAGTATATTTAGAAATAGTCATTGTTAATGACTACAACGTATGAAATTCGTATCTCGATTATTTATATACTTCTTAGAGTGTTGAACATCAAAATAACATAATCCAACATTAGTAAAAGTATAAAAAGTGATATAACATCCTTTATAATTATCAGAATTTCATGAACTATATTTAGTTGTATTGAGAAATAGTCATTTTTAATAACTACAAAGTATGAAATTCGTATCTCAACTATTTGTAGATTTCTTAGTTAGTTGGACACCAAAATTATATCATCCAACATTAGTAAACTTATAAAAAGTGCTATAACTGCCGTTATTATTATGAAAATTTTATGATATGGCTTCAAGTATATACATAAATAGTCATTGTTAATGACTACAAAGTATGAAATTCGTAACCCAATTATTTATAGACTTCTTAAAATGTTGAACACCAAAATTACATAATCCAATATTAGTAGACGTATAAAAATTAATATAACTTCCTTTATATTTATCAGAATTTCATGAAATAAATTTAAATGTATTGAGAAATAGTCATTTTTAATGACGACAAAGTATGAAATTTGTATCTCAACTATTTGTAGACTTCTTAGATTGTTGAACACCAAAATTACATAATCCAACATTAGTAAACATATAGGAAGTACTATAACTTGCTTCGTAATTATCAGAATTTCATTAAATAGATTTATGTGTATTAAGAAATAGTCATTTTTAATGACTGCAAAGTATGAAATTCGTATCTCAACTATTTATAGACTTCTTAGTATGTTGAACACCAAAATTATATAATCCAACGTTAGTAAACTTATAAAAAGTGTTATAACTGCCGTTATAATTATCAGATTTTCATGAAATAGCTTTAGGTATATTCAGAGATAGTCGTTGTTAATGACTACAAGGTATGAGATTCATATCTCAATTATTTATAGACTTCTTACAGTGTTGAACACCAAAATTACATAATCCAACATTAGTAAATATATAAAAAGTGCTATAACTCCCTTTATAATTTTCAGAAAATCATGAAATAGATTTAAGTGTATTGAGAAATAGTCATTTTTAATTACTACAAAGTATGAAATTCGTATCTCTACTATTTGTAGACTTCTTATTGTGTTGAACACCAGAATTATATAATCTAACATTAGTAAACTTATAAAAAGTGCTATAAGTACCGTTATAATTATCAAAATTTCATGAAATGGCTTATAGTATATTTAGAAATAGTCATTGTTAATGACTACAACGTATGAAATTCGTATCTCAATTATTTATAGACTTCTTAGGGTGTTGAACACCAACATTACATATTCCAACATTAGTAAATTTATAAAAAGTGCTAGAACTCCCTTTATAATTATCAGAATTGTATGAAAGAGCTTCAAGTCTATTCAGAAATAGTCACTGTTAACGAATACAAAGTATTAAATTCGTAACTCAACTATTTGTAGAGTTCTTAGAGTGTTGAACACCAAAATTACATAATCCAACATTAGTAAACGTATAAAAAGTGCTATAACTCTCTTTTTTAATTATGTAATTTGTATCTCAACTATTTTTAGACGTCTTAGAGTGTTGAACACCAAAATTGAAATGAATGTAATTTTAGAATTTTTTTTACAGCCAGTTATTTCTTATTACCTGAAAACTTCATATCTATTTCATATATTATTACCTGAAAATAAAATATCATGGACGCCGTTTTCCGCTGATATCATAACAAAATATAAAGGTGACCTAAATGATTTTCATTTTTATCACAAGATTGAGAGGATAAATTATAATTATAATTATAATTTCCTATTTCCCTTTTTGTTTTCTTTGGAAGGGTTGTGCCTGCCTGTTAGATAAGGTTTTTAGTGATTGATGTTATACTAATTTGTAATTGTGTAGATTTATGCTTAGTTTACCAAGGATGTAAATTTAGTTTACGCAACGCATTAAAAATGTTACACCAGCACATTTATTTAACGACACCTACAACATCAGGCTTACATAACCATCCTCATTTGCCATCATACACCCTGTTTTGGTATATTATTTATAATTTATTTGATTATTATTATATTTATATTTATTTATTTATTCTGACCTTATTAATCACTCAATATTAATAAGTAGTTAAAAACTTGAAGTGTGTTGAGAGTTTGCTCGTAGATGAATAAGTAATTAAAAACGTTATACAAACAGTGTTAAAAGTTCCAATATAGATTAATAAGTAATTAAAAACTCTATACGAGAGTACACAATTTTCAATACAGATGTCAGCACGATACACCTATTTCAGTTTTCATGAAACGAAAGCTACAGCTCAACAAGTGGAAAATTTCAGCAAGCTTTCGTGGAGCTTTAGAGTTTCCGCAATGGATGGCGCTACGTTTATATAAACTATTTTAAATTATCCCTGAAGGAGCTTTATACGGAAGTGATCCTTTTATAAAAGAGGAGGATTAGATAAATCATGGACGGCGTATAATAAAATTCGGATATACGGATAATAAGGTAGAGATTTTATCCTCAGATACGAATTTCATTTTATGTACGATGGGATATCATTCTATCTTCTTTACATTATAGTATAATGAAATATAGTCCTTGAAGCGTGAAACGAATTTGCTTTAAATTTAAAATTTCTTGGAACAGAATATTATTACTTTATACATTTTTATTTTATAATGAATACGCACTATTTTATATGGGGTTGTCTAAGGATATACAAATGCCAAAAAACAAGAACAATGGCTTAAAGTACCTTCCAGAGTGCTTCACGGTCGTCATTTGCCGAGATTTGAACTCGTGTCTGCTCCATTACAAGTCCGCCATTTTACCATTTGGTTGTGCGCTTCTGCTCGCAATGGAGTTGATCGTACTAACATTATTGGTAAACGAATGCTGTAATAAGTTCTGAATGAACGTACCGAAAGGGTAGAAGACGGCTAGTTAGGCGGTTCGGTGATAAATTATTAGTCAAAGGGAAGGGATGCGCTAGTTGATTGTTGAATAGAAAAAGATTGGGGGGTCGGTCGACAAAAGACAAGAAGTATGAGGAGAAGAAGCGGCAGCAAGAGTTTGGATGGAGTACACCGGAATTATTAGTATTTGAGAAAAAGCTAAAGGGCGTGAAGCGGGAAAAAAAATGCATTCGATCCAGCTGTTGGAGCTGCTTAGCCAGAAAGATTGCGAAGGAGTCTAGGAAGAAGATAGCGGTACGAAGGCATGGGAGACGTGAATTTGACAGGGACAACCAAACAAAGAGGGATTTTTTAAGTGTGTGTGAAAAAAAAGAACTAAAAAGAAGATTCAAAACGTGAAAAGGAAGCAAAAGAAGTGTATTTCGGAGAAGGGGTTGTGGTTATGGATTTTAAAGAGAAGGGAAACGAAGGGTTAAATAATGACAGACCTAGCAGAGTGGGAGAGGAACTCAGTTGGGCATAAAATATTGTACGCACCTCGACCGAAAACAAAGGTTATATCCTTGGAAGAATAAGCTTCTTCCGCGAGCGTAACCCATTTATTTCCTCCCTTTATACGTAATTAAATATTACTGCAATATGCTACGCGAATTACACAAATACAACTTGTAGAACTTTTGCGTAAATAAAATAGAAATATAAAACGAGAACGCTGGCGAGTTAATTCCAATATCAGTTCGCGATTTTATTTTAAAGTTCAACGCTGGGAGCGCTACATTCTGTTAATTGGCATTGCTTGAACTAGCTTTTAAAATAAATAATTCCGCAATTCGATGTAATTGGAAACAGAGAGAGTAAATAAATACTGAATGAAAACAGGTAAAATAAACATCAAAAATCAACTATTCACCTTTAACACATTAACTGCCGCGGTCATCTTTAAAAAAGGATCCTTTGGGATTTTTTTAATAAAATTTATTATTATTTTGTCATTTTTCTTACTTTTACTTTCATGTGGCTATTACATACATGCGGTGTAAGATATTAAAACCTGTAAATTCATTTTGGAAGTTACGACACATAGTCCGGGTGATTAAACTCCTTTGAGCTCATCTTTACCGGAGGAAAAGCCTATATATAACAGCTATATAACGATAGACATTTTTTATGCAAATTACTAAAATATAAATAAATCAAATAATTACGTAATACTCGTACCTTATCTTCCACTACACTTATATCATAATCTGGCCGATAAACAAGGACTTTACGCTATCCATCATACGATAATTACAATACATTGTCATATTATACATACATTTTAAATGAGACACATTGCACGTGACTAAATAGGTGTCGCAACCAGACATGTACCAGGTAGGTAAATTGACGTAGATTAATTCTGTGAAATTTACTTGGAATCGGTTGCGATGGGGCGTGTAAGGGTTTACCTGTAAGGGTTTATGTGAAAGCAATTGATTTTATTGGAAAAAACTCCAGAGGCTAAACATTTAAATATTAAATATTGGATTGTTAATGCGTCTACTTTGTGATAATTCATTTTAAAGGATAAATAAAACGATTTTTTACTCAAACTCTAGCCTGAGTCATCGGAGGAGCTCGAAAATGGCTAGAGCTTAGCCGAAACTAGTTGCAAAGTGTAACTGAAGTGTGATAAAAAACAAAGTAAAAAATCGTTTTATTTATCATTTAAATATTAGTTTATGTTTATGTTTAGATCAGAGGAGTGTAATTCCCCGGTATTTACCTTAACTTTACAGAAAACCTCCAGAAGCCTGTTAAAGTTGTTTCGAAAAATGTCTAACCTAATCTAACCACTAGACTACTGAGCTGGGTATGGGACAGGATTTTATAAGACTGGATTTGCAAGAAAATAATATCGGTAAACGCGGTATGTGATTTATAATCATGTCATGTTGACGTTATATTATATAAATATATACGTTATATTATATAAATATAATAAAGAGCTATTTACATATAGATTAGTCAAAGGAAAGCAAGGGATCCTAATTTTATTTAAAATATGCTACGTTTAATATCGTCTATATATTAAATTGTATGCAAATTTGTAAATATTATATATTTTTGTTGTTCAGAGAAAAAATCTCTATAGAGAGAATATTCATGTAATATATATTGCTTGTAATTTTCCTATCCCCGAAGCCATACATCATATATTCAACATAACAACTCAAAACAATCCCCAAGTGTAAACAACACCTTCAGTTTCCGGAAAACATACTTTCCATTCAATTCAATTCACTAGAAAATGATTATCGTATTTCCAATAACGAGCACAATATAATACTTTTCTAAGTAAGCCCTACAACTGTTCCCGGCAATTTCCCGTTGCACGCGCGAATAAATCCCGACTGTGACGAGTTCGAGTGGTGTTTATGGTTGGTGGCGGCGGCCGATCAAATTAGAGACAAAAGGTGGGCGAGGGGGTGTTGGAAACGCTCGCCTCCCCCGCCCACGTGTTTCCTGCTGACGGCGGGATGAAACGCGCGACTTGAAAGGAACCCGCTGACCCGGGTTAATTACGCGTCTTGAGGCCCTTTTAAAAAAAAGAACGCCGCGTGATTTATTCGCATCCACGAATTCACGTGGCGGAATAAAAACGGGCCCCCGACGACGCATTAGCATTTATATTGAGGCGTTAAGTTGAATGTGTCCGCGGCAAGAGGATATTCAAGACGGAGATTAAGTTTGGGCCAGTGGCGGCTCGTGATTTGGTATAATTGGAGGACGACAAAAAAATAAAAGATAGAGTGAAAGAAGACATGATATACTGAAAACACGAATTACTTGATTTAAAACGAATTTTCACCATTTTCAGTAAGCTATAAAACTAGTCTGGCATAAAATAAAAACTGTTTGTGATACAAATTTGGATAACCATGACTAGTCTACTTTGAAATAATAATGACAAATATTTAGGTCAGTATTATAGTTATTTTATAAATATCAATACAAAACTGGCATTCATGATTTTCATAGTATTTCAGGAATTAAAATAGTCCCAATTGAAAAAAATGCTAAAATTCTAATATTACATTTATTTGTGTATATGAAGAAAGATTGAAACTTCGGCAAAAATAAAACATTTTCAGAATTATTCAGTAAGTTATAACTTCTATTTGAGAAGAGATAAGCACTAATTGAAAATTCCAAACAATAATTATGTAAAAAGGTACAATTAACCCCCTAGGAGGAAAGTTATATGCCATCTGGTGGCACCACATCAATTAGCAATGCACACCCATATGATAATAACCGTCAACATGTTCATGTCATCAGGAATATTATTCCATAGAGGCCACTACCCGATGGCCCTGATGGCATGGGCATGTTGACGGTTACTACCATATGGGTGTGCATTGCTAATTGATGTGGTGCCATCAGATGGCTTTTAACTTTCTCCCTAGGGGGTTAGTTGTACCTTTTTTGTATATAACCACTCGAGATATTGTGTGAATTCATCCTCTCTAGCCGACTAATGAGATCTAATAAGATGGAAATCTAGATATGTAGATTGCTAAGAGGTGGGTTCACACTTATATATTATTATTTGTGTGTATAGAACAGCAAAATAAAATTTGAAGAAAGATTGAAATTTCGACAAAAATAAAACATTTTCAGAATTATTCAGTAAGTTGTAACTTCTATTTGAGACGAGATAAACACGAATTGAAAATTCCAAATAATAATTATGTAATTATTTCTATCATAATCAAAAAATAGATTAAATATTCAAACATAGCTAGCCTGATTAATTAATTTTTCGATAACGATAAAAATAATTAACATAATTATGCAAATTTTTCAAATAACGACTGGAAACCATTGTTACTTTGAGATAATAATGACATATATTTAGGTCAATATTATAGTTATTTTTTAAATATCGATAAAATAATGGCGTTCATGATTTTCATAGAATTTCAGGAATTAAAAAAGTACCAATTGAAATAAATGCTAAAATTCGATATAACATTTATTGTATGTATAGAATTGCAATATAAAATTTGAAGAAAGATTGTTATGGCCCCATACTGCGTGTAGGCATCGTAACCCAAATCGTCCACTGGCTAAAAAATACCTTTATTCGCATATATAGCTACAGCAAACCAAAACTCAAATATAATCATTTTTCACAACCCAACTGTATGAAATCTTCCATCCCGAAAACTGCCAGTAAGTTTCCCGACATCTTGGCACCAGTTAGATGCACAAGATTTATTGGCACATAGTAAAAGTGATGGTCACTGAAGATATACACCATCACTTAGCCCAACCGGTTTTCCCTTTGAGCTAAGTCTACCCCTCGATACGAGAGATACAGAAAAATAGAGGAAAGAGTGAAGATATGGTTCAAGCGAACATCGCCTCCTCGACCTTTGCGAATATTGTAGAATTGCATTATTTGTAGATTATTGTAGAATTGCATTATTTGTAGATTATTGTAGAATTGTATTATTTGTAAATATACATATTGCAACCTTTGCGATTATTGTAGAATTGCATTATTTGTAGATTATTGTAGAATTGTAATATTTGTAAATACACATATTGCGACCTTTGCGTTTATTGTAGAATTTCATTATTTGTAGATTATTGTAGAATTGTATTATTTGTAAATATACATATTGCAACCTTTGCGATTATTGTAGAATTGCATTATTTGTAGATTATTGTAGAATTGTATTATTTGTAAATATACATATTGCAACCTTTGCTATTATTATACAATTGCATTATTTGTAGATTATTGTAGAAATGTATTATATGTAAATATACATATTGCAAAAATTAATGTGATTTTATTCTACTTTTTTTGGTCCTTTGAACCGGAGTAAAGCGTTCATAATCATGATTTTACAATTTTTTAGTGATACCTTATTTTCACTCTTTTTCAGTTACCTATCTATTAACTAAATTTATATGAGAAACTAGCGATTATGATACAGTTTTGGATAGCCTGATTAATAATTTTTTAAGATGATATTGAAAAAATATTAAGGTAGTAGAATATTTGTTGTATTATTGCTTGATGATAATGAAAAAATATTTAGGTAGTAGAATATTTTATACAGAGATATAAATAAATACCGCGGCGAGGACAGAGGGAAAAAATCAATCATATCTAAACAACTTCACATGTTTTGTATTTTTGTATTTATATAGAATATGTAACTTTGTTTGAATAAATGCAAATATAAATTTAAAAAAATATATATATTGCCTAAACACTTTTCTTACGTAATTAAATATACAGTTAGCCCCATTTAAAATTATAATCAAAATATATATATATATATATATATATATATATATACATATATAAATATATATATATATATATATATATATATATATATATATATATAACCATCTTTATTAGACTATTGACCCTTCACGGGTCTTTCCGTCTAATCAAAATATTTTAGTAGATTTATTTATTATTCTCAAAAACGTTTATATATATATATATATATATATATATATATATATATATATATATATATATATATATATATATATATATATTTGTTAATTTGAACGCTGCAGCGTACCACCACTGTGTTATTTTCACCGCAACGTTGCGAAATCAATTTAAAATAAGCCAAATTAAACACGAATTATTTCGGATTCGCTCGAATAAATTGGATAACGAGCTGTTTTTTTCCCTCTTCTTCATAAGATATATAATTGATTTTGATATGCGCGCAAATTTTTTAATTGGCACCGGATGTTTTCTGAACTCATGGCTGTGTATTCGGAAGCAATTTGTAGACGAATTAACGGGCATTTAGTCCGCCGATCGATGCGACGCGTTTTCAACAAAAGCTCATCCCTCGGGCCGATGCCAGATCAATTATTATACTGATTGGATTTTGCAGGGCATTACGTTCTTTTCGAGCGCGCCGAGCTTTTAGCAAAACAAACAGTTTTAAATTGATTACGACGGGGCATAACGGCGGCATTGGTATGACTTGTTTTTGGGGGGCATTTGAAAAAAAAAATCATAACCATAGTGTGATCGGCAAGGAAAAAAGTACAATATTTATGATAAAAATATTTACAAACAACCAAAACTTTAAATACCATCAAAGCCGTAACAGGTATAAGGAAATGTGACAGCTTGAGCCCTCTGGTGGTTAATATGGTAATAGATATAGAATAATTTCTATAAATATGAATATCAAATTCAAATTTAATTTAATTTTTGTTTTGTTTTGTTTTTCTGTAATGGAATAGGTAATGGTGGGTTATTATATTATATTGCTGTAAGGATACTAAAGGTGGATAATTTTTGTTTATTTTTAAGTTTATTACATACTGTGTAGAGGATTGTTAATGCCAATAAAGGTTTATTATATAGATAGAATGATTGGTAAGGAAAAAAGTACAATGTTTATGATATTAATATTGACAAACAACCAAAACTATAAATCCCATTGAAGTCGTAACAGGTATTAGGAAAGGTAATAGCTTGAACCAGCTGATGTTAAATATGGTAATAGATAGAATGATTGGCAGAGTAGATGGCCCACCAAGAACTAAATATAATATGCTTTGGCGACGCCTGCAGAGGTTGCTACGCCAATTATTAATAAACGGTCATCGAATTCAATATGAAAATATCTTCCAAAAGTGCATTTGGTCTTTTTGGAAGACATTGGAAATGATATGATGTAAACTTGAATTTTTTATTTATGACACACCAGTTCCAAGAAATGTTCATATTATTTAAGATAATTAAGAAAAAAGATCTAAGTTTTTGTGCAGAATCGTCCTGCCTTACATTATCCCAGTAGTTTGATTGACAAATCTATCGACATATCTATGGGGAATTTTTATGTTTTCAATACACAAAATCGAAGATAATTTCATATTCTTTAAGATAATTCAGAAAAAAGTTCTAATTTTTTTCAAGTTTTGGGGTAGAATCGTCGTGATTTGCATGATGCCAGTGGCTAGATTAGCAAATATATCGACATATCTATTGCGAAATTTTATATTTTCGATACATAAAATAGAAGATAAATTCATATTCTTTAAGATAATTGAGAAAAAAATTCTAAATTTTTTCAAGTTTTGGAGTAGAATCGTTAAGATTTGCATGATACCAATGACTAGATTAACACATATATATATATATCGAGTTATATATGGGGAAATATTATATTTTCGATACATAAAATAGAAGATAATTTCATATTCTTTAAGATAATTAAGAAAAAAGTTGTAAATTTATTCAAGTTTTGGAGTAGAATCGTCGTGATTTGAATGATGCCAGTGACTAGATTAGCAAATATATCGACATATCTATGACCAAATTTGATGTTTTCTATACACAAAATCGAAAATAATTTCATATTCTTTAAGATAATTGAAAAAAATGTTCTAAATGTTTTCAAGTTTTGGAGTAGAATCGTTGTGATTTGCATGATGCCAGTGGCTAGATTAACATATATATATCGATATATCTATGAGGAAATTTTATATTTTCAATACATAAGTAGAAGATAATTTCATATTCTTTAAGATAATTGAGAAAAAATTCTAAATTTTTTCAAGTTTTGCGGTAGAATCGTTGTGATTTGCATGATGCCAGTGGCTAGATTAACATATATATCGAGATATCTATGGGGAAATTTTATATTTTCGATACATACAATAGAATGGAATATGGAATCACAATATATCACAAAAAAGAATATGGAGAGCAAAAATCAAAAACAAGAAAAAAGGAAGACCAAGAAAAAAATGGGATGAAGCTATATCAGAACTATTAGAAACAAAAGGGAAAAACTGGAAGGAAGCAAAAGAACTGGCAATAAATAGAAGAGAATGGAAAACATTTATATATATATATATATATATATATATATATATATATATAATAGAAGATAATTTCATATTCTTTAAGATAATTGAGAAAAAAGTCGTAAGTTTTTTCAAGTTTTAGTGAAGAATCGTCGTGATTTGCATAATGCCAGTGGCTATATTAGCAAATCTATCGACATCTATGGGGAAATTTTATGTTTTCGATAGACCAAATCGAAGATAAATTCATATTCTTTAAGATAATTGAGAACAAGGTTTTCTTGTAGGCATTGTAGGCCAACAATAAAAAAAGAAGAGGATTTTAAGTTATCGTGTGCTTTACCACTCCTCTAAAAAAAAACTTCTATTTTATAGGGCTATCAGACGTGAGGCTTTTCAGCCGGGCAAGAGAGAAGTTCAGAGGAGTTTAATCACCTGGTATTTACGTTAATTTTACAAAAAAAAAATCTCTGATTAACTGTGAAAGATGATTCGCGAAAATTCGCTCACCGCTGGGGATGAAACCCCCAATGCTCAGTACGAGACGGACGACGACGCCTCTAACCACTCGGCCACTGAGCTGGGTCCAATTCTCTATTTAGTTAGTAAAATTAAAAACTACAACAATTTTATATATAAATTATGGACATTATTACATATATATATATATATATATATATATATATATATATATATATATATATATAAAATTGTTGAAACAAAGTAGTTTATGAATTTTACTAACCTTGCTAATAAGTTAGTATATTATTGGCGTCAAATATATAAAACTTGCCTAATGGGTTGTAGGTTCATGAACTAGCTTAAGAAATCCGGCGAATGCATTGATAAATATCGAGCGGACAAGGGGTGCATCCATTCAGGAATCGGTCCATCCGAATGGTGGGGTCGACGCATGGTCGTGCGGAGGCGGCGGCAGCGTCGCGGCTTTCAGGGCGTCAGTGCAGGCCCGTCATGTTCACGCTGTGCATGTCCCGGGGACCTCACCGGGACTCAAACAGCCGCAGTAAGTATAAACACACCCCCCCCCCCCCCCACTCACACAAAATAAACGCTAAGCTGCATATATAAACATCATTAATCAATTTCATTATTTACCACTGTGTATTTAATTTAAACACTCTAATTGTACGAATTACACTTTATTGTTAATGGTGTGAAAATTAAACAAATAATTATATGTGTGTGTGTGTATGTGTGTGACGGCAAAATTTCATTATATAGTTAATATGAAGAAATAAAAACAAGCATAGTTGTATAAAATTAAATGTATTGAAATTTATACGGAAAAAGACGCGAACCGGCGCGGGTTCATCAAGGTAATACTAATATATTTCTTGTTAATCTTGTAGCTCCCACTTCTAGTGTTAGTTATCAGAAACTTTTTATTTATGACACACTAGTGTGAAAATAGAGTTATACAGTATATTCTTTAAGATAATTGACAAAAAAGTTTTAGTGTAGAATCGTCCTATCTTATTATACCAGTGGCTTGATTAGCAAATCTATCGACATATCTATGGGGAAATTTTATGTTTTTAATACACCAAATCGAAGATAATTTCATATTCTTTAAGATAATTAAGAAAAAGGTTGTAAATTTTGTCAAGTTTTTGAGTAGAATCGTCGCGATATGCATGATACCAGTGGCTAGATTAGCAAATATATCGACATATCTATGACGAAATTTTATGTTTTGTATACACAAACTCGAAAATAATTTCATATTCTTTAAGATAATTGAGAAAAAAGTTCTTATTTTTTTCAAGTTTTGGAGTAGAATCGTCGCGATTTGCATGATGCCAGTGGCTAGATTAGCAAATATATCGACATATCAATGGCGAAATTTTATGTTTTCGATACAGAAAATCAAAGATAATTTCATATTCTTTAAGATAATTGAGAAAAAGGTTCTAATGTTTTTCAAGTTTTGGAGTAGAATCGTTGTGATTTGCATTATGCCAGTGGCTAGATTAACATATATATCGAGATATCTATGGGGAAATTTTATATTTTCGATACATAAAATAGAAGATAATTTCATATTCTTAAAGATAATTGAGAAAAAATTTGTAAGTTTTTTCAAGTTTTAGTGAACAATCGTCGTGATTTGCATAATACCAGTGACTATATTAGCAAATCTATCGACACGTCTGGGGAAATTTTGTTTTCTATAGACCAAATCGAAGATAAATTCATATTCTTTAAGATAATTGAGAACACGGTTTTATTGTAGGCATTGTAGGCCTATAATAAAGTTGTATAAAATTAAATCTATTGAAATTTATATGAAAAAAACGTTTACCGGCGCTGGTGCATAAAGGTAATATATTTCTTGTTAATTTTTATAAAATTCTTACGAAAGGTTTTACAATATACATTGTAATAGATAAATTAATAAAATCGTAGTTACTTTATTCGCATAACATAACAAATAAACAAAAATTATTCTAAAGAATAAGTAAAACGATTTTTTATGGTATTTTATCACACTTCAGTTACACTTTCCAACTAGTTTCGGCTAAGCTCTAGCTATTTTAGAGCTCGTCCGAAACTAGTTGCAAAGTGTAACTGAAGTGTAATAAAAAACAAATTAAAAAATCGTTTTATTTATCCTTTAAAATTAATTATCACAAAGATTGTTAAGGCATCTATTAACAATCCAATATTTGAAAAATTATTGTGTTTTTATCAATTTATATACATATATATATATATATATATATATATATATATATATATATATATATATATATATATCTATATATATATATATATATAGAATGTATAACGATGTTCTGTTTGTGCTAGAAGCTTCTAATTCGTTATACATTGTATATATAAGTTAATAGTTTGAAAATGGTAAGTACAGTTGCCGATTATAGTCATAAATTAAATATTCTGAGTGAAAGTGGGTTTATATAGGTGGTATAATAAAGAGTGTTTCATTTCGAGGCATAGAACTTTAAATTTAAATAAAACACAGAAAAATCATTTTAATGGCCACCAATGCAATTATTTTTGAAAGATAGTTTTATGCCATTTATGTTAAAATATGATTTCGGATAAGCGCCCGTTGCGGCTGACGCGTAGATGGCATAATATAGAGGTCCAATATGCTATTAATCTTCGCAGCATTTCTGGCTGTATTTCGGCAATAACAATTATTTAAAGATCGTTTTAGATAAGACAATTTCTTGACTCAAAAGTTAGTCAAGATGCGAGACAATCTAAATTGTCTCGTATTATACAGCAAATTATTTGAAATATTTAATTGGATGGTAGATCGAATGGAAAAATATAACGCGTTCTATTTGTCAAGGACAAATTGTATGGGAGGAGAATATATGAATTCATTTCTTGAACAATTTTTCAGTTAAGAAATTGTCTTGTCTAAAACGACCTTAACTCTCGGTTTAAGTGCTTAATTTGGAAGACAGTTAATTTTAATTAATCAGTAAGTTTGTTATAATAATTGGTCGCCAAGTTAGAGCTTCGTTGATTCTTTTATAACCCGAAATATACTGAAAAATTGGGTTTTTATACAGTGTTTAAGTTTCAATACCTAGAACATAGTATTTTTACTAATATATATAAATTTCCATCCCAGTTTTTCTTAATATTCAATAAAATTCGCGAAATAAGTAAAGTTTAGATATGATCTCACTTATTCTAAAAAGATTAACTTTTTAGACTTTGTATATTTCATTTTTAAACCATCCCTAGAAAATTTCTATCCGTTGTTCGTCCGTCTATAAAATTTTTGTTGAAATGTTTTAGAAAAATACACTATAAATTTTTAAACAGCATTATTATCTGACGTAACTTTTGTAAAATATGTCGGAGGGAAGACCTTTCGGTGTAGTTACGTAAAGGTCGTTTTAGATAAGACAATTTCTTGACTCAAAAGTTAGTCAAGATGCGAGACAATCTAAATTGTTTCGTAACATACAGCAAATTATTTGAAATATTGAATTGGATGGTAGATCGAATGGAAAAATACAACGCGTTCATTTGTCAAGGACAAATTGTATGGGAGGAGGATTATGAAGTCATTTCTTGAACAACTTTTGAGCTAAGAAATTGTCTTGTCTAAAACCAACTTAACTTAACATTATACTTTACAATTATTGTTGTTGTTTATACATTTACTCTCTTCCAGGATTTTCCATAATTTATTTCTTGGAATCATATCGAACGCTTTTTGTAAGTCTATGAATCCTAAATATGTGTTTTTATTATTTGTAGTTCTTTTTCTGTGATTTGTTTTATTGTGAAAATATTGTCCTGTGCGGATCTTCCTTTCCTAAAACCGCATTGCGATTCTTCTAGTGTCTATTCTATTCTTGCTATGTTATTCATTCTATCCAAATATACCCTGTATATGTTTATAATTCATAATTATGACACACTATACTCTATAAAATCTAAATCAATTAAATAGTAATTAATATCAATTTAAATTACATCGCAGAACCAATAATAGTGCTACAATTACTAAACCATTAACCCTTCAAAGACTGCAACACGGGCAAGTTTTAACAGTATTAGAAGCACTTTCCACCCCTGTGCAGAAACTTAGCTATCTTCATTAAGTTTCCTGCCAATAATTTGATTGTCATTCGGGGCACACGCAGCCGCCTGAAAGTTCCTCACAACACTAACGGCAACAGCGGAACATCCTTACCGAGATTATTAATTTAATAAAATACTAAAGGCAATATAAATTATGACAGAAGGGCGCAAAAAGTTAGGAACTTAAACAGTGGAAGTAATTTAATAGTTATCTACCGGATGAAAAATGGTAGTTTATTTTAGTATGTAGCAGTTAATTCGTTTTTAATTACAATTATATATATATATATATATATATATATATATATATATATATATATATATATATATATATACATTTATATTTTATAAATATTAAGGTCGTTTTAGACAAGACAATTTCTT
Source organism: Lordithon lunulatus (assembly GCA_963942505.1). Lineage (NCBI taxonomy): Eukaryota > Metazoa > Arthropoda > Insecta > Coleoptera > Staphylinidae > Lordithon > Lordithon lunulatus. The sequence continues at coordinate 54,175,376 of OZ012668.1, read as the reverse complement.
AGCTCAAAAGTTGTTCAAGAAATGAATTCATATATTCCGCTCCCATACAATTTGTTCTTGTTAAATAGAACGCGTTATATGTTTCTATTGGATGTACCATCCATTCAATATTTCAAATATTTTGCTGTATGATACGAGACAATTTAGATTGTCTCGCATCTTGACTAACTTTTGAGTCAAGAAATTGTCTTGTCTAAAACGACCTTTAGTTTATAACTTTTCTACGGTAATAAACTCGAATAAAGTGAGGTTAATCATCTCGATTATCACAAATATTCATTTGTATGCAATGCGTTATCAATTCTGGTTATTATATAATTAATAATACCCTATAAGAATAACATTTTATAATGATATACTTAATGCGACGTTCGATAATATTGGTGAACGCGCCGGGCTATATCCTGCTACCGGGTTGTATCTATACCTTTTTGACGATGTTATTCGACGCAATTGGTGAATGCGCCGGGCAATAAATAACTTTATTTTTAAACCTATCTTTTTGGATGATCGTTACTTGATATTAACTAGAATTCACATATCGCAAACAAGTTAACTGTAATATTGTTTAACTAATAGGAAATAGGGGCAGCGTAGCGCATTTATTAAGGGCTTATATACCTTTATTTTCTTCAAAAAATCGATTTTTTTATTGCTTTATCTGAAAGTAAAACTCTTTGAGAATATTTTACGAAATTTTCATGGAAATCCGAGCATAGATCGAAAGTTACAGCGTTTCGAAGCGAGGTGTGATGTTTCCTGGAACATCTACTCCATTCTCGACCATTCAAATCGTGTATGTTTTGTGACAAATCCCTTATAATCAGTTGTATACGAGTTTCCAAAGCGTTAGAATCGATTATCGAATTTTTTTCTTTGTTGTTTTTTTTTCCGTCTTTTCACAAAATCAGTATGGATTCCCGAAACAAAATTACACGCTAAACTCGATTATCTCGAAATGGTGTTTTCCAAAAGTGCGTTTGCCGTGATCACGATTGCCGAAAAACTATTTGACCGATCTTCTTCATTTTTTTTTTGAATTGTTCGTAATTAATGTTGTCAGTACTTGAACGATTCCTTTTTTATGTATAAATTTTTATTTTGGAAATACGAAATTTTTTAATAAAATTTTTAGAGCTCAAAACATTGAGTTTTTGGGAAAAACGTTCCCGTATGCTGAAAAAACAAAATATTTATTTAAATAATCGTTCATGTACTAGGAAGGTCCCTATACTAGTGACATTTTTTGGGTTTTATGATTTCAATTGACCTGCTTGACTTTCATGATGATCACCGCAAGGCTCATCAAAAAAAGAGGGTTTCGGGGAAAGGGCCATAACTCCGCCAATTATGAATTTTTTTTTATAAACTAACACTTATTTTTTTCACTAAAAAACGTACTATTAATAAATTATAATTTTGATGTAAAAAAATTATTGCTACATACCTTTACAAAAATTCAAAATTTTTCCGCACAAAAAGGTATATAACCCCTTAAGGCATCGGGATAATGCGATGAGGATACTGAGTTCAAATCTCAACCATCGAAATACTTTGCTTGCACGCGCCCCCAATCTCCAACCTATCACACGTCAACTCATCTGAGCCCGTGTGACTATTTGTACATTTATGCTCTCAAAACATAATAATTCAAAATGTAACAGTGTGTAGTAGATAGTAGGATACTTGCCACTATTGTTATCATAAGATTTAAAACTGTAATATTTATAAGAAGCAAAAGCAAGGCTTTGCTTCTTATAAATATTACAGTTTTAAATTTTATGATAACAATAGTGGTAAGTATCCTACTATCGCGTTGTTTCTATCCCCATTTGACGAACAAAACTGTCAGTAATAAAAATACATGTCACGAGATCCACTGACAGCCTAAAAGATACCATAAATGACCGGTCAGCTGCAAAACATTATCTTTATAGGGCTATCAGCCGGTCAAAGTAGGATCTCAGGGGAGTTTAATCACCCGGATTTGCGAAAATTTGCCTATTTGGCGTTCGAACACAGGCTCCCCAATGCTCGGAGGACATGCACTGTCAACACAAAAGTCATAAAGGCAACTATTTCAAACACCACTATTTCAAAGCACTTTTGTTCTACAATCCCCCTAAATAAAAATAAGCATTCATTACCGAATGCATCATCCCACTGCAGCGCTTCAGCGTTGATTTCAAAAGCGAAACTTTTTACACCCTACCCCCATTTATTTTTGTTGGCGTGCATCCCGCCGGCATGCAACATGACAACAACTAAAAAAAGAAACAATTAGCAATCAGCAATCGTGGACGGGCACAATTTAATTATCGCCCTCCCCCGAAACAGATGAAATTTGGCCGTGCTCGGTTTGTTATATGGGGTCGCGCATCGCGCATGACAAAGTCAACCACCTGGCGACCTGCATTACGAAACTAGACCAACAATTTTCAAAGTGGGGAAGGGCCGGGGCGCGCTCGATACGCGCCCCAAGAGGAAAGGAGAGAGGGCTGGGGAGGAGGCGGCGAAATATTGCATGCATGAAATATGCAGATGTGTATCTGGAGAGTATTAACGCGTCTTCAGCTGTAGCAGACGTTTAAATGAGTTTGTTATTATGAATATGATATGAGTTCATTTATTAGGTAACAAATGTTCTCGTTGTTCAACATGATCTCGTATGAATCAAGAATAATTCTACTAATACCATATAAATAAATTATTATTATTATATTATATTATTAAATTATATAAATACCAAGCGGGTTAAACAAGGCATTTTTAATATATTTGGCTTTAGAACATGGTAATGAAATCTCAACCATAGTCAAATAAAATAGTGTTCAAAATAAGTCAACTATACTAATCAAACTCAACTAAAAAATCTGATTATGAAGTTAGATACTTAAAAATAGACAAATTTCTTACTAAAATTATAAACATTTATGGAATTCTGAATAGCAATATTAATGAGCTTTTGTAAGTACTATCTAACTAATGGCTAAGAACATGTAAGGTAACGATTTCCTTTCCTGTATTTTATACTGAATATGGGTAAAAAATGGTGAATGCGCCGGGTTAAAATACAACAAAACCCAAATAAAAAAAAACTTGTATCTTTATAGGGCTATCAGCCGTGAGGCTTTTCCGCCGGTCAAGGGAGAAGTTCAGAGGAGTTTAATCACCCGGTATTTACCTTAAATTCACAGAAAACCTCTGAAAAACTGTGAAAGGTGATTCGCGAAAATTTACTCCCCGCTGGGGATTGAACTCAGGCTCCCCAATGCTCAGTACGAGACGGACGACGCCTCTAACCACTCGGCAGCTGAGCTGGGTGGAACCCAAATATTTATATAATAATACTTTTAATCACATAATCATGATATTTACAATCAGTCTTGAACGTTGTGAACCTATCTAACAGGGTTATAATGCTACAACTCAGATCCCAAACAGGAAAAATAAATATTATTCAAATATATGCACCCACAGCCGACAAGAGCGATGAGAAATTAGAAGAACTTTACAACCAAGTAGACGAAATCATGAAAATAGTCAAAAATTTAGATGTCACTATTGTTCTAGGAGACTTTAATGTTAAAATAGGGAACGAAAGTGTAGAAGATTGTGTTGGGCCATTTGCGCTTGGCGAAAGAAACGAGAGAGGGGAAAAACTTATTGAATTAGCTCAGATGAGAAATCTGGTAATAACTAACACTAGGTTCAAACTACCATAAAGAAGGCTATACACCTGGACATCCCCAAGGCATAGATCAGATAATATAGTATGAAACCAGATAGACTATATTCTAATTAACAAAAAATATAGGAACGCCATTCGCACAGTCAAAACATACCCGGGAGCAGATGTCGGGTCGGATCACAATCGCCTTATCGCCACCCTACAAATCAAACTGAAAAAAGTCCAAATAAAATGTCGAAACCAGAAATTAAAAACCACTATGCTTCAAGATGAAGAAATAAGACAAAACGTGAAGACGAACATCTACGAAAATCTCGATCAAATCATGCAACAAGTTATAGGCACCAATGTGGATGTGGATGAGATATGGGGCACCATAAAAGGAGCTCTGTGGGACGGCAGTAAGAAAAACAATTCTCAACCCCCAAAAACAACAATGTATGACAGATGAAATTTCGGCAAGAATGGAAAAGAGAAAACAATACAAAGATAGGGATAGAAATAAATACAAAGAAATTCAACAAAAAATACGAAAAAAATTATATAAGCCAAAGAAACATTTATGAGAAACCAATAACAACGAATACTTATGAGTTCAATAACTATTGATAGATTTATAGACAGTTGGTGAATACCGGGGTGTGCTTTTTTAATAAACTACTGTATGTTAGTAGATTTTTAACATTAACATTATCATAACTAAAACATCTATGTAAAACATTACGCTTTGCACCATAAATAATATAACAGTATGAATATACACTGTTTCCAGTTCACGCCTGGTTCAATCCTACATTACTGTCACGCCATTAATTGGACGGGATTTATGTGGATTAATTAAAATTACACAAAACCGCATCCTGCTGGTGGCCCTCGTGTACAAACTCAAACCGACATTTATGCAGGAATGAAGCAAGACACCATAGGGGCTGATTACGAAATTGTGTGCCGTTAACAGTATGTTTTCTAGAACTGTAAGGCTCGTTTGTATAAAGCAGCTAATTCTCAAGTTAATTTCCAATAATTTCCAACATATGCATTTCATACACATTTTTAAGAATGGGATTAAAAATATAAAATACAAACTAAATACAACTTTCTGAAATAGCAACTCCTAACCCTGATATACACCAACATAACACACAGCAGAAGCACCCAAATGTCGATAGCCGGTTACAGAGTTGTAACAAATACAACAACTATTAATAACTAAATGTAATAAACAAACTACAAAATATTACATACTACAAAATACAATATCTAGGGTCTAATATACTACTGCTATCCCAAATAACAGTATACATTTCTTCAAAATCCTTTGATTATCGAAATTAAGTTAATGAGTTTCAATAAATTCATACTGAAAAAATAAATATTTACATTTTGTTTCTGTTTGTGGAAAAAAAACACACAGATTACAAAATCAAAATCATCCCTGTTTAGAGGTAATGGACGAATATGGTAGATATAATCAATGAAAATAGTCGTGTGTGTATAAGAATGGACCGAAAAACTAAACAATATGCTTACAGATTACAAATATTTGTAAGCATTTATATAGACTAACATTTATTTTACACGTTTCTACAACACAGCACTTAGAAGTGCATTAGTGTCAGATATTTGGAATTTACAAATTTGAAATTTTATTAAATTTAAATTTTATTTATTTTTAAAGACCTTTATTTGGCATATCAGCCCAACCCTTCCCTTTTACACACATTCCCGCCGAAAAAAAAAACAGTACTTTCACAGAAAGAAATCAAAAAAGACACACAAAAAAGAATACAAATTAACATAAAATACATTTTTCTATCCACTAAAATAAACCCCCTCTGCCCTAGCCAATTTCCTTTCCCACGTCAGCCTCCTGCAGATTTTCACGCCTATCCCATCCTCTCCTAACCTAACACCACGTGTCACTCCCCTTCCTACACACGCACACGCGGTGTACCCCAGCCCCATCCACACTTTTCTTCCTCGCTCTTCTGAACCACACCTCGCTCTTGCCATGCATAATTTGTCCTTTCTGCTCCACTCTCCCCTGGCTAAGTAGCTCAGGAGTTTCCCCTGCACTTGCCACTCTACGTAGCCAGGGTTGTATGAGCTCTCAGCCATGCTCACTTGCCTTTCTTGCCACTCAATATCCCTCAATCTCTCCCTTATCTCAGTTCCTAGTCTACCACTTTCTCTCAGCTCCTCCTCTACCCACACCTCCGACATACCCACTCTTTCATACATCCTTTCTCTATCCTTCCTCCATCTACTCTCTGTTCTACTCGTACACCTCATCCATATCTCCCATACAGTCTTTCCCCGCCCAAATCCTGCAATCTTTCCTCAAACTTCACAACCCTCACACACAACTCCCACTACATACTCTTACGACTTGTCTCCTGCAACAGCACTGCCCTCGGTGTCGACCTTTCGAGCCCTAGCAGATTCTTCAGAAACCAACCTTGCTCCCTTTCTATTACCTCCCATTCACGCAATCCCCACACTTCCACTCCATACAACAATATAGGTTTTACACACGCATCCCAGATCTGGCACGCCATTATGAGGTTACCACCCCACAAACTTCCCCATTTTCTGGACGCAATCCCCCAAGCCATTCTTGCTCTCGCCTGCATACACTCCACATGCATTCTAAGCCCTCCTCCACAGTCAAACCAAACACCCAAATATTTAAAGCCATTCACTCTCTCAATCAGCCTTTCCTTCCATTTCAGCCCTTCGTCCTTACCCCTCCTGCCCCTATTCCTAAACAACATTCATTTGGTCTTTTCCACATTCACCACTAACCCCGTCTTATTCAGGTACCTATCCATTCTATCCAACATCTCTTGCATCTCTTCCACTCTCTTGGCCACCAGCACCACGTCATCTGCATACGCCAACATCCACTTTGGATCTACCCACCACGACCCCTCCTGCCTGTCCTCTCCTCAGCACCTCCTCCAACTCGCTCGTGTACAGATTAAACAGGGGGGGGCTCAGCGGGCACCCCTGCCTTACTCCCACATTCACCCTAAATTTCTCAGATGTTTCTCCATTCACTCTTGCTTTCGCCCATGACTCTTTATACATCCTTCTCACCCACTCCACTCCATCCTCTTCCATACCCAATCTATCCATACATTCCACCAGTTTCCCCTTAGGAACTGAGTCATACGCAGCTTTTAAATCCACAAACTCCCTTTGCATTCCAGCGCTTCCTCCACCATTCTCGCCAGCGTGATGATCTCCCTCGTCCCTCTTCCCCTTCTGAACCTACCCTGGCGTTCCGGCAGCAGCCCTTTTTGTTCCACTTCCCTATCCATTTTATTTTTCACCATAGTCATCATCAATTTATAACCGGCACTCATAATGGTGATCCTCCTATAGTTTTTTTACGTCCGATGCATCTCCTCTATTGTGCATGTGGTCCCGCCACATAAATACTGAATGAAATGAGAATTTGGATAGAAGTAAACAATTACAATTCGGAAAATTATGGATGCTAAAAGGTTTTATGGGCATGTGGTAAATTTGCCAGATAGCAATATTAGTGAAGAATATGGTTTGTCTGATGACGATAATTCAATAAAGCAATCAGGGTGTGTGTCAAAAATGATTTAGATAATGTTATAATTCCTGTTATGTACAAAAATGATACAACTAATCCCCTAGGAGGAAAGTTAAACGCCATCTGGCGGCACCACATCAATTAGCAATGCACACCCATATAGTAATAACCGTCAACATGCCCATGCCATCAGGATCAACGGGTAGTGCCCTCTAGGGAATAATATTCCAACAGAGTGCTTGAGGTATCGAGATATCGAATTTATGGTAGTATTTACTATATTTTTTACAATTTCTAACTGGCTATCGACTTTCGGGTTCTTCTGCCGTGTGTTAGTGTATGTGTATGTATGGTCTTCAGAAAATCACCCCCGAGATTTCTAAAGTCTTGGTAATTTGATCCTAACGACTACCCCCCAATTGATAGTACTAACGTTTTTTTTGATATTTTTTATGATTTGCTCGAGCATAAGTGAGATATAATATCCTATAAAATTGATATGGAGACTTTAAAGTCTAGTATAAAAGCTAAATTATGTTTTACATTGTATTGCAGTCCCGTAATTGGAGTTTAAGTCTGCTGTGCAATAAAATTATATAATTATATAAATATATATATATATATATATATATATATACACCGGGACATTGTTAGTTAACGGTTGTGGGCTCAGACAAATGTGTTACTATTTATTTTATATTCGTAGCGTTGATAACTTATGAATTATGGCGCATGTATCAAGAATATTTTTTTCTTCAATTTGGAGAAAATTGTTTAGATGCAGCTCTAAGATAGTGAGTACTTTGTGTAGGGATGTTAGTATTTCGACGGTGGCTCCTACGATTATAGGCTATCATTCTATCTTGGTGCCATATTTGCATTATTTCAGTAGCAAGTAGTTCGTATTTTCTTACTTTTTATATCTAGTAGTAGTCACTGTATTTGTTACAATTATGTAACTAGCCATCGATCTTCGACCTTCGATACTAATACTTCTACTATACTAATACTATCACAGGGCGGGTGCATCCGCCATGTGATAGTATTAGTATAGTAGAATATTAGGACTTACTGCTTCAGAAAATTGCTCCAAAGGTTTCTAGTGTCGTTAACTCTATCCCAATGACAAATACTACTACCAGGACCGGGATTTGAATCCAGACAGCCCGTTCGTGCAGCTATTGCAGTGATATTACAAATTTTAAATAATAATAATAGTAATAGTAGATATTGAAAAACGCCAATGTACGTTTTTCAATATCTACTATTACTATTATTATTATTTAAAATTTGTAATATAGCAAATATTTTCATCGTGAGGAATCCAAGTTACTGTTCTACTGTTATCTTACTATTATTTATCTTTTGTATATAGAAAAGTATTTATTTTTCGAGAAAATCAAACATAATTCTTACTAGAAATAAAATGTGTACACCATTAAATTGCGCGAACAATTCTAATCATTGTATTCAAATTGTTTTTTTCTTGTTTGCAGATGTTTTACACAAACAAGTCAAGGCTGGCTATCTCCTGAGATTCAAACGTGAGTATTTACTTATCGTTTTAAAATGCTTGCAGTGAAAAGTTTGCGAACTTGCAGTATGTTTATGGAGCCGAGCAGACGCTCGAATAAACCCCCGCGGACTTTTATTACAGGTTCGGCTCTTATTTCATTTTTATTGCTCGCCAATGTCACATCCGTCTGTCTCATCTCAACATCGGAAAACAATACGGTCTTGCTGTATTGTGCGACATATACTTTCTATACAGATGAAAGAATGATGTCAATTATCATATATGTTGATGACCAATTGCTGTGTCAATAGACGGCGATTTTATCATTGAAAGATTTAGAGACATAGATGTGGGCCCTGTCCGGTGTTAACTATTATACATTAAAAATTTATAAACTTGTACGAGTATTCCTCAATCCTGAGGTGGTGGCAGCGAAACCCCGGTTTCAACTGACATCCAGCAGAAGGACCCGAAAGTCAATAGCAAGTTACAAATACATATATTACTACTACTACTACTAAATTTGATCATAAATAAAAACTCGTCAACCTTCCGGCACTCGCGTCCAGTCTCATAGACCTGGAGCATATATATGCTCCGGGTCTATGCTTTATTGTGCGACATATACTTTCTATACAGATGAAAGAATGGTGTCAATTATCATATATGTTAATGACCAATTGCGGTGTCAATAGACGGCGATTTTATCATTGAAAGATTTAGAGACATAGATGTGGGCCCTGTCCGGTGTTAACTATTCTACATTAAACATTTTTAAACTTGTACGAGTTTTCCTCAATCCTGAGGTGGTGGCAGCGAAGCCCCGGTTTCAACTGACATCCGGCAGAAGGACCCAAAAGTCAATAGCAAGTTACAAATACATATACTACAACTACTACTACTAAATTTGATCAAAAATAAAAAAACTCTTCTTAACCTTCCGGCACTCGCGCCCATCTCATAGACCCGGAGCATATATATGCTCCGGATCTATTAGACTGGGCGCGAGTGCCGGAAGGTTAAGAGGAGAATGTTTGCTGACCATAGTATTAGAAACTATAATTATTCAAATAAAAGCATCTTTTTATTTTAGCAATGCAGGAATACTTTTATTATTCAGTCTAGCAAGAAATATAATATTACACGTCCTGTGGCTGATAACAGCCCAATGGGACGTGCCTTTTCATTTCATATCCCTGTCACCGTTACTAAAAACATACTTCCCCAAACAACGCACGCAACCTTTTCGCATCTCATATTTATACGCCCGCCATATATTACTTTCCAGACAGTAATGTTTCCGGTCGGCTCGTCACGGCGGAAACAATTCCGTTTGCATGGGGGCGGCCAATGCAAACGAAAGGATTATGAAAATATATGCGCCGCCGTAGCCGCCGGGTGTCGTTTTGTACTAAAAAAATATATAGGAGTTGCAGAGCGTGATGTTGAACACATCCTCCCGTTTTTTTTTTTTTTTAGTTTATCGAACGTGTTTATGTGTGTTTCCCTGGCCGGCGCGCATGTGTTTTATCACCTCTTCCTTTCGGGTGTCTGAAATGCGAAATGCGAAATGGGGAGGTGATTGATTGATAATCTGCTTCGATGTAGTTGCACGCTTCAGCAGCGCCAGCGTCAAGGGTTAATCGTATAACTCAGTCGAGCGGGTGTGAGATAAATAAAAATTTCTCAGCAGTGGGATTTAGTGTTATATATAGTTTACGAGGAGTTATGTTAGGGCCTTCAATCGCAGGGAATTGCTCGAATTATGGGGATGTTGTATGTGGGAAATTTCGTAAGATAGTCGATTCAATTTCCTGGCAATTTACATCGATTGGATAGAGACATCCTCTAGGGGTCTTAATTCTCTAAATCTAAATTAAGTTAAAAAAATATCGTATAAAATAAAAACGGATTTTTTCGGACTTTGCATACACTAATTGAAATTAAGTTTACATTATACATAAGTATGTATACCATAAAATTTAATAATTTTTAATATTTGAATGTTCATGACTTATAGTATAATATAATATATAATAATAAATCATAATAATGATATAGAATAACTATTTCAAACAAATAAGCTATTAATATATATTATATAATAATTAAGCTATTTCTGACTTGAATAAATTGATTGAAATGCCATCAAAACGAATAGATAATTGAGTTGGAACATAATAAATACCCGTTTAACTGCTTTCACATTTCATATCAAATGGAATATTATTTACATCATAAAAAATTTCTCCCCGTTTATAAACACCATTTATTGAACGACCGCGAAGTGAATCAGCGCCGAATTGAGAGAGAAAGAAAAAGGGTACCTCGTTAAAGCTGACGCATCCACGTAAATCAACAGTACAAAAATAGAATATCAATAATTTTCATGGAAAACATTCATTCTAATAGATTTTCTTAATATAATTCTGAAAACATTTAAGGAAAGTTTAACGCCATATGACTCGAGATTTTTTTTTTGTTGGCCTTGATCTATTGATCACACTAGCCAGTAAACTATGTATTATTATGTTTATAAACTCTGTATATATAATCACTATTAGACGAAACCACACACTAAACTAAAGACAGACACAACATCCATGGACTAATAGACTCAAATTCCGAATGAAAATTGAGATTTATTAACACCGGATTCGAACCGGTGACGGCGCGAACACAGTGGCTTCAGACCGTCGCCTTAGACCACTTAGACCACTGCGCCACGACCGCCCCCACACGAGATATAGTGATAGTTGAGCACTGATGAGATCTAACACGATCAATATCTAGATATGTAGATTGCTAAAACCGTAATTTATTAGAAGAGCAGTCTCTTAAAGATTCCATTTCGTGTGTATATAATGGATTACCGGGTAGAGAGGTTAGTAACAATACAATTTATTAAAACAACACTAAATAGCTACGGAAAGTGAATTCACATAAGTGGAAGACACAATAATTATTGTTGTTCGGTTATTTTGCAGCGTAATATATAATTATTATTGTTTACTATTGTATTTATTCGCCGAAAGTTAATTATGTGCAAGTTATTATTGGGAAACAGCGAGGGCAGTAAAAAATATATTGATATATTAAAAAAGGAGTTTTTTACTGCCCTCGCTGTTTCCCAATAATAACTTGCACATAATATATAATTAGTTAACGCGCAATGTTTTATATTTACATGATCACATATTATTAATAAATAAATCATATCAGTATAGTGTAAATAATATCTTGTCAGAAGTATTTCTAAGTAATTACTTACACACCAGCAATATCCGTGGGCACGTCTGACTGTTCACACCTTTCAATTAGTTCAGCACAATCAACACAATCAACACAACACGCGAACTTTTGATGCGAATGAGCGTTACTCGGCCGACCGAAATTAACTGCGACTTGTTTATGCCTGCAGAACGTTTGCAGTCGTCCGCGGGCGATAACAAAGTCCAATCTGTGGACTTGCAATAGTAAAAAACAATCAGACAGAAATAGTTTATTGTTGCTGCTCTTTTATCTCATTCATTGTAGATTTACAAGTTCAATTGGCAGAAACCGGTATTTATACTCGACTCGACTCAACCGTTCGGTCTGTTAGGGTGGTGTGTTTATCTACAGTGTAATTACAGTAAATATTATATATACTTGGTATATGATTAAAAATTCTTAGTGGTTGGCTAAGTGATCATTAGATCAAAGTTATTAAATTTTTAAAAAAATTGGAAAAGATTTAAAACATTGATGCCCGAATTCACCAAGTGTCAGTATTTATAGCCACATTAAAACGATTTTATTTAGAACTATCTGGAAATACTTTCAGAATTTAAAAAGGCGCCATGCGAATAGCAATCAAACGCTATTAGACTTTTGTGAGAAAATTTTTCACAATTCCTGCTAGTAATGAGTTATTATATATTTATCCATTCAATAGCTTATGGAATCTATAAATTTTATGACATTTATAGATTCCATAAGGGTATTGAATGGATAAATATATAATAACTTCTTACTAGTAGGAATTGTGAAAAGTTTTCTATAATTTTATAATATTTATAGATTCCATAAGGATATTGAATGGATAAATATATAATAACTTCTTACTAGCAGGATTTGTGAAAAGTTTTCTATAAATTTTATAATATTTATAGATTCCATAAGGATATTGAATGGATAAATATATAATAACTTCTTACTACCAGGAAGTGTGAAAAGTTTTCTCACAAAACTCTAATCGCGTTTGATTGCTATTCTCGTGGCGCCTTTTTAAATTCTGGAAGTATTTCCAGAAAGTTGTATATAAAATCGATTGAATTAATCGAATTAAAATGTAATTTTAATGATATAAATAGTGACACTCGATTCAAAGCTATTGATTAATTGCATAGGGTATGGAATGTTGGTGAATAAGGTGGTTTATATTATTATCTTTAACATTTAATTAAAAATCTATTTTAATTTCTCATTAAATTTGAAAAATGAAAAATTGCACAAACTTCTCATTAATTGTTGTAAATATGTAGTATTTCATTAATACCATACGTATGAAAAATAATGAGCACTTATTATTATTTTTTATACTTAGATGGATTATAGTTAGATGAACAAATAGTAATTGTATATTTCAACATTTAATGAAAAGTTACTCGTGAATTTTAAACTTACTATGTTGATTCTTAATTCATAAAGTATATGTAAAGCTGAAATCTCATATTAGGACATACAAGCAACACCATAGTCGCTTTCGTTTAACATGGTTTATCATTGCTAGTCACCACAGTGGCGTGCAGTATCGCTCAGGTTTTGCGGTCGTACTCTGCCAGTTGTAAGGGCCGAGGTAGAATTATGCGGCAAATAGAATAAGAAACAATAAGCCCGTACCAGCCCAGAGTGATAAACGAAAGGCACTCATGTCCACATTACTTTCTATAATAATTTAAACATTTTCTTCAAAATATTCTCGTAGTCTTATATAAATATCTAATAGAAAAATGATTGGATCTTTAAAACACCAAACAGCGAACAACCTGAATCTTTCTTAAAAGCCAAAACTCTTTAAAACAACGTTAGAACGCCTCGCTCATGAAAATTACATTTTAAAATTGCACGCGACACGAGGAGCGAGTGAAAAAGGTAGACCCACCACTCCATCAATTTCGTAAACAAGCGTCAATTCCTCATCCATTCTGTATTGTGCAGACCCTCGCATAAAATTCAATAAACAAATGTGAAATGACGTGGAACAGAGCCTCGCTTATTTCATTTCGCTGCTGACTAAAGCGCAGCTCAATCGGATTACGCGGAAAGCGTAATGCAATTCACGAGTCGGATTAATTAACATCAATTATATCACTTGGGTGACATCTTCGGAGAGCGAAGGTTACTGTGCGCGGGCATTTGCATGTAATGGCACAGCTGTGTGCATGTAATTTGTGCTCGCCGGGAAAACTTATGCACGTACGAGTAATGGAGAGGTTTCATCTGACTGAAATGGACTCAGATTTACATGGAGATGTCGGATATTGCGGGAGAGAATGGTAATGAGGGTTAGAGGAAAATATGATTAATTATATAGCGTTTTTTCGATTAAATTTTTAAATGGCCTATGTTAAGGTCGTTTTAGACCAGACAATTTCTTAGCTCAAAAGTTATTCAAGAAATGAATTCATATATCCTCCTCCCATACAATTTGTCCTTGACAAATAAAACCCGTTATATTTTTCTATTCGATCTACCATCCAATTCAATATTTCAAATAATTTACAATTTTGATTGTCTCGCATCTTGTCTAACTTTTGAGTCAAGAAATTGTCTTCTCTAAAACGACCTTTAGTTATATGGTACATAATTTTTCATATTGTTTGTATATTTTCAGTATAGTATGAGACCACGAAATACATTTTAGTGAGTTATTCTGTATTTTTTTTCTATTTTGTGGGTAAAGTAATAATGTATTTCACAACTTCTTCGTTTTGGGTAGCTATGTGTGGTTATTCGTTGTTTTTCACTACTAGTATCAGTTCTATTGCAATCTCTCTTTTTATCCTCGTTATTTTAATTGCGGGTAAGTGGTTCTTGGTGAATATATCTCTGTGATAATCTAGTATGTTATATACTGTATTATTTCCCAATGTTGGTAATGTGTACGTTACCAAATGGTGCAGCTCTTCAATCTAATTTCGTGATGTAAAGGTAGCAACCTACTAGTTATATTAATTATTAATTATACTATGTATTGCTCAGAATATTCTGTCCATGTAATACACTTTCGAGGTCTTCCTTGTAATGTCATGAACTGGGGTGTATCCTTAGCAATATCGTTATCTAGGATGTCCAATGATTATTGTAAAGTGGAACTAGTGTGTGGCGGTAAATTTACTGTAGAATTGACCGTGGCCCTTTGTTATCGATGCTCGGCGTCGATGGGGTTGGTGAAGGAATCTGCAGTCCGTCGCCGGGGTCAGCTCTTCGTAAGACAGGCACGGGGAGGGTTAAAAACCGTCAGGCCGCCTTACGGGGAAGATAGGATCAACGCTCGGCGTCGAGGATGTTCTTGAAACGGTTCTCTGAGTCGTGGTGAGGGAGAACCGTCACAAGAGGGAGATGGGGCACAATTATCAGTGTAAGCTGATAGCTGCAAGGGAATAAATCGCTCCTCTGAGTCTTGGTGAGGGAGGATCGATTTACCAAAGGTAAAAAGTTAAACTCAAGTATCGGTTTCAAGGCGATAGTCGGGTAATAGGAATCAGTCCTCTGAGTCTTGGTGAGGGAGAACTGACTGCCGTTTAGGGGTGCGTGCACGTTATTTATAGGGGGCGAATGGGCCCCCTACTCTTAGCATCCGCTGAAGAGGCGCACGCAGCCCGGGTTTTACCTACCCTACTGAGCGTGGAGCAGGGGTAAGCGGCATGTTCGCCGAAACGGTAACACCTTGTCCGATTTCGAGGTCTGTTGCAGGAATATCATCGGCTTGGTTCCGATCTAGGACCTGCTGCCTCTGATTAACTTTATCGTTTTGTATTGACAGCTATAAAGTCACGCCAGGAGGGTTTCTAACCCTCTTGACGGTATCAAATAGGGTTCGTAGGTTTATTAGTCCCGTTATCTCATTTTATTGAGATACCCGTGCGGTTGAGTAGGTCGCACTTATACGATACGAGTTGACTAGAACGATAGTTGGCATGCTAGTCGACTCGTATGCTAGTAATATTTTGAAGACAGTTGACTGTGTTCCAGAGATAGTTTACAAGAAGGACTTAATATAGTAGCTGACATGTTGATTATACATTTAATGGATTTCACCGTAAAATAAAGCCCACAGGAAGATTTTTATTGTACAAGCTATTTTAAATTAATCGACGGAGATATAAAAAATTATATAAAATCAAAGATTTAAGATATTTAAATTTATGATATTATTTTACATTCTATATTTAATTGGGCTCAAAATAACTATTTTTTGATAGAGTTCACCTATAAATAAAGTCTTCAAGATTTTTTTTATTATATGAGTTGTTTAAATTAATCGGCTGAGATATAAAAAATGATAAAAAATCAAAGATTTAAGGAATCTAAATTTATGATATTATTTTACATTCTATATTTAATTGGGCTCAAAGCAAACAATTTTTTGATTATTTTCATCCAAAAATTAAGTCTGCAGGAAGATTTTTATTGTACGAGATGTTTTAAATTAATCGACTGAGATATATAAAATGATAAAAAAAATCAAAGATTTAATAAATTTCAATTTATGATATTATTTTACATTCTATATTTAATTGGACCCAAACTTAACAATTTTTTGATAAATTTTACCTAAAAATAAAGTCTGCAGCATGATTTTTATTATAGGAGTTGTTTTAAATTAATCGACTGAGATATAAAAAATGATAAAAAAAATCAAAGATTTAATAAATTTCAATTTATGATATTATTTTACATTCTATATTTAATTGGACCCAAACTTAACAATTTTTTGATAAATTTTACCTAAAAATAAAGTCTGCAGCAAGATTTTTATTATAGGAGTTGTTTTAAATTAATCGACTGAGATATAAAAAATGATAAAAAATCAAAGATTTAAGAAATTTAGATTTATTATATTATTTTATATTTAATTGGGCCCAAACTAAACCATTTTTTGATAAATTTCAACGAAACATAAAGTCTACAAGAATATGCTTTTTGTACGAGTTGTTTTAAATTAATCGACCGAGTTATAAAAAAATGATAAATAATCAAAGATTTAAAAAATTTAAGTTTATGATATTATTTTGTATTCTATATTTAATTGGACTCAAAGCAAACTATTTCTTGATAATTTTTACCCATAAATAAAGTCTTCAAGAAAAAATTTATTATACGAGTTGTTTTAAATTAATTGGCTGAGATATAAAAAATTTAAAAAAATCAAAGATTTAAGAAATTTAAATTTATTATATTATTTTACATTCTATATTTAATTGGGCCCTAACTTAACCATTTTTTTGATAAATTTAACCTAAAAATAAAGTCTGCAACAAGATTTTTATTATACGAGTTGTTTTAAATTAATCGACTGAGTTAAAAAAAATTATAAAAAATTAAAGATTTAAAATATTTAATTTTTTTATATTATTTTAAATTCTATATTTAATCCGGCCCAAACGAAACCATTTTTTGATAAATTTCAACGAAAAATAAAGTCTACAAGAATATGTTTATTGTACGAGTTATTTTAAATTAATCAACTGAGTTATAAAAAATGAGGAAAAAATCAAATATTTAAGAAATTTAAATTTATGATATTATTATACATTCTATATTTAATTGGGCTCAAAATAAACTGCTTTTTGATAGAATTCACCTATGAATAAAGTCTACAAGATTTTTTTTATTATACGAGTTGTTTTAAATTAATCGGGTGAGATATAAAAAATGATAAAAAATCAAAGATTTAAGAAATTTAGATTTATTATATTATTTTACATTCTATATTTAATTGGGCCCAAACTAAACTATTTTTGATAATTTTCACCTTAAAATAAAGTCTACAGAAAGATTTTTATTGTACGAGTTGTTTTAAATTAATTGACTGAGTTAAAAAAAATGATAAAAAATCAAAGCTTCAGGAAATTTAAATTTATGATATTATTTTATATTCTATATTTAATTGGGCTCAAAGAAAAACTATTTTTTGATCATTTTTACCCATAAATAAAGTCTTCAAGAAAATTTTTATTATACGAGTTGTTTTAAATTAATCGGCTGAGATATAAAAAATGATAAAAAATCAAAGATTTAACAAATTTAGATTTATTATATTATTTTACATTCTATATTTAATTGGGCCCAAAATAAACCATTTTTGATAAATTTCACCTCAAAATAAAGTCTACAGAAAGATTTTTATTGTACGAGTTGTTTTAAATTAATTGACTGAGTTAAAAAAAATGATAAAAAATCAAAGCTTCAGGAAATTTAAATTTATGATATTATTTTATATTCTATATTTAATTGGGCTCAAAGCAAACTATTTTTTGATCATTTTTACCCATAAATAAAGTCTTCAAGAAAATTTTTATTATACGAGTTGTTTTAAATTAATCGGCTGAGATATAAAAAATTATAAAAAAAAAGGATTTAAGAAATTTAAATTTATTACATTATTTTACATTCTATATTTAATTGGGCCCAAACTAAATCATTTTTTGAAAAAATGCACCTAAATATAGAGTCTACAGGACGATTTTTATTATACGAGTTGTTTTAAATTAATCATTGAATTAAAAAAAATGATAAAAAATCAAAAATTTAAGAAATTTTAATTTATGATATTATTTTACATTATATATTTAATTGGTCCCAAACTAAATCATTTTTTTTTTAAATTTCACCTAAATATAAAGTCTGCAGGAAGATTTTTATTGTACGAGTTGTTTTAAATTAATCGACTGAGTTATAAAAAAATCAAAGATTTAAGAAATTTTAATTTTTTATATTAATTTACATTCCATATTTAGTTGGGCCCAAACTAAACCATTTTTTTTTATAAATTACACCTAAAAATAAAGGCTACAGGAAGATTTTTATTATATGAGTTATTTTAAATGAATCGACTGAGTTAAAAAAATGATACAAAATCAAAGAGTTAAGAAATTTAAATGTATTATATTATTTTACATTCTACATTTAATTGGACTCAAAATAAACCATTTTTTGATTATTTTCACCGAAAAATAAAGTCTGCAGGAAGGTTTTTATAGTACGAGTTGTTTTAAACTAAGTAAAAAATTCGGGTCTTACAACCGGCGGCGCACGACCACAAGACCTGAGCCATACTGCATGCCACGGGGGCGACTAATAATGCTAAACCATGCTAAACGAAAGCGTCTTAAGTAATATTCAAGTATCGCCAGTCACTTTCACAACAAAACATCTATGGAACAGAAGAAATACTATCGCAAGGATTTTCATCTACAACCTTCCGCTTACTACTTATAACGTTTAACGAAGGGCCCCTTATTTTTTTTTTCTCATCCGTCCTCAACATTTTTTTTTCAGAAACACACACAAACACCAGCCAATTAAAATTATATTGTGTTTCCCATGCTATAATTGGCAATCTCTTCATTTTGTGAACAGCGTCAAAAAAAAGCGCACCACCCGACAAAATCTTAATTACACCGGATCGGGGGTGGCAAACTGTGGGGGCAGCAGTATTAAAGCGCTTTTCGATTATACCGCTGGTTGTAGGACGGTGAGGGTGGCGGGTGGTGTGCTCGCCTACCGGAGCGCAATAAAAATCATTTCGTTTTGGAGGAAATAAAACGGGGATTTATGCCTGGGTGAGGGCGAGCGAACTATAGATGTTCGGATTTATTATGAATATCATTCCGGAGCGGACCAATACACTTACACATTAAGTATTCAAGCGGCTGTGGGTATAAATTTTGCTCCGGCTGCAATTTTCTTCGTTTTATAGCCAAACAATAAAAAAAATCTTTACTGGATTTATAAGAGGTTATACAATTTTACTACAATTGGTATAGAAAGTTACCTCATGTGCTCGCCTATAACAATGTAAAATTCTTAAGTTTTCTGCTGAGTAATCGACAAACAGAGTGACAATTGTTTACTTCAATTAGTTGTAGGTTGTGGTGGTAAATTTTAAAATGTGTGTCAATATACTAGTTTTGAAATAAATCAAAATTACTTAATATATATTATAATAGATATATATATATTTATATATATATATATATATATATATATATATATATAATATTTTTAATTGATGTGGTGCTGCCAGATGGCTTTTAACTTTCTCCTAGGCGGTTAGTTGTAACATTTTCAAAATTATTTGATTGTCACTGTTATGTTAATTTTACTTCAGTTTAGGTGTGATATACGAAAAATTTCACTAAAATAAGTTTTATTTGCATTTGATGATTGAAATTATTAATAATCATTCCAATATACAAATGAGTAATAATAATTTCGATCATCTAGATAAGTAGATAATATAAACCCGTAAAAATAAAACAATAGATGATATGTACATGTATTCGTTTTTTTAATGTATCACAATAAATATTATTACAATTAGAATGTAGGTTGTAATGGTGAATTTCAAAATCTGTATCAATATAATAGTTTTTAAATAAATCAAAATTCTTTTGATTGTCACTGTTATGGTAATTTTACTTCAGTTTAGGTGTGATATACGAACAAATTCACTAAAATAAGTTTTATTTGCATTTGATGATCGAAGTTATTAATAATCATTCCAATATACAAATGATTAATAATAATTTCGATCATCTAGATAGGTAGATTATAAAAACTCGTAAAAATAAAACAATAGATGATAGATGATAGAACAGAATGATATCTACATGTGTTCGTTTTAATGTATCACAATAAATATTATTACAATTAGAATAATCGATATCAAATATAGCAGGGGTAACTATTCCTAGTCACTCGACTGTCTGATATGTACACGTTTTATTAATAAACTAACTCATTTTTGAGAGAAAATCATTATTTCCTCTTATTAAAATAACTTGATATTGATTATGAATTACTAAAAAATAAACTTCTAACTTTATAGGGCTATATCAGCCGTGAGAATTTTCCGCCGGTCAAAAAAGAAACTCAGAGGACTTTAATCACCTCACCTTAATACCTTACTTCACAGAAAACCTCTGAAAAACTGTGAAAAGTGATTCGATAACAGTGCATCATACTTGTGTATAGAACGACATTTGAAATGTTGCATTAGTCCTATAGTATAAGTTTCTCTCCATTAATTAAAACATGCATTAAATTTTTAATAATGAAAGTACCAGCAATCCAATTATAGAATCCTCAGAATCAATATCTCTCTGGGCCGAGACCATTAATAATTACTCGACTCTTTCCTCGCATTGCAAGTGTAGATCCTTTCAATTATACGAACTACACGATCCCAGCCAAATATCAATTATAACCCGACGGCCCTCCATTCTTACCCTGACACCCAGCCCGTTTGAATAATAAATCATCCAACACAATTTCCAACAGCTCGTCATCTTAGTAAATTGAAATTGATTTTTGGATGCCGGATGGTGGCTATATAGCTCAAGTTTTATAGGGGCACGTCTTTGTGGTTAAAGGGTGTGTTTCGATTAGCATAAGAGTGAACCGATTACCCTCAATGGACGCACGCGGGAGGAATGATAATTATCTGCGTGTTGCACATTTATCAATACGGACGTCGATGAGATGTATTATTACAGCAGCTCACGTAGCTGATACGGATTAGCAATTTGAAAGCTGTACGCAATTTTCTTTCTGTATTCGATGTTTGACGTAATATAATTTTGGATGTTAATCAATACGCGGGTTCATGGTTGACATATAGTAGGATAATATTGGATATACATAATGTAGTTAATACAAACAGTGGGGATAATATGAAGGTTTCAAATCGAATAAATTGGTTTTGTTAATAATTGACCGCAAAAGTAGAAACTTATATCCTTTTCATTATATTTTATAGTATTAAATTTATATGGATTCTATATTAACAAATTTTTATGGCTTCTATAAGATGTAATATATGTATGTAAGATGTGTTTTATTTATACAGTCTCCTTAATGTATGGAATAGATGCTATAAAACCTTTATTTATGATTTTTGTAAAAAAATACTCGGACATCGATTTGTAAATTGAAATTGTCAATTTTTAATGAAAGTGTCATTTTTTCGACCTTTTTTGAATGTGCAATGACGTCATCGGAATTTTTGATAACCCTATTTTTTATTAAGGATTCTGAAAGGGATTATTTTTCTGCGATCAGGGATATATATATATATATATATATATATATTATGATATAGGTTACATAAGGAAATTTCCGAGAAATATGGTGGAAAAAAATATACATTTTCTTTAAAAATTAGTTAGAGTCACCATTGGAAATACTCTGAATTGAGTAAATTCATCAAACCCAAACTATCAAAATTAAATCTGTACAAACTTCATAATCCGAATCTTTGACCTACGACATTCAGTTTAATTAAATTTGAATTGTTTAACCCTCTCCCTAATGAATCTAGAATCTGCCTTAAACCACATTAAGTCGAAATTACAATTCCAGCCGTAATATGAGCGGGCGCACGCAATTAATTAGACAAACAATTGATTAAATTAGAACCCTGGCGTGGATAATCAGCTGGACTTTATATAAAAAGCGAACTGGGATGGGTGGAATTGCGTTGATCATTACGATGGCACAGCAGTGTAATCAGCTTACACGTCGATGAAAAGAAAAAACGGATAATCACAGAGTGGGTTTTAATTAATTATGTTTTTAATTAGAGGTATTGTGGTATGTTGTACGTTTTTGTATTTATATTAATGAACAAATATGTACATTAATGAATAATCTGTAAAAAAAAGGACAACCTAAAAATCGTTGTATTTAGTAGAAAATCATAGTAGTTTCGGTTACATATTGTAAAGTTTGATTAAAAGAAATTTTTGAAACCCTTTTAGTCCTGGATTTTTAAATTTGAAAATATTTTTCTCTTTGTTTAATTATTATTACGCTTATTCATGCACATTAAAACTCAAAAGTTTCCTCTAATACACATGGATTTTCTATATTTATTTATTTATTTATTTATAATATATTACAAATAAATAAATAAATAAAATTATTCTGTAATTATTTCTAATAATGTTTTGGTGAAGTTGTTTCCGCCATGCCCGTCCGCTAATGGGGTTAGAAATATGCGATGGCTCCTTCATGGGTGCATCATTAGCGACGTCAACGGATTATGTATATACACAACATTATGCATAAACATTTAATAGTTTGTGCTGGTTTTATATGAATATTGTCTAAACCTATTATTATAATTATTATTATTGGATTTTATTTCTATTGACAATAAAGCTTAAAACTTATTATTATTACTATTATTTCAAAGCGCTTGATTTTCAAACATTTCCAAACTCATTATTTTAGTCACACATTTTTTAACTCTGAGATATACGATGTTCATCTATTACCATCTCAAATATCCCCCTACAATTATTCATTCAAACGATTTTCGTTGGCTCATTTGCACGATTCTCATGCGTTTCTTATCCCTTTAAATCATATTTCACAGAACGTCCGCCGCCCACGCGGGGTGCCCCTGGGAGCAAACAAATGTTTGCTGGAAACCATTTTTCACGTTTATGTATAAATTCTATTTGGGCATGCATTGAATACGTGAGAGCCATCGATTGCCCGGTGAAACAATAAACGCAGATGAATGTGTTTGTCAGTTCAAATGTGTTTATAGCCTCCAGCAGTATTTATTAATTCCATTAATAATGCACGCAGCTGTTAAAATTCATATTATAAGTTATAAATGATGGGATTATTGTTTTCAATAAAAATATATGTAAGTAAATGTTAATTTATGCATATCATAGAAGGTCTATTTTCTTACCAATCTAAGATATTTATAATTTAGACAAGACAATTTCTTGACTCAAAAATTAGTTAGATACGAAACAATGTAATCTGTATCATACAGAAAATGATTTGAAATATTGAATTGGATGGTAGATCGAATAGAAAAATATAACGCGTTTTATTTGTCAAGGATAAATTTTATGGGAGGAGGATATATGAATTCATTTCTTGCACAACTTTTGAGCTAAGAAATTGTCTTGTCTAAAACGACCTTTATTACAGTAATATCAAATAAATACTGTAATAATATATTAATTATACATATCTTAGATTGATTATAAAATAGATCTTCTGAGATATCTATTGCAATTAGGTTTTGTAATAAATTGTAGAAGTTAATAGTAGTACTAATAATCGTATAAAGCGCTACATTTCATTAATAAGATAAAAAAAACTTTTATCTTTATAGGGCTATCAGCTATCATTTTTAATGGACCAACATTACTTTGTGCGGGGATACATTTGAAGACATGAATATTCATGAAGAAATGTAATTTAATTACTCCCATCGCAACTGGTATAAATAGACTAGGTGTTGTTGTATATGAAAACAAATCCCTATTTGTAACAAAACAGTTTTAACATGCAGAGTGGTACAAAAAGGTATTATTACAATTATTTTTGTTAGAAAATAAAATTCATTTTATGATAAATTTACAAAATATTTAATATTCCCGTCTGTTTATATTTTGTAACCGATTACGAACGAATTTGAATATAAAAGAGTACTTTATATGTAATTTACTTGCTTGCTTGATACTAATAATAACATGAAAATGCTACACAAAATGAAAACGTGATTTAACATAATCCGACATAAAATATACATAAAAAATTCACTCTAAATGGTAATGTATACAAATAAGTGCTCAAATAAAATTTATATGTATTTGATGTTATATAGTTATAAAAGGAAAATAGATATATGGCAAACGGCTAGGGTTGCTTATAACTACAGCTCCTAAGTGAACCAAATCGACTATTGAAAACACAAACCTCAATTCGTTACTATTCCAGCCAGATTGTTCAATAAACTCGGCTAAAAATGTTATTAGCTAAACTTCCTCAGAAATCTGTACAATTTACTTTCTAATAATAAAACTCTCTCACACCCGTAAGTATAAACTGCATTAAGTGCTTGGTTCGCAAATGGGAAGTGCATTCCCTTTATATATCGTACTTGCAGGAACTTCTCGTATCATATTACACCATAATACGGCTGCTTTACCGCCCCGGCGCAACGAATCTGGCCAAGACGAAGTTACAAATAACGTCGGAAACTCTGCAGAACTAACATTCGGATAAATTTAGCGTGAACCGATTCGCAGTAAAACTTTAGCTTCCGATGGTGAATCTTTAACGAATGCGGTTTGTGTTCTGCAAGGACAGACGGGGCCCGAATGCGGCGACCCAATTGCGTTTTCTACAAATTGGATACGATATGGATTTAATGGCACGTGAAATGGGCATTTCTTATTATTTTAATAATATTAAATTGACTGTCTCATCTACTTTATATAATATGATTTTTTACATAAAACTTCACTATCTAAATAAATAGTATATGATTTAAAATAAATATAAAAAAGGTAGACAATCAGATGATGGACTGGAAAAAAACCTTACTATCTAAATAAATAATATAGGATTTGAAATAAATACAAAAGTGGTAGACAATTAGAATATGGACTGGAAAAAATGTCACTATCTAAATAAATAATACATGATTTGAAATAAATATAAAAGAGGTAGACAATCAGAAGGACTGGGACATAAATAATATATGATTTAAAATAAATACAAAAGAGGTAGACAATCAGAAGATGGACTGGGAAAATGAACAATTAACCTGACATAATAACAGGAAAATACTTAATAACTAACTAAAACATGGTAAAGCGCCAGGACAAAATAGAATCGGAACAGCTAAGCTAAAATGTATGGACCAATATAGAGAACAACTATGCTCTAGCTAATATGGTAAACTGGGATTCCTGAAGATTATGAGAAAGGAGTTATACTCCCTATCTATAAAAGTGGATTCAGGAAGGGCCACACAATACAAGACCATATTTTTACCACAAGCCTGATTCTTATTTCCATCTGCTCCCCTGATTGATATTACGTCGATTGTAAAGTTATCCAAATAAATTCATAAATATTGTCCATTTTGTGTTTTAACATTTAACAATTTTGTATATTTTTGTTTTAGGTGGATTTCTATGCAAGACCTGGCGAGAAGAGTGGGTAGTCCTCTACGAGGACTCCACAATCGCGTTCTTCGCGGACAAAGGCTTGAGTCGACCGCGGGGCTGGTCACGCATTTCCGATGCTCCGGAAATGCTAGCCATGGGCGAGTGGACACAGCAGATACCGCGACGTCCATTCGTGCCGGTGCCGCCGCAAATTCGACACCTTTTGGCGATAGGCGCGGGCAGATCGCGACATGACACCGTGCACTGGCTCATGGCACAAAGTACAGCAGAACTAAAGTAAGTAGACCACAGAATTCAATTCTATTTTAATTTATGATCTATATATGATCAGTATGTGCTAAATCTGGCGATACTGCTTGGCTAAGTACTGAAGTAAGGGAGAGAATGAGGGATATTGAGTATCAAGAAAGGCAGGCGATAATGTCTGAGAACCTCATACAACCCTAGGTATGTAGAGTGGGAGGCGCGAGCTGTGAGTCAGAAGAGAGAGGTAGAAAAGTGTAGATGTACCCATCCCGCGTGTGTGTTGTAGAGTAAGGGGAACGATACGTGGTGGCAACTTACCAATAAATGTGAGGGTGTGAAAGCAGATTGGATTGGAAAGGTGAATGAGTAATTAGTAGAAGATACAAAAGGCGTGTAAATCTTCAAGAAGCTGACATGGAAGATGAAATTGGGGAGGGCAGTGGGGTTTAGTGTGAAGGCGGAGGGCAGTGGGGTTTAGTGTGAAGGCGGAGGGCAGTGGGGTTTAGTGTGAAGGCGGAGGGCATACAATGTTATGTAAGGGAATGTGTATTTTATTTATTATCTGTATATTTTATTTTATTGTTTGGTGGGGGGGTTGAAGAAGAGTTGTATGAATTTTTGTGTTGGCTCTTTGTACACACGACAGACAGACGACGGACGGACAGTTGTTATTAAGAGCAATAATCACGGGAACTTATAAATAAGATTTCCACGAAAATAATTTCGCAAGATCACAATACTTCATACAATAAAGTAAAACTTATTCCATTCCGTTTTTCCTACGTTTTTATTCTATAAAAACATAAACGTTGTACCAAGTGATGCCACAAGCTATCGCACATATAGCCCATTTAAAAATACACTATCGACAATATTTCAATCAAAAATTCCACCAGCACGTGCATCTTTGATCCGCACTCAATTTTGAAATGTGCCCGTGAGGTTGAATAGATTGCCGACGCTCGCTCGAGGGAGATATAGATATATAAGAGGTTTCATTTACATCCAATTCATGCATATAAGAACACCCTTTAAAAGATCGTTATATTGCAATCTAAAACCCTATGTTTATAAATGGATCCGCTCACATGTAATTAAATACGAAACCTCGCAATTAAGCCATCGCGCTCTAGTACGTACACCTCCACCTTAAGGGGGATTAATTAATATTAATCGATGCCAAGACTCCAGCTTCGCCATCATATATATATATATATATATATATATATATATATATATATATATATATATATATATATATATATATACAGTATCTGCAGATAATGCCGCCAGCCAACAATAACCGCCCCATTGTATTCGGCGGACCATACATATTCATCGAAGCCTGTGTGGATTGCATGCAATGCAATCGACCCGTTTATCTCAATAGCTGCGATGTTGTCTGAACTGCAATTCCAGAATTGTAGATACGTGTTGTGTAATATTTGTGTTTCAGCATAATAAAATATGTAATCCCACAATAGAAAATACGTTATGGGTAAAATATTACTAAAATGTTGTATAATATGTATGTCTCTTGCAATCCATATTAGATTAACGGAATTTTGTAGCTAACTGAGTTGTTTGAGTTGTTTTACCGCATGGTCATATTAAATAAGCTTAGTAACTTTTATGTGTTTTGTAAAATCCTAAAATGATTTAAATTGAGGAAACATGTCAGTATATAATCGTATTTAGACGTTTTAACACAATCCTTTTTATATGCGTCTGTTTTACGGCGAGGTTAAAAAGGACGATTACGTGAAAGATATGCTTTATTTCATTCTGATGTTATAGGACACATATAATTTCGTCAAAATACTATACATAATGCAATTCATTTACAAAATCTAAAGTTATTGAAATTATACACTATTTTCGTGTGGTTAGAATTTTTACTTTATCTCACAATGGATAAGGAATGATAGTTATTACAGTAATCTCACTTTTCAACCTTAGAATATCTGGAGAAACTACTTTAGAAGGACACAGCTGACAATATTTTCCAAAATTATGATTATTGACTATTGTCCATACTTACTCTAGATATTCTAAGATACAGACTTCGTTTTTAACAAACATAATTACGTGATTACACTTTTTAGGAACTGAAAACTTAATTAAGCAACTATAAATAGTAACCAAAGTAAAAAAAGTTGGCATAATAATGCTAAAGTAGTAACAAACTGTAAAAGAATATAAATTTCTAGAAAGCCAATTTCCCAACATTTTACTTTTTTAACTTACACCACTTTTGCTTTAAACGGTAAAATATATTACTATTTCTATTAATATTATTAAATTTTCTATGTTTCAAAGGTTTCCATTCTTTATAAAACTTTCAGAAACAACTTTTAAAACTCATTCCGCTCTACTAATCCACATTAATAAATAAATTTGCCACTGACACGATTTTAACTCTTAATGAGACTCCACTGAACCGTTCTCGGAATACCTGCGATGCGACATGCTCTAATTATTATCTGCCCACCCTTCTAGTGTCCCCCCCAGCAAAGTTTTAAGTACCCCCGCCCTCGAACAGTGTAATGCCAGGAAAGTTTGCGGGATTTTTTCCCGCGTTGCGCCGGGGAAAATTAGATGTAGCCCATTAATGTCGTCAATATATAATAGTGATGGATCATCCGAGATTAATACCATTATTCTGGAGGAGATAATAGCGCGGTGGAAAATGTAAAAGGGAGCATAAAGGAGGGATATTATTGCGGCTATATAGCAACAGCCGGGAGATTGCATTATCCCAACACAAAACGCCGCGCCGAGATATTTACAAAGTTTGCCGCGTACAGATTACAGATTTTGTTGCCTATTATCATGATATTTAATTATAATTATTATATTTCGGCATTACTATACAATGGAGAGCCCAGACAATTTTTAAATGTATGAATATTATTATGCACTTCAGAGTGAGAAGGATTTCAACGTAATCCGGCTATCTGAGTGAATTATCACCAGATTTATCAAATTGAATAATGTTAATCTCAAAAATTCACACTTCGGTGGGACTCAAACCTACGTCTCTGGCTATCGCGGCCGTCGCAATAACCAACTGCGCCACGGAGGGTGGTGGTAGGTAGCGCGCAAGATGTTCTCATTGTCCAATTAGTCACAACAATTGACGGTTTATCATATTTATTATAATTGGACAATGACAACATCTTGCGACCGACCACCACCCTCCGTGGCGCAGTTGGTTAGCGCGACGGCCGCCATAGCCGGAGATGTGGGTTCGAGTCCCACCAGAGTGTGAATTTTTGAGATTAACATTATTCAATTTGAAAAATCTGGTGATTATTCACTCAAATATCCGGATTACGGCGAAAACCTGAATTTTTTAGATTAACATTATTATTATATACGTTATGTTATGTATATGTGAGATGATTACCTTTATTTTCAATTTGTATAAAACAAAACATTTACAT
This sequence comes from Lordithon lunulatus, assembly GCA_963942505.1. Taxonomy (NCBI): domain Eukaryota; kingdom Metazoa; phylum Arthropoda; class Insecta; order Coleoptera; family Staphylinidae; genus Lordithon; species Lordithon lunulatus. The sequence continues at coordinate 54,145,690 of OZ012668.1, read as the reverse complement.
TTATTCATCTACTCTAGATTAGTATAAAAATTAAATAAATTCAAACACAAATCATGCGACTATCACAAATTGCGACGGTACGAACAATACGTGGAATTTTGCATTTTAGGCATTGAATTATCTAAAAGGAATCTAGAAGTGTGTAGTACAATAGTTATTACAAATTTCAGCTATAGACAGATTACTAGATTTTTCTAAATTATGCCTTTTCACGTTTGAAATATATATATAACTATTATAGTAACTAGGTGCGCAGCACGATAGTTATTAGAAAACTTTGTTTCTATTATCGTAATATTTACTCTAATTACAGAATCATAGAAACGTGACATAGTCAGAGAAACATGACATAATCATAGAAACGTAACATGATCAGAAAAACGTGCCATACTTATAAAAACGTGACATAATCATCGAAACGTGACATGATAAGAGAAACGTGATATGGACAGAGAAACATAACGTGGTCAAAGAAACGTGACATACTTATAGAAACATGACATGATCAGAAAAACGTGACATGATCTTAGAAACGTGACATGATCTTAGAAACGTGTAATGATCAGAGAAACGTGATATATTCATAGAAAAGTGACATTATCAGACAAACGTGACATAATCATAGAAACGTGACATGATCAAAGATACTTTAGTATGTCAAGTTTCGAATATCATGTCACGTTTCTATGATTAAGTCGCGTTTCTATGATTATGTCACGTTTCTATGATTATGTCACGTTTCTATGATTTTGTGACGTTTCTCTGATAATCTCACATTTCCAAAAAGTATGTCACTTTTCTATATATTAGATGAGATATAGAAACGGGATATAATCATAGAACCGTGACAGGATCAGAGAAACGTGACATTCTCATAAAAATGTGACATACTCATAAAAATGTGACATAATCATATAAACGTGACATGATCAGAAAAACATGCCATACTCATAAAAACGTGACAATTATCAAAATGAGACATGTTCCGAGAAATATGGCATGGTCAGAGAAACGTAACGTGGTCAAAGAAACGTGACATACTCATAGAAACATGACATGATCAGAAAAACGTGACATGATCTTAGAAACGTCTAATGATCAGAGAAACGTGATATATTCATAGAAAAGTGACATTATCAGACAAACGTGACATAATCATAGAGACGCTACATGATCAAAGTTACTTTAGTATGTCAACTTTCGAATATCATGCCACGCTTCTAAGAATATGTCACGTTTCTATGATTTTGTGACGTTTCTCTGATAATCTCACGTTTCCAAAAAGTATGTCACTTTTCTAAATATTAGATAAGATATAATCATAGAACCATGACATGATCAGAGAAACGTGACATACTCCTAAAAATGTGACATAATCATATAAACGTGACATGATCAGAGAAACATGCCATACTCATAAAAACGTGACAATTAACAAAACGAGACATGTTCCGAGAAATATGACATGGTCAGAGAAACGTAACGTGGTCAAAGAAACGTGACATACTCATAGAAACATGACATGATCAGAGCAACGTGATATGATCAAAGAAACGTCTAATGATCGGACAAACGTGACATACTCATAAAAATGTGACATAGTCATAGAAACGTGATATGATCAGAGAAACATGCCATACTGCCATACTCATAAAAACGTGACATAATCATCAGAACGAGAGATGAACTGAGAAATATGACATGGTCAAAGAAACGTAACGTGTTCTAAGAAACGTGACATATTCTTAGAAACGTGTAATGACCGAAAAAACGTGACATACTCATAAAAACGTGACATAATCATTGAAACGTGACATGATCAGAGAAACATGCCAAACTCATAAAAACGTGACATAATCATAGAAACGTGACATGATAAGAAAAATGTGACATGGTCAGAGAAACGTAACGTGGCCAAAGAAACGTAACATACTCATAGAAACATGGCATGATTAGAGAAACGTGGCCTGATCATAGAAACGTGTAATGATCGGAAAAACGTGACATACTCACTGAAATGTGACATTATCACAGATATTTTAGTATGTCAAGTTTCGTATATCATATCATGTTTCTATGATTATGTCACGTGTATCTGATTGTCACTTTTTTTTATCATTTTATCAGTTTGTATGAGTATGTTACGTTTCTCTGATCATGACACGTTTCTATGATATTGTCACGTTTTCCTGATTTTGTGACGTTTCTCGGATAATGTCACGTTTCCAAGAAGTATGTCACGTTTCTATATATTAGATAAGATATAGAAATATGATTTAATCAGAGAAACGTGACATACTGATAAAAATGTGCCATACTCATAAAAAAGTGACATTATCATCCATACGTGACATGATTAAGAGAAACATGACATGGTCAGAGAAACGTAACGTGGTCAAAGAAACGTAAGACACTCATTAGCACATGACATGATTAGAGAAACGTGACATGATCATAGAAACGAGTAAAGATCAGAAAAACGTGACATACTCATAGAAACGTGACATGATCAGAGATATTTTAGTATGTCGAGTTTCGCATATCATGTCACGTTTCTCTGTTGTCACATTTTTTGTCATTTAATGTTTCTATGAGTATATCACGTTTCTCTGATCATGTCACATTTCTATGAGTATATCACGTTTCTCTGATCATGTCACATTTCTATGATTATGTCACGTTTCTCTGATTCTGTGACGTTTCTTTGATAATGTCGCGGTTCTAAAAAGTATGTCACGTTTCTATATATTAGATAAGATATAGAAACGTGATATAATCAGAAAAACGTGACATAATGATAAAAACGTGACATAATCATGGGTACGTGACATGATCAGAGAAACGTGCTATACTCATAAAAAAGTGACATAATCATCGATACGTGACATGATTAAGAGAAACATGACATGGTCAGAGAAACGTGAGACACTCATAGAATGATCGTGACATGATCATAGAAACGTGTAAAGATTCTATGATCATGTCACGTTTCGATGAGTACGTCACTTTTCTTTTCGTGACATACTCATAGAAACGTGACATTGTCAGAGAAACGTGACATACTCATAGAAACGTGACATTGTCAGAGAAACGTGACATATTCATTGAAACGTGACATGATCAGAAATATTTTAGAATGTCGAGTTTCGCATATCATGTCACATTTCTCTGTTGTCATATTTTTTGTCATTTTATGTTTGTATGAGTATATAAGATTATGTACGTTTTTCTGAGTATGTGACGTTTCCACGAGTATCTGACGTTTCTCTGATCATGCCACATTTCTATGAGTATGTTACTTTCTCTGATAATGTTACATTTCTATGATTATGTCACGTTTGTCTGATTTTGTGACATAATGTCACGTTTCCAAAAAGTAGGTCGTGTTTCTATATATTAGATATAGATAAGATATAGGAACGTGATATAGTCATTAAAACGTCACATGATCAGACAAACGTGACATAATTATAGAAACGTAACATGATCAGACAAACGTGTGATACTTATGGAAACGTCACATAATCAGAAAAAAACGTACATAATCTTAGAAACGTGTCATAATCAGAAAAACGTGAAATACTCATAGAAACGTGACATGATCAGAGAAGCGTGATATATGTATGGAAATGTGACATAATCATAGAAACGTGGCATGATCATAGAAATGCAAAATACTCAGAGAAAAGTGATATGGTCAAAGATATATGACATACTCATAGAAACATGACATCAATCATAGAAACCTGTTAAGATCACAGAAATACTCATAGAAACGTGACATGATGAAAGAAACGTGATATATTCATACAAAGGTGACATAATCATACAAAAGTAACATGGTCATAGAAATGCGAAATATTCGAAGAAACGTAAAATGATCAAACAAACGTGACCTACTCATTGAAACGTGACATAATCAGAGAAAGGTGACATAATCATAGAAACGTGTCATGATCAGAGAAATGTGACATACTCATAAAAACGTGACATGGTCAGAGAAGTGTAACGTAGTCAAAGAAACGTGACATACTTATAGAATTGTGACATTATCATAGAAACGTGACATGATCAGAGAAACGTGACATGGTCAGAGAAGTATAACGTAGTCAAAGAAACGTGACATACTCATAGAATTCTGACATTATCATAGAAACGTGACATGCCCAGAGAAACTTGAGTATGTCACGTTTCTTTGATCATATCACTTTTTTCTGAGTATTTCGCATTTCTATGATCATGCCACGTTTGTATGATTATGTCACATTTCCATGAATATACCACGCTTCTCTGATCATGACACGTTTCTTATATTATGTCACGTTTTTGAGATTATATAAATGTTCTATAATTATGTCATTTTTTTCAAATCAATCAAATCATGTCAGGTTTCTATGAGTCCATGATGATGTCACGTTTTTCTGATTTTGTGATGCGTCTCTGATGAGGTCACGTGATATGGTCAAAGGAACGTGACATAATCATAGAAACGTGACATGATTAGACAAACATGACATACTCATTAAAATTATTATTATTAAAAAAAAAATAGATAACAATATACTCTACTGGAACTATTGCAATCTTTAAAATGAATTGATCTCAAAAACGGTTTTTGGAAGTATAATGTTGTCTATTTTTTTAAAAATACTATGATACTATGGTTTATTCTATACTAAACTAAAAGAGGATTAAGGGAGCGTTCAAATATACATAACATCCATTAAAACAAAAAGCAAAACATGAAAATTAATTTTGGAAGTTACCATACTTGTTATCTCATAGTGGATTATATCAAACAATGTTTTCGGTAATATTTAACATAAACGGAAATATAATGCTGGCAAGTTGGCATTATATTTCCGTTTATGTTAAATATTACCGAAAATATTGTTTGATATAAACTGCGATATGTTGTTGACAACGGTAAATTCTTAAATATTTCTAGTAGTAGTTCTTATTTTTATTACAAAACATTTTGTATAAATAAAACAATCCATATAGTCTAACATAAATTCTTTTCTTTTTTTCTAGTGACTGGATGGCGGCTATAAGGAAGACGGTAAGTAGCCGAAACCGACCCAGCTTATATACTTCTCTAGTTTCCCAGCAAGATATTGCATTTTCCGTGGAAATACAGTCCGTCCCTATTTGTAAAACATTCTCGTGTGCAAAGGGAAACCCAATACCCACCGACCAGAAAAGACAGTCCTTTCAGAAGGACTGCAATTTCAATACACCCTTACAAAAACACAACAACGCGGCGCCGATTTGTTTCAATACGCCGGGAGTGAATTATTGCAATTTTCCGCATAAATTTCTCGTAAATTATGTTGCGTGTTATTTATTGCCTGCACTGGCATGGTATGCGCGTGGAATGAAATTGAATTGAAATGCACCGTCTAGAGCTTATGCAAAATTCTTCTAAGGAGAGATATTGGAGTCGTATAATACGAACTTCTATCGCGACTCTTTTCAGACTTAAACAATGTACGATGAAATTTAGGAAATATTCAATTTTGAATAGGTAATAATAATGAAATTTCATCAAATAAGCAATCTTATTTATGCGAACGGGAGGGTTATTTGATTTCTGTCTGCCAACAAAAGACAGGAATAAATTCAATGTTCTGTATATCACAGTTTATGATAGGAGGGGAATAAATGTATTTATTTTGTAAAACCGATTAAATTTATCGTTAAAAATGTTAGGCAATTGAATGTCGATTATAATGGATATAATTATCATTTAAATGTGTATATGTGAGTATTCTAATATAGAAGAAGGAAGATAGCAAGCAATGCGAATACTATAGAAGCATATCATAGATATGAAAGTGAGAGAAGTATTTGAATCTAAGCTAGAGAATTCACATAGAAAACCACTATGTGAATCTTCGAGCTTAGATGCAAATACCTCTTTCACCTTAATATTTTTGATATGCCTCTATAGTTTTCGCAGACCAGGGCATAGTCAGTTTGATTATCATTTAAATGTTAATATGTGATTAATACAATATACAAGAAGGGTGATAGCAAGCAATGCGTAAACTATAATTGCTTGCTATCACCCTTCTTGTATATTGTATTAATCACATATTAACATTTAAATGATAATCAAACTGACTATGCCCTGGTCTGCGAAAACTATAGAGGCATATCATAGATATGGTGAGAGAGGTATTTGAATCTAAGCTAGAGAATTCACATAGAAAACCACTATGTGAATCCTCTAGCTTAGATTCAAATACCTCTCACCTTCATATCTATGATATGTCTCTATAGTTTTCCCAGACCAGGGCGTAGTCAGTTTTATTATCATTAAAATGTTAATATGTGATTAATCCAATATACAAGCAAGCAATTCGAAAACTATAGAGGCATATCATAGATATGAAGGTGAGAGAGGTATTTGAATATAAGTTAGAGGATTCAAAAAGTAGTTTTAGACACTAGGGCATAGGTGCGCAGGACTAAATCTTTATAATCAGACAGAAAAAAAATGAAATAAAATTATAGAATACAACAAAGAAGATTATATAAGCTACATAGACCTACAAAGGTAATTGACAGCATACTTAGAGAGAAAGTATGGAAAGGTTTCAGAAAAAAAAGGTAGAAGACCTGCTAAAAGCTGTAAAAGGACTTACAGAGAAGCCAGAAATAACGTAAAAACTGCAAACAATAAATGAAAATGTAGAACAAAACAAGGAGTTAAGCCCGTATGACATTATCTAGTTTCTTGTATCGTGTTCGATGCAGACATGGTGTCATCCACACATGTAGAAAATGATATAGCGGCGGAATAGTAATAACAGCAATAACAATAACAGCACCGTAATACACAATGTTCATTTTCCATTTAGAAATAGTTATACAGTTTAATATATCAATTCTTTTATATTTAAAGATATAGGAAACTAGATGTCATACGGGCTTAAGATAAGGAGGATAACGAAAGGAATTACAATTGGATATAAGAATGTGCTTATATCCAACTGTAATTCCTTTCGTTATCCTCCTTATCTTAAACCCGTATGACATCTAGTTTCCTATATCTTTCTCATGTGAGGAAGATAGAAAAAAACAAGTGCACATTCGCGGATGATATTGTTGTGCACTCATTAAGTACGTTGATTACGCTTATTAAGTCAATTGCTTCAGTAGAGCATAATTATTAAATCGAACATTGTTTTTGTGGTGTTTCAATCAATGCGTTAGCGCTCTCCGGGTCCAAGGCTATTAAAATTCCGCCATACCGCCAAGTCATTAATTGAACCGAATTTATGCGGATTAATTAAAATTATCCAAACCGCTGGATGCTGGGAAAGTTCGTGCGGAAAAGCGCGCGGATAACAATCGAGCGGGATTGAAGTAAAATACGATGCGATATTGATAGGCGGTTAACTATTCAAGTTGCTGAATAATATATATATATATACTTTATATTGAAGTACTTAAGTACCCTACTAACGTATATTCAAGTCCTACCGGAGAGTGAAGTTTTTGAGAAATTATTAGATTACAACTGATTTTACTAGTTTGTATGTGAAAGGGTGTAACTATATTGATATAATTAGTATGATTTTTAATTATAAAAATATTTATTAGTTAAATAAATTGATGGAATCGTCGAAAATCATAGAAAATTTGAAAAGTATACATTTCAATAATAGTGTGAATATAACTATAAATAAATAATGAATCTTAGCGTATTTCTTCTCTCGCAATATCACCATTTCAAGTGACTTGAACTGTACATATAATATAGATATGTATAGTTCAAGTTACTTGAAATGGTGAAATTTCGAGAGAAAAAAAATACGCTAAGATTCATTATTTATTTATAGTTATATTCACACTATTATGAAATGTATACATTTCTAATTTTCTGTGATTTTCGACGAGCTGCTACCTCTGATTCTCCGATTTATTTGTCTAGTAATATATAGTTTCTTCTCCTCTGCTTAATTGTTCTCTTATTCCCTTCGAATTTGTTATTGCTGGCAGCTATTTTTTACACAAAACGTCGCTAATACTTCCCCAATTTATTTTTTGTCAATATTTTAATGCTACTAATATGTAATGAGTCGCTTTCGTTTATTGTTCGGGGCCTGTTCCGGGCTGTTCTAAGCCAGCTAAGACCCGCCCAGAACAGCTCCCGAACGATAAACGATAGCGGCTATCGTCATGTGCATTTAATTTTTTTTTTTGTAACTTTCAAGTAATACTTCCGGTTGTTTATTTTTTGATCTTCGAGTAAATTTATAAATAAATAATCAAATAAAAATGGCGCAAAATGTTTAAAAATACATCAGTAAGCTTTTTAAAATCTTTCCTCGGGGACGGTTGGTTTATTTAGTTGGGAATATTCGGTAGATCGCGATAGACACTTCAGGGAATGCGCTGTGCGGGGAATTTCCTTTAGGCGAATTTTATTTGTAAAGAAATTGTGAATTAGAACAAATTGAACATGGAAGGCAGGAGATATATACGCCTGGGAGTACAAAATAAAATTACACCAGTGAGTCCTTTTTTTTTATATATATATATAAACATTCATTAGCAGCTTATGATAGTTTAAAGCTATCGAACACTAAGTGATTATTTATTTTCACGAACATGAATCATTTTGTTTCATTGAGATTATCTCATAATTTCACAATTATTATACGTGCACTAATGTTTAAACCTGTATAGCGGTCGCTGATTTTAACATTAGTACACGTATAATAATTGTAAAAATTAAAAAATACCAGATCATTGTACAAGAAATTAGTTTAGCAATTTCTTGTGCAATGATCTGGTATTTTTTAATTTTTACAATTATTATACGTGTACTAATGTTAAAATCAGCGACCGCTATACAGGTTTAAACATTAGTACACGTATAATAATTGTGAAATTATGAGATAATCTCAATCAAACAAATGATTCATGTTCGTAATCAGATTTTTGAGTTGCGAAGACCTAAAGTCACATGTTAACAAAAATCACAATGGTTAGTGTCAGTAAAATCAAATTCTATCGCAGCTAGAGTTTTTCCAAGCTGTAACCTTTAACAACGTTATTAATATATTTATATATTGAAATCCAAGAAAGGAAAGATAGTTAAATAAGCAAGAGAACTGGCGAAAAACAGAAAAGAGTGGAAATAATTTATAAATGTATAAACAACAACCTAGCCTACACGGAAAGGTAAAACGTAAATAGATAATATATAATATATTGAACTCCTATAGGTGATTCAAGCCGGCTGATACTCCATCTGGTGGCACGAAATGAAATACATTTAGTAGGAAATTTGTTTGCATAACAGTTGTTTTTTCATCTTATACATGACTATAGAGCCAAGGTTATATTATTTATACCTTAAAAGTACATTAACAATCGCTCATTATTGTAAAAGTGACTAAAATCATATGATTTTAATGCAATCAGCTGATCAAACAATAACAAAGATCAGCTGTTTACCTACTACTTTGAAGAAACCCGTTAACGTTTGAATCGCGAATATTTACAATCCAATTCATTTGAATACAAGTTACAAAATCTTTATTACAGCTCATATAATAACAAATAATGCACTTTAGCAATTTAGCACTTTCGCGTTTAATTACCGCACACGAACTGTAACACACACAAAAAAAATGCATTGCCGGAGTAACCCCTTTCAAATTAACATAGCACTCGTGGCCAAATGCATTATCACCGACCGCCCCCGGGGATGGTGGGTTTTGCGTAGCGCGGCCGAGCGCTTGAATTTGTCATTCGCGTCAACAACACACGAGTGTGGGCGTCGCGGCGCGGCGCACAATTGAAACCGAACGATCCGCCGCCCACACTACAAACAGCAAATACACCTATACCACCTAGATATTTTCAACGATCAATCAGCCACCCCGCGAGTGGAGTATGTTGATGATATTGGCAGGGTTAAATTATTCGTAAACCGCCTAGCTTTGTTCAATGATCCATCAACTACCTCGTGAGTTGATATCAGGTTTATTCGTATTAGCTACCTCATGCTAATACGAATAAACCTATTTTGATGGGATGTTTTTTTTTACTGTTTCAGCTGCCCCCACCACAACATATTGCTGAGATCAAAAGACTTTCGCTCGTCAACAACCAAAGTGAGTTAATATTTTATGTATAAAACTAGATGAGATTTCTGTCGTCCGACGGTTTATGGTGATCAAGTGTATTAACTCTGAGCTCCGTGTGACTTTTTGTATACTTTTCCTCTCAAAATATCATCAAAAAAAGTAATACGGTAAAACCCCTCGGATATTACCATTATAAAGATAAAAGATTTTTAAAATTCATAAAGTTATATATATATATATATATATATATATATATAGTGAGGGTAGTTTTTCGCCGAAAACTAGTTAGGAGGAAAACTGTTGGGATTGCGACGTGAGGGCTAATATCGATATTTCGCTCTTGATTCAGAGATTCATCAGGATTTTACTACAACCAAGCCAGATGTTACAAGAGAAATATTGATAACAATAAGTATCTAATATAGGATAATATTAAAATGTAAAAGTTAAAAGTTAAATATTAAAAGGTTATAAGTTGAATGTATATTTAATTAATTAGTAATAGTATTATAGTTGCAAAGGCAAACCTCTTTCATTGCTGTGATACTTACAACGTAGAGTATTCGAAACAGGCTGAGCCTCCGACATTAGAGGACATTACCACATGGGTTAAAAATTATATATAAAAAAAAGTCATGTATGTATGTATATATAAAACTTTTAAATAGATAGATAGAATTCCAAATAATTGTCTCAACCAAATCGCGTGGTATAGGTACAGGAACTTGTATCTCTAACGATTTTTTTTAATTTGATTGTGGCTCGCACCCATCCAATTAACGCGACACCCTTTAATTGCATATCGCCTGCCTCTGATGTTACAAAGAGCAACTGCCAGATTGCCGTCTGCCTGCGAGCCAAGTTACAAAGATAATAAGATATGCGTCCATGGTCTGAATTCAATTTCCTCCGGTGAGGTGGATAGTGCACAAAGCGATCGTTCATGCTACACTAATGAAAAGGCGTTCACAGGGTGTGTGTGTGTGTACCCTCAAGAATTTTCGTTCGACAGAACATCCCGGCGCCGATTTGTTACACGAGCGACTATAATGGCCGTGTGGTTTATAGACCATAGACATTAATTTTGTGTGCATGAAGTAATGCAGAGAGGAAAATTGAGTTTACGGCGAAATTAGTTTAAATTACATTTTTGATTAATATCCATTAAAAAGTTATTAATCATCCCGATTGTATTAATACAAATTTATTTATCATGTATTAGCTAATTGATAAATTTTTTGAAAATATAGTTAGATTATGCGGACGTAGATTTCTATTGGTTTAAAATAAGTGTGAAGATTGATTTTGATCAATAGCTTTAATATCACATGAGAAACTGAAGATATCAACAACAAGTTGATTAAAACAGACTGTTTAAGGTTTATAGCTATTGCGAAGCCAACTAGATTTCAAGTGAAAAGATTGATTTTGATTGAAAGCCTTGATATGAGAAACTGAAGATATCAACTAGAATTTGACTGAAACAGACTGTTAGAGATCTATAACCTTGAGACTACATGTGAAGCCAACTAGATTTTATGTGTGAATATTGATTTTGATCGTAAGCCGAGAAATTAATTGAAAATATAGTTAGATTATGTGGAAGTAGATTTCTATTGGTCTAAAATAAGTGTGTAGATATATTTTGATCAATAGCTTTAATATCACATGAGACTCTGAAGATATCAACAAGAAGTTGATTAAAACAGACGGTTTAAGGTTTATCGCTATGGTAGGTATTGCGAAGCCAACTAGATTTCAAGTGTGAAGATTGATTTTGATCGGAAGCCATGATATCATACGATAAACTGAAGATATCAACTAGTATTTGATTGAAACAGACTGTTAGAGATTTATAGCCTTGAGACTACATGTGAAGCCAACTAGATGTTATGTGTGAATATTGATTTTCATCGTAAGCCCAGAAATGTCTTGAAAATATAGTTAGATTATGTGGACGTAGATTTCTATTGGTTTAAAATAAGTGTGAAGATTGATTTTGATCAATAGCTTTAATATCACATGAGAAACTGAAGATATCAACAAGAAGTTGATTAAAAGAAACTATTTAAGGTTTATAGCTATGGTAGTTATTGCGAAGCCAACTAGTTTACAAGTGTGAAGATTGATTTTGATCGGACGCCTTGATATCATACGATAAACTGAAGATATCAACTAGTATTTGATTGAAACAGACTGTTAGAGATTTATAGCCTTGAGACTACATGTGAAGCCAACTAGATGTTATGTGTGAATATTGATTTTCATCGTAAGCCCAGAAATGTCTTGAAAATATAGTTAGATTATGTGGACGTAGATTTCTATTGGTTTAAAATAAGTGTGAAGATTGATTTTGATCAATAGCTTTAATATCACATGAGAAACTGAAGATATCAACAAGAAGTTGATTAAAAGAAACTATTTAAGGTTTATAGCTATGGTAGTTATTGCGAAGCCAACTAGTTTACAAGTGTGAAGATTGATTTTGATCGGACGCCTTGATATCATACGATAAACTGAAGATATCAACTAGTATTTGATTGAAACAGACTGTTAGAGATTTATAGCCTTGAGACTACATGTGAAGCCAACTAGATGTTATGTGTGAATATTGATTTTCATCGTAAGCCCAGAAATGTCTTGAAAATATAGTTAGATTATGTGGACGTAGATTTCTATTGGTTTAAAATAAGTGTGAAGATTGATTTTGATCAATAGCTTTAATATCACATGAGAAACTGAAGATATCAACAAGAAGTTGATTAAAAGAAACTATTTAAGGTTTATAGCTATGGTAGTTATTGCGAAGCCAACTAGTTTACAAGTGTGAAGATTGATTTTGATCGGACGCCTTGATATCATACGATAAACTGAAGATATCAACTAGTATTTGATTGAAACAGACTGTTAGAGATTTATAGCCTTGAGACTACATGTGAAGCCAACTAGATGTTATGTGTGAATATTGATTTTCATCGTAAGCCCAGAAATGTCTTGAAAATATAGTTAGATTATGTGGACGTAGATTTCTATTGGTTTAAAATAAGTGTGAAGATTGATTTTGATCAATAGCTTTAATATCACATGAGAAACTAAAGATATCAACAAGAAGTTGATTAAAACAGACTGTTTAAGGTTTATAGCTATGGTAGTTATTGCGAAGCCAACTAGATTTCAAGTGTGAAGATTGATTTTGATCGGAAGCCTTGATATCATATGAGAAACTGAAGATATCAACTAGAATTTGATTGAAACAAACTGTTAGAGATCTATAACCTTGAGACTACATGTGAAGCATACTAGATTTTATGTATGAATATTAATTTTGATCGTAAGCCGAGAAATTTTTGGAAAATATTGTTAGATTATGTGAACGTAGATTTGTATTGGTCTTAAATAAGTGTGAAGATTAATTTTGATCAATAACTTTAATATCATATGAGAAACTGAAGATAGCAACAAGAAGTTGATTAAAACAGACTGTTTAAGGTTTATAGCTATGGTAACTATTGCAAAGCCAACTAGATTTCAAGTGTGAGGGTTGATTTTGATCGAAACCCTTGATATCATATGAGAAACTGAAGATATCAACTAAAATTTGATTGAACCCAACTGTTAGAGATCTATAGCCTTGAGACTACATATGAAGCACACTAGATTTTATGTGTGAATATTGATTTTGATCGTAAGCCGAAAAAATGTCTTGAAAATATAGTTAGATTATGTGCACATAGATTTCTATTGGTCTAAAATAAGTGTGATGATTGATTTTGATCAATAGCTTTAATATCACATGAGAAACTAAAGATATCAACAAGAAGTTGATTAAAACAGACTGTTTAAGGTTTATAGCTATGGTAGTTATTGCGAAGCCAACTAGATTTCAAGTGTGAGGGTTGATTTTGATCGAAAGCCTTGATATCATATGAGAAACTTAAGATATCAACTAGAATTTGATTGAAACACTGTTAAAGATGTATAGCCTTGAGACTACATGTGAAGCCAACTAGATTTTATGTGTGAATATTGATTTCCTCACTAGCTGAGCTACACTGACGAGATCTAACAAGAACGAAATCTAGATATGTAGAGTGTTAGAGTGTGATTTACATTTATATACTATATAGTGTGTTAGTCGTTCTGTATTTTCGGTAGGGCCTCGGTGGTTTCTCACCTCTGTGTTGCGGCATATCGTGGCAACTTCGTCCTCTTCAAGGTTTAGGCCGATTAGTTCAGGAATCACTCGTATTTTTTTTTCAGCTACTAGTCTTCGCCCTTTATTCAGTGTCGACGAGCCTCACTACGTCCATGTCCAGGGTCGGTATGGCTTCCTTCACTACTACAACTTTGATATGGCCAATATTCTGCCATTTTCTTGGCTTCTTTGTTGTAATTTGCTTCTTTATCGAACAAACCCTGTATCCTCGTATTTGTTTCCTGGTTCCTGTTCCGGGAGGTATGCATGTGGCTTATGGGAACAATGGGAATCGCTATAGAAATCCCCCAAAACACTGGAACCGGAAAACTAAAACAGAATGTGGCAGCTTTTAGAATAAACAGTTGGCAGAAAGACGCGGTAATTGAAATAATGAGAGGCTGGAGTATCTCTTATTATTTCAATTACCGCTTCTTTCTGCCTACTGTCTATTTTTAAAGCTGCCACTTTCTGTTTTAGTTTTCTGAATTCAGTGTTTCGGGGGATTTCTATAGCGATTCCCATTATCCCCATGAGCCGCATGCATACCTCCCAGATCACCGCCGCATAGCTTTGCCTCTTTTAGGATGTTAGAGGTATTCCCGCCGTGTCAGTAGTCTCAATACCACGTCTCTTATTTCGACCAGTTGATGGAGGCGATTTTCTTGCAGAATCGGTGCTCAGCGAAAATCAACTCTATGCCCCCCGTTATAAAGGTGACGTTTTTGCTCCAGGACCCCTGTTTTCTACCTACTTATGTAGGTGTCCTCCACTTTGTCTCTCTTCTCTGTATCTTGTTATGGGATATCTTTACGGTTCCTTTTTTGTCTTCTGTTGGGTCCGCCTCATCCTTTCTGACAGCGAGGTGGCCTTCCTCTTTATGGCCTCGCTAACATCGTCATGTACTGCCACGAATACCAAGTACACAACGGCTACGACGACGTCAACTGGAGCGCATTAGTCACCGTCAACTTCTAATTATGGAAATATGGTCAACCATTGGGTGAATTTACATTTCCTTGCGGTTTCTTTTTTGTCCTCTGTTGGGTCCGCCTCACAACTTCCCCTTTCTAATGACGAGGTGGCCTTCCTATTGGTTGCTTGGTAGTTTTCGCCATATATCTTCGTCTGTCTTCTCCGTCTCAGCCATGATCCATTCTAATGGGGATTCCCTGCTGTTGTTGTGGGGTATTCTGTCTTTTCCGTCTCAGCCATGATCTATTCTAATGGAGATTCCCTGCTGTTGTTGTGGGGTATTCTGTCTTTTCCGTCTCAGCCATGATCCATTCTAATGGTGATTCCCTGCTGTTATTGCGGGGCATTCTGGTTTGTTTGTTTCTCCTCCTTCGACCAACTGGTCGTTTGGGTTCAAGCTGTGGTGGAGCTGTTAATTGAAAGGGCTTGCGGCATTTCCTATGGCCTTTGGTCCTATATTTGCTTCTGTTTGTATTTGTGGGTGGTAGTCTGGGGGTGTATTTTAGAGCAATCGCTATAAATATAGCGATCAAGAGACGTACTCTATTATTGCAAATGGTATCGGTTTGAGACCTCACGCTTCGCGAAAAATTCTGCCTATCTTTGGCAGAACTGAAAGCTCGACATTAGTTATGTTTTGACATTAATTTTTGTGTTCATTCAATTAAAGGCACCTTAGATGATCAATATTACTGTCAATATTTTAGAATAATGACAGTATTTCTGTACGATAATATGTTTAAAATGTTCATTACTCTAAAATATTGCCAGTATTACTAATCGTGTAATGTATATTAATGATGTAATGACGAGAACTTTATCCGGATAATTGATTACTTGATAAATATAAAAGGAGGATTGAAACAAATATTGGCAGTGTTAGGATTGACAGTATTATTGACAGTGTTATCCCAAATAAGGCCAGTATTTTTATTTTTTTCGTAAATAGAACCATCTCAGGATTGACTGATGAATAAACGATAATGCAGTAATAAAATGCAGAAATATACTTCTGCTTTTTATTACTGCATTATCGTTTATTCATCAGTCAATCCTGAGAGGGATCTATTTACGAAAAAAATAAAAATACTGGTCTTATTTGGGACACTTAAACTGGTATCACAAGTAAAATATCAAGGAATTGTTCTAAATAGTAAACGAAACTAGTAGTATTAAATCGCTAGATGAAAATCAGAAAATATATTTGCGATATTGTCATCTTTTTCAGACATATCCTAGGATGTAAAGTAATCATCACGTTACAATAACGCAAATGGGCATTTCACTCTTTGTTGACATAACAGGAAATGAAATGGAAGCGAATGGAAACTATAATTCAACTACTGTATTAATAAGGCACCTCATAGGTCAATAATAATTATTCCTAGTACTCTCAGTATTTGCTTCAATATTTATCAATCAATCAATTATCTGGATTAACATCAGTAATCGGTTCAATCCATCAATACTACATCATACACGATTAGTAATAATGTCAATATTTAAGAATACTGTTAATATTATTGTCTGTGTAAGGTGCATTAAAAGCTTTTTAGGGTTGAAAATTTAATTTTAAGTTACTTTTTAATCCTCATTTTTCTAGGCCAACACCAGCAGCAAGTCTCCAGCATACGCGGCTGCGAGCCGGTCAACAAGCCCGCCACCAGAGGCGACCCCGCCCATGAAGCGGACCACACTGTGCTCTCGGGGGTGGCGATAGATTGGGGCCACGGCTGGGGCTGGGGGCAGGCTGCGTGGGCGTCTGGTGCAGCCTGCACTTACGACGCCGGCCTCGCCAGCAGCGCCCTGTACTGCCACGACGACTACGCACTCGGCGGATACGACGAGGTCGACTGGAGCGCATTCGGTGACTTCAGCTTCTAATTATGGCCAACCACCGGGTGAATTTACATCACAAACGGCACAAGTAATATTTCTAAAAAAAAACAGACACCCGAGCTTGCACCGCATTATCATAATTATCGTACAAAAAAAAAACGTAACTTCTAAAATATCACAACGTGTAATTAATGAGGAAGAACTGGAGATGCTGCTGAAGTAAAGAAGTTTCAACGAACACCTCCGGGTTTTATCAAATGATTAATTAAAGTAAGTAAACGGAGGAATATTAAATAGGATTAAGCGCAAACTGCATTTATGTTCTACGCTATCCGCTTTAAAATGTTGGTGGCGGCGCCGGGTCCCGAAATTATTTCACAAATAAATGTAATTACAGCTACATGTGTGGGTGCGTGGCTCTGTTTTCATTTTAAATAATTTTGTTTGGATTGGTTTTACGTGGAACGCTTTTTGCGTAAAATAGATTAGTTCGTTAGTGTAATTGTAATGCGAAATGAGTTTATTTAAATGCGTTTTATGCGAGTGATCATTAATTTCGAGTGTCAACTTGCGCGCGGGGGTTGTTATTTTATTTACTCGCATTCTCTGAAGATTTACCGTATATTGATCTGCTTTGCAAGGATTGTTTCATGTTTCGCGCGTTCACCATTAAACGTATTTTATTAGAATGTTGTGTATTTCATAATAAGGTCGAGAGTAAATTCAGGCGAGTAAATTTCATTAAAACTGCGGACGTGTTTTGTAAGGTAACACACTTATTAGTTAGGTATTTAAAAAAAAATAGAAAGGCTAAATTATTTCGATTTACCAAAAACTAGAAAGTTTTAATAAATATGTTGATGATAATAATAATAACAAATAAATTGTCTTTATATGTTTGTAAAGAAATACGATTTTTAAAGAGAAAACTAACTTACCGAAATCTCATATTTATATTATAAAGGCACACCTTACACGATCAATAATGCTGTCAATATTTTAGAATAATGACAGTATTACTGTACAATAATATGTTTAAAATATTCATTATTCTAAAATATTGACAGTATTACTTATCGTGTCCTACGTACATACAGATATAAATTTTTTTTAAATCTGCAATTACATTAGGTGAACAGCGAAGGAACAGAAACATCAAATACGTTTTTCGATACGCCGAACAAACAAATGTGTTTCTTCCTCCGTTTCTTTGTCGTATACATTTGCACCCTTATCAAACACAGTCTGCGAAAGACGCCAATCAATTTACGCCTACAAAAACCGTCACGCTTTCCAACCCTCGTATAGTTTTTGTTGGAAACATCTGGGCGCTTATGCAAAGCCTGTAACGAACTTATAAGGTCACACGCAAAAACAGCCGCCCCCCCGCAGCCACCAACAACTACTGCAGTTTATTCATTTTAAACTCGTCTTATATATGAAGGCATCCGATGCAGACGGTTAATTTATTAAAATGAATTCGATTGTTGGTTTTTAATTTAATAAAACAGTTTGCATCTGAGTTCTTCGAATAAAAAATTGGAGAAAACAAGCACTGTAATTTATAGGGCGAACGCCTTAGTACATAGCAAGTATAATTGTGCATGTGCTGAAAAGTAAACACCAAAAACAACCAAATCATCCCCTCTATTTTAAAATATCTATATGTAATTATATAAACCGCCCTTAAAAAAAAGTAAACATAAAAATAAACCGTAGACTGAATAAATGTTTAGGAAAATGTATATTTTCACTGCCATTAATAGATATATTACACTGGGAAAACCGAGCTGGGGTTGCGCGGAATCGCGCTGTTGGACCGTCAGAACGATTAGCGATTAGGGAAAAAAATGTTCAGTTAGTTTTTCATAAACGGCGCCGCGGCCGATGATTATAATACGCGGCGTCCGTTTTTCTTTTCATTTTCCATTTTATACTACACAACTGTAAGCTAAACTCCAACTCAAAAAGTAGATTAGTTCGCACACAATATTAGTGGGACTATTCGAAAGAAAAAAAAAATCTATCGCGCCGATTAAAAAGACGCGCGGGCGTGTAAAATATTATCACAGAAATCGTTCATGTTCATTGTGTATAACAGAGTTGCGGATGGTAAAATCCGTGGCAGTCAAAAGGAATTTATGAACATTGTAGTTTACTGTCCTATAACAATTGATTTATCTATAAAACAAACTACGTTTTTAGTTTTATAGTTTAGTTTGTGTTTTGCATGTTTTATATAAGCACAGTCTTTGAAATTTAACTAAAAGGATTCATGCTGCATCTACAAGATTATGTTGGGAATCAATCAACATCAAATCTATATTATATAGTTGTAAACTATAAAAATCTCTTATTAATTTTCAAAAAACATGTTCATCCATAACAATTAAACTGTAATGTAACCATTTTAAGTCCCCCCCCCCCCCCCCTAATTAGAAAAAAAAAGACACCCATTAAAAAAATAAGACTCCCATTAGAAAAAAATAAGAATATTCGTATAAAACTCATCCATAGGTCTATCATGTCGGAATGGTTCTTGAACGATAATCGAAAGCGACTAATACAGGATATATTTTATTTTTGCCCTATTTATTTTTTGTAACTCGCAATCAAAACTGTATCTACCCCACATGTTTATGCTCATTTGTATGCAAAAGGTAAAACGCTGTGTTCTCTAGGCTTCTCTGTTATAGCTGTAGTTCAAATGGAAGAGTAAATTGAAAAATATTTATAGAAATATTTTTCAATTTACTCTTCCATATGCATTCGGCTTCTCTGTTATAGCTGTAGTACATATGGAAGAGTAAATTGAAAAATATTTCTATAAATATTTTTCAATTTACTCTTCCATATGCACTCGGCTTCTCTGTTATAGCTGTAGTGTATATGGAAGAGTAAATTGAAAAATATTAATAGAAATATTTTTCAATTTACTCCTCCATATGCACTACAGCATAAATAGTTTAGCATATCCGCCTTCGTTTATCTATCGGGGACTGTTCCGGGCTGTTCTAACATGTCGGAATGGCTATCAAACGATAATCGAAAGTGGCTAATACAGGATATATTTTACTTTTGCCCTATTCATTCGTAATTCGCACGCAAAACTCATCAAAAACTATATCTACTCTACATTTTTAAGCTTATTTTGAAGCCAAAGGCAAACGCTGTGTTCCCTATGCTTTCCTGTTATAGCTGTAGTGGATATGGAAGATTAAAACTAAACACTAAAAGTCATTTTAGGCAAGACAATTTCTTAGCTCAAAAGTTGTTCAAGAAATAAATTCATATATCCTCCTCCCAAACAATTTGTGCTTGACAAATAGAACGCGTTATATTTTTTCATTCGATCTACCATCCAAATCAATATTTCAAATAATTTGCTGTATGATACGAGACAATCTAAATTGTCTCGTATCATACAGCAAATTATTTGAAATTTTGAATTGGATGGTATATCGAATTGACTAACTTTTGAGTAAAGAAATTGTCTTGTATAAAACGACCTTAACAGTGAGATAATTATTCGCTTCTACACAGACCGACGTGTGTAGCTAGGGATAGTCTTGCTACACACGTCGGTCTGTGCGGTTAAAGGACGTTTGAGATCATTTCTGTTTACCAAAAACTAGAAAGTTTTAATAAATATTTTGATAATAATAATAATAACAACCATACATCGTCTTTATACATTAAATATATATGATTTTTTAAAGATGTCGTGTTATGTTTCGGAGAAGAATTAACTTCTCGAAATCTCATATTTATATTATTAACGTTCGAACGACAAACATACGAAATATGGTTGCATACAGTTATTACTTTAATGGATAATAAATTATGGAAAACTACTACAATTTTCATAAATTCCTTATATATGTGTGTTTAGATAAATATTATCAGCCGGACTGATATTTAGTCTTGTATTTAAAGAAAAAATAACTATATACATATAAATATATATATGAAAATACCGTTATTATAATTTTTATAGGATAATCTAAACGATATTTTATAAAGATTTATAGGATTTTTTCTAACGACAAAAAAAAAGAGATTTTACGATGATGATTTACTAGGAATGTACTGTAAGGACCGTGCTCAAAACATGTTTTATTAGTAATAGTAACTTTTTGGGGTTTGTTTTGACAGTATTTTTCTAATCTTACCTCCGACAATTGTCGCACGACGGCGTCACGAGCACGGAGAACATTTAGGCCTGATTTATATTAGCTTTATGATATCGATACGAGCATCATATAATATTTATGCGTGGAAGAAAAACATATATTCTCTCCGATAACAGAAGGTCAATACCATAAGGGAACTTGTATCTTAAGGTGTATTTATGATTAGGGGTGGGATCACATTCAAACTCTATATATATATATATATATATATATATATATATATATATATATATATATATATATATATATATATATATAATCGACCCCAATTTGAACGAAATTTGGTTAAAACTTTCCTTTTCTCATAAAACAAAGATTTACAAACAGAAACAAAAAATCGAAAGTTATTCAAGATTCAAAATTTGACCATTTTTCTAATTTTGCAACTTTATTTTTTAAATAACTCGGAAACTATTATAGATACAGTAATAATTTTGAAACAAAAAAAACACCTCTGATATTTTCAGGATCTCTTAAGATTATTTAAAGGTATTTTAATTTTGCAACTTTTTTTTAAATAACTTGGAAACTATTATAGATACTAATTTTGAAACAAAAAAAAACACCTGTGTGATATTTTCAGGATATCTTAAGATTATTTAAAGGTATTGTAGTAAAAAATTTGAGCCCAAAAATGTTGTGTCGCCATACCATTTTGACGATTTAAAAAATTTCTAAATTCTATTTTTTTTTTTTTCATTTTTCAATTTTTTTCCCAAAATATTCTTTTCAGTATCCCCTTTAAAACAAACAAAAGACCATTTCTGTATCTATAATAGTTTTCGAGAAATTTAAAAAATAAAGTTGAAAAATTAGAAAAATGGTAAAATTTTGAATCTTGAATAACTTTCAAATTTTTGTTTCTGTTTGTAAATCTTTGTTTTATGATAAAAGAAAAGTTTTGACCAAATTTCGTTCAAATGGGGGTCGATTCCAACTATTGGTCGATTTCAACGCGTCTTCAAGAATTACACCCCAAGTCTCTCTTTATTTATCTATAGTACTTTGTTTATAATAAAGAATAGAATGTAAAATATCCCTACAAAATTGATTCCTTATTATTTTATTTCTGCATAAATCCAGCTTAATTCGTGTCGATATAATAACGCAAATATAAATTGGTCTTTGAGGGCCGTTTCTATGTGTTTAAAGCGAAATGTATTTATATTCTGATGCTATGGTAGATAGATATTATGTGTTATATATAAATAAATGGTCGCATGTTTAATATTATACACTTGTAGGTTATTAAGATGTATAAAGGTCGTTTTAGACAAGACAATGTCTTAGCTCAAAAGCTGTTCAAGAAATGAATTCATATATCCTCCTCCCATACAATTTGTTCTTGACAAATAGAACGCGTTATATTTTTCCTTTCGATCTACCATCCAATTCAATATTTTGCAACAATTTTCTGTATGATACGGGACAATTTAGGTTGCCTCGCATCTTGACTAACTTTTGAGTCAAGAAATTGTCTTGTCTAAAACGAGCTTAAGGATTATATATGTCAGATATATTAATTAAATAGGTGTAATGTTAGTTTAATGCTGAGATGACACCTTAATTGTGATACATGTACCTATATGCCCAATTTAAATAATAAAAAATGCCAAATGGAATATAATGTACATGTTGTTTTATTTATTTATAGTTTTATGCTCAAGAAAATGTTACAGGATCAAGACGAAATCATAAAATACGATTCGCAAGTTATCGGTAAGATACGGCTGAAACAATTTCTAGGCCAGGTCGAGCATACATCCAATGTGGTGCCTCTGACCATTCTTTCGGAGGGTGATATTTTGAGCCATCGATGGCTAGAAATTACGAATGAGGGGTTCAAAATGTAAACCCTCCGAAAGGTACTGAAATATGAAGAGCATACGGCAGAAAGGGGGAATGTCAGTGTAACTCTTGAAAACCAAATTTTATGCTTAGAGCATATTTATATACACAAACCTCTATATATATATATATATATATATATATATGGGGGTTAACTTTATATAGCTATGTTAAAACACTTCAATCACCCCGAGAGCTTTTCCGCTGGTAAAGGGAGAGGCTCAAAGGAAGATAATCACCCGGAATTTACCTTATAGTCATAACTATCGAATAAAGTGATGAACTTTTAGCATAATTGATAGTTTTATAGTTTCGTTAGTTCTATAATTTGTTAGTGCTGGTTATTAGCAAATGTGTGATGACTAGTCACTAGTAGCAGGCTAGTAGTAGCCATGGTCATTAATAATATATTACAATAAAAAAAAGTTTTTCAGTTTAAAAGTTTGATTTCACTTCTACATCAGGCGTAATAAAATAAATAGAAGAAAACAAAAACATTTCTGCCCACAGAACTATTAACAACTTCGATTAATTCGTTTACATAACTTCTAAGTCTACATGGCTGCATACAACAACACTAATGCATGTACTAAATGTACAATTAATTATCGATTTTATACTTAAGGATAATTTCTGAGCATATTAAGTATCATAATATGTTTAGAAATAAATTATAAAAATGTTTTAACATCTATAAAAAAACTAAAGTGAATTACGATACTACAAATCAATACTAGCCCGGAAAAAAATCGACATGATACAGACCCCCATAAAGGATAATGGATAACTAAAGGATGAACCCTAGCGAAGCGTGCTGTATTTTTATAGCCTTGTTCGGTCCATTTCTGGACATAAGCCATGTATAATATGTACACCTACAGGCGTACTAGCATCAGTTACCTCTACAGTGTTTGCAGACACTGTCATCTCAATATCTTCGATATTTATATCTTGTACTAGTGTTTTTTTTTCAGTAGTATCGTTACTTTCAGTAACTTCTTCAAATACAACCGTTTCATTGGGTTCTTCTTTATTTTCGAAATGTTCTTGTGTTATAATGTTTTCATTAGACTCATCAACTGATTTTCTTCCAATTTTCTCTATTGTGGCCTTCTTTTATCTTCTTCCAATGTTCTCTAGTATGGGCTTCCCTCATCCATGATACTCTTGCACTGCGTTTGTTATCGTCAGTCCAACACATAGGTGGTCTTCCTTTGGATCGAGTTTCTTGATATAGTTTCCACTATATTATCTCGATATTTTTATCTTGTACTAGTGCTTTTTCTTCAGTAGTATCGTTACTTTCAGTAACTTCTTCAAATGCAACCGTTTCATTGGGTTCTTCTTTATTTTCGAAATGTTCTTGTGTTATAATGTTTTCATTAGACTCATTAACTGATTTTCTTCCAATTTTCTCTATTGTGGGCTTCTTTTATCTTCTTCCAATGTTCTCTAGTATGGGCTTCCCTCATCCATGATACTCTTGCACTGTGTTTGATGTCGTCAGTTCAACACATAGATGGTCTTCTTCTGGATCGGATTTCTTGGTATGGTTTCCACTATACTATTTTTTTAGTCATCTCTTCTTGCTGTATTAATGAACTAAACTCTTATACATTGTGCTTTGTTTATGTTTTTATTCGTTTGCGTTTTTATTTTCACTAAAAAATTATTGAATCTTATGTGTGAATTTTATTTGTGTGAGTTAAAAACACGTACTGTGCGCATCCCAATATTCCTTTTGAAAGACTGTTAAATAATCCCCGGCTATCCGCTGAGAATCCTTTTCAATCTCGCTATAAAGGCATCGTGCTTCACGGATTGTTGGAATTGGAAGGATCTGCCTAATATTAAACAGTGGTAATCCTGTGATAATTAAATATTACCGAGTACCATTTTCTCTAATATGAAAAAGAGAGAATTAAAGATCGAGGACAGGAGGCGGAACGAGGTAGAAGCAGGGATGAAAAGCCGAAAACTAAAGATTTCGGATGCGTGGTGGATATAGTAAGGAAACTGCCTGATAAAAAAGGACTAAAGGGGTCAAGGACGGTGAGGCAGGTGGAAGGGGCGGCTAGAAGTAGGGAGGCGAATCACGGCGAATTAAGGGTTGGATTTTGGAATATAGCTGGACTGAGGAAATGTTGGTAGGAATGTGGATAAAAGAGCTGTAAGAGTGGATAGACACAAACGACATAGTAGACTTGATCGACAGAATAGGAGTGGGTGCAAGTGAGAAGCAATATGCCGGCTGGATGTGTCTGACTAATGAAGGGGCGCGAAACAATAAACGAGGATGAGGAGGGTCAAAGATGTAATTGTGATTGAAATGAAGAAGATAGTGGGCGGAATAAAAATGTAAAAACACAGACTCAGTGGGTACTGAACACATCTCACTATTCCTTTTGAATGACTGTAAAAGAATCCACGGCTACCCGGTGAAAATCCTTTTCAATCTGGTGATGTGTAGAACACCGGGGTTTCGCTGCCACCGCCTCAGGATTGAAGAAAACTCGTACATGTTTAAAAATGTTTAATTTATAAAGATTAACAAGTATTTAAAGTGAAAGCTAACTCCTGTAGCTCGGCGATGTTGGGTGGACTTAACGACCGATTGGCTTATCTGTCCAGAAAAACGGGCGTCGTATAACACAACAAATGGATCCTGCTTTCCTTGGCCACTTTTTTTCACTTCGATTATATTTTTTATAGTTCTCTTCCTTCTTGACTAAGAACTACTAAATAGAAATATATATATATATATATATATATATAGTAGTATTAGTCATGTAATCTATGTATATATGTTGTATTTTCAAGGGTTAGACCCGTTTAATAAAGATTATTATTATTATTATTATTATTATTATTATATATATATATATATATATATATATATATATATATATATATATATATATATATATATATATTATCAATTGCCTTTTACCTTTCGATGTAGGCTATTACATTAACATTATTAACATTACAGTTTACAATTATTGTTGTTTATACATTTGTAAATTCTTTCCACTCCTTTCTGTTCTTCGCCAGTTCTCTTGCTTGCTTGACTGTTTTTCCTTTCTTGATTATGATGTCCTCTATTATGTTGTCCCACTCTTTTCTTGGTCTACCTCTTCTTCTTTTATTTTCAGTTCTTGCTTCCCATACCTGTTTTGTTTGATTCTTTTTGTTCATCCTAATTAAATGACACCACCAGTTTAGTTGTTTCTTTTCTATATACTTATCTACAGCTTCAATTCCCAGTTCATCTCTGATGTCATAATTTCTTATTCTGTCTCTTCTCGTAACTTGTTTTACTCCTCTGAGATATTTCATTTCCATTGCCTGTATTCTACTTTTGTCACTCTTCGTTAGCTTCCACGTCTCGCTTCCATATGTCAGTATAGGTCTATATATGCTTTTATATATATTTATTTTTGTCCTTCTGCTGATCTCTTTCTTGTTAATCAGTATATTGCTCAATGCGTGGTATGTTTTAGCTGTGTTGTTTATTCTGTTACTAAGTTCGCCTTCCATTTTTCCGTCTTCTGTCAGTGCTACTCCCAGGTATTTGAATTCTTCTACTTGTTCTATTGTGTGTTGTTCTATCTTTATATTTATTTGTTCTTTCCGGTTTCCTATTACCATCACTTTTGTTTTGTGATAGTTCATTTTCATGTTATACTTTTCTAGGTGTCTGTTCCATACACTAAGGTTGTGCTGCAGATTACCTTCATTTTCTGCAATCACTACGACATCATCAGCGAATGTTCCTTCCGATATTTTTACAACTTGCATGTTTTTGTACCCTATGTTTGCTTTTTTGGTTTCTGGTTTCATGCTCTTCATTATTTCATCCATGTATATGTTAAATAATGTAGGACTGAGCCCGCCTCCTTGTCTTAGTCCAGTGGTTGTCTGAAATGTTCTTGATGTTTGTCCCTTGTGTATTATTGCATTGGTGTTGTTGTTGTGTATGTTTTGTATTAATTCGACTGTCTTTCTTTCTACACCTCTCTCTTCCAGGATTTTCCATAATTTATTTCTTGGTATCATGTCGAATGCTTTTTCCAGGTCGATGAATCCTAGGTATGTGTTTTTATTATTTGCAATTCTTTTTTCTGTGATTTGTTTTATCGTGAAAATGTTGTCCTGTGTGGATCTTCCTTTCCCAAATCCACATTGCGATTCTTCTAGCGTCTGCTCTATTTTTTCTAGTATTCTTTTGTTAATTGTCTTTCTAAGATCTTCATACCTATGCTTATGAGTGTTATACCCCTATAGTTTGAACATTTTATCTTATCGCCTTTCTTGTGTATCGGTACGATTAACGATACTTTCCAATCTTTGGGTATTTTATTCGTCCTCCATATTTCGTTTATTAATTTTAGTAGAATTTTGTTACCTGCAGGTCCCATATGTTTAATCATTTCCGTTGTGATCTGGTCTTGTCCTGGTGCTTTCCCTATTTTCATTTCCCTTATTATCTCTAGTATTTCTTTTCCATTGATCATCTCTATATCTGCTTCCGAGTCGTTCTGGTATCTTGTCTTCTGTTCATTTCCACCATTTTGTGATAGTAAGTCTTCAAAATATTCTTTCCATCTTTCCAGTATATTTTCGTTGTCCTTCAGCAATATTCCTTGATTGTCTTGTATATAATTTACTTCTTGTCCTTTTTCTTTTCTGTTTAGTTTTAGTGTTTTATAGAATAATTTTTGGTTTTCCTTTGCATTTTTCTCCATTGTCTCTCCGAACTTTTCCCATTCCCTGCTCTTTGCTATTCTGACCTTATCTTTTACTATTTCCCTCTTTAAACTGTATTCTTCGTAGTTTTTACTATTTTTGTCATTTAGGTCATGCTTTTTTCTTTTCCTTTATTTTCTCTCTTATGTCCTGCGACCACCATGCTGTCTGCTGCTTCTTGTTTGTGTTTTGCTTTGTCCCACATGTCTCTTGTGCTGTCTCCAGTATATTTTTCTTTAATTTATTCCACATTTCCTCTACTTCTTGTCTATAGTTGTCCTTTACTAATGTCTCCTCTATTTTCTCTTTATAGATTTTTGCTATTTCTTTTTCCCTTAGTTTGTATGTTCTTATCTTGTTGTAGTTTTTTGCTATATTTGGTATCTGCTTTTTTTTATCGCTATCGTGGTAGTCTTCCTTTATTTTCGTCTCTACTAGATAGTGATCACTTCCAATTTCGTAACTTCTCTTTACTCTTGTGTCTATTATTTTGCTCCTTTTCCCTTGTTCTGCTAGTACATAATCTATTATAGATTTTTCGTTCCTGCTTATCACTTCCCTGGTGTATTTGTGTATGTCCTTGTGTTTGAATAGTGTATTCGTTATTACTAGATTATTCATTCTACAATAATCTAGCATTTTCTTACCATTTTCGTTGAGTACGCCTTCTCCATATCTTCCTCTCATCGCATCATTATCTTTTACTTCGTTGCCAATTCTGCTGTTGAAGTCTCCCGCCACGTACACTTCTCCTTTGGCTTTTTCTGTTGTTTCGTTGAGCTGCTCCCAGAATGTTTCTTTGTTGCACGCAGTATCATCTTCGTTTGGTCCATACACTGCTATGATAGTTTTATGGTAGACGTTTCTATGATCTCTAACTTCGATAGACAAAATCCTCGCCGTAATTGCATCCCATTTATATATATTCGATTTCAGTTTTGTATGCACTATACATCCTACCCCTGCTGCGGCTCTCCGATTGTTATCTACACCGCTATATATGAATATATGTTCCTTTTCCATTTTGTACTCTCCCTTCCCCTTCTTTTTTGTTTCTGTTACCACTAAGAAGTCTAGTTCAGCTTTCTCAAATTCTTCTTCCAGCTCTTTTTCCTTTCCATTTATACGCCTGATATTCCAAGTCTTCATTTCTTTTGTTTCCTGTTTTATTTGTGACATGTTTTCTTCCATCTTCCTCATTAGTTCTATAATCATTTGTTTTAGTTCTTCCATTGTATCTTTGTCAATGTTCGTTTCACCGTTGCAATTTTTTTCTGTTTCTTCTAATCTTCTATAATATATTTATATGTCTTTTTTTATTGTCTTCTTTTCAAATATTCTCTTTCTTTGGGCCACCACTATGTCTTGAATCAATTAAATTAATTGAATATAGGATTAAGTCGTTAATCTCCCGTTGGCTGGTTGTGATCTCGTCGGAGAGTCGGTGTGGAATGAATGTTGTAGATAGAATGATCTGATTATGTCCTGATCTGCGAGTACGGTGTCCTATTCAAGGACGATAATGGGTTCGTGTAAAACTCTTGTAATAGGAGGCGCTTTCGTTTAGCATGGTTTGGCATTAGTAGTGGTGTGCAGTATCGCAGTCGTGCGCAGAGGTAGAATTATTTTTTCAAATTTTCTCTTTGATTTCTTTAGTCCACCACTCTTGAATCTTTTGAATCAATTAAATTGATTGAATATATTGGATTGTTAAGGCGTCTACTTTGTACTAATTCATTTTAAAGGGTAAATAAAACTATTTGTTACTTTGTTTTTATCACACTTCAGTTACACTGGTTTCGGCTAAGCTCTAGCCCATCGGAGGAGCTCGAAAATGGCTAGAGCTTAGCCGAAACTAGTTGCAAAGTGTAATTGAAGTGTGATAAAAACAAAGTAAAAAATCGTTATATTTATCCTTGATTGAATATAGGATTAACTCGTTAATCTCCCTTTAACCATGGATATTTCACCAAGTTTGTTTATAACTCTATATTATTGTATTATTTGTCATGTATATAAAGGTATAATCAGTTATTCAAACTCTAACAAATTATCATTATAAAATCTAGTCTTCCACATTATCCAATCAATCTACATTACATTTCAACCTCATAATCCAATACAAATTTCATGTCTAAATAGTTTACCGCCAATTACACTCACAGCCAGCGCGTAATTAACATGCGATCCAACTATTTCAAACATGCATTAGCAAATGAAACTGTCATTGCATTATTTAACGCATGCAGTAATGATCAGTTTTTGATAGCGCCAATTAAAATAGCCGCAGCGGCATGCCACTACCCAAAGCCCAAGTGTGCTGCTGCTGAATGTACACGGACATCTGTTGAGTTCGTATATGAATGTAGTGGAACGATCGCGAGCAGTCAGTTTACCGGTAAACTCGCATTATACCTGTGGTGTGTGCTCTCGCGACCCCAATTCCTGAAGACTAATCGGTTTAACGTGTTTCGGAAATTAATATTTGAAAGAGTATAACAGTTTTTATTTTCTAAAGGTAAGTTTTATTTTGTTATATGTTTGGAAGATTATATGGTATATTGTAATGATTTGTAATAATTAATTAAAATAATAATATACTGTTAGCTAATAGTTAACTTGTGTTATAAATATAAATTTGTTTATTTATATCATAGTATAAAGTAAAAAAATAGTATACATAAGTAAAATAAAATTAATACTTCTTCAAATTAATGGAATATGTTTCGTTTATAATTGATTTGATTTTAAATAGTAATCTTCTCATAAAAAGCAACACTGACTGCAAAATAATAATAAAAAGTTTCGGCTCATTATGATACTTTTAGTCATTATTTTCCATCTAGCTCAATCCAATATAAATAAGTTGAAAATAGAAACCGTGGTTTCTAGCTCCTTGGGGTAGTGCAGCAATAAAACGCTATTTTTTATAAATATATTACAATATGGTCTAGTGATTAGAATTTCTTTAAATAAGGTTTACAAAAAATAGAATGTTACAAGGACAAACGAAAATTTTTATTGAGATATGTACGAAATAAACACCTATTTTTCACAACATTTGTATTACCAGCAATCTTTCAAATCAACAATATGACAAATCCATACCAATGTTCCAAGGCGCTCGTACTGGGCATTGGGGAGTAAGTGTGAGTGAACCCCGTTGTGGACGATATTTCGTCAATCGCCGTTCATGGTTTTTCAAAGGTTGTTTGTGAAGCTAATTTAAATACCGGGAGATTACAGTCCATTGAAATTCTCTGTTTATAAGCGGAAAAGCTCTTCTGCTTCTGCTATAAGTTTTTTGATAAATTCATCAATTTATCATATTGTTGAGAATCAACAAATTTTTGTAATAAAAATATGTACTGCCGATTTGTTGTGTATGTACCCCCGAACAAGTTTGTTTCGATTAATTTCTACAAGAATGGTATAGTTTATAATAAGTGTAAGATCTATGTAAGAAAACAACATAAAATAATTTCGGTAATCGACCCAAGAATCGACTCATGCTGTTAGAAATAATATTTTTATGTTTATTTAGGAGAAGAAAATAAACGTTGGATTCAAATAAATTAATATTCTATTCTTTTGTACATACTTGAAATATCATGAAATGATTAATGATATATAAAACATGTAAATGTCACTTTATAAATTCGCTAACTGGTAGGAACGTGACACTGAATGCCAAACTGTTTATTGTTATGCCTAAAACAATCAATTGTGTTCCGTGAAATCGTCTTTCTCGGATGACATCACCGCGACTTAACCAGCGCATGAATCACAGCATGCGACATTTGCATAGTTTGCAAACGCGGCTCATTACATCCGAATATTCCCACAATCAAGCCCCCAACAATGGAATTATGGTGCGTTTTATACCAACGACTGGCGCACTCCATTGCAGTTTTATCATAAAAGGAAGCCAGAAATGTTGCAATATACATGCATACAATAAGGTTGAGTTTGATATAAAAGGAAGACTGCGGAATATAGGAGAACAAGAATGCACGCAATATAATATAAAAGGGACTAAAAAAAATCACGGACGGGCGAGAGTGCATACAATAAGGCAAGATTGATATTGTGCAGGAGTAGCGATCGGCCAAGCGAAGCCAGAACGGGAACGACGTCAACCGTGACTTTAATAATTCTTGTAGAAAGTGCTCCGCGCTTACTAGAAGACGAATGTACTCTTTGTTTCATTATTGACAATGTTGCATTGTGTTTGGCTAAGAGCGTTATCGCATAAGGTTGATAAATGGCCGGAAATTTTTATTATAGTGAACTGTCACAGGAAATAAAGGTGATTGTAATTATAGCATGTAATGTACAATAATCTATTGTTATTTATTATTAGAATAAATTAAATATCTTTAATTTTACATTAAAGAATATATTCCCCTAAGGTATTTTGTAATAAATAACCAAAAACAATGTACCCCATTAATTTTATATAAATTATATAAATTTATATAATGTACAATAAACTATTGTTATTTATTATTAGAATAAATTAAATATATTTAATATTACATTAAAGAATATATACCCCTAGAGAGTTTTGTAATAAATAACCAAAAACAATGTTATCTTATTAATTTTATATAAATTATATAAATTTATTTTATTTTATTTCATTTTTAGCAGAATTATATTTCGTATAGGTAGGAATTCTTATTCATTTATTAAATTAAGGGTGGGATATCGTGTATACTTTTCTTATGGCGCAATTTGTAAAGTAGTATTGAGCTTTAAACCCTTAAATGCATGATTTTTTAAAATTGATATTAAATAATAGTTACCGCCAATCGTCCACTTACTACAAAACATAATAATTTGTTGTCTCTGAAACTACGTTTTGTAAGAATTCATGACCATACTGCTTCGTTTTAGGATGTTTAAATACCATTAAATCTTACAAAATAAGTTCTAAGGCCAACATTTAAGTAGTTTTAAAAAAATAGTAAAAATATATGCCAATCCGTGACATAGTTTTCGTTAAAAACTCTATACAATTTCATAACTCATAAACTAGAATAAACAAGATACACTAAATATATTGTTTGTCTTGTTTTTGAGCTGTGAAATTGTATAGAGTTGTAACTATGGCACAGACAGGCATACAAAAAGGTATTTTAAATTAAAAATTGTGTGCCATTTCACTACACAGTTTTTGCTTATTGTAGCAGAACAGCAACATTACCTTTTAAAACATTCACTGCACAATTAAAAATGTTATTTTAAAAACTGTAATTCTTTGTAAAAATTGTGTAGTGAAATGGCACACAATTTTTAATTTAAAATACCTTTTTGTATGCCAGTATGTGGCATAGTTTAACAAAAACGGTAAGAAAGGATAAAAAGAAAAAAACTTTGACATACGCAAAGCCGTTGAGTGAAAAATATATAAATAGTAAAATAATATAAGTCAATGTTTCCCTAAACAAAAACAAAACTAACTGAGAGATAGCATAAAAGAATTAAAATTAAAAAAACTGAAAAAGTGTGAAACTTTTAATTAAATACGTTTTTGTATAAATTATTTTCATCTGAACTATTAAGTCAGTATATTACGTGAATTAACTTTCAAATAAGAAGTACGTATTGTCATGGAACTCCAGATTCAGTTTTAATAAGGCCTCCATATTCGGTAGGGACAACTTTCTCGAGTCCATTGTACATTTCTATATAACGAATTATTACGCCGATTCATGGCCAATTATTTCCATGAATTATACCAACAAAGCTCTCGGTCCGAGTTTGCTTAATGAATCAGGTGGTCGATAATTGATGATGCACACAATTAAGTTGACCTATATTCATAACAAAGAACATTAAGTGAAGAAAACCAAATTATATATACACATTTTCTTGCACGCCCGTTACAAAATAAAATAATATATAGTATATAGTATATACTAGATTGCTAAGAGATGAATAATAGACACATATATGATCTCATTCTATTTTTTAGGTTTTACAAAAAATGGTTAGGTTAGAAAATAAAATAATATGCATAAAATGTGCCGCAGTTAGCACATTTTATGCATATTGTTTTATTTTCTACCCTAACCATTTTTTTTGTAAAACCTAAAAAAAATATGAGTTCATGTAAGTGTCTATTCATCTCTTAGCAATCTTCATGTCTGTTGTGGATAGTTGGCTGGAGGGTAGCATAGCTACACGACACTTAGGCCTCAAAATGGGCCCATTGTGAAACCTCCCTTTAAGGCTACTCACTCCAGCCACCAGTCAATTTTGCGTGCGTTCTGCAAAACTCTGGCGGGTGAGGAGTTGCCAATGCTGTACATACTAGACCAACACTCCCCTAGCATTAGATGCCTAGTGTTTACTAGAGCTGGGCAGAGGCATATTACATGCTCTGCTGTTTTTAGTTCTTCATTGCACGCTCTAAATAACGGGCTGTCCACCAGATCCATCGTGTGTAGGTGTTTGTTTAGCCGGCAGTGGCCACTTAGGATGTTGGTCAATAATTTCAGATTAGTTCTAGATAAGTTAAGGCAATCTATATGTCTAGATTTCAATCTCATCAGTGTAGCTCAGTTAGTGAGGAGGAACTCAGTTTCCTTTCTTTGCGACATTGCGTTTTGCTGCACTATTTTTTTAAGAAACTTAATTTCGGAACTCTGAGTTTTGATAACCATTTTCTACCTGCTTTCGTTTAGCATGGTTTATCATTGCTAGTCGCGCCCCTGGCGCGCAGTATCGCTGAGGTCTTGCGGTCGTGCGCCGCCGATTGTAGGGGCCAAGGTAGAATTATGCGCATCGGAAACGGCAAATAGAACAAGAAACAATAAGCCCGCACCAGCCCAGTGGTGATAAACGAAAGGTACTTAGGTCAGCTGAGGTAGAATTATGCGCATCGGAAGCGACAAATAGAACAAGAAACAATAAGCCCGCACCAGCCCAGTGGTGATAAACGAAAGGCACTTAGGTCAGCTCAGGTAGAATTATGCGCATCGGAATCGACAAATAGAACAAGAAACAATAAGCCCGTACCAGACCAGAGTGATAAACGAAGGGCACTTAGGTCAGCTGACCTTAGCAGCGACTCAGGACCGTGGGGGCGTCACTCCCCAGAGTAGTACACGGAATTACTACTCCCCTGCGGTTATTACTATTATTATTAGTAGCAATAAGTTTGAGTAAACGCTGCAGGGGTTCGATGAAGAAAATCTAGTGCGGTTGGTGTGGATGAGAACTCATGGTAGGGCAGACGGTGTGGAGGAAGGTTACAGGAGGATCTATGAAAACGTGGCGGAAGCGTGCAAACTCAGGTCACAGAAAGAATGATGGGGATGTTGAGTGGAAACATCGACAGGAAAGATTGATGATTAAGAGCTTGTACAACCAGGGGTATGTAGAGTGGCAGGTACGCGCAATTTCACGGGGGATTTTTTAACCAGGGTACGGTTGAACAGAGAGAAAAAGGTATGCATGGCACGTGCGAGGTGTGGGTCGGAAGAGAGAGGAAGGAACGTGTGGATGGGGCAAATTAGATGGTACAAGGGTAGTAAGGGGAGTGGCACCTGAGCCACGAGTGTGAGGGTATGAAAGAAGAGTAGGTGGGGGATTGAAGTAACGTGAGTGAATGGCCAAGAGACAGTGTTGTGTGTGTTATATGTGTTGTGTGTTATGAACATTTAATATACTTGGTTTTTGATTTGTTATAGCTGTATATGCCAAATAAAGGTGTTTTTTTCTTATAACATATAATTAGATTTTTTAAATTTGTGGGTTAGTCCATTTTAGCGCTCAATGCATCATATATTACTTCAGCATTAATAATTTTAATTTATTTTATATCATCATTAAATCATACAATAATAACACATCAGTACAACATCTAAATAAGCATTAAATTATCGATATAAAAATTCTTCCAGCTCAGACATTACATTATTATATTATATATATTATTCTATATCAGGAGTATAAATGGAAAGGAAAAAGAGCTGGAAGAAGAATTTGAGAAAGCTGAACAAGACTTCTTAGTGGTAACAGAAACAAAAAAAAAGGGGAATGGAGAGTACAAAATGGACAAGAAACATATATTCATATATAGCGGTGTAGATAACAATCGGAGAGCCGCAGCAGGGGTAGGATGTATAGTGCATAAAAAACTGAAATCGAATATATATAAATGGGATGCAATTACGGAGAGGATTTTGTCTATCGAAGTTAGAGATCAAAGAAACGGCTACCATAAAACTATCATAGCAGTGTATGGACCAAACGAAGATGATACTGCGTGCAACAAAGAAACATTCTGGGAGCAGCTCAACGAAACAACAGAAAAAGCCAAAGGAGAAGTGTACGTGGCGGGAGACTTCAACAGCAGAATTGGCAACGAAGTAAAAGATAATGACGCGATGAGAGGAAGATATGGAGAAGACGTACTCAACGAAAATGGTAAGAAAATGCTAGATTATTGTAGAATGAATAATCTAGTAATAACGAATACACTATTCAAACACAAGGACATACACAAATACACCAGAGAAGTGATAAGCAGGAACGAAAAATCTATAATAGACTATGTACTAGCAGAACAAGGAAAAAGGAGCAAAATAATAGACACAAGAGTAAAGAGTTACGAAATTGGAAGTGATCACTATCTAGTAGAGACGAAAATAAACGAAGACTACCAAGATAGCGATAAAAAAGCAGAGACCAAATATAGCAATAAACTACAACAAGATAAGAACATACAAACTAAGGGAAAAAGAAATAGCAAAAATCTATAAAGAGAAAATAGAGGAGAAATTAGTAAAGGACAACTATAGACAAGAAGTAGAGGAAATGTGGAATAAATTTAAGAAAAATATACTGGAGACAGCACAAGAGACATGTGGGACAAAGCAAAACACAAACAAGAAGCAGCAGACAGCATGGTGGTCGCAGGACATAAGAGAGAAAATAAAGGAAAAGAAAAAAGCATAACAAAGATACCTAAATGTCAAAAATAGTAAAAACTACGAAGAATACAGTTTAAAGGGGAAAATAGTAAAAGATAAGGTCAGAATAGCAAAGAGCAGGGAATGGGAAAAGTTCGGAGAGACAATGGAGAAAAATGCAAAGGAAAACCAAAAATTATTCTATAAAACACTAAAACTAAACAGAAAAGAAAAAGGACAAGAAGTAACTTATATACAAGACAATCAAGGAATATTGCTGAAGGACAACGAAAAAATACTGGAAAGATGGAAAGAATATTTTGAAGACTTACTATCACAAAATGGTGGAAATGAACAGAAGACAAGAGACCAGAACGACTCGGAAACAGATATAGAGATGATCAATGGAAAACAAATACTAGAGATAATAAGGGACATGAAAATAGGGAAAGCACCAGGACAAGACCAGATCACAACGGAAATGATTAAACATATGGGACCTGCAGGTAACGAAATGCTACTAAAATTAATAAACGAAATATGGAGGAAGAATAAAATACCTACAGATTGGCAAGTATCGTTAATCGTACCGATACACAAGAAAGGCGATAAGACAAAATGTTCAAACTATAGGGGTATAACACTCATAAGCATAGGTATGAAGATCTTAGAAAAAACAATTAACAAAAGAATACTAGCAAAAATAGAGCAGACGCTAGAAGAATCGCAATGTGGATTTAGGAAAGGAAGATCCACACAGGACAACATGTTCACGATAAAACAAATCACAGAAAAAATAATTGCAAATAATAAAAACACATACCTAGGATTCATCGACCAGGAGAAAGCATTCGACATGATACCAAGAAATAAATTATGGAAAATCCTGGAAGAGAGAGGTGTAGAAAGAAAGACAGTCGAATTAATACAAAACATATACAACAACAACACCAATGCAATAATACATAAGGGACAAACATCAAGAACATTTCAGACAACCACTGGACTAAGACAAGGAGGCGGGCTCAGTCCTACATTATTTAACATATACATGGATGAAATAATGAAGAGCATGAAACCAGAAACCAAAAGAGCAAACATAGGGTACAAAAACATGCAAGTTGTAAAAATATCAGAAGGAGCATTCGCTGATGATGTCGTAGTGATAGCAGAAAATGAAGGTAATCTGCAGCACAACCTTAGTGTATGGAACAGACACCTAGAAAAGTATAACACGAAAATGAACTATAACAAAACAAGTGATGGTAATAGGAAACCGGAAAGAACAAATAAATATAAAGATAGAACAACACACAATAGAACAAGTAGAAGAATTCAAATACCTGGGAGAAGCACTGACAGAAGACGGGAAAATGGAAGGAGAACTTAGTAACAGAATAAACAACACAGCTAAAACATACCACGCATTGAGCAATATACTGATTAAAAAGAAAGAGATCAGTAGAAGGACAAAAATAAATATATATAAAAGCATATATAGACCTATACCGACATATGGAAGCGAGACGTGGAAGCTAACGAAGAGGGACAAAAGTAGAATACAGGCAATGGAAATGAAATATCTCAGAGGAGTAAAACAAGTTACGAGAAGAGACAGAATAAGAAATTATGACATCAGAAAAGAACTGGGAATTGAAGCTGTAGATAAGTATATAGAAAAGAAACAACTAAACTGGTGGGGTCATTTAATTAGGATGGACGAAAAGAATCAAACAAAACAGGTATGGGAAGCAAGAACTGAAAATAAAAGAAGAAGAGGTAGACCAAGAAAAGAGTGGGACAACATAATAGAGGACATAATAATCAAGAAAGGAAAAACAGTCAAGCAAGCAAGAGAACTGGCGAAGAACAGAAAGGAGTGGAAAGAATTTACAAATGTATAAACAACAGTAATTGTAAACTATAATGTTAATAATGTTAATGTAATAGCCTACACCGAAAGGTAAAAGGCAATTGATAATATATAATATATATTATTCTAACGTAGAATAAAATGTGTATGCAGAGCTACACCAAAATGTAAAAGATAAAATTAAAATAAATTTAATAGATCACAATATAAATAAATTTGTTACCACACACACACACACACACACACATATATATATATATATATATATATATATATATATATAATTGTTTTTTAAAAATAAAGTAATTGTCATGTTCCTTAATATTGATCGGTAGGGCATCGAATTGTTTAAAAATACTATATGATAGCGTTCTTTTCCCGCTATTTGTACTTATTTTATTAAGATGTGTATTTGGATTTAATCTGATAATTTTTCAGTATTCATATATTCAGTATACTAAAATTATAGGTAACGGTATCGATTAATTTATAATGAATGAGTTGGTTCTTCTAATGAATAGTTATTACAGGTAATAGAAATCTATTTCTGAGTAACTAGTATCATCGGGCAAACAAATCGTTACACATATGTGCGTGTTTAGAAAAATAACGTCGTAAGCGCCCACTGGCATCGTTTTATTTATTTACAGGTAGTGCGCTTTCCCCCGCAACTTAAAGTACGTGGAAATTTCATTTAGCGACGCATTAGATTGTAGTGCTAGCGCATTCGCAAATTCCCAATAGCCCTATTCTACATATTTGAAATACTATTACTTAAAAAGTTGTACAAGATCAAACTTCATACTTATTTTGAAAGAAGAATTATGTTACTACAACAGAATGTCCGATTTCGTGAAAATTTAAGTCACAAAATAAGTGTCAGTTTTAAAAAAATTACAAGTTTTATAGGAATAATATCTATGGATCACAATATATGTCATAAACATATGAGCGAACCCAAATCAGGGCAAATTTTCGCAAACCTTCATACCTTCATAGAAAATCCCTGAAAACTTAACCTTTCACAGTTTTCAGGGATTTTCTATGAAGGTATGAAGGTTTGCGAACATTGGGTTCGCTCATATGGTTCATTAAGTTAGACATATATTGTGATCCATAGATATTATTCCTATAAAACTTGTAATTTTTTTAAAAATTTACACTTATTTTGTGACTTAAATTTTTACCAAATCGGACACCCTTCTGTAGGTAAATACCGGGTAATGAAACTCTGCTGAGCTTCTCACTTTATCGACGGAAAAGCCCTATTAAGATTTTTTTTTTTTTAAATTGTAGCACGTCTATCTTTCCGAAGCCATTTAGCTTCAATAGCAAGGAGTTTATTCACTATCATGTTTGTGTATTCGCTTATGTTCATAGATGAAATGACCTTTGTTGCTATAGTCCCATCTGGACTATTTTTACTTCTACATTTGGCTTGTTCTTCTATTACAAATGGCCAAAATACTTAATTTCGTGATAGAATGTTATTATATATTTATATATATATATATATATATATATATATATATATATATATATATATATATATATATATATATATATATATCGAAATTAGGTATTTTGGTCATTTGTAATAAAATGACCAGCCAAATATAGGAGTAAAAATAGCCCAGATGGGACTCTAGAAACAAAGGACATTTAATCTACCCACATGAAACCACCAATCAATGTAAATTTTACAAATATAACTTTGAAACAGTTGTTAAAACTAAACAAATACCAGATATAAAATATGTACTATAAATATTTAATGCTAACAAAAACTAAGGTATATCAATTAGTTAATTAATTATACAATTTATTATTCTTTACTGAAACTCATAAATCATTGAAACTGCTTTATTTTGCACAAAGTGGGACGCAGGCGGAGGTTACCTGCGGATCGAATTATAAATTATAATGCCGTCCTTAAACGGATAATGATCCGCATTGAAATAAATCGTGCCAATTAAACTGCACGCCGTTAATTAGAAATGAGAAACTGAGAGCCCGTACGCTCACAGAAATTGGAGCAGTATCGATTTGAATTTCATTCACCCTGCGCCCCCCGACTAGGTCCCGCTCGTTTAATGGTGTCGGGATGATGAATTATTTATGGTCTAAATTGTAAAAGTCTAGAGATGCTTGGAATTTTAAATTTACTAAAGGTTTTTAAGGGAATATATATATATATATATATATATATATATATATATATATATATATATATATATATATATATATATAGCTACAAATTACAGAATTTGTTGGGAAATGGGCAATGAGATTTACAAATTTTGATTTTATTTATGACGGAAAATCATAAATTTCAAATCTCATTACCCATTTCTCAAACAAATTCCGAAATGTGTAGCTATATTAATGCCTCTTTAATAATAATAAAAATTGCTGAATTTGGAGACATTATATCTTATTGTCACAATCATTTATATTATGATTACGCGCGAATCGTACACATAATTTAAAATATCCTCTATA
The DNA here is from genome assembly GCA_963942505.1 of Lordithon lunulatus. Classification (NCBI taxonomy): domain Eukaryota; kingdom Metazoa; phylum Arthropoda; class Insecta; order Coleoptera; family Staphylinidae; genus Lordithon; species Lordithon lunulatus. Next base: position 54,104,483 of record OZ012668.1, on the reverse strand, counting down.
ATCAAAAAAATGCATACAAATGCAAAGCGTTTCCCTTTGTATAATAATAATCACTCATGAAAGTAATTAAACGTAAAACTAGGGCAGCAGTAGCGGTGTTGTTGTGTGATATATGAATGATTGTGGGGGTGGAACGTGTACACACTCGCCCCTATGGTATTGTAAAGAGGCCATCCGTTCCTCACTGGGACAGGTGAACGACACCGGGGCACGATGTCACCTCTTGTCACGAAATATGGATTAAAAATAGTGCAGTATACTGATTATATGTTAGTTTATAGAATAGCACCATGGCGTCAAATAGTCTTCAAACAAAACATTATTAACACACATATGTGAAACATATAAATGCATAAAGTGGGGAATAATTGTTATAAATTAAGTCACGTTATGGTTAACAACACAGTCTGTAGCCACGTAAGTTTATAAATATTCTTATCAGATATTCACTTTATATTTAAAACAATACTTAGTGAAACTTAGTTTACTTGGTTTTAACTTTATTTTATTATATAGGCTATTCATTGTTGCAGCAGGGATTGCAGGATGAACATTAAATATCACAGCATTTAGTACCAAGGTCAAAACAAAACTTCAAACGGGTTTATTTATTATTAAGTTTATTTTATTTATTTACTTTTTTGGTCAATACAGTATTTAGCTCCAAGGTCAAAACAAGAAATAAAAAATCAAACGGGTTTATTTATTATTAAGTTTATTTTATTTATTTACTTTTTTTTGTCAATACATATAATAAAAATTTAAAATTAAAATTACTTATTCTATATTTACAAAAGAAAATTATTTCATTCTTTCCTCGTCCTCGCCGTGAAGTCTAGGATTACCATTCCTCCTCGGCATGTGGGTATTGAGGGTGTGTATTTTATATTTTCTATGTCTGTGTTTAAGCTATTTGCTGTGCTTTTTTATTCCTCATCTATTCCATTTTCATTTTGTTGTCCAGCAATAGATTTTTAATTTTGGGTTTGAATGGAATGCATGCCAGTGTTTGGGCAAAAAGGCTTAAGTCATCCCCTAACTTCGTCCTGACCAGGTATAATTCACCATCTTTCGGGTCCCAGCGTGTACGCTCTGATCATCTCCTGCTATACATACATTATCCTCCCTGCTCCACCCTTCTCTGGTTATGTGGATTTCCCCGCACTTTCCACCTCACATAGCCAGGGTTGTACCGAAGAATGATGTTAAGTGGCAAGAAAGACAGGGGTGTCTTTCTTGCCACTCAACAACCCTCATTTTCTTCCAGACTTCGGTTCCTAGGCTTTCCATTCCTCTCAGCAATTCCTCCACCCACAAGTCAGACATTCCCATTCTTTTATACATCATCGGTTTGCTACATCTCATCCACACCTCCCGTACTAGTCTCTGTTCCCCCAACTCATGCAATCATTCTTCGAACTTCATTGTCCCCCAATAGGAGCACCGTCATAGGCATCGATCTTTCGAGTCCTAGCAGTTTCTTCCTGAAACCTTTCGATTATATCCCACTCGTGCAATCCCCACACTTCCAATCCATACAGCAATGGCTTCACATACGCATTCCAGATTTTATACGATATTACTGATTTACGATCCTATCACCATTTCCATTCGAGAAGTGAGAAAAAATACATTTTTCAATTTTAGCGGAAATACGCCCCAACAAAAAAGAAATAGACTCCGTGCGAACTATGAGATTAATAAAATGTTTGATATAAATCAACAGTTCCATCTACATTTTCCATTCTAATAATTACCTAAAAAAAATCGTAATAGTAATAAAATACAACTATTTTATTACTATTTCCAATCCAATTAAAAATATACGCTGGCCTTAAATTCTTAAACTAAATCTCGACAAGTTTTTATTTCCACTGTTTTCTGGTATTTATTATTTATATGGATATATTGTATGTGCTGAGATATTTTCTCAAAAAGCATTTATTATTATTATTAGTATTTTTATTATTAAACACCTCGTACGAACATATGCGGAAACGTTATTTCGTTTTCGAATACGAAAGTATACAAAATGATTAATAATACGACAAAAATAGTATTATTAATCACCTTGTGAGTATACAAGATGATTAATAATACTGATATTTACATATTTTTTTATAAATTAACTTATTTTTGTCTTCCAGTTATGAATCACCTTGTATGATGGTAAATGTTTTTTTATTATCAGTATCAATATTTATTTACACTTTTACACCTTTACATGTACAATACATATATACATATACACATACATACATGTACTTATGTCTAAAAGGGGAAAACTAAATTTAAAAAAAAACATGGTATTGTGGGTCTTGTCCCATCCCGGGCTATCACTTATACTACGTATACTTACTTATATTTATTTATTTATTTAATAATTGCGTTTTTTGTTCTTTTATTACAGAAACAACAATGTATACTAATTAACAGCCAAGCCCCAGTCTACCACCCCTACCGCCATGGCGTCAAAACTCTCCCAAATGCAAGTAAGTACGCCACAAATTAGCCCCAAACACCGCCCGCAATTATACAAATTAATTAACTCCGTTTAATCCGCTCTGGAATTCGTCACTAAATTAATCAACGTGACACCAAACGCAATTACACAGGGGTGCGGCAAATTAAACGCGCGCTTATAAATATCGCATCTTTAATTTGATTACTCGGCTACCCACCGCGTGCATAACCGTGAGACAATTCCAATTGTAAATAGTTCAAGTACCTGGGCCGATTAAAATATTTATGAATGTATAAAAAAGCAGGCAATTACGTGGGATTTTTCTTAGGCGGTGGGCGTGCATCGCGAGCCTTGTACGCCGAGACAATGATTATTATATGTTTAACCTTTACCGGATTTACAGGTGGAAAAATTGGCTACTTTTTGTAGAAATAGATTATATTAATTATTTTCTACACGTTTCAACATTTAAGTCTATATAAAAGAAATGTTATAGAAGTGCGCAGCACGATAGTTATAACATTAGTTATTCAGTTATATTCGATGGTTGAAAATTTAATGTACTGTAATAACTGCGGCACGCACTGCTATAACAGTTTTCGATGTTTCAAGCTTAAAAAATCAAAATGATACATTATTTATTTAGTTCTAATCTTTTATAGTACTTACTCTAGATATTCTATATTTAAAAATTGAGTGTAATGTAATAACTATCGTGCTGCGCACTTCTATAACAGTTTTTGATGATAGAAACTTAAAAAATGCAGAATTATACATCAGTTATGTCCGTATTCACCAATATCCCATGAATTTTATAGGTCCAATAATACACTATTGAATGGATAAATTAAAAACGTTATTTGCTCGTATTTACCAACATCCCATAAACTTCATAGCTTCCATAAGCTATTGAATGGATAAATTGACGTCATTGTGACAGAATATGCCAAAACAAATGTCATACACCTTGAATAGCGCTTGCAATTGGAGCTTTGATGTCACCTTTTGTTTATTTATTCAGTGTTTGCAATAGAGAGAATCTAAAGTAACTACATTCCCTAGATAATGTATTTATTGTTGCTATAACAACGAATACTTATGGGCTCAATAGCATTTATGAAACGTTCTATAAATCTATAAATAGCTATTGAACCCATAAGTATTCGTTGTTATAGTAACAATACATAAATTATCTAGAGAACCTTAGTTACCTTAGATTCGCTCTATTGGAAACACTGCAAAATTAAAGAAAATGTGTCATCAAAGCTCCAATCACAAGCGCTATTCAAGGTGTTTATTTATTTATTTTAACCATTTCTGTCATAATAAAATTTTCAATTTATACATTCAATAGCTGATGGGACCTATAAAGTTTATGGGATGTTGGTGAATACGGACATTATTCAGTTATACTCTATTAAAATACTTACTCTAGATATTTTATCCTTGAAAATTGATTGTAATGTAATGTCTATCGTGCTATGCTTTTCTATTATAGCTTCTGTTGTTGCAAGCCTAAAAATGCAGAATTATACATTCGTTATTCAGTTATACTGTTTTAAAGTACTTACTCTAGATCAGGCCAAACTTTGGATCCCTTTGGGCGACGATTATATGCGGCAGTCTAGCAACATTATATATATTAAGTGATCATAAGAAAAAGAGTAATGCTATTGAAGGTTATAGTGTTATAAAATAGTATAAAAAAACTCACATATAAGACAGAAACCCCACTATATATTCATATTCCATTATTTCTAATCCAGTCTACACATATCGCACTATTTATTATACCGCAACTGTTCATTACTTATATAAATTTATAACACATTTATGAGTTATAAGTGTAAATGCATGCATCGAAAGCCATTTTGTATGATAAATGTGTGTTGAAACAAAAATTGGCCTTTTTCCGCAAACGCACGCTACATTACCGACTTTTTGTTTTTGCATCGTCGTCGGCCATTATGAATTATTTGAGACATACATAGGGTTTTCTTAATGTACAACAAAGATAGCAATATCATTTGATATTCCTATAAACAACTCTAGCAACAATTGTAGCAATATGTTCATTAGAGGGTACCCCTATTATAAACGAATATGTATAAAATGGCTTTCAATGTAAAGTGATGAAAACACCGAAGAAAAATAGTAATTTAAAGCCAAACGTAAGTTTAAATTTAAAATAAACATAGATAATCCTAATACGTATTCAATATCTAATTATTTTAATAAGAGAATAATAATATCTTCTCACAATTTTTCTAGTTATTAATTAATAAAGCAATATATGTATGTCTACATATCAGACATGCGGCGACTAGGAATAGTTAGGGCAGTTAGGGGGGCGACTGTTCGACCACGGTCGATGGTTTAGCCTGCTATAGACATTCTATTCTTGAAAATTTTGTGTAATATAATGACCATCGTGCTGCGCACTTCTATAACTGTTTTTGATGTTGCAAGCTTAAAATTGCAGAATTATACATTAGTTATCCAGTTATCCATAATGTTGTAAAGTACTTACTCTAGATATTCTATGCTTGAAAATATTGAGTATAATATAATGACCATTGTGCTGTGCACTTCTATAACAGTTTTCATTGTTTCAAGCTTAAAATTGCAGAATTATATATTAGTTATTCAGTTTTAAAGTAATTACTCTAGCTATTCTATGCTTGAAAATTGAGTATAATATAATAACTATCGTGCTGCGCAGTTCTATAACAGTTTTAGATGTTACAAGCTTAAAAATGCAGAATTATAGCTTAGTTATTCTGTTATTCTCTTTTAAAGTACTTACTCTAGATATTCTATGCTTGAAAATTGAGTGTAATATAATGACTATCGTGCTGCGCACTTCTATAACAGTTTTCGATGTTACAAGCTTAAAAATGCAGAATTATACCTTAGTTATTCAGTTATTCTCTTTTAAAGTACTTACTCTAGATATTCTATGCTTGAAAATTGAGTATAATATAATGACAATCGTGCTGCGCACTTCTATAACAGTTTTAGATGTTACAAGCTTAAAAATGCAGAATTATACCTTAGTTATTCAGTTATTCTCTTTTAAAGTACTTACTCTAGATATTCTATGCTTGAAAATTGAGTATAATATAATGACTACCATGCTGTGCACTTCTATAACAGTTTTTGATATTGCAAGCTTAAAATTGAAGAATTATACATCAGTTATTAAGTTATACTGTTGTAAAGTACTTACTCTAGATATTATATGCTTGAAAATTGAGTATAATATAATGACCATTGTGCTGTGCACTTCTATAACAGTTTTAATGTTGCAAGCTTAAAATTGCAGAATTATACATCAGTTATTCAGTTATACTGTTATAAAGTATTTACTCCTGATATTCTATGCTTGAACATTGAGTGTAATATAATGATCATCGTGCTGCGCACTTCTATAGCAGTTTTCGATGTTTCAAGCTTAAAATTGCAGAATTATATATTAGTTATTCAGTTTTAAAGTACTTACTCTAGATATTCTATGCTTGAAAATTGAGTATAATATAATGACTATCGTGCTGCGCACTTCTATAACAGTTTTAGATGTTACAAGCTTAAAAATGCAGAATTATAGCTTAGTTATTCTGTTATTCTCTTTTAAAGTACTTACTCTAGATATTCTATGCTTGAAAATTCAGTGTAATATAATGACTATCGTGCTGCGCACTTCTATAATAGTTTTCGATGTCGCAAGCTTAAAAATGCAGAATTATACCATAGTTATTCAGTTATTCTCTTTTAAAGTACTTACTCTAGATATTCTATGCTTGAAAATTCAGTGTAATATAATGACTATCGTGCTGCGCACTTCTATAATAGTTTTCGATGTCGCAAGCTTAAAAATGCAGAATTATACCATAGTTATTCAGTTATTCTCTTTTAAAGTACTTACTCTAAATATTCTATGCTTGAAAATTGAGTGTAATATAATGACCATTGTGCTGTGCACTTCTATAACATTGTTCGTTGTTTCAAGCTTAAAATTGCAGAATTATATATTAGTTATTCAGTTGTAAAGTACTTACTCTAGCTATTCTATGCTTGAAAATTGAGTGTAATATAATGACTATCGTGCTGCGCACTTCTATAACAGTTTTCGATGTTGCAAGCTTAAAAATGCAGAATTATACATTAATTATACAGTTATTCTCTTTTAAAGTACTTACTCTAGATATGCTATGCTTGAAAATTGAGTGTAATATAATGACTATCGTGCTGCGCACTTCTATAACAGTTTTCGTTGTTGCAAGCTTAAAAATGCAGAATTATACATTCGTTATTAAGTTATAATGTTTTAAAGTACTTACTCTAGATATTCTATGCTTGAAAATTGAGTGTAATATAATGACTATCGTGCTGCGTACTTCTATAACAGTTTTTGATGTTACAAGCTTAAAAATGCAGAATTATACATTAGTTATACAGTTATTCTCTTTTAAAGTACTTACTCTCGATATGCTATGCTTGAAAATTGAGTGTAATATAATGACCATCGTGCTGCGCACTTCTATAACAATTTTCAATGTTTCAAGCTTAAAATTGCAGAATTATACATTAGCTATTCTGTTGTTCTCTTTTAAAGTACTTACTCTAGATATTCTATGCTAGGAAATTGAGTGTAATGCAATGACCATCGAGCTGCGCCCTTCTATAACAGTTTTGGATGCATCCAACTGAAAAATTCAGTACTCTTCTAAAGTTTTCTATTGATGATAATGTGTGTAATGTAATAACTATCGTTTCGGAATAGCTTTCAAACGATAAACGAAAGCAGCACCTAATTCTTCCTAGTTTTAATATTAAGCTTAAATTACATTGTACTAGATTTATCAAGAAACTTGAATAAGTTTCTAGTTTTTATTATGCAAATGCTATATTCAGCTTGCACAATGGTCAAACTTGTCTCGAATAAAAGACATGTGTAGTACGTGATTAGTTATAGTACAAGCTAAACATAGCTCATGCATAAATAAACTTGTTAAAGATTGTTGACGCATCTAGTATAATGTAATTCACATTGAGGTATACGGTCACAGATGAGATAATCTGTGATATTGTTCTATATAATTTAGGGAATATTTCCAAAATAGCTTAATGGCAATTATATTCTGAATATTATTAGTTTGTCATAAATTAGCGTCAAGGAACAAAAAAAAAATTAAAATATCAGAAATATATTCTCCACGTACTATAGCAGTCATGTAAGTACGCGATTTAAAGAAAACCCTGTAACAGAGCTGTACAGTACTTGCAATGTACAAACATCTGTTGTTGGATTGCCAAAATATATGATGAAATTCTTAATTGAAGATGTGATTCTAGAAAAACAAATATGTTTTATATGAACTCATGTTTCATGGAAATAACTATGCCTGTCCGTGTTGACCGTATTTGTTTATTGCAGTTTGAACTTCTTTTTGTAATCATTTGCCTGGCATAGTTTGCTAATACGGTGTGCACGTTATCGCTTTTATAACACGACAGCTGTTGGGTATTAGATAATTGGATTGATAATTCTTGTCGGTAGCGTAGATAAAGTAAATTAATTTACAATTAGTTGGCCGTCAGTTATTTCAATGTTTTTCATAGTTATTGATTTTATCACACTATTTTGTAGAGGACCACAAAACAATTAATAAAAATATATTGGATTGTTAAGGTGTCTACTTTGTGAGAATTCATTTTAAAAGATAAATAAAGAAAGCCCACCCCTAGCCCCCTTTTATACATATTTTATAGTTAAGATTTTTCTGTGCAGAGCAATCGGTTATAATTTCTTCAGTCGTCGGAGGAGCTCGAAAATGGCTAGAGCTTAGCCGATACTAGTATTGTGATACAAAAAATAAAATACTAAAAATATCTAAGTTATATGTCCTCTAACAATAGGATATATGATATCATATGCATCAAATAAATATGTTTCTAGAATATTCTAATTTACGTAATAAATAAATAAATTTGTCGCACTAGTTAAATAAATTAATGAAGTCAACATAATTTTTAATATATAAAGAAATAATTGTAAACATCTATTCAGTGTAGAATACTCAGTGTAGAAATAGAGTAAAGAAGTATTGTTACTCCGTTTGTGAAATAAAGTTACTTTTTAAAAATTCTTTAAGTTGGACTCAAACATTTAATTTGTATTTAAGTTTTTCCTATGGTAATAAAGTTCTGAATTATTTATATTTATATACTTTTTATACAATTTGGTTCATATAAATAAATATTACCCACTGTTGTATTAAGATAATGTAGATAATATAGGTTTTACATTTTTATTATGTCTGATGTATCTATTACGTTACGTTTTACTTCTTATTTTGCATGTTTTTCTGTAATCGGATTCATGATCTGTGGAGAAATAAATAAATCTATTTTTAATTAATATAATATTTTTAATTAAATATCAGCTAGTAATAAGAAATAAATTTACAATAAAATAGGATCAGATTACACGACAAGATATAAACAGATACTTCATTATGATAAATGAAGTATCTGTTTATATCTTGTCGTGTAATCTGATCCTATTTTATTGTAAATATATGTCTTATTACTAGCTGATATTTAATTGCAATCGCTTATTTTTTCATCACATTCAGTACATTATTATTAGATGATATTTAATTACAATCGCTTATTTTCTTATGACATTCAGTACATTATTATTACATGATATTTAATTACAATCGTTTATTATCTTATGACAATCAGTACATTATTATTACATATTAAATATTTCTCCAGCGCCAGAAAATTATTACAATGTACCATAATCTGGCTATAAATACTTCAAGACTGTACAGTTACAATCGCTATTACCTCTAATTTATGCATTCGACGTGCATATGCCGGGCCTGGGCACCGCGGATACAGAACGAGTTGTGTTGAAAATAAAAACCAAGTGGCTGTTGTGGTTCAACGTTTGATAGTGTTGGAGGTACAGTTATATACGGGTTGTAATTACGGATAGTGTTTTCTAAAAATAAACCGGTAACAATTTAACTTGTAGGTATTTATCAATTTCCACCCATGCAATCAATGTTTGAATGGTCGTTTATCATTGATGCTATAATGTAAGCAATTATACAACAAGAGTGGGTATTTATTTTTATATTAATTGTACATTATTATGTGAATTTATTTACCACGGCTCACGGGATAACAAAGAAATTGGAACTGGTGATGGGGCAAATGGGTTTAAGTCAGGAAATGTGAAGTTTACAAGCCAATAGAAAGAGCAGAATTGTTTGGTTAAAAAGCCATAAAAACTTTTTTTTTATAAAAATGAGCCCTTTTGTCCAAACACCAGTGATATATTGTCACGACTACGGGGTTTAGTGTATGATTTTGTATTAGAAATTATATGTTTTATACTTAGCTCAACTATTCTGGCATTACCGAATAACTATTGGGGTGGCAATATACTTGGTATAATTAATTAATACATAGTTACTGGCCCTAATAATCTATAGATAAAGGTCAAAAAACACAACAACAACACAAATTTACATTAATCATTTTTGATTTATTGACATTATTTGAATAAAATGTTTTCAAAATCAGAGATTGTTAACTTATGAAATTTTAGTATAAATGTTTTTCATCTTGTATTGTTTTATACAATTTATTCCTATTTATGCTTTAAGCCCGTATGCCATTATCTAGTTTCCTATATCGTTTTATATATAAGAATTGATATATAAAACTGTATAACTATTTCTAAATGGAAAATTAAAATTGTATATTATGGTGTTGTTATTATTAAGTGAATATATTATTATTCCGCCGCTATTTCATTTTCTACATGTGTGTATGACACTATGTAGTTTGTGTCTGCATCGAAAACGATATAAGAAACTAGATAATGTCATACGGGCTTTACATATATTTTTTTTCTTTTTTACGGTGAGTACAGCCCCCGCCCCTGGGCTGTGTGCACTGCGGCCCTTCACGGACCTATTGTGTCTAAGTTTTATATTACTAATTTATTAGCAATAAACCTCTATTATAAAAGCAATCAATCAATAATTAACAGAATGTCTAATGAATACGTAGAAATAGAAACTATGACTAATCAATATTATTCGTGTATGCACGTGTAATTATAAACAATAAACTAACTACAGATTTTTATTTAATAATTGTTTATGTAAATATTCACAAATTACTGCAAGCGTGTGAAAGTGCCATTGCCAATTCGGTTCACCTCGCGGTAAGGTCAGGCTACCCAAAACGCCCACGCGTCTCTGACTCATGTGCGGAACGTGTGTCCAGAGTCACAACCTTTTCTAGGCATATTGCGTAACGACATCACATAAATTTCTCTGCCTTCAAGTGATGCGATTAATGTCTGCGCTAGACAATGAGTTATTAAAGTGTTTGGAACGACAATTCAATTGTAATGGGCATCATTAACGCGTTCATCCAGATAACTATAAAATATAGTTACTACTTTACATTTGTTAATTTAGTAGCGAAATGGTGCCTAGGGCAAACACCGATCTTGCGCCCCTGTACGACTATCCGAGGATAGGTTGCTTACGTTTTATTTTATAAAAAACGAATTTTGGCGCCCCCCTTTAGTAACACCCATGAAACTGTTATTGAAGATAGTTATTACATTAGTTATTCAGTTATATTCGATGGTTGAAAATTTAATGTAATATAATAACTGCTCTACGCACTGCTATAACAGTTTTCGATGTTTCAAGCTTCAAAAATCAGACAGGGCACGTGCGCCCATAAAACTGTTATTGAAGATAGTTATTACATTAGTTATTCAGTTATATTCGATGGTTCAAAATTTAATGTAATATAATAACTGCTCTACGCACTGCTATAACAGTTTTCGATGTTTCAAGCTTCAAAAATCAGGCAGGGCACGTGCGTCTGCCATATTCTAGTTACGTCTCTGTATATATCCCAAACGGGATGTAAAACATTGAAGAGATTTATACTAAGAATCTCAACTACTAATTATTGTTGATGGGGTCAATAGAGAAATAACCCTGGTTTATATATATTTATATTATATATATATATATATATATATATATATATATATATATATATATATATATATATTATAATAATAATAATAAAAATAATAATGACTTTTATTTCCCTTAAAATAGATAATTCTATACATATAAAAACTATATTAACACATGTTTACAGTAACAACGAAAATAATAGAATAATAGAATAAAGAAAATAGAAATATGGGAAATAAGACGCAGTTCCAGTCTAGTATATGCAACCGTCGCCTTTTTATATTTTAAAATTCATATATGAATTTATGCATGTGCGACTTAAATTTATTGTATTTTTTAAAGTTAGGTTTATTCTTATGTGTTGTTATTGTTGGTTAAAACCGCCCAATCTAAGCCCATGTAGGTTTTTTCTCATCTTATAAATAACCCACTAAAAAAAACTAAAATCAAACACATTTGACCATGAACCCACTCATGCAAGGACAATTAACAGTATTTAAGCATTACTATTTATCCAAGAAACTTTCCTGTGAATAAATATTTATATAAAAGCCAGGAAAAAGGAAAAAATAACATAGCAATAAGAGGTCTAGACAAGATAGATAACATAGAAGAGGTAAGATCACTCATCAAAGAGAAACTGGAAGTGGAGACAGGGGTTAACAAAATACAAAAAATAAACACAGGTCCAGAACGAAATATAATAATAGTGGAAATCCCAAGCTGGGAAGAAAAACAAAAAATAATGAAAGCAAAATATAAACTGAGAAATACAACGATATATATAGACGATGATCTAACGGAAGAGGAGAGAAAAATACAAAGAGAGATAAGAAACATAGCAAAATTGGAAAAAGAAAAAGGAAAACACGTAAAAATAGGATATAGAAAGATAATAGTAGATAATGAAATATACATGTGGGATAAAAAGGAGAAAGGAGTCGTAGCGAAAGATAATGGGGTGAAAGTAACCAATCCAAAAAACTACTAGCAAAAGAGAAAACGGACGGAAGCAAAAATACAAAGAATACAGCGAGGAAAGGGACAACGAACATAAGAAAGAAGAACAAACACATAATAAATGGAATCAAAGAAAAGAGTACAGTAAAAAAAAAGAAAAATATGGAAAATTGGGACTTGGAATATCAGGAGTATAAATGGAAAGGAAAAAGAGCTTGAAGAAGAAATTGAGAAAGCTGAACTAGACTTCTTAGTGGTAACAGAAACAAAAAAGAAGGGGAAGGGAGAGTACAAAATGGACAAGGAACATATATTCATATATAGCGGTGTAGATAACAATCGGAGAGCCGCAGCAGGGGTAGGATGTATAGTGAATAAAAAACTGAAATCGAATATATATAAATGGGATGCAATTACGGAGAGGATTTTGTCTATCGAAGTTAGAGATCAAAGAAACGGCTACCATAAAACTATCATAGCAGTGTATAGACCAAACGAAGATGATACTGCGTGCAACAAAGAAACATTCTGGAAGCAACTCAACGAATCAACAGAAAAAGCCAAAGGAGAAGTGTACGTGGCGGGAGACTTCAACAGCAGAATTGGCAACGAAGTAAAAGATAATGACGCGATGAGAGGAAGATATGGAGAAGGCGTACTCAACGAAAATGGTAAGAAAATGCTAGATTATTGTAGAATGAATAATCTAGTAATAACGAATACACTATTCAAACACAAGGACATACACAAATACACCAGGGAAGTGATAAGCAGGAACGAAAAATCTATAATAGACTATGTACTAGCAGAACAAGGGAAAAGGAGCAAAATAATAGACACAAGAGTAAAGAGAAGTTACGAAATTGGAAGTGATCACTATCTAGTAGAGACGAAAATAAAGGAAGACTACCAAGATAGCGATAAAAAAAAGCAGAGACCAAATATATCAATAAACTACAACAAGATAAGAACATACAAACTAAGGGAAAAAGAAATAGCAAAAATCTATAAAGAGAAAATAGAGGAGAAATTAGTAAAGGGCAACTATAGACAAGAAGTAGAGGAAATGTGGAATAAATTAAAGAAAAATATACTGGAGACAGCACAAGAGACATGTGGGACAAAGCAAAACACAAACAAGAAGCAGCAGACAGCATGGTGGTCGCAGGACATAAGAGAGAAAATAAAGGAAAAGAAAAAAGCATGGCAAAGATACCTAAATGACAAAAATAGTAAAAACTACGAAGAATACAGTTTAAAGAGGAAAATAGTAAAAGATAAGGTCAGAATAGCAAAGAGCAAGGAATGGGAAAAGTTCGGAGAGACAATGGAGAAAAACGAAAACCAAAAATTATTCTATAAAACACTAAAACTAAACAGAAAAGAAAAAGAACAAGAAGTAAATTATATACAAGACAATCAAGGAATATTGCTGAAGGACCACGAAAAAATACTGGAAAGATGGAAAGGATATTTTGAAGACTTACTATCACAAAATGGTGGAAATGAACAGAAGACAAGAGACAGAACGACTCGAAAGCAGATATAGAGATGATCAATGGAAAAGAAATACTAGAGATAATAAGGGAAATGAAAATAGGGAAATCACCAGGACAAGACCAGATCACAACGGAAATGATTAAACATATGGGACCTGCAGGTAACGAAATACTACTAAAATTAATAAACGAAATATGGAGGACGAATAAAATACCCAAAGATTGGCAAGGATCGTTAATCGTACCGATACACAAGAAAGGCGATAAGACAAAATGTTGAAACTATAGGGGTATAACACTCATAAGCATAGGTATGAAGATCTTAGAAAAAACAATTAACAAAAGAATACTAGCAAAAATAGAGCAGACGCTAGAAGAATCGCAATGTGGATTTAGGGGATACCATTTCACGATAAAACAAATCACAGAAAAAAGAATTGCAAATAATAAAAACACATACCTAGGATTCATCGACCTGGAAAAAGCATTCGACATGATACCAAGAAATAAATTATGGAAAATCCTGGAAGAGAGAGGTGTAGAAAGAAAGACAGTCGAATTAATACAAAACATATACAACAGCAACACCAATGCAATAATACACAAGGGACAAACATCAAGAACATTTCAGACAACCACTGGACTAAGACAAGGAGGCGGGCTCAGTCCTACATTATTTAACATATACATGGATGAAATAATGAAGAGCATGAAACCAGAAACCAAAAAAGCAAACATAGGGTACAAAAACATGCAAGTTGTAAAAATATCGGAAGGAGCATTCGCTGATGATGTCGTAGTGATAGCAGAAAATGAAGGTAATCTGCAGCACAACCTTAGTGTATGGAACAGACACCTAGAAAAGTATAACATGAAAATTAACTATAACAAAACAAAAGTGATGGTAATAGGAAACCGGAAAGAACAAATAAATATAAAGATAGAACAACACACAATAGAACAAGTAGAAGAATTCAAATACCTGGGAGTAGCACTGACAGAAGACGGAAAAATGGAAGGCGAACTTAGTAACAGAATAAACAACACAGCTAAAACATACCACGCATTGAGCAATATACTGATTAACAAGAAAGAGATCAGCAGAAGGACAAAAATAAATATATATAAAAGCATATATAGACTTATACTGACATATGGAAGCGAGACGTGGAAGCTAACGAAGAGGGTCAAATGTAGAATACAGGCAATGGAAACGAAATATCTCTGAGGAGTAAAACAAGTTACGAGAAGAGACAGAATAAGAAATTATGACATCAGAGAAGAACTGGGAATTGAAGCTGTAGATAAGTATATAGAAAAGAAACAACTAAACTGGTGGGGTCATTTAATTAGGATGGACAAAAAGAATCAAACAAAACAGGTATGGGAAGCAAGAACTGAAAATAAAAGAAGAAGAGGTAGACCAAGAAAAGAGTGGGACAACATAATAGAGGACATAATAATCAAGAAAGGAAAAACAGTCAAGCAAGCAAGAGAACTGGCGAAGAACAGAAAGGAGTGGAAAGAATTTACAAATGTATAAACAACAGTAATTGTAAACTATAATAATGTTAATGTAATAGCCTACACCGAAAGGTAAAAGGCAATTGATAATATATATATATATATATATATATATATATATATATATATATATATATATGAATCGAGTTATTTTGCTGTAGTATTGAATATGTATACAACGGATTAAAAAACCTTCACGTTTTTTTAATGGTTGTTAGGGTAGTGCAGCAATCAAACGCAACAATTTTAACAATTGTTTTACCCGTTTAATCTAGCTAAGCCCTGATGAAGTGCCAAATTGTGGCACGAAATATTGGCAAATGGAGTAAAGTGTAATTAAATCTAATAGCGTTTGATTGCTGCACTACCCTAACAACCATTAAAAAAACGTGAAGGTTTTTTAATCCGTTGTATACATATATATATCTATATATATATATATATATATATATATATATATATATATATATATATATATATATATATATATATATATATATATATAAGCCTGGAATTCTCATTTTAGTGCCTTCTATATCCAATACTTCTGTTTATTAAAGACGAGATATTAATCGATCAATAGAATGTTCAATAATTAAGAAATATTTGACACCGTGAGAACCTGAACACACCAACATTTCTCATAGCATCCCATTTATTGCATAATTGACTACTATTCCAAACCGACCTCGTACATACAAAGTTTCCCATATAAGTCAAGGTTGCCGTTCATCCCTCCGTATTCAATGGCATTTACAAATGTTTTCGTTGTGCAAGTAATATACGTAACCTAGTGACCGTCACTGGCCGAGGCAGCGCATGTCCCCGATTGGGGTGCTGCGATTTTACCCTTGAATATTGATATTGTTTGCGGCTAGTGGGCTAGTGTTTAATTGACCGCGGTGCCGTCTTCCGCGATTGCAAATAATAGTGGTGCGATGAACAAATACTTGTCCGCGAGTTGGAACTCGGTGGTGTCTTTAGATCTGGAGAATTCGTGGGCTGCCAGGAGTTTGGAGGATGCACTCAAGCAGGCGCGTCACGACGTAAGAATCGATTGAATGCGTGGGGTATTGGATGAGTTGTTGCTTTGTTGTGGCGCGAAGTTAATGGGGGAGAGAATATTTGATACTTACTATACCTTTTTTTCGTAAGTCTTTTGTGTACTATTAAGGACTTACAGGGCCTATTTTCAATGATGAAACTGTAACAATTGTATTATACTAACTACCATGTTTCTCATAAATATTTCACCATATATGTTTTTTTTTACCTCTGTAAATACACACATGTATATAAAAAGCAATAAAAATTATTATTATTATTAATATTAACATTAAAGCTCGAAAACATCTTATATATAAATAATTGGTTAGCACTTAATAATTATAAATAAACAAAATTAACCAGTTTAACCCCGGTATTCACCAACGTTCCATAAAGCTATCAATAGCTATTGATCTCATAAGTATTCGTTGTTATAGCAACAATAAATAAATTATTTCAGAAGTTCAGATTCTGATCTGCTCTACCACTTAAGCTGCTATAGAAGAAAGAAAACAAAAAAATGATTAAGAGACAGTCTTGCATGCAAATAAAACAAATGTTAACTATATAAATAATAAATATACCACAATATTTAAGGCATAACATCAAAACTCATTTTCAAGTAGATATTTTTTCATTGTAGTCTAAAATCTTTCTTTGTTGAGTTGTAAGGAAATTTAATATACATCATATAAATGTTAAAAGTAAAAGATTTTTTGAAATATGTCGTGTTGTGATTAGGAGGAGAAATAACTCCTCGAAACCTCAGATTTAAATTATGAACATCCGAACGAAATACAATTGTATTACAAAATTATACTACTAATAATACTGCAATATTTATTAATAATATGAATACTCATACTGCTAATTTCTTAATTTATAAATATATATATATATATATATATATATATATATATATATATATATATATATGTGTGTGTGTGTGTGTGTGTGTGTGTCAGGGTGTGTGTGTAATACGTACAGTAAAATAAATTGCCATCAACACATCCAATTTTACATTAAACATCAATAGTTAATTAAAATTTCCTTTTAAGTAAACAATAGTGACATGTTACCTTTTACGGTTTATAATTTCCTCAAGTTATATAATTTTCTATACATCCACTAATATAAAATGTTAATCAGTAATGTGCTGTTTACTACATACATTTTCGTTGATTTGACGTAGGTGTCGCCCATAACATATTTATTTATTCAGCGTTATCCTAATGTGCAGAACATATTATTGTCCGCTATATTCTGAAAACAATACATTTGTGACCTAATGAATATTTTATAAGTGTCTATTTGTATCAATGTCAAGGTTGGTGTTTCATTGACGATATAATTATAATTCGGCACGAAATATATTATTTAAGGTGTGAAAAGACCTCACCCACCTTACCTAAGAAGTTTTTTTCTTAATTCATTTAATTTTTCTCAGGATTTTTCGTTGAGATTAGCTTAATATTGATTAGCTTAATATTGAAATTGGAATAGTATTACCTCCTAAGGGTCATTTGATGAAGTGTTTGAGAAAGGACAATTCATAGAGTTAAATAGAACCTCACGGTACTTGTTTGCTAACGATCTCGTGGTTATATTTAGCCTTGGATGTGGTTTACCACTCCAGAGCTTCATCAGAATTTACTAAAAACCAGACCGTTACAATGATGTACAAATAAAAGATAAAAAGTTAATAAAATTTGAAGTTAAAGTAATGTAGTTGAAACAATGTGCTGAGGGCTGCTCAAGTAAGCCACACCATAATTACAAGAACGAGTTAACGGCAATTGCAGCAATTTTCCCCTAACTAGTTTTTCAGCGAAAAACTACCCTTAATAATCAATATATTTATATATACCTAAGGATAATGTGTCTATATTTATCATATTCGCCTCATTCTCATTATTCTTATCTAGGCTAGATTCCAGCAGAAGCAAATGCAAGAAAAAGAAGAAAAGCTGCTGAAGCTTTACGAAAACCAGCAACAGCGAGCTTTCGAGCGAGTCGGAAGAGGAAGCGCTGGCAGCAACAACAGCCTCAACTTAAGCACCGGAAAAGTCCGCCAATTATTCGAAGAACGCCGCCAGAAGGCGGGAATAGACCGCAGCTACCCCTTAGAGCCCCTAAAAAGCAGCAAACCCACCGCTAGAGGCAACAGTTTAGATCGCAGAAACCCCACTGTACGCAATGTCAAAACAACCGTACAAAAATCCATGAGCACCGTCCGCAATGGCAAACCGATCATCAACAACAGACAAATAACTGAAACAGTCTACAACAACAATGGCGGCGAGGAGAGTTATGCGGAGAAACATTATGTGGATGACGAAGCCGACAACTACCTTAAACAACACCAAGATATTGTTGATATGATGAACAATCACAATTTAAATGATAGTCTTGAAAATGAAGAAATGCCCCATTTTGGTTTCGACGACGAGCCGACGGTTTTCAACGGGAAATTGGCGAATGTCGGCGGCAAACTGCCCAGCCAAGCAACCCCCATTAAAAAGCCGCCGACGAAAACAATTCCGGCGATACGGACAACACCCCCGAAGAAAGAAACTAAGGTAAACCACCCTTGAACTTTGCCATTCACTTTCTTGGGAAATCGCGTGCTTACGAAATCGATCCAAGTAGGGTCGTTTCACGCGTAATTGATGTCACTTGAAAAATTTGTAGTGTAAAAATTATGTTGCAACAGCACTTTGGTGAGGTACTAGCGGCGTTAGATAATCCCGATGTGCTCAACCATTTAATGGGAGCGAATGTTTTGAATGTAACCAGCGCGTAGGGTTTGTAGTTGTGTTTTGATGTTATTTTCACTGTCCTGCAGCCGGCGATTAAAACGACGGTGGTTAAAACGATCAAGCGAACGCCGTCCTCCGCAGGGTCTACAGGAAGTCAAACGGCGTCGCCGGTGAAAACGGCTGCGATGAGTAAAGTACGACCGGTAAGTTGAAAGTTTGTAGAGAGTAGAAAAAGGTTTCTCAGATAAATTTTAGATCTGGTCTTAATAATTATAATGTGTACACACATAATGCATTAGTTAACACCTTCGATTTACAAACGGGCGGCTCGGGTTTGAATCTTGTCCCGGGTAGTGGATATTTGTTGTAGAGGGTACAAATGAAATTACAAGAAATTTCTTATGTAGAGCTTGATTGTCAAAAAAAAATTCTAAATCATGGCGATGAATCGCAGTTGTTCGTTCTGTCTCCTGCCCAGCGTTCATTTTTAGTCCATCCTACTTTATAACAATGGACAAATAGTTGATAGCTAATATTTGTAAGAAGAAACTGACAGACTAAAAATTCTGTACCCCCATGATATTTTGTAATTCGTCTTAGTGTTACTGCTACTAGGCGTACCGACATTCCTAGTAGCAGTAACACTAAGACGAATTACAAAATATCATGGGGGTACAGAATTTTTAGCAGTATATTTAAGTGGTACAACGTTTCTAAAATTTCACAACCCCTGATATAGATATTTGAATTGATTTGTATGCACCTTTTCATTTAAACTTTCACACCAATTGTTTGATCGTTTGTTTAGGTTAGTAACAAGTCGCCATCTGCGGTGAGGCCTTCTTCAAAAAATGCAACCAGACCACCTAATACTGCGGTGCAAAGGGATGACTTAGTAGGTTGTAGGTTTTGCCAAAGGCGGTTTGCGTCGGATAGGTTGCAGGTTCATGAGGATATATGCTCGAAGACAGCCAAGAAGAAACGTAAAGTTTATGATGCTACTAAACATCGTATCGAAGGGACTGAAGTGGAGCCGTATACTAAGAAAGTGATGAAAGCTAAGGTGAGATATATTTAATAGTTATAGGAAAAAAATGTGATGACTTAAAGTGATGAAAGCTAAGGTGAAATATATTTAGTAGTTATAGGAAAAACATGTGATGACTTAAAGTGATGAAAGCTAAGTTGAGATATATTTAGTAGTTACAGGGAAAAAATGTGATGATTTAAGAACTAATTCAGATTATTGAGTCAAAATCATTTTTTTTAAACGAATGAAAGCACAACACTCTCGATAAACAAACGGGCGGTTCGGGTTTGAATCTTGTCCCGGGTAGTCGGTACCAGTGCAATATTTTCGAGCCATTCTTGTTATAGAGAGTGTGGCCAAAATAACTCCCACATTTAAAAGGCGGATTGAAAAAGAATTGTACGAGGTAGCACCAAAAACTCTTTACTTCTTAAATGTAAATATATGAAAGTTACTATGACTTAAAAATTATTCATTCAAATTTCAAGAGTTTTGAAGTTATTAATGGGAAAAACATGAAATTTCATCGTATTCACATATTCTGCAACAACGCGAAAATGGTAGAAGCTACAGAAAAACGTCTAGTCATAATCTGTAAGGATAAAAATACTCTACATTTTCACATATAAACCATTTTTCTAGCGTTTAAAATATAGACGCTATAGAGTTGAAACTGGGGAAAACCTGAAATTTCATCATGTTCACATATTCCGTCAAAGCGCGAAAATGGTACAGGCTACAGAAAAACGCCTAGTCATAGTCTGTACAGATAGAAATACTCTACATTTTCACATATAAACCATCTTTCTAGCATTTAAAATACAGACGTTATAGAGTTGAAACTGGGAAAAACCTGAAATATCATCATATTCACATATTCCGCTACAACGCGAAAATGGTACAAGCTACAGAATAACGTCTACTAATAATCATCTCTCTAACATTTGAAACACAGACGCTAGAAAGTTAAAACTGGGGAAAACATAAAATTTCATCTTATTCACATATTTCGCTACAGCGCGAAAATGGTACAAGCTACAGAAAAACGTCTAGTCATAATCTGTAGGGATAGTAATATTTTACATTTTCACATATAAACCATCTCTCTAGCATTTAAAATAAGACGCTAGAAAGTTAAAACTGGGGAAAACATGAAATTTCATCTTATTCACATATTTCGCTACAGCGTGAAAAAGGTACAAGCTACAGTAAAACGTGTAGTCATAATCTGTAGGGATAGCAATACTCTACATTTTCACATATAAACCATCTCTCTAGCATTTAAAATACAGACGCTAGAAAGTTAAAACTGGGGAAAACATGAAATTTCATCTTATTCACATATTTCGCTACAGCGCGAAAATGGTACAAGCTACAGAAAAACGTCTAGTCATAATCTGTAGGGATAGTAATACTCTACATTTTCACATATAAACCATCTCTCTAACATTTGAAACACAGACGCTAGAAAGTTAAAACTGGGGAAAACATGAAATTTCATCTTATTCACATTACATTTTCACCTATAAACCATCTCTCTAACATTTAAAATACAGACACTAGAAAGTTAAAACTGGGGAAAACATGAAATTTCATCTTATTCACATATTTCGTTACAGCGCGAAAACGGCACAAGCTACAGAAAAACGTGTAGTCATAATCTGTAGGGATAGAAATACTCTACATTTTCACATATAAACCATCTCTCTAACATTTAAAATACAGACGCTAGAGAGTTAAAACTGGGGAAAAGATGAAATTTCATCTTATTCACATATTTCGCTACAGCGCGAAAATGGTACAAGCTACAGAAAAACGTCTAGTCATAATCTGTAGGGATAGTAATACTCTACATTTTCACATATAAACCATCTCTTTAACATTTGAAACACAGACGCTAGAAAGTTAAAACTGGGGAAAACATGAAATTTCATCTTATTCACATTACATTTTCACCTATAAACCATCTCTCTAACATTTAAAATACAGACACTAGAGAGTTAAAACTGGGGAAAACATGAAATTTCATCTTATTCACATATTTCGCTACAGCGCGAAAATGGTACAAGCTACAGAATAACGTCTAGTCATAATCTGTAGAGATAGTAATACTCTACATTTTCACATATAAACCATCTCTCTAACATTTGAAACACAGACGCTAGAAAGTTAAAACTGGGCAAAACACGAAATTTCATCTTATTCACATATTTCGCTACAGCGTGAAAAAGGTACAAGCTACAGAAAAACGTCTAGTCATAATCTGTAGGGATAGAAATACTCTACATTTTCACATATAAACCATCTCTCTAGCATTTAAAATACAGACGCTAGAAAGTTAAAACTGGGGAAAACATGAAATTTCATCTTATTCACATATTTCGCTACAGCGCGAAAACGGCACAAGCTACAGAAGAACGTGTAGTCATAATCTGTAGGGATAGAAATACTCTACATTTTCACATATAAACCATCTCTCTAACATTTGAAATACAGACGCTAGAGAGTTAAAACTGGGGAAAAGATGAAATTTCATCTTATTCACATATTTCGCTACAGCGCGAAAATGGTACAAGCTACAGAAAAACGTCTAGTCATAATCTGTAGGGATAGTAATACTCTACATTTTCACATATAAACCATCTCTCTAACATTTGAAACACAGACGCTAGAAAGTTAAAACTGGGGAAAACATGAAATTTTATCTTATACACATATTTCGCTACAGCGTGAAAAAGGTACAAGCTACAGAAAAACGTCTAGTCATAATCTGTAGGGATAGTAATACTCTACATTTTCACATATAAACCATCTCTCTAACATTTGAAACACAGACGCTAGAAAGTTAAAACTGGGGAAAACATGAAATTTCATCTTATTCACATTACATTTTCACCTATAAACCATCTCTCTAACATTTAAAATACAGACACTAGAGAGTTAAAACTGGGGAAAACATAAAATTTCATCTTATTCACATATTTCGCTACAGCGCGAAAATGGTACAAGCTACAGAATAACGTCTAGTCATAATCTGTAGAGATAGTAATACTCTACATTTTCACATATAAACCATCTCTCTAACATTTGAAACACAGACGCTAGAAAGTTAAAACTGGGCAAAACACGAAATTTCATCTTATTCACATATTTCGCTACAGCGTGAAAAAGGTACAAGCTACAGAAAAACGTCTAGTCATAATCTGTAGGGATAGTAATACTCTACATTTTCACATATAAACCATCTCTCTAACATTTGAAACACAGACGCTAGAAAGTTAAAACTGGGCAAAACACGAAATTTCATCTTATTCACATATTTCGCTACAGCGTGAAAAAGGTAAAAGCTACAGAAAAACGTCTAGTCATAATCTGTAGGGATAGAAATACTCTACATTTTCACATATAAACCATCTCTCTAGCATTTAAAATACAGACGCTAGAAAGTTAAAACTGGGGAAAACATGAAATTTCATCTTATTCACATATTTCGCTACAGCGCGAAAACGGCACAAGCTACAGAAGAACGTGTAGTCATAATCTGTAGGGATAGAAATACTCTACATTTTCACATATAAACCATCTCTCTAACATTTGAAATACAGACGCTAGAGAGTTAAAACTGGGGAAAAGATGAAATTTCATCTTATTCACATATTTCGCTACAGCGCGAAAATGGTACAAGCTACAGAAAAACGTCTAGTCATAATCTGTAGGGATAGTAATACTCTACATTTTCACATATAAACCATCTCTCTAACATTTGAAACACAGACGCTAGAGAGTTAAAACTGGGGAAAACATGAAATTTCATCTTATTCACATATTTCGCTACAGCGAGAAAATGGTACAAGCTACAGAATAACGTCTAGTCATAATCTGTAGAGATAGTAATACTCTACATTTTCACATATAAACCATCTCTCTAACATTTGAAACACAGACGCTAGAAAGTTAAAACTGGGCAAAACACGAAATTTCATCTTATTCACATATTTCGCTACAGCGTGAAAAAGGTACAAGCTACAGAAAAACGTCTAGTCATAATCTGTAGGGATAGAAATACTCTACATTTTCACATATAAACCATCTCTCTAGCATTTAAAATACAGACGCTAGAAAGTTAAAACTGGGGAAAACATGAAATTTCATCTTATTCACATATTTCGCTACAGCGCGAAAACGGCACAAGCTACAGAAGAACGTGTAGTCATAATCTGTAGGGATAGAAATACTCTACATTTTCACATATAAACCATCTCTCTAACATTTGAAATACAGACGCTAGAGAGTTAAAACTGGGGAAAAGATGAAATTTCATCTTATTCACATATTTCGCTACAGCGCGAAAATGGTACAAGCTACAGAAAAACGTCTAGTCATAATCTGTAGGGATAGTAATACTCTACATTTTCACATATAAACCATCTCTCTAACATTTGAAACACAGACGCTAGAAAGTTAAAACTGGGGAAAACATGAAATTTCATCTTATTCACATATTTCGCTACAGCGTGAAAAAGGTACAAGCTACAGAAAAACGTCTAGTCATAATCTGTAGGGATAGTAATACTCTACATTTTCACATATAAACCATCTCTCTAACATTTGAAACACAGACGCTAGAAAGTTAAAACTGGGGAAAACATGAAATTTCATCTTATTCACATTACATTTTCACCTATAAACCATCTCTCTAACATTTAAAATACAGACACTAGAGAGTTAAAACTGGGGAAAACATGAAATTTCATCTTATTCACATATTTCGCTACAGCGCGAAAACGGCACAAGCTACAGAAAAACGTCTAGTCATAATCTGTAGGGATAGTAATACTCTACATTTTCACATATAAACCATCTCTCTATCATTTAAAATACAGACGCTAGAAAGTTAAAACTGGGGAAAACATGAAATTTCATCTTATTCACATATTTCGCTACAGCGTGAAAACGGTACAACCTACCGAAAAACGTCTATTCATAATCTGTAGGGATAGAAATACTCTACATTTTCACATATAAACTATATCTCTGCCATTTACAATACAAACGCTAGAGAGTTAAAACCGGGGGAAAAAACATGAAATTTCACATTTTCTCACCGCTATAGCGCGAAACGGTAGCTGCGACAGAAAAATGTCTAGTCGCAATATGTAGGGCTAGAAATATTCTACATTTTTAGATACAAACAATCTCTCCATCATTTGAAATAAGACGCTAAAATTGAAACTGGGGGAAAAACCAAGAAATTTCAGGTTAAAAAAAACCAGTAGCATACTAGGAACTGATCTGGGCCTAGATTAGAATTATAAGACATACACAAAACATCTAAATAAATAATCACGAGCTATTCGCGATTGATATGTCAAGGTTTTCGTCGAACTAGTGGGTAAACAGTTGATCTTTGTTATTGTTTGATCAGCTGATAAAAATATAATAAGATAATTTTTATCTAATTACACGATTTTGATCACTTGGACAGTAATGCGTGGTTGTTAATAAACTTTTAATATACAACTAGACAAACCTTGCACATGTTGTCACATATATGATGAGAAAATACATTTTATGCGTAGAGAGTACCCACTAGATTTTAGTTCATTTACTGACACCAGGTAGAGTAGCGACTAGGTTGAATTGCCCATAGTTAACTCGCCTTTATAAAACCGATTTTCATAACGGTATAATGCGCCACTGAATATTAGCTAAGTTGCTGGGAAATATGCCTAAAACTAACCAGTACAAGCCATAGTAATCAAAAACACCGTTTAATTTCGAGAGTAATATTGCTTGTTAAGAAATATGAAAGAAGAAGATTTACTTGCGCGGAGCTCCACCAATCCAGGTTGTTATATGGCCATAACTTCAACCCATAGTAATCAAAAACACCGTTTAGTTTCGAGAGTAATATTGCTTGTTAAAAAATATGAAAGAAGATTTACTTGCGCGGAGCTCCACCAATCCAGGTTGTTATATGGCCATAACTTCAAGCCATAGTAATCAAAAACACCGTTTAGTTTCGAGAGTAATATTGCTTGTTAAGAAATATGAAAGAAGAAGAATATTTGTAGATAGGAGTGAAATAATTTAAAGTCTACGGAATAAATTTTTAATTTCGAGAGTAATATTGCTTGTTAAGAAATATGAAAGAAGAAGATTTACTTGCGCGGAGCTCCACCAATCCAGGTTGTTATATCGCCATAACTTCAAACCATAGTAATCAAAAACACCGTTTAGTTTCGAGAGTAATATTGCTTATTAAGAAATATGAAAGAAGAGGAATATTTGTAGATAGGAGTGAAATAATTTAAAGTCTACGGAATAAATTTCTAATTTCGAGAGTAATATTGCTTGTTAAGAAATATGAAAGAAGAAGATTTACTTGCGCGGAGCTCCACCAAACCAGGTTGTTATAATGGCCATAACTTCAAGCCATAGTAATCAAAACCACCGTTTAATTTCGAGAGTAATATTGCTTGTTAAGAAATATGAAAGAAGAAGATTTACTTGCGCGGAGCTCCGCCAATCCAGGTTGTTATATCGCCATAACTTCAAACCATAGTAATCAAAAACACCGTTTAGTTTCGAGAGTAATATTGCTTATTAAGAAATATGAAAGAAGAAGAATATTTGTAGATAGGAGTGAAATAATTTAAAGTCTACGAAATAAATTTCTAATAATCCTTCGTTTAAATAAATGTAATTAAAAATGTTTTCTTATTTTACCAGAATGTGAGCGAGGGCACCACATCAAAAATCGTGAAAAAGGTATTAATTACGACACCCTCGTCACCACCATAATTCCCTATATACCCGCATGTACTATATATAGCACAATATCTACCCAATAAAACCCTTCATACCTCCCCCGCCAAACACGTTGTTTTATTTCCTAATGGTTGCACGTATATTTGTCTGCAGGGCAAGACCGCCCCCCTGAAGAACAACTGGCGACAGAAGCACGAGGAGTTCATAAGCACGATCCGCGCGGCCAAACAGGCGCAGGCCTACGTCGCCAAAGGCGGCAACCTCAAAGACCTGCCGCCTCCGCCGCCGTCGAGCAATCCGGACTACGTGCAGTGCCCGCACTGTGGCCGCCGGTTCAACAGCAGCGCCGCCGAGCGGCATATACCCAAGTGCGCCTCGTACGCGTTCAACAAGCCCAAAAACTCGATTAAATTAACGCCGAAGAGATAATAAATTTCAAATGGGATGTACTAATTAGTGGGCGGTTGTTTCAAAATTGTTTGTAAGTTATATTTTCGAGATTAAACATATTTTTACCTATAATATATTACCGATAATATATCTTTAAGGCTTTTACATACTTTTAAAATAAGCATTTAATGGGTATACAAGAGTGTTAAAGGAAGTAATGCATATTCAAAAAGATTAATTTTAAATATCAGAGAAAATTTATTTTAATAATTGAATTTACAAAAATATAGTTGCAAACCTAATGGGCAATTAACTAAGATCAAGTTTGAAGTAGATTACTTTGCAATGGTCAGTTGGGGCATAACAAACCGGCGCTAGAAATATTTGTAGCGACTGCTTCTTTAGTCAAACCGGCGTCCAATAATAATTAGATGTTTTTATCTACCGGTGCACCGAGAAATTTTCAATCCGCTACCTTGAAATAGATTATCGGATTTTTTCTTCAATGACCTTCTGACTTATAAACGATCTCTCTAGCATTTAAAATACAGACGTTGGAAGTTAAAACTGAGGAAAACATGAAATTTCATCATATTCACATATTCCGCTATAGCACGAAAACGTAGCAAGCTACAGAAAAACGTCTACTCATAATCTGTAGGAAAAGAAATACTCTGTATTTTCACAGATAAACCATCTCTCTAGCACTGGAAATACAGACGCTACAGAATTTAAACCGGGGAAAAACATGAAATTTATATATCTTCAATTTACTTGCGCGGAGCTCCACCAATACAGGTTGTTATATGGCCATAACGTCAGATTTTTTAAATAAATATAGAAAGAACCTTGGTTACCATTATTGTGCTGCCGTTTTAAGGTTCGCGGCCCACTTCCGAATAAGAGCTTACCACTTCTTGCGGGGTTATACTCACGTCAGGAGACATTTGAGCCTGTGAGAATGAAAGTGGTGTAAGTCACTTTTGAATTATTTTGTAAATGAAAAGATTCTGCGTTTGTTATTTAAGTAAATCAACGTACGCAGTTACATTTTTGTATGAATAAATTGACTTCAAGTCTATAACTGCGCACGTCGATTTACACAAATACCAAACCCAAAATCATCCCCCTTTCAAAACAATTCAAATGCGACTTACACCACTTTCATTCTCACAGGCTCAAATGTCTCCTAACATGAGTATAACCCCGCAAGAAGTGGTTTGCATAGGCTCATTTGATGAGTTCAATTTACTTGCGCGGATCTCCACCAACCTAGGTCGCCCTATGGACATATTTTTTTTATACATATAGAAAGAACCTCAGATACAATTATTGTAAGGCTGTTTTAAAGAATACACATACCCACCCGGGCGAAACTAACACTTTCGCGAATTTCTACTCAAAAAGTACTACTTTATGTGGGGTTGCACTCACGTAAGGAGACATTTGATGTCTGCAATTTACTTGCGCGGAGCTCCACCAACCTAGGTTGTTCTATGGCCGTAACTTCAGATTTGTTTATGCATGTAGAAAGAACCTTGGATACTATTATTGTAAAGCCGTTTTAAAAGACTACACATACCCACCTGGGCGAAACTAACACAATATTTCCGTAACACGTTCGCGACTTACACAAAAAGAGCTTACTACTTTTTGCGGGGTTACACTGACGTAAGGAGACATTTGATGTCTTAAATTTACTTGCACGGGGCTCCACCAACCTAGGTTGTCCTATGGCCATAACTTTTTTTATACAAATACAAAGAACCCCGGATACCATTATTGTGAAGCCGTTTTAAAGACTTTGTTGCATCTAAATACGTAGATATTTATAATCTATAAATATCGTATAACGTATAACTATAATCTACATGAGGGGTGGCCAAATTTTTGATTGATTGTGGCAACTGTTTTTTAAGCGACTAGGAATATTTACAAAACATCGACCATTTTGGCATACAACTGATCTACATCAAGCAAGATTGAAGATGTATAAATTTAATTAGAGTAGTTTTTGCCCCGAAAACTAGTTAGAGAAATGAAAACTGTAGGGAATTGGCGCATTTATTAAAAAAGGAGTTTCACTGCCCTTCGCCGGATTTCAAGAGTTTGCACAGTTCTAATTTATATAAATGTTATTAAATATTCATACAAAAACGTGCCTTTAAATATCATTCTGTTTTGAAATAAATCGCCACTAATTAATTAGAGTTAAGCGACAAAAAATATACTAAACATCCATCTCATTATATTTGGCAGGGCAACCTTAGTCATGGGGCTAAAAGGGCTATAGGAGCAATTTTTATTGGTTCGCTAGCCATTTTCTTATGAAAACGGCAGCATTTTTAGTAGCCAAATATCTTAGGACGGCCCTGTTATTTGGTGGTGTCACTTGGAACAATATTGTTGTATTTTTGTAATCATTATTAATGTTCTAACGAACTAAATCGAAATCATTTTGTGTGCCTTACAAGGCGGATCATTTGCATAACTACTTACTATTATTTGGTGCTGTGCTGTGCGTTTTTTATTGGAAGGTTATCTGTGTAATTAATTACTTAATATATATTTTTATAAGGATTTTGTATGAAAAATTTAATTGGACACATCCGATGTGGTATGTGATTTAGTCTAAACTGTTCCTGTCAATTTATTTTGTATTAATAAATGCATCTTGCTTTATAACAACAAACGTACTTTTTTTTACAAATTAGAATCAACAGAGAAGAGAAAAATGCGGTAAGCAATTTTTCAAGATTTTATAAATGCCTTTAAATACATTTTAAAAAATTATAAAATACATGCATCTTGCTTTATAACAACAAACGTACATTTTTTTTAGAAATCAGATTCAACAGAGAAGAGAAAAATGCGGTAAGCAATTTTTAAAGATTTTATAAATGCCTTTAAATAAATTTTAAAAAATTATAAAATAAATGCATCTTGCTTTATAACAACAAACGTACATTTTTTTTAGAAATCAGATTCAACAGAGAAGAGAAAAATGCGGTAAGCAATTTTTCAAGATTTTATAAATGCCTTTAAATAAATTTAAAAAAATTATAAAATAAATGCATCTTGCTTTATAACAACAAATGTATATTTTTTCAGAAATCAGAATCAACAGAGAAGAGAAAAATGCGGTAAGTAATTTTTCAAGATTTTATAGAAGCCTTAAAATAAATTTTTAAAAATTATAAAATATGTAAGATAGCAAGGAGAGACAGTGGCCAACAACAGGAATCAAAATAAAAATTATTAAATAAAACCACAATAGGGAGACCGGTGTGAAATTTCAAATTTCAAAAGTTTCGGCCGCCGCGAGGTTCGCGCGGCGGGACCCCGACAAATGATTATTTTTTAGTTTTACGCTACTCTCCCGTTATGCCGTAAAATACAAAAAGTAAGTGCGAAAAATGGGTTTTATGAGTAACTGTGGTGAGTAAAGACCAACCAAATTATACCCATTCACTATTTAAAACGATTTTTAGCAACCAGGTATCAGGAGTGTATTATATATACAATAGGAGCAGGTAAATTAAACACAGTTGTATAACATATATAAGTGTGGATCCACCTCATAGCAATCTACATATCTAGATTTAGATCCTATTAGATCTCATCAGTGTAGCTCAGCTAGTGAGGGTGTCGCCAGATGGCGTTTAACTTTCCTCCTAGGGGGTTAGTTGTATCATTTTCTATAGTCTGTATTAATGTGTATTTATTTAATTTTAATGTAACTTTTTTTAGTTTGTGTTTATGCTACTGTACTACTTGTTTTTTTTTTCTTATGTTTTCTTTGTTTTCTTTTTTTATGTACCTCATAACACAGTTGTATACTTAAATAACTATAATTTATTTGCGAAACGAAACTTTTGTAGATATAAAAAAAACATAAATCAAATTCTATCCTCTTAAGTTATATAAATAGAAAACATATATTACAATAATTAAACACTATCTATACATTCGAAAATTCGGTATACATATTAGTAATGTAACAATGGCGTATGTTTAACAAATATTATGCAAAACAATTTCAATGAGAGTTTTAAAAATCATATTTACAATAGATTAAAAAATATTTAGAAACAAAATACATGTGGTAATTTAAATTGAATTAATTAATGGTGGTTAAAGACTGTTTGGTCGAATTAATTAGATTATCATAATGAAAATTGTTATTGCTATTATGTTTAGATTATATTGTGTAGATCAGTTAGAAATCCTCTCTGTGTTTGCTCCATTTCTAGTCACACATACAATCATTTTGGCCCTGTCCGTTTGGCTACTACTAGTGACTAGTAGACACATGCTGACGTCACGCTGTACTATTAGTATGAATGTGACGTCAGCATGTGTGACTACATGGCCCTGTCCGTTTGGTTACTATTAGTAACTAGTAGTGACAAATGCTGACGTCACGCTATAGTATTAGTATGAGCGTGACGTCAGCATGTCACTACTAGTCACTAGTAGTAGCCAACGGACGGGGCCCTAGTCACTAGTAGTAGCCAAAAGGACAGGGCCTTTGTAACACATTCAATAAATCTTGTTTCATAAATTAAGTGAGCAATAGATAGGGTTTACTTTTTTGTAAGCACAAAAAATGCCCAATTTGGTATGCAACTTTCATAATATATACAGACTACACAAAATAATTATTTACTCAGGTATTATGGCAAAAGCAGACAAGCATGACAAATACTAATGCAACAATGTAATGTAATTAGCGGGTTACTAGCCTTAAAATCACTAATAAATCAAAATTCCATCATTCAACTGAAATCATGAATTGTCTGTATTTGCCAGGACTTTACAATAATAATATTAATCTGATTGATAATTGTTACATTACAATTCGCCACAAATGTCTGTACTGTGCCCTTACAAACTAAACTCCTACACACCTATATACATCTACTTAATAATATCAAGCGTATTATACTTTCTTTTCTCACTTTTTTTTCCCTATAATCATAATATTTACAATTGTGTACAGTTGTACAAACAATAAACACACGATTTTATAATTAAAAATGTGCTGTAGTTTTTTTAAACGACAGACACATTTGGTAGCCAACCACTCACACTTAAATACCTCGTCACTACATCCTTAACACTGACCTCGTTGCCGTTCGAGCAGGACTCGTTGATGGGGCGGTTCATGCCACTCGCCAACAAATTATCCTGAAAACATACATACATAAAAATGGATCTATAAAAGACTTTTATGTTTATTAAAGTCTTACCTGTATGATCACTGCTTTTAACGACCTATATTGCATTGGTTCCAAATTTAAAGATGTGCAAAGCTAAGAAAAATATATATAAGTGTTAAGGGTCATACCTTTTATGTATGTGATTTTGGTTTGATAATGGGCTCACTGTATGTAGTAAATCTAGAAGATCTGATCACATTTCACAAAATTCGTAGTAGTATCGAATGGAATTGTAATTATAACAATATTTTGTACTTTGTAAAAAGTGAAAAATTTATCTCAATAAAAAAAATAAAACTATTGTCAGCATTATTGATAATGTTGACTGTAATTTATAAATCAATATTTTGTACTTTTTTTGACTTGTGTAAGCCCAGTGGAATATAATCTCAATAAATAAAAAGTTTTATATTTTTTTATTGAGATACATTTTCCACTGGGCTTACACAAGTAAAAAAAAGGACAAAATATTGTTATAGTTATGATTTATAAATTATACTCAACAGAATCAATAATGCTGACAGTAGTTATATTTTTTTACTGAGATAAAATTTCCACTGGGTGTATAAGTCAAGTCAAAAAAGTACAAAATATTGTTATAATTATGATTTATAAATTACACTCAACATTCTCCATAAAGCTGACAGTAGTTTTACTTTCTGAAAACCGCACTGCTGTATAACGTACCACGAAAAAATTCGAATTGCTAATTTTTTAGCATTCTTTACATTTCATATAGTCGAAACTATTTTTTTTGAAAAATATATGTCTGAATGTGTAGGTGTATGACTGTGAACACAATAAATCAGAACAGAAGAAAAAACTTGATAAACCATTTCCTGTTGATCATAGGCACGTGGCCGGTCCAAAAAATAACGCACGGTCCACAGTCAACAAGTGACGTCATCGGCGCTACCATATGGAAATCACGCGGGGAATTAGCGAAAATGGTTAAATGTAGTAAGGTAATGAAAGTGATGTGATGTTATTTAATTATTACCTGTATTTCATGCTGTGATAGGAAAGCCCCCTGTGGTAACGAAGTAATGGGTGGTGGCTGGATGCTAACCAAACTGCTGCTGCTGTTGAGCTCGTCGTCGGGAAGCAACGTGGACCTTTCGACGGTGAAACTTTGTTGGCTTCCCCCTTCGCCGCCTCTAAACAAACGAAATTCAACCACATTACATACATTATCCGCGAAATTATGGTAGTAGGAGCATAATTGAAAAATCAGAATACATCAAGTAGCAATAGCTTGATTTATATGCTTTATGTTTGATATAATGTTCATTAATGAAGATACTAGAAATGTTGAACGTTGAATTTTTTTATGGAGGCAACTCTACAAATGATCTACTACTACTTTATGTTTTGTCGCAAATAGTAGTATAACTATAACAATGAAAATACCCATACCTCAAGCTCTAGACTCTACAGCCCCCTATCTACATCAGCTATTTTTATACCATACACCATACAATTCAAGGCCGAAGTCAAGCATAAAAACCTTAAAAGTGTGCTCATCAAATGTTCCCAACAAACAGAAATGTTGCTGCCAATTATTGTCTACAACACAATTTATGTCAATTGTGTTGTATTTATTATAAAGCACGTCGTTCTCAATACCAATGTGGTATGATACCGGCAGAAGACATCAGGCCGATATCAATTTATCCGAATAGACAATAATCGGCATTCTGCTTCATCTCTTCGCCGTTCTTTTATTCAATTTCTTTGGAAGCGGTAGCTTAAACGCACCCGGTTTTTACTGCATTTTTACGTCAGAAAAATACTTGTATATGAACGTATATGGTATCCCATAAAAAGAGATAATCATGCTAAACCATAACAGTAGTTGAGATATTGGGAGCAAATGTGATCCCACAAATTAAAAATTAAGACAAACAATTTTTATGTTACTTGAAGTAGCTAAAAATGAAATAAAGCCGACATCAGCTCCATTCGGACGGAGTGTTGAAGATATCAGTATTCAAAGCAGTTTATAAACAAAGGAATGTAACTTCATATGTGGAGAATAAAGTAAAACGCTATTTTATAAATAGTTTTACACGTTTGCAAAGCGAAAAGAAAAACAAACAAGTACAAAATAATGCAAATATAACACTATTTTTAAGTAGCCAAACTTTCGAATTGGCAGTTCGCTATTTAACTATCAAATCGAAAGTATTAACGCCAAACGGGCACTGGATGTAGCGAAAAACTGCACAGGACTCGTCGTGGCACTTGCAGTACTTTTGGTTGCACATACAAAAAATAATAATAGGGGAATAAGTAAAGTAAAATCCCTGTCATATAACTTGTACTTGTGCGCATGTCATGAATGCGTATGTCATGACAACCCTTATCTAGCGCATGCGCAGTGGCGGCAAACTGTGAGTGGGGGGATAAAACTAAATGACAATAATCACAATCAGTCTAGCTATCACTACTAAAACAGTTTATGTACTTACCCGTTTTCTAATAGGTGCTCCTGTGTTGTTATTCCGTAGCCACTGCTGCCCTAAGTGAAATGCAAACTGATACAATCTGTGTCTGTTCACATGTGACTTTCTATTTGCCTGAACATAAATCAGGTAATGAACCAATTGCAAGTTAAACATTGTGTTGTACTAGTTAAGCCAAATTATGATGCTTTGTAAAATGAACCGGATTCCGTTCATAATTAGACTTAAGTAATAGAAACGAAATGAGATGCACTTACAGCTTTGTTCTGGGTGAGCTGTTCTTGCTGCTGCTGGTACGCCACGTGCTGCTCGTAGTGCAGGATTTCGTCCTGGCTGCTCATCCCAAGCCCCCGATATCGTATCAGCTCGGATATCCGGTGTCTTAATTCTCTCTCCCGCTCGATGCTGTTGATCAGTCTTTCGTGCTCTCCCGACGTCAGAAACTGGCTGAATACGCGCATTTCATCTCTGAAGTCTCTGCAAAGAACAAAAATAGTTACATAAAATAACACTATGCACCAAAGCCACAAATTTTCAAACTTAACACTTAAGATGATTTTTTTTAGGCGAAAAAAAAAACAAGCAAGGTATAAAAACATATTTTTAGGTTTAGAGCATTGTTTCCAAAACTATTTAGCCTACCACTTAGCCTTTTCATCTAAAAAAAATGGTCAACGCCCCCTGACTTCAGTAGTGATCAGTTACAACTAGTCACTAGGACTTTTCATTGTCCTCACTTTGAGAAACACTGGTTAAGAGCATTGTTTCCAAAACTATTTAGCTTATCACTCTCTTTTCATCTAAAACAAAATAGTCAGCGCCCCCTGACTTCAGTAGTGATCAGTTACAACTAGTCACTAGAACTTTTTGTTACTCTTACTTTGAGAATCACTGGTTAAGAGCATTGTTTCCAAAACTTTTTAGCCTACCACTTAGCTTTTTCATCTAAAAATAATGGTCAACGCCCCCTGACTTCAGTAGTGTGTAGTTACAACTAGTCATTAAGACTTCATATTTAGACTGCAGATGAAAGATTAAGAAATGGTTTGTTTGGAATGTTCAAGCTCCTGCAATGAGAAGAGAATCATTGTAGGAGCTTGAAAATGAGCATTGTTTCCAAAACTATTTAGCCAATCGCTCTCTTTTCATCTAAAAAAAATAGTCAGCACCTCCTGACTTCAGTAGTGATCAGTTACAACTAGTCACTAGGACTTTTTGTTACTCTCACTTTGAGAATCACTGGTTAATAGCATTGTTTCCAAAACTATTTAGACTACCACTCTCTTTTCACCTAAAAAAATAGTGCCCCCTGACTTCAGTAGTCTTCAGTTACAACTAGTCACTAAGACTTCATATTTAGACTGCAGATGAAATATTAATAAATGGTTTGTTGGGAATGTTCAAGCTCCTGCAATGAGAAGAGAATCATTGTAGGAGCTTGAAAATGAGCATTGTTTCCAAAACTATTTAGCCAATCGCTCTCTTTTCATCTAAAAAAAATAGTCAGCACCTCCTGACTTCAGTAGTGATCAGTTACAACTAGTCACTAGGACTTTTTCTTACTCTCACTTTGAGGATCACTGGTTAAGAGCATTGTTTCCAAAACTATTTAGCCTACCACTCTCTTTTCATCTAAAAAAATAGTCAGTGCCTGACTTTAGTAGTTTTCAGTTACAACTAGTCACTAAGATTTCATATTTAGACTGCAGATGAAATATTAATAAATGGTTTGTTTGGAATGTTCAAGCTCCTGCAATGAGAAATAAATCATTGTAGGAGCTTGAAAATGGCTAGAGCTTAGCTGAAAATTAGTTGCAAAGTGTAACTAAACTGTGATAAAAAAAACAAAGTAAAAATTGTTTTATATATCTTCCTAGAAATAATTAATATTTGATTATTTTTGAAGGAAAATTGTACATATTTAGTTAATAATGTTCACCTTTTGCTAAGGATAATGATTGATGTTTGACTTATGGTACTTACTTCTGGTCTTTGGATACTGGCTTGTTAATATTCAAGGCTTCATTTCGCTGGTTCTCATAAAACTTAGCCACCAACTGGTAGTCGCGCACAATCCGTTTCCTCCGGTATCTCTCTCGAAGTCGCCTTGTGTACATGTCAACCTGAGCCAGTTTCAAAGCCACTTCCATTTCACTGTCCTCGGAAACACTCATTTGAAGGGAGGAAACAAGCTGATCGGATTGAATGTCATATTCCTTCATAACAACAATAATAATCATATGATTAATA
Organism: Lordithon lunulatus; assembly: GCA_963942505.1. Classification (NCBI taxonomy): domain Eukaryota; kingdom Metazoa; phylum Arthropoda; class Insecta; order Coleoptera; family Staphylinidae; genus Lordithon; species Lordithon lunulatus. The sequence continues at coordinate 54,067,070 of OZ012668.1, read as the reverse complement.
ACATTAAAGTGTCATCATACCAACGGCTTTATTGAGGACAACTTACAAGTCAAATGTTCGGCAACAAACATTGCAACTACGTTTATATCAACTGCATTAAACTTTGCAAATACAACTGTATAAGGCACCTTACACGATCAATATTACTGTCAATATTTTAGAATAATTACAGTATTACTGTGCAATAATATGTTCATTATTCTAAAATATAGACATTATTACTTATCGTGTAAGGTATAGAAATGATGGAATGAAGAGAATACTGATGTTTATCCGGAAAATTGATTACTTGATAATTATTTAAGATTCAAGCAAATACTGACAGTGCTACAATTGACAGTATTATTGATTCTGTAAGTTATAAAGGCACCTTACACGGTCAATAATACTGTCAATACTAGTAGTGTCAATATTTGCTTGAATCCTCCTTGAATATTTATCAAATAATCAAATATCCAGATAAAAATCAGTATTCTCTTCATTACATCATTAATATACCTTGCACGATGACTAACGCTGGCAATATTTTAGAATAATGAACATTTTAAACATATTATCGTACAGTAATACTGTCATTATTCTAAAATTTTGACAGTAATATTGATCGTGCAAGGTGCCTTATAAAGCACCTTACATGATCAATAATACTGTCAGTCCTAGTACTGTCAGTATTTGCTTGAATCCTCCTTCAATATTTATCAAGTAATCAATTATCCTGATAAACATCAGTATTCTCTTCATTCCATCATTACTATACCTTACATGATCAGTCATTGTCAATATTTTAGAATAATGAAAATTTTAAACATGTTTATGTACATCGTACTGTCTCCGGTTCGAACCGTTCGAGAAACAATTATCGAAAGCAGCTTAAGATAGTATATTTACCCTCTCAAAATCATCCCGTTGCGGCATATACCCTAGTTGCCTAGCCTCCTCCGCTGACGCATCCAATGGAGGCAGCCGTGACGTCACCTCCGGCGCTAGAGGGCCTTTATCCTGAGGTGTGTGTTGGGGTAGGTTCGGCCGACAGTCGCCGATTTCATTCCATGTCACTTTACCAATGGTCCCGTCCAGATATTTCGCTATATACTCCTCTTTCACCTCTACAAATTACAACCAGGCATAACAAAATGACACAAAGTGTTTGCATACAAATGTACCTTCTGGGGTTCTGTTGATGTGCCTGCTGACATACTCCCAGCTGCCGAAACCGTACAGCTCCATCGCGTCCAGCAGCTGTAGCTCTTCTCTGCCAGCCCAACTACCTCGGCCACCAAAAATACTGATAGTTCCATGATCCTGAGAAATTAGTTTGAAGATGTATTTATTAATTTAAGTATAGTGCTATTATACATGAGTCTAGGACATAAAAAAAACTATATATGTAATCCCATTCTTAAAAGTAATAATGGATATTCAATTGCATATAAAAAAAATGCAATCTTTATTAGGGTCGATTCTACAATAGACATGTAACTGGAAGTTAAGTCTATTCGTGAGATATTGGCTTTAAAATCTCAAACTTATTCCACAAATAGCCTTATTCTCCGGTTAAATGTCAATTGTAGAACTGGACCTAACTATATTAATAATAGTAGAGTTAATTTTTATTTACCATGTTAAATTATAACAATGGTATAGTAGAAAGTGGACTTGGATAAGTGCCAATTTCTGAGTCACAAAGAATGAAATTGATTTTATAATTTGTTGCCTAAGCAGCAACACCATACATCTAAAATTTTATTTAAGGTTAACAGGATAAAAGCACCTTACACGATCAATAATACTGTCAATATTTTAGAATAATGACAGTATTTCCATACCAAAACATGTTTAAGAAATTCATTATTCTAAAATATTGACAGTACTAATTATTGTGCAAGGTATAGTAATGATGAAATGAATAGAATGCTAATGTTTGTCCAGATAATTGACTAGTTGTTAAATATAAAAGGATTGGAGCAAATACTGATAGTACTAGGACTGGCAGTATTATTGACCATGTAAGGTGCCTTATAGAGAAAAACTGATGATAAAATGTGTATTGGAATTGCTCCTGATTCAAATAAATAAAATATAAGTAATAAAATAAAAATTGGATAACTTCTGTCAGAGTAAAATAACTCCAGTAAATTTTTTATAACCAATTTTTCTTTCGCCTGTCAACCTAGAATAATATTTTAGATAGTGTTGCTGCTTAGGCGACGAATTAATGACAAGGACAACATCCATGATGTAACTGTGCTCACCAAATCACAGAATAGTTTGTATAACAATAACTGTTATGGAAAATAGGATACTTACAACAAATCTGTAGGAGTGGTCATTTTTGTGAGGTCCAATTTCAGCTCCACTAGCAAAGCACTGCAATAAATAACATTTATTATTAAAGGAACTCTCGTCATCTTGTGGTACCCTAAAATATTCAATTGTACCAACAAATACTATTCGTAATGTCTCAAAACATAATAATGGTTGGTTTAAGAAAAGACAGGGTCTATATGTGCAAGGTTTGTCTAGTCATAAAGGCACCTTACATGATCAATAATACTGTCAATATTTTAGAAAAATGAAAGTATTACTGTATGATAACATGTTTAAAATGGTCTTTATTCTAAAATATTGACAGTATTACTAATGGTATAAGGTATAGTAATGATGGAATGAAGACAATACTAATGTTTGTATGGATAATTAATTACTTGATAAACATAAAAGGAGAATTGATGTAAATACTGACAGTACTAGAACTGACAGTATTGTTAACCATCTAAAGTGCCTTATATATTAAAAGTATATTAACTACCACATATTATTGTCTAATGCCCATATTCACCAACATCCCATAACGTTTATAGGTCCCATAAGCTATTGAATGTATTAATTGAAAATGTCATTATGATAGAAATGGTTAAAATAAATGTCCTTGAATAGTCCTTATGATTGGAGCTTTGATGATAAAGGCACCTTACACAGTCAATAATACTGTCAATCCTTGTACTGTCAGTATTTGCTTAAATCCTCCTTCAATATTTATCAAGTAATCAATTATCTGAATAAACATCAGTATTCTCTTCATTACATCAATGCTATACCTTAAAGGCACCTTACATGATCAATATTACTGTCAATATTTTAGAATAATGACAGTATTACTGTACAATAATATGTTTAAAATGTTCATTATTCTAAAATATTGCCAGCATTACTCATCGTGTAATGTATATTAATGATGTAATGAAGAGAATACTGATCTTTATTCAGATAATTGATTACTTGATAAATATAAAATGAGGATTGAAGCAAATATTGACAGTACTAGGATTGACAGTATTATTGACCATGTAAGGTGCCTTTATGATGATCAGTAATTCTGTCAATATTTTAAACATATTATTGCACAGTAATACTGTCATTATTCTAAAATATTGACAGTATTATTGACCATGTAAAGTGCCTTATACATTTTCTTTAATTTTGCAGTGTTTTCAATAAATCAAATCTAAAGTAACTACGTTCCCTAGATAATTTATGTATTGTTGCTATGACAATGAATACTTATGGGTTCAATAGCAATTGAGAGATTTATAGAACGTTGGTGAATATGGGTGTGACTGAATAATCTGTTGATGAAACAATCACAAAGATCAGCTGTTTACTTACTAGTTCAACAAAAGCCATTGACATTTGAATCACGAATAAAAAAGCATTTGCTTGAAATAAATAATATACACATGGCTACTTGATAATACCCATATAGTGAAACAAAACATGTTATATACCAGTGGATTAGCAAAATATACATTATTAGTAATAACACATCATTATATCAATATATTGCAACAACATAAATTAAGATAGAAAAAGTTAACAGTTAAATAGCTAAAACAATTCAAATAATGCCCCAAAGTCTTGAAATTTTCAAAATTTGAATTTCGCGCTGTTGGGCAAAAAGAACACACAACATACGGGTCATGTGACCTCGCTTACCTGTGTACAAATATCGAAATCGACGCATTCGCAGCACTGGACGCGTATCCCGGTGATTTCCTCCTGGCAATAGGTGCAATTCACCTTACCCAGCAAATCTGAAACGGGATCAAAGCGTGATTAGCCCCGCAATAGCGCGAATGCAAACAATTAAAGCCTACTCACCAGCCATCTTGGGCTACGTCAGCGTCGTTTCAGTTGTTGTTGTCACAGGCGTGCCACCACCACCACAACTAAGCCAATCACGCGCGCCAATGGAGGGACAACAAAATTCAAACGTAAATCTAAAATATTTAATAAATTAAATTAGTATAACATATTTAAAATAAACCGTTATAATTGTACTAGTGTATACAAAGTAATTAGTGTTTTATATTGCAGAAGTTTTGTGATTTGTGATGGTTTAGTTAAATCCTAAATCCCAATCAAAGCCAACTTCACGCAGTTAGCTGACAGCTCAATGTTTACAATTTGTTTTCGCATAAAACAAGTGATAATAAATGCAGTAAGAAAGCCTTACTTTTTATGAAAATGGTGTCCAACGAGGACAAGTGGGTGCGCATTTTTGATATACCCGATTTTAGTAAACACAAAAAGGGGTTTACCATATACAAAGTTATTTCCATGGTGAGTTGTAGTGATAAGGCTTCTGTTTACCTTGTTGGTTATCAGTAATGTTAGCTATCTGTGTTTGTTAGATGTGGTTGTTACATGTGCTTTATCATCAACATTGATACACAAATTAGTAGTACATTGGATTAGGATTATTCGTATAGATTTGTGGAATTATATTAGTGGGTTTTTTAAATTGTGGTAAGGATAGTAGATATAAATAGATTATGATAATGATTTTACATCTAGAAATGCTATTTAACTAAATGTGTATTTAATTAATTTTGATAATACTGGTTGTAAATAAAAATATATGTTTTTCTAGTTATATTAGGTATACTATTTGATTAGTGTGGGTGATTGTTAGCTACTAGTGTTTTGCTACCAACACTTATAGGTAAAAATCACCCACACTAATCAAATAAGATACTAAATATAACTAGAAACATATTTTTTTAGGTAGTTACATGTGCTTTATCATGCAAATTGATACACAAATATATAGTTGATTAATTTTGTTACAATTTAGATTGTCTTGCATCTTGACTAACTTTTGAGTCAAGTAGTCTTGTCTAAAACGACCTTATAGCTGTTTTTGTTTATCACTATTTGCTGTTCCAAGCATATAGTCTCTTGTTCTATTTGTTGCTCCTAATGTGACAATTTTACCTCATACGTTACAACCTGTGCACAACCACAGAATTTGGAGCTTTACAGCATGTCACCGGGTGGTTAAATGAAAGTCAATTCCCAATCCTTGATTTAAGTATCACTTCTAATAACTTTGATACATAAAGCGATGTTACCATATGAAAACAGAGGTTTATGGTGATATCACCTAAGCAGCAACACCGTCTTTATGGTGTTGCTGCTTAGGTGATATCACCATAAACCTCTGTTTTCATATGGTAACATCAATACTACACCTTACATAATCTGTACTGTTAATATTTTAGAATACTGATAGTATTATTGATCATGTACCTTACATGATCGATAATACTATCAGTATTCTAAAATATTAACAGTACAGATCATGTAAGGTGTAGTATTGATGGATTGAACAGAATACTGATGTTAATTTAGATGTGTGGCAATAATATGAAAGTTAATAACAACATCAGTCGATTAGCTTTCAGCACAGCTAACAGTTAACTCTCATTTATACAATCAAGCCTGAAGAATGTAACATTTAAACTGGGTTGTATTAAGGATGACCTAAAACTATACACCAATCCTATCTGTGCTACACATGGTAATCTGATTTTTTAGTGAATGCTTAGAATATAGTGATCACGACAACTATTATTGTAGATTTTTTATTGTTTCAATTTGCCATTAATGTAATTATATTATTACATTATTATGAAATATATATGCCCAAACATCAACTTACAGGATTTCCAAAATCTACAAGAAAATGGAAAAATATCCAATACAAGCATAAATTATTATATATTATTAGTTTGTTTGAATCTGTTATAATTTGTTATTAATAAATAAAATAAATTTATTACATTATTAATATAACATGTATTTTTATTTACAGTTGTATCCTGAAAAGTGCCCTGATGCAATTACAAAGATAACTGTTTGGAAACGCTATAATGATTTCAAAAAGCTGCACAGAGAAATCAAATCCCTGCATAGATCACTGCGAGTGAAGGACAAATTCCCATCACTTACATCAAATTCATTTTTTAAAAGGTATGCTAGATTTAGTGTTTGTTTGCTGAGAGAAAAAACTATTTGTGATATTATTTATTTATTTTCAAAAATTAGGTAAAAACTATCCCACAGTAGTATACTAGGGAGCTATTTGGGAACATCGGAAAGTATTGGATTTATGATTTGAATAATTATAAAACTGTTTATTTTATTTAATTTAATTTTTACTTTCCAAATACAGCACTGCTCTACCATTAAGGTATTGTTTCACAATTGTATCACAACAAATTTGAATTGTTAATTATAAAAATGTAAAATCTTAATAATCATTCAAAATAGTTGTTACTCCAATTGGATTGTGTACTCACCATTCAAGTTCTTATTAGGTCATCCTACAAACCTCTCAAACTTTCTCAATTCTCAAATTCTTTAAACATTCTCAAAACACCAATAAAAATATATTTATAATTTAAATATTGTTGCTATATTACTGTTAACTGACCATAGAACTAATTATATGTCCAATGAAAATGTGCTTGAATTAATAAATGTTTTTTATATTAAATGTTTTCTATTGATAGATTTAATGATTATTTATTTAATCATTGTTCTACATTTATAGTTTTAATCCGATTTGATTGATATTTTAATTATTATATAATGGTAAATTGTTCTGTGTATACCATTTGAATAGAATACTTATTAGTGTTTAATACCACACTAATAAGTATTTTATTCTAATTAATTAATTCGTTTTTTTTTTTTCAGATTTGATGAGGAAATAATACAACAAAGGAAACAAATGATTCTAAACTTTCTAGAATACACCTCAAAGCACTCGCTACTTTTCACAAGCAACACATTTGTTAAATTTTTTGAAGTAACCCTTTTTATGTTTATTTTATGCTTTTGATACTACAGCCTTGTATTTTTAGACTAGTCACACGCCTTGTGCACTGCTTGATAGTAATATAAACTCAATTCGAGCTGAACTCAATTTACCCTCAGAGCCTGAGTACTTGTCCTTTCATTCACCTGAGTCTGATGAGGATCATACAATGAGTGATACTGATTCCATTTCAACTATGAGCAGCTTGAGTTCATCATTGCATGTAAGTAGAAACTAACATTTTTTTTTTGGATAAAATTGTGTCCTAAATTCTACCCAATTATTTTTTCTAAATAACTTTTCCTTCAAGAAATCATCTAATCTAATTCTAAATTGTGTTCTGAATCTTAGGCAAATTGTATCCAATTTTTTTTTTAAATAACTTTTCCTTCAAGAAAGTATCTAATCTAATTCTAAATTGTGTTCTGAATCTTATGCAAATTGTACCCAAATATTTTTTCTAAATAACTTTTCCTTCAAGAAATCATCTAATCTAATTCTAAATTGTGTTCTGAATCTTGGGCAAATTGTACCCAAATATTTTTTCTAAATAACTTTTCCTTCAAGAAATCATCTAATCTAATTCTAAATTGTGTTCTGAATCTTGGGCAAATTGTACCCAAATATTTTTTCTAAATAACTTTTCCTTCAAGAAATCATCTAATCTAATTCTAAATTGTGTTCTGAATCTTAGGCAAATTGTATCCAATTTTTTTTTAAATAACTTTTCCTTCAAGAAAGTATCTAATCTAATTCTAAATTATGTTCTGAATCTTATGCAAATTGTACCCAAATATTTTTTCTAAATAACTTTTCCTTCAAGAAATCATCTAATCTAATTCTAAATTGTATTCTGAATCTTCGGCAAATTGTGCCATAATATTTTTTCTAAATAACTTTTCCTTCAAGAAATCATCTAATTTAATTCTAAATTGTAGTCTGAATCTTAGACAAATTGTCTCCAAATATTTTTTCTAAATAACTTTTCCTTCAAGAAATCATCTAATCTAATTCTAAATTGTGTTCTGAATCTTAGACAAATTGTACCCAAATATTTTTTCTAAATAACGTTTCCTTCAAGAAATCATCTAATCTAATTCTAAATTGTGTTCTGAATCTTAGGCAAATTGTATCCAATTTTTTTTTTTAAATAACTTTACCTTGAAGAAAGTATCTAATCTAATTCTAAATTGTGTTCTGAATCTTATGCAAATTGTACCCAAATATTTTTGTAAATAACTTTTCCTTCAAGAAATCATCTAATCTAATTCTAAATTGTGTTCTGAATCTTGGGCAAATTGTACCCAAATATTTTTTCTAAATAACTTTTCCTTCAAGAAATCATCTAATCTAATTCTAAATTGTGTTCTGAATCTTGGGCAAATTGTACCCAAATATTTTTTCTAAATAACTTTTCCTTCAAGAAATCATCTAATCTAATTCTAAATTGTATTCTGAATCTTCGGCAAATTGTGCCATAATATTTTTTCTAAATAACTTTTCCTTCAAGAAATCATCTAATTTAATTCTAAATTGTAGTCTGAATCTTAGACAAATTGTCTCCAAATATTTTTTCTAAATAACTTTTCCTTCAAGAAATCATCTAATCTAATTCTAAATTGTGTTCTGAATCTTAGGAAAATTGTACCCAAATATTTTTTCTAAATAACTTTTCCTTCAAGAAATCATCTAATTTAATTCTAAATTGTAGTCTGAATCTTAGACAAATTGTCTCCAAATATTTTTTCTAAATAACTTTTCCTTCAAGAAATCATCTAATCTAATTCTAAATTGTGTTCTGAATCTTAGGCAAATTGTACCCAAATATTTTTTCTAAATAACTTTTCCTTCAAGAAATCATCTAATTTAATTCTGAATTGTATTCTGAATCTTAGGCAAATTGTACCCAAATATTTTTTCTAAATAACTTTTCCTTCAAGAAATCATCTAATTTAATTCTGAATTGTATTCTGAATCTTAGGCAAATTGTACCCAAATATTTTTTCTAAATAATTTTCCTTCAAGAAATCATCTAATTTAATTCTGAATTGTATTCTGAATCTTAGGCAAATTGTACCCAAATATTTTTTCTAAATAACTTTTCCTTCAAGAAATCATCTAATTTAATTCTGAATTGTATTCTGAATCTTAGGCAAATTGTACCCAAATATTTTTTCTAAATAACTTTTCCTTCAAGAAATCATCTAATTTAATTCTAAATTGTATTCTGAATCTTAGGCAAATTGTACCCAAATATTTTTTCTAAATAACTCTTCCTTCAAGAAATCATCTAATCTAATTCTAAATTGTAGTCTGAATCTTAGACAAATTGTCTCCAAATATTTTTTCTAAATAACTTTTCCTTCAAGAAATCATCTAATCTAATTTTAAATTGTATTCTGAATCTTAGACAAATTGTACCCACATATTTTTTCTAAATAACTTTTCCTTCAAGAAATCATCTAATTTAATTCTAAATTGTATTCTGAATCTTAGACAAATTGTACCCACATATTTTTTCTAAATAACTTTTCCTTCAAGAAATCATCTAATCTAATTCTAAATTGTGTTCTGAATCTTAGACAAATTGTGCCCAAATATTTTTTCTAAATAACTTTTCCTTCAAGAAATCATCTAATCTAATTCTAAATTGTGTTCTGAATCTTAGGTAAATTGTACCCAAATATTTTTTCTAAATAAATTTTCCTTCAAGAAATCATCTAATCTAAAATGAACTGTATGAAAATATCCAAGGAAAGTTGAAATTTTAAGAGCAAATTTAATTCAATATTATTTATTGCTATTCTTCTATTGATCTTGATTATTTGTATTTTTTCTAGGTAACAGACTTGAATGAAAGTTTTATCAAATCATGCCATTCCATAACAAACACGAGCAAACAAGTTCAAAGTGGCAACCAGACAAATCATCAGCATAAAAAGGCGCTACATGAACAAAATGTAAGTACCCTAGAATTTAGTGAATTCATAATGTCAAAAATCTCTTTTAGCCTAATACAAAAAATAATTTCCTAACCGGTTTGTTAAGTAACATTACCAAACCTTCTATCAGACATAGCAATAGCAATGATGATTCAGGTATTTCGAATGTGGAGGTATCTATAGATGAAACCCATGATGATGAAATTAGCCATCAGGAGGAGTATGTTGTGGAGGCAGATAGGTTTATAATGATTGGGAATGATTTTGAGATGAATAAGCAGTACAACGACGCTTTTGTCGCCTACAAACAGGCGATTGGTATACTTTTAAAATCTGCCAAAGGTACTAATAACGGTAACAGTATCGATAATGAAATATTTTTTATAACTATCCCCTAAAATTATCGATATCATCTATTAAGAACTATCGAAAGTCTACTAACCATGGAATCGAAAATATCTCATTTAAAAAAGTGTGCATTGCTATGAGCTTAATCACATTTATTTATTTTCTAATTATCTTGAATATAGTGTGTCTAACTAATAATATTTTGACGAATTTTTGAAATTTTATAGTTTATTGTACTTATTCTCCTCTATCCATTGATATATGAACCATTTTTGTATCTCTTCAAATAAGGGAGCTACACATTTTGAAATTGTCAAAAGTCGTCAGTGCGAGTGTACAGTTTTTTCTGCGTATCGCGAAAACGGCCAACCATTTCCAAAATTTTATATATTATCGGTACGTTGGTATAGGCTTCCTCTATCGACTGATAGTACTATCACTTTTCTATCTCTTCAAATATCGCCGCATGAGTTTTCGGCCATTTTGGCCAAAATGGCCACGAATTTTATATATTCAGATTATTGGACTTATTCTCCTCTATCCATTGATATATGAACCATAGAAAAGTGATACTAATATCAGTCGATAGAGGAAGCCTATACCAACTTAGTTGATGAATTAAGGGAGCTACAATTTTTGAAATTGTCAAAGTCGTCTGTGTGAGTACAGTTTTTTCCGCGTATCGCAAAAACAGCCATACATTTCCAAAATTTTATATGCTCGGTACGTTGGTATAGGCTTTCTCTATCGACTGGTATTATTTGCTGTCTCTTCAAATATGGCCGCTACAGTTTTTGGCTATTTTGGCCAAAATGGCCACGAATTTTTGAAATTATATAGTTTCAGATTATTGGACTTATTCTCCTCTATCCATTGATATATGAACCATAATCTAGGCACTTTGTTGGACCGAACATGCGACACAAATTAATATGTAGCTCCAAGAAGAAGACGAAGCATGTCGCATAATATTACTTTTGATAATATTTTAAGAGGATATAAATATACAAATAGTAGTAGATATTGGGGCGGTTTAGCCTTGGAATCAAATTGTGACCGTGGGAAAATGTATGATCTGTCAAACGCCGCCTAGCGGCCGGTAGCAACTAGGCGGCGTTTGACAGATCATAGGTTAGACATTTTCCCACGGTCACGATTTGATTCCCAGGCTCAACCGCCCCAATATCTACTACTATATGTATATTTGTATCCTCTCTAAATAATATCAAAAGTAAGTAAGGTTACAAGTCCGGGTACATATCTTTTAGGTGATACGAATTTGGATCGAAGACATTTAGTGAAGTACAAGATAGAAAAGTACCTGTTAAGGGCTGAGAAAATTTACAATTTATATCTCTCGCCTGAATTCACTCAAATTAGTCAATTGCTTGAACCAGTAAGTTTTTGTAGACTTAGTCGTATTGCGTACGTTTATAGAAAAATGTTGTTTGTTGTAGCAAAAAGATGAGAAACGGCTATCAAATCGACCAATTTCTGACCTTTACAAATACAAAATTTTGAAAATCATCGATTCTGGAATGATGGTTTTGCATTCGGAGTCGCAACAGTTGTTTTATATTAAAGTAAGTATTATAGAACTGATATAGGCAATGTTTTTTTTTGGGAGCTAGCAATATAGCAAGAACGTTCCATTATATTTTCCGTTTACTTTTATTAATGCAAATGGCAAAATTCAATTTATATTTTTACTTGGTAAAATTAAAACCGGTCACTTCGGCGTCACTTTCCGATAAAACTTCACCATTTCTCTGACTGATGGTAACACCTGGATCGATGGATAGCCAAGAGTACTAGATAAGTAGTACGTACTATGAAATTTGACCATTATAGAACTAAGGAGTGTGAAACGTTTTTATATTGGCTCAAATTACTACTGTGGGATTTTCAGGTAATAGACAAAACATCTGTGTTCAAAAATCAGGACTTAATTCTACCTACCAATGTGCCTTATATGATCCAACTTCACAACTATTACAATTGCGAAAATGCATTGTTTTTGGTACTACGATATAGTAGGTAAGTACAGTAATTAATATCATTACATATTGATTTGCAGACGCCTATACCTTACATAAGTAAAATGCATACGATTAAATTAAATTAAAAAATCTATTTGCGGAAAGTTGATGAATCTGTAATAATTGTATCCTGATACTTCTTGTGACCTTGTTGTTCTCCGTCACCACAGAGAACAGTTTCGAGTACATCTTATGTTCCTTGTAAGGCAAACAGATGGGTTATAACCCTCCCCGTGCCTGTCTTGCCCCGACAACGGAGCTTTTTTCACCACCCGATATTATTTTTGTCGCAATGATGCAGTGAAACAAGTCATGAAACTAAGTTTTTCACAAAAATTCCGAAAATCTAACATACTAGAATTTAGTAGGGGCATCAAATGCTACTGTATGATATGTTAACTAATATAAAACGTTCACCCCTTAAATATAATTATTATTGTAATTTTAGTGCGATTAAATTATCAGATTACATCCAACAAAAATCACTAGACCCCCAAACAGACAGCCATGCAGCCACAAACAGTCTGGAGCATTCAGAAAATGAATCCGAGTGCAGTTTTACGGAATTACTAAACGAGTTTGCAACGCACAAGAATATTAAATCACAAACGAGTGTTGATACAGTTGATAATGTGCAACCGGATGGTGGCAATGTTGATGATATTTTGTGTAAATCGCAACAGTTATTAAGTTCAGTTAATGCGACTTTGAAGCGGAACTCGGAGTTGAAAAACAGTGTGCAGGAGGGGAGCAGTGAGGATGATTTCGAATTTATCAATTTGCCTATACAGAGAAGACTGAGTGAGGCCTCTTGCTATGAGGAGTTTGATGTGGAGCAGTTTAATGTGATTCCTTTGAAGAGTGTAGTTAAGTGGGCCGCGCAATTGTTGTTGACGTTGGAGAGTTTACATAGGATGGGAGTTATATGTTGGTAAGTTACTTAATTATTAAGTAGAATTGCATTTGTTAGGCTGTTTCTAAATACATCTAGTGCCCAATTGAAGTGGATGCAATCGGAATATCGAGAAAATTTCTCCCCAGCAACTAATTTTTCTTGGGCTTCATAAATTCATAAACAAATGCTACTGATTGATCATTTTTTAAGGTCAGAATTTGGGCTGATCCTAGAATGATGTGGTTTTATATAAAATACTGTGGAATAAGGCAATTCGTGGAATAAGTTTGAGATATTGGCGGTAAAATCTCAAACTTTCCACGAATAGTATTATTCCACAGTTAAATGTCAATTGTAGAACCGGCCCTAAGTGATTTGGAACTATCTCAAGGATTTATCTACAATATAAAAGTGCAACAATTACTTTTTTCTATTCTATCATATTACGAACTCAAATTGTAGATATGTAGAATTCATGAAGAAACATCAAACTTTATGAGACTTGAAATTAGTCTCATCTTAATCACAATATATCTGATATAATATATATAAATGTGCTGATATCTCAAGCACTCTGTTGGAATATTATTCCATAGAGGTGATACTGATGGCATGAGTATCTTGACGGTTAATACCACATGGGTGTGCATTGCTAATTCATGTGGTGCCGCCAGATGGCGTTTAACTTTCCTCCTAGTGGTTAGTTGTATAATATCTGATATAATGTTTATTTCATTACCGTTAATCTGATCGTAATGATGCCCTAAAATAAATTATTCATAATTGTATTGCCGCAATATACGTTAATAATATAGCTTTGCTCTCTCTATGTCTGATTTTAGTGATTTACAGACCAAAAATTTATTAATTGACGATAGTGAGGACCTAGTAGTGACTTATATTTGTCAAGTAAATGACCGCCGAGTTTTTTGTAGTAACCTAAGTAATATAACGCTGGCTCCTGAAGTTTATAGGAACTGTGCTGTGACACCAGCCGTGGATTGGTGGTCGTACGGAACTATTCTGTATGAAATGTTGACTGGGATGGTAAGAAATAGTTTTATTTTATGTTATAATTGAATGTTATAATAATTGAAAACAAAAATTGATGAGTTGTGGCGTCTACTACATGGTAATTCATTTTCAATGAAGTAGATGAGTAGTTTAAGATAGTAGTTTTACTTATCTTCTTTAACAAAATCGGATTTGTTCATATAAAGCTGGCAGTTCATTGACTGTTATAATAATTGAAAACAGAAATTGATGTGTTGTGACGACTCTTATATGGTAATTAATTTTCAATGAAGAAGACTAGTTTAACATAGCAGTTATACCTATCTTCTTGAACAAAATCGGATTTGTTCATAAAAAGTTGGCAGTTCATTGACTGTTATAATAATTTGAAAACAGAAATTGATGAGTTGTGGCGTCTACTACATGGTAATTCATTATCAATGAAGAAGATGAGTAATTTAACATAGTAGTTTTACTTATCTTCTTGCACAAAATCGGATTTGTTCATAAAAAGTTGGCAGTTGAATGCAGTCTTTACAGTTTGTATTGTTTATTTATTTTATTTTAACCTCACCAATAGATATTTGTTCATAAAAATGGTTATCGAGGACATCTATACATCGTTTTAGGGGTGCATTACATATTATTTGTTTCAGCCTATTGAATATATGCATCCGGAAGGTGTCTTTAGTTACACCTTATTGAGAATACCAAAGTATGTAAAGGCTGAAGGAAGATCATTGATAAAACAGGTACAATTAACTTACTATTCCAATATATTTGCTTTTTTGTGATGTGCTGGGATGCCCTTCCTTAGAACCTTTCTACATTAAAGAATTATCCTTTGATTTTGACGAAGTCGACAATCCAGTAAGTAAAAAAAAGATCATATCCAACACACAAATTCAGATATCTCCTCTGTACATAATCCCACCAAAATCCAGTAAGTAATAGGGCATACATATTTTTTGCTTTGTTAATTATCATTCAAAATTAACGTGGTTACAGCATTTTCGGTTACAATCTGAAATAGTAATGAGCTATTCTGGATAGTTGGCTGGAGGGTAGCATAGCTACAGGCCTCAAAATGGGCCCATTGTGAAACCTCCCTTTAAGGCTGCTCACTCGTCCCATCAGTTAATTTTGCGTGTAAGCCGCAAAACTCTGGCGGGTGAGGAGCTGCCAATGCTGAGCATACTAGGCCAGCACTCCCCTAGTATTAGATACCTGGTGTTTACTAGAGCTGGACAGAGGCATATTACATGCTCTGCTGTTTCTAGTTCTTCATTGCACCCTCTACATAACGAGCTATTAGGGGTCGTTCACTATATCTGTTATTTTAATCAAGTATTTACTTGGAACTATCCGGAACCGTTACCCATTTGTCTTTTTAGCAGTTATAGAAGTAAATTATTAAAATTGTGGGAAAGCTGATCGGAAAAATGCTTATAAAATGTATAAATCCAATATGGCGCCTGTTAGAAAAACACAAGTAGGCGGCTGTTCATCCGCCATCTTGGAAAGTATTACAAGTGCTCTAACAATGTCTTCGTTCGAATCGATTTATACGAAAATGCCAACTTATCGAATTTTGTCAATAACATAATAAAATAACAATGACAGGAATAACAGATTATTGATCAATACAAATATGCGCATTATTTTAACCGACCTCGCAGCATTATCACAATATATCTGATATAACATATATAAGTGTGCTGATATCTCAGGCACTTTGTTGGAATATTATTCCTATAGAGGACACTACCCTGTGATCCTGATGAAATAATGAAAATAAAGGCTGATACAAACATAGTCCAGCTTATACTTATGACAAACTATGTACATAATATCAAAACTGTCTTTTCAGTTATTAATTTTTGATCCATTGAGAAGACTGGGAAGTGGCGTGAATGGGACTGAGGAGATAAAATCCCATCCGTTTTTTAATACCATTAGATGGCAACTATTCGCGCGCCCTTCATCTTACTAAGTACCCACACAATTGTTAGTTTTTAAAGACTTATAGTATTTAAACTTTTTAAAAAGTATTATTTTGATATTATAAAATTATATTTATTACGATTTTTGTTGCTGTTTTATATTTTTATATATTTTTTTTTGTGGTGTTTAAAATTAAGTAAACGCACTTGCTTGACATTCCAAATTGTTGATATGTGTATGATTACCAGTACATAAATATATTTGTTTAAAATTATTTATATTGCCCTACAAATATATTTCCTTAATTCCTTAATAAAATAGTGAAAATTAAAATTGTTATTTTAGACCTAATGAATTAATCTTATACCTATTCCTAGACAATGAAAAGATGTGTGACTAATACACATTACATTATCATATATCTATATGTCCGCTGGGGGCTAATAAATATAAGAATGAATGTTTGTTGTTTGAATGATTATTCTGACGAATTGTTATTTAAAATATAATTTATAATATATAAAATATAGTCGAGCTACCAACAGTGTAGAGAATTTAAAAGTGTAGCCCCCTAAAATAATAAATAATATATAATAATAAATATAATGAATGAAGCAGAGGAGATGGATTCTCAAAATAGCTTATTGTACGATAAAAACGATGTCGACAACCAAAGAACGCCCCAGCTAACAAAAAGGCGAAATCATAAATAATATTAATAATAATCACAAGAACACAAGAAGAAACTATAAATAAAACTACACAAAATAATATAATAACACAAAACCTAAATATAATTTCTACATCGAATCGGAATACTATATCATAACACACTAAACTGTGTGTACAAAAATAGAAATGTTTTCATATGCATCGAAAAACTAAAAAGTAGAATTATGATGTCGAATATTTGAGCAGGACTTAAACAGACCCGCAAGACATAATTATACGAACATTAAAAGAATTTATACTAAAATTGAATACATCTGATAACATACTTATTGATAACTTTAAAACGCTGATAACACAATAAATATGAGTCTACTTGTATAAAATAGAAACTGTTCGGCAATTATCTATAGTAACTATGTAATTTTCTTTTCTAATCTAATTAAATACTTTCACACTTAAGCCGTGATTTCCTCTCAAGCGGCCACTTTTGGCGTTATCAAATCGGTATACAAAAATAGAAATGTTTTCATATCCATCGAAAAAATAAATAGAATTATGATGTCGGATATTTGGGCAGGACTTAAACAGACCCGCAAGACACAATTATACGAACAATAAATTTATACTAAAATCGAATACATCTGGTAACATACTTATTGATAATTTTAAAACGCTGATAACACAATAAATATGAGAGTCTACTTCTATAAAATTCGGCAATTATCTGTTCGCGATTCAAATCTTAACGGGTTAAAAGGTAGTAGGTAAACAGCTGATCTTTGTTATTGTTTTATCAGCTGATTGCATTAAAATCTAATGATTTCAGTCACTTCTACAATAATGCGCTATTGTTAATGTACTTTTAAGGTATAAATAGCATAACCTTGGCTCTATAGTCATACATAAGATGATAAAACGAATGTTATACAAACAAATCCCCTACTAAATGTAGTTCATTTTCTGCCCCCAGATGGAGTATCAGCCGGCTTGAATCGCCAATAGTAACTATCTAATTTTCTTTCACTTTCACACTTAAGCCATGCTTTCCTCTCAAACGGCCGCTTTTGACGTAATTTTTACTTTACAAAAATACTTTTATGTGTAAATAAACGTATATAGTTTCCCATAAAGAGTAATTAATACCTCAACGTAATGCAAAAAGAGATGTATTATATGAATATAATTTGTCATTCAATTACATATACTTGAAACGCTTCTTGTGATGTGCAAAAGCATCCGCTTTTAAGTGACTAATCTCAGAGGGAATACATGGATCAACTGAGGTCAAAACCGGCCGCTTTTAACCGACCGCTTTCGAGGAAACCAGGGCTCAAGTGTGAACGTGTTTAATTCGATTAGAAAAGAAAATTAGATAGTTACTATAGATAATTGCCGAATATTTCTATTTTATAGAAAAGGACTCTCACATTTATTGTGTTATCAGCATTTTAAAATTATCAATAATTGTGTTATCAGATGTATTCTATTTTAGAATAAATCATTTTATTTTTCGTATAATTGTGTATTGCGGGTCCTGCCCAAATATCCGACATCATAATTCTACTATTTATTTTTTCCATTTCTATTTTTGTATACGATAGAAATTGGATATGAAAACATTTCTATTTTTGCACACTAGAAATTGGATATGAAAACATTTCTATTTTTGCACACATAGAAATTGGATATGAAAACATTCCTATTTGTATAGAAAAATAGAAATGTTTTCATAACTATTGCATATGAAAACATTTCTATTTTTGAATACGATATATTCAGATGTATTCTATTTTAGAATAAATTCTTTTATTTTTCGTATAATTGTGTATTGCGGGTCCTGCCCAAATATCCGACATCATAATTCTACTATTTATTTTTTCCATTTCTATTTTTGTATACGATAGAAATTGGATATGAAAACATTACTATTTTTGCACACTAGAAATTGGATATGAAAACATTTCTATTTTTGTATACGATATATTCAGATGTATTCTATTTTAGAATAAATTCTTTTATTTTTCCTATAATTGTGTCTTGCGGGTCCTGCCCACATATCAGACATCATAATTCTACTATTTATTTTTTCCATTTCTATTTTTGTATACGATAGAAATTGTATATGAAAACATTTCTATTTTTGCACACTAGAAATTGGATATGAAAACATTTCTATTTTTGTAGACAATAGAAATTGAATATGAAAACATTTCTATTTTTGTATACGAAATTGGATATGAAAACATTTCTATTTTTGTAGACAATAGAAATTGAATATGAAAACATTTCTATTTTTGTATACGAAATTGGATATGAAAACATTCCTATTTGTATACAAAAATAGAAATGTTTTCATAGCTATTGAATATGAAAACATTTCTATTTTTGTATACGAAATTATGAAAACATTTCTATTTTTGCACACAGAAATTGTATATGAAAACATTTCTATTTTTGTAGACAATAGAAATTGAATATGAAAACATTTCTATTTTTGTATACGAAATTGGATATGAAAACATTTCATTTTTGTATACGATATATTCAGATGTATTCTATTTTAGAATAAATTCTTTTATTTTTCGTATAATTGTGTCTTGCGGGTCCTGCCCACATATCCGACATCATAATTCTACTATTTATTTTTTCCATTTCTATTTTTGTATACGATAGAAATTGTATATGAAAACATTTCTATTTTTGCACACAGAAATTGCATATGAAAACATTTCTATTTTTGTATACGAAATTATGAAAACATTTCTATTTTTGCATACTAGAAATTGTGATGTCGGGTATTTGGGCATTATCCGCAAGACACAATTATACGAAAAATAAAAGGATTTAAACTAAAATCGAATACATCTGATAACACACTTATTGATAATCTTAAAACGCTGATAACACAATAAATGTGATAGTCTACTTCTATAAAATAGAAACTATTCGGTAATTAACTATAGTAACTATCTATTTTTTTTTTTAGTGTGTTGTGATATGACTTAATCACACTTAATTCTTGCCATCACTATATCAAATAATAAAACCTACCTTATCAATATGTCCAGCACGATCAATATACCACGTACAAATAACTTCACAGTGAATTATGAAATATATTATTTCAGAAATAAATTGATTTTACACGGATACAATTTATATAAGCGAATCCGATACTCGCGCCCAACTAAACTTGAAAATTGAGTAAGACTTGTATTTATAGTTTTAATCCCCCGAATAGTTGCCCTAAACAGTGGTAATCTTCCTGGTAATTCCCACCTAACGTCGTTACGATAAACGAGAGTTCTTGGAACAACAGCTTATGCTTAATTGGTTATTAGTAGTCTCCAAGAACTACCTTTTAGAAGGGACAAGCCAGTATTAAATAATTTATTCTATTAATTTTGTAATAGTAAGATATTCAGGTCAGAATATTATAATACGGCTAATGGAATACGGAGAACCGAACCTAACAGATTTTACGGATTGTTTCTCTATACTACTAACGAAAATTAGTTTATTTTATCATGATAGATATGCCATGAATTTAGAATAAATTTCAATATCTTGCTAATCAAGAACTTGTACTTGTACAAAACTATGCTACATATGTTATATTAAAATGAAAATGAAAAAAACAATATTTTTCTAATAACTGTTTCCAGGTCCATTTGGACTTTTGTATTTATTGATTTTCTTCTTTTGGTGCCGTCTCCTATCGGAGATTGGCAATCATCATGGCGATTCTATTCTTTGACGCTGCAGCTCTAAATAGTCCGACCGATGGTTGTCCGTAACCATGATGTTCTGCGACGCCCAATACTTCTTCTTCCTAATAGTTTTCCTTGCATGATCAGTTGGAGAATAGAGTATCTCTCTCCCCGGGTGATGTGGCCCAAGTACTCTAGCTTTCGTGTTTTGATCGTAAGGATCAGTTTTTCTTTATGCATTCTTCGCATGACTTCTTCGTTGTTTACTAGGTCCGTCCAGGATATCTTGAGCATGCGATAGATCCACATCTCAAACGACTAGTTTTTTCCATGCTTCCATCCCATACAGTAGTGTTGAAAAAATGTAACAGCGATTTATTCGGACTCTCAAGGCTAGATTGAGATTTCTATTAGAGAAAATATTTTTCATTTTGACGAATATTGATTTGTTATATGTGTAAACATACAAGTTTGTAGTTGCCAGTTTAGTACTTGTTTCGATATTCTCCTAACAGGCTTTCGTTATACATGGCTGTACCATTAAGTTGTTAATCTTAATATCTTCTCTGATTGTTTGTGTAATATTCATGATTTCTCTAATACGCTCGTTCATCATTCGTTCCATTCTTGATATTTCTAGAAATACATGCCAGTCGCTTTAGGTGTTCTTTTTCTACTAAGGTTGTAAAAGGTTAATGACCCGCGGCTTTTTCCTTATAATTATTGTTGTTATTATTATTATTATTATTATACATCTTCTAGGTATTCAATAACAAAATAATAATGGCAGGTATTGCGTTATATAAATTTTTTATGGAGCTTATAAACTCCTCTACCAACTCTGTTATATTTAACAGCTTGTTAATAACACTAGCAAATTCCTCCACGTAATTAAATAGTTTCTCAAAGTACTTTTCAAATTGAGTCATAAAATTGGTTTTTCGTTCTTATTATTATTATTATACATCATCTAAGTATTCAATGATAAAATAATACAGGCAGGCATTACGTTACATCCATTTTTAATCAAGCTTATAAACTCCTCTAGCAGCTCTGTTATATTTAACAGCTTGTTAATAACACTAATAAATTTCTCCACGTAATTAAAGAGATTTCCAAACTACTTTTTAAATTGAGTCATAAAATAAGTTTTTCTTCCTTATTATTATTATTATACATCATCTAAGTATTCAATAATAAAATAATACAGCCAGGCATTAAGTGACATCCATTTTTAATCAAGCTTATAAACTCCTCTAGCAGCTCTGTAATATTTAACAGCTTGTTAATAACACTAGCTAATTCCTCCACGTAATTAAGTAGATTCCCAAAGTACATTTCAAATCGAGTCATAAAATCCATTACCGCAAAGTTATAATGCAATACATTTCTGCCGCGCGCCGTTTTCCCCATTGTGAACATTCACGCGTGATTCCGCTCTGTTAATTAAAATTAGAATAACTCTGATCCCGTTATTTGCGGGCGACGCCTAACGAAATTAAGTCTTTTAATTAAGGCGGAACGAGCGCGAAATATCCGCTTTAGCAGTGTAATAATAAAAAGAGGGTGTTTCGGCGGCCCTCAGCGAAAATTTTTATCGCGCAAACAAACGTAACGGCCGTAGGAAGAATTTATTGTAAATTGCATCTAATTTTCGGGCGCCTTTCTCTTAATAACCGCATAAATGGACGCCACAATATTATCCCCCATATACATTTCAGTTGCAGGGGTATTTTAAGTTGTGAGCTCGGCGAAATTTCGCGCCAGATTAATATTTAATTGTGTCCAACGGGGCGTATTAATTTATAAGACACGTTGTGTGCACGGGGCCGCGGTATATCACCAAAGCGCGGTGTTGTTTTTAGTAAATTTGCTTAATTTAAAAATCAATTAATCCCCTTGAACTCGATTTGCGAGGCGGGCGAGACTGGAAAAAAAAACAACAATGTTCAACACGGCGTCCAATTAATTCCGGCGACGAGTTAATAGAATCCCATTGTTTCGAGTATCTCGCTTAATTACATTTTAGGGCATTTTCTAAACAAGATGTATTCTTAGCGCGACTGGGAAAGCTACCCCTTCACCGGCGCGCTGTTCACTAACAGCTGTCCTTGCGGTATTATGGGGACCAGACGAATAATTATACATCGCTTCGTTATACTCATGCTAATTACTTTCAAATTACTTCGTACCAACTTCGCAGGATAGAGATAGGGCGGTAGGATTGGCTTGCCGCACGTGATATTGTACAAACATAGACTTGGAGTAACTATACTTACTCCTGCTAGGGTTCTTCAAGATGACATGCTAAGTTCTATTCATTATTCATATATTTTACGAGTATAGCACTGCACTAGCAGGGTATTGGTATCGCAAAAAAATAGAATTACCAATATTTACTTTTCTTCACATTTCATGACTTTTTTTAGTCGAAATAGACTATTTTTGAAAAATATCAGTATGTGTCTGTGTGTGGATATGAATTTGTATGTGAACAATATTCCGGAAAAACGGCTGAGTGATTGCTAATCGACCGGAAAACAATGTTGGGGTGATCCCGTGAATATTTTTATTTATACAATTATTTTCCTTAGCAATACATGTTTAAGGAAATAACATATTATCTTAATAAAATCCCGAAATGTTGATAAATACTAATATGTCTTATCTTGATATTTCTTCACATAATAGTTCGGCAAGAAACTAGGCGAAATATTTTCGTATTTTTTAACACTATACACCAGGGCCATATCATCCGCAAACGTGAAATAACGACCGTATTGGCCAATTTGTTGTATATCCCAAATATATAGCGAGAATAACAGTGGCCCAAGTACTGACCCTTGTGGCAAACCATATTTTATATCTTGAAAATCACTGTTTGTACCATTAACACAAGTACTCTGCTGTCTGTCACGTATGTAGCTTTTAATCAGTTATAGAGATTTGCCACGTATACCAAGACCTTCTAATTTGTCAATCATAATAGTGTTATCAAACGCCTTAGAAAAATTCGACGAAGACCGCTGCCTCATAGTTTCCACTGTCCATTTCATTTAGAATATATGTTGTGAAATCAGCTATCGATGATTATGCACTTGATTTCTCTTGGTAGCCGTATTGATGCTTATCAAATGTATGAAGCTAATTAGTCTTTTCTTTATTACTGTTTCTATTATTTTTGAGAATATACTAATAAGAGAAATAGGCCGATCATTTTGTGGCGATTCATTACTTCCTGTTTTGTATATGGGAATAATTTGACTCCTTTTTAATGAAGTGGGAAATACTGCATCTTCAAAGATTGTATTTGTAAGTCTACATATTAAGCTGATAATGAGATACCTGGACTTGTTATATCTTTGACTGTTAAATCGTCTGTTCCAGGTGTTGTATTGTTTTTAAGTTCCAATATTGTTTCGGAAATTTCCCCTTCATCGCAAGGATCTAGAAAAATTGACTTATTATTCCATTTCATTGATTTTTTGGTCTGATTATATTTTGGTTTCTTACTTTGTCTTAACTCATGTACTATGTTCGTAAAATAGTTATTAGCTTTGGTCAAGTCCTCCAAATTTTCCCTCGGTGCACTATATTTGAATTTATGTTATTTTTCTCATTTTTAGTATATATTTTTATTCTCGCATTTCTGTACGAATTAGGCGTAAATTCAAAATAAAATTAATTGAATCATAGAGAATAATGGATAACAATGTAGTGCATAGTTCAAGCCATTTGAAATAGTGAACGGGTATAGTTTGGTTGGTAGGGGACACCCGCCCACCCCACCTTCGCTCGCGTAGTTTTTTCAATGGATACAAACGTCTTATATTGTTTTAACTATTTCAGAAAGAGTGTTATCCTATGGAAAAAACTACTCGAGCATAGGTGGGGCGGGCGGGTGGTCCCTACCAACCAAACTATGCCCGTTCACTATTTCAAACGGCTTGAACTATACACTACATTGTTTCTCGCATTTACGAATTAAGCGTAAATTAATAAATAAAATTAATTGAATCATAGAAAATAATGGATAACAATGTAGTGCATAGTTCAAGTCATTTGAAATAGTGAACGGGTCTAGTTCGGTTGGTAGGGGCCACCCGCCCACCCCACCTTCGTTCGCATAGTTTTTTCAATGGATACAAACGTCTTATATTGTTTTAACCATTTCGGAAAGAGTGTTATCCTATGGAAAAAAACTATGCGAGCAAAGGTGGGGCGGGCGGGTGATCCCTACCAACCAAACTATGCCCGTTCGCTATTTCAAACGGCTTGAACTATACACTACATTGTTTCTCGCATTTTTTTTACGAATTTAGTGTAAATTAATAAATAAAATTAATTTAATCATAGAGAATAATGGATAACATTGTAGTACATAGTTCAAGCCATTTGAAATAGTGAACCGGTATAGTTTGGTTGGTAGGGGCCACCCGCCCACCCCACCTTCGTTCGCATAGTTTTTTCAATGGATACAAACGTCTTATATTGTTTTAACCATTTCAGAAAGAATGTTATCCTATGGGAAAAACTATGCGAGCAAAGGTGGGGCGGGTGGATGGTCCCTACCAACCAAACTATGCCCGTTCACTATTTCAAACGGCTTGAACTATACACTACATTGTTTCTCGCATTTTTTTACGAATTAAGCGTAAATTAATAAATAAAATTAATTTAATCAAGAGAATAATGGATAACAATGTAGTGCATAGTTAAAGCCATTTGAAATAGTCAACGGGTATAGTTTGGTTGGTAGGGGCCACCCGCCCACCCCACCTTCGTTCGCATAGTTTTTTCAATTGATACAAACGTCTTATATTGTTTTAACCATTTCAGAAAGAGTGTTATCCTATGGAAAAAACTATGCGAGCAAAGGTGGGGCGGGCGGGTGGTCCCTACTAACCAAACTATGCCCGTTCACTATTTCAAACGGCTTGAACTATATACTACATTGTTTCTCGCATTTTTTTACGAATTAAGCGTAATTTAATAAATAAAAATAATTGAATCATAGAGAATAATGGATAACAATGTAGTGCATAGTTCAAGCCATTTGAAATAGTGAACGGGTATAGTTTGGTTGGTAGGGGGTTATTTCCACTATTCTGAAACTTGTTTGAGAAATAATATTTCTTCTTATTCTTTATGGTATTATTTACTAAATTTTTTAGTTTCTTAAATTCTTGTGGGAATGTACTATCTTCTCCATAGTTTTACCATTTCATTTTTTTATATATTGTATCCCTTTGTTTCATCAAGCTCAGTATCTCATCATCGATCCAGCCATCATTATTTGTCCTTACTCTAATCGTCTTCGTTGAGTTTTGTTTAGCATCTTGGATAACTGTTTGTAGAGCTTCATATGATTTTATATTTAAGCCATCACCTATCTTTTTTTTACTTCAGTACTATATTTCTTATAGTCTATAATCGTTTTAAATTTGTTTATTTTCTTGTTTTTCCTTATTATTTTATTGATTTTAACTGTAATAATTTTATGATCTGTTATATCGGTTGGTTCGATTATGGTATTGATATCTATGTTTTTAATATTAGTGAGGATGTGATCTAAAATTGCTGAATTTCGTGTACACGCATCCTAGTCTATAATATTTTTTATTTCGTACCCATTGCTTCTAATAACTTGCACTTATTCTTCTGATGTATTATCTTTTTTTAGTATATCAATGTTGAAGTCGCCCATAATTATGGTATTACTTCCATATTTTTTCAAAATGGTGTTAGTTGGTATATGTGGTGGGCGCTATATTAATATTACCGTCACAGTATTAATTTTAGCAACTATAATGTCTATATTAAAAAAAAGGGTGGGCTATCCCTTTTCTGAAACTATTTGAGATAATTGGGGTTTTTAATTCTTGCAACACCAATGGCGGTCATTGTTGTACAGTTTATTCAACGCTCAAGAGATGCCATTAACCGCCTCATATATGCTAAAGTGAATAATGCCAGAGCATTTGGTTCAAAACACCTATCAACCATTAATGAACACACGGTATATTAAAGTATGTGAGTTTGTTAGCAGTAAGAAAATAAATATTACACAATGTTCCATATATTTCCTCCTTTATTACAACCGTCTTGTAAAAACAACCAATCATTTTAACACCGCGCCGAGAACAGGAATTAATACCGAGCCGAGGAACGCTCTAAGCGCCGTGCTGAGGAAAAAAAGGCCAAAAGTAATTACCGAAAGCATTAAACAAATTGTTTCGCCAAGCCCCCCCTGCCGCCGCGTACCCCGGCGCAGCATCAGCCGGCGTGAAACATTGTTTTATACAGATTAAGTATTAGTTGCTTTAATGAAATTATACGTCCCGTGGGAATATCCTTACGGCTATCTCGCCCCGGCGTCTTACACCTCGTGGATTAGCGGCATAAGCAGGGCTGGCATTATCATCTCCTGCCGAAAATAAAACTCCGGGCGCGGTTTTAGGGAAGATGCAATGCAAATGAAGTCTGGAATGCGATAATTCCGGATGATTTGTATGGACTTAAGGTACACTGTTAACAGAAATGGTCTTGCAGAAACGAGGAATCCAATCACATTTTACGACTCTAATTGATTATAATAATAATATTATTACATGTTTATTATATTTTTGAACAGAATATGCTAGAATTTATTCTTAAATATGCAAGGAAAACTACCATTAATGCAGTTTATATTTGAAAAAATATATTGATTTTCACTAACAACTATTATTTATTTACGAAGACCTCTAATGATAGATCTTAGTAAATCAGACATTACCAATTAAGGGTAATGTCACTTTGTTGTATTCTCAGAGTTGTATGCTATACAACTAGGTGGGTTATCGTCGTGTTCTCCTGCAAAAGCTCTTCGAAGTGCTCTTTCCATCTTCTCATTATATCCTGATCTTGTTTTATTATTGTTCTTTGTTTATCCTTTAGTTGTCTTAGTGTTATTTGTACTTTCTCATTCTTAATTTTCTTTAGTGTTTTATAAACCAACTTTTTATTTTCGTTAAAGCTGTATTCTAGTGTTTTTCCAAATTCTTCCCATGTCCTTTCCCTTGATTCTTTGATTATTTGTTTCGTTGCTTTTCTCTGTAGTTTATACCATTCGTAGTCTTATTTTTTCTTGGAGTTGTACTTTATCCACTTTTGCCTTTTCTTCTTTATTTCTTCTTTTATTTCTATAGTCCACCATCGTGTTTACTTTCTGTTGTTTGCCTGTCTGGTTGTTCCGCATACGCGTTTTGTAGCCTCTGTTATTATGTGTTTGAAACTACTCCATATTTCCTCCACATCATTAGATTTTGAAAAAGATGTGAGTTCTTTAATACAATTCTGGTACTTAGCTTTTGTTTCTTTGTATTTTAGTTTGTCTATTCTGAATTTCTCAGTTGCAGTTTCTTTCTTGTACTTATCCTTTTTAGTTTCAACCTCGTTTTCGCTTGTCGTCGTTTTTGTTTTTATATCTTCCTTAATTGTGGTGTTTGCTACCACTAGATAGTGATCACTTCCTATCTCGCTTCCTCTTTTCACGCGTACATCATTAACTACCTTCCTTTGCTGTGTGTTTGTTAGAAAATAGTCTATGATCGACTTTTCATTTCTACTCTTTACTTCTCTGGTATATTTGTGTATTTCTTTATGGGCGAATATTGAGTTTAGTATTACGACGTCGTTTAAGATGCAGAAGGCAATTAATCTGTTTCCGTTATTGTTTCTCGTCGGTTCTCTATGAATACCCATTATATTTTCTATCCCTGTATTTATATTTCCTATTCTTGCATTTATGTCTCCTGTAATGTAAGTATTTTCTCCTGCCTTCTCGTATAATATTTGTAGCTCTTCCCAAAATGTGTCTTTTTCTGTTTTACTTTCGTCTTCTGTTGGTCCATATACTATGATTAGGTTTCCCTTCCATCCATCTACCTCTTCAATTGTTACTGTCATTAATCTTTCGTTTACGCATTCCCATTCCGTTATTGACTGTTCTAACCTTTTGTTTATTATGCAACCCACTTTTGCTCTCGCTCTTTCATTTTCTTCAACTCCACTATATATTTGTATGGGGTAGTTTATGGCCCTTTCTAAACCTCTCCCTTTCTTTTTTGTTTCTGTTATCGCCATTATATCTAATTTTGTATTTTCAACTTCTTCTATTAGTTCAAGTTCTTTGCCTTTCAGGCTACGTATGTTCCAGTTTCCAATTCTCATCGTCCTTTTTGTTTGCGCTGTTGTTTTTGTTATATCTATTATTTCTTTTTTGTTGAGACTGCCTATTATTCTCTCTTTATTTTTTCCAATCGTGTCTTTTTCCCTTGCTAGTTTCGTTTTCATATAATTATTTTCTGTATATTTCGCAGTTAGTTTTTTGTCTGCACTAATTCTAGTTTTTCCAGTACCCTATTCCATTTCCATAGCTTTTCGTCTACAGTTAATTTATTATATCCAATTTTCACCTCTCCTCCTTTATATCTCTCTTCCTTCGCCATTTTTCTTATTTATGTGTTTCGCTCTCTTTCCTTTTTTGTTTCATAGTCGTTTATATAAATTCTTCCTTGTTTTTTATTTTTAAGTTTATATTTATTCTTCATTATGATTTCTTTATCTTATTCCTTCTCTAATTCAAGCAGGCAGGTTTTCTTTCCTAGTTTTTCAGCTATTTTTACCTGAATGGTCACTTAAATTTATATTTATTCTTCATTATTTTTCCTTTATCTTATTCCTTCTCTAATTCAATCAGGCAGGTTTTTTTTCCCTAGTTTTTGAGCTTTTTTTTTACCTGAATGGTCACTTCCATTTTCTCAAAAAACAAATTCTCTACGGCTTCTTTTAATACTTTTGTGTCTTCTGTATCAATATTTAAGCCTTGCATAACTATGTTATATCTCTTCTTTTGCTTTTCTAGCCACTCCACCGATTGATTTAGTTTTTCGAGTTTTTGTTTAATTTCTAAATTCACTCTTTTTATTTCTTAGTTTTCTTGCCACAGCATTTAATTTTCTTCTCAGATTTTTTGAATATCATCTCTACATTCTTGTTCTATTTTAATTTGGTTCGTGTCTGCTTTCTGCTCTTTTATCATTTGGACAATTATATGTTATGAATGCGTATTCAACCTTAATTTGATACAAAAATAATAATTTATATAGTCGTTACCGCAGCTAGAATTTTCGTGATGATTACGTTTCATTACGTTATTAATATATTCCACATACTATATGTTTCATCAGATAAACAAACAATACCTATTGTATAAAATGCGTGTTTGCGTTCAGGTATTATAATAAAATAAATATCATCAAATTTATGTATGCAATGAATATGCAAACACGAGAATGTAAAACTAGTTCAGAATTAATATTTGTCACGCAAACACCGCCGCCGCCAACAGCCGCCTCCACACAATAAACTACGTGATCTGCAGCAAAACGCGCGCCGGCAAAGAGTGCGCGCGGGTATTTTTCAGTGGCTCGTGTGTGGTTTACGAGCCGGTTTTGCTGACACGTGGGGCCGATAATAATGACCCGCCCGTTTCGATATATGTGTTTACACGCGGTGTTTTGTTTGCACGTCCGAAATGTTTCGATAAAAGTTATTTTTACATTTAATCTCCCAACGGCCAGTATTTGCTTTATATTATCGTTAGTTCGCTGCACCATTTAGCGAAACCCGCCCAATATTTGTGTGTATTCGACTCAACAACAACAATAACAACAAAAAAATGAAACACGCTCTTTATTTGCGCGTTGTTTTCTGTATATGTTATGAAATGATGAAGAGCGCATATTATTTCTGAATGGTGTATTGTAGGATTGTATTGTTGAAGTATAAGTTTGTTTTGTATAAAACGTAGTCTATAATAAACTTTTCGTGAAAAATATATACATAATATTTACATACATATAATGTTAATTAGTGAAAAATTACACCGAAAGGTAAAAGGCAAATGATCACTCTGCAATAATAAGCGATTGCATAGGACAGGAAGTAAAAGTAAAAACTTACATACGAAACGAAACAAACCACGAAAAAATCAAAAAACAATAAACGAAGACAAAGCCGAATTCATAGTAATAAACGCACGGAAAAAGGAGAAGTTAAGTATCAACATAAAAATAAACGAAACCCAAATTAGACAAGTGCACAACGTAAAATACCTAGGAATACAAATAAACGAACACCTAAGCTGGGACAACCATATAAAAAAACATGGTAAAAGAAACTCATCAATAAATGGGACAACAACATTTTTAATGCCCTCTATGCGTCCAAAATAACATATTTAATAAATATTTATGGAAACACAAGCAAACAAATGTTGAAAAACTACAGAGACAACAAACTAGAATTCTGAAAACATGGCACAAACTACCAAAATACACTCCCACAAAAGAGGTACAAAAGATTCACAACGAGTTATATATTTAGAAAATAAAATAATCATAAGTAATGTGATAATAATACACAAAACTAAGCAGAAGCAAATCAAAAAATAACATACATTTTAAATTAAACAAAGACTATCACCAAAAAAATTGTGATACGTGGTATTTGGACGATATGTACTCTTATTATAGACTATTTAAAAGTTATGGAAATTTTTTGGGATATACCATTATATATTATTTTCAATTTTATTTTTAAAGTTCCCTACACACCAATATATCAAGGTTTAGTATTTTACATTACTTACACCGCACATAGGAGTTGAAAAGAGCGGCAATAAAGCACAAAACGAAATTAGGTATATAAATTCTTTCTTTGCAGAAAGAGACGGTAAAATAGGCACTGCTGCACGACCTATATCCCTATGTTTCATTATATTTTACTACCCAGCGCGGTTTACGTTTCCACGTAACAGCCCCACCCTATATTTCCTCCGACAACTTTGTAATAATATCTCAATATAATTATAATCACGCCCCTGTCTATGAAAAATTTTATATTTATCTCACACCCCGTTAATTTCGGACTCTATTTGTGCAGGCGACGTGTTCATTTTCCAGAACTTGGCCCTCGATGTACAAAGTAGTTCGGGCGCACACTATCTTGAATACTTTAGCAATATGCAGCAGCGCGGGAGTGGGCCAAGAACGCGCCCTCCACATGGGATAATTAAAAGCCATCCCTCACCTGAGCACATCGGCCCGCGCAGAATGTGCAATTAAGCTTTTGGAATAATATAATGCTGCGACTGGAAAACGGTGATGATTTACACAGTGCGCGCGCTCTTTTGGTGAACAAAATGCACATAACTCAGTTAAGTCGTTTTCAATATCGGTTAATTAGCAGACCGTGTATGGTAATTTCTATGAATTTGTAGCGCGGCGCAGTGCGTAGCGGATTTACGCCATTCGTTAACAGTTGCATAATGCGAGATTAATAAATAAATCCATTAATGCGATGGCACGTTGTTTTTAATTCATTACCGTTAATTACTGTTATCATGTTTAACGTTATAGTAGTATTCGGTTGATGTTTATTGACATGGAAATCATTATAAATCCAAATATAATTCAGTCGAACTGAATACCGTGAATTGTGACAAGGGGTGCAGTTTTACATATAAAATTTAAAACAAAACTATATGCATTTCCAATTAAGGTTAAATAAATATATTGTTTTAATATTTTTTGTATTTGTCGCTAATATTTACTTATAATTATAACAACAGCAAGTAAGTATAACAAAAACCGCTTGTGTGTATCGCTTGGAAGCTGCTCTAAACCAGCTAAGACCAGCCCAGAACAGCTACAGAACGATAAATGAATGCGGCTATAGAAAATGATTTCGAAATTAGTACAACTTACCCTCGAAGAGGGAAGTTAAACGCCATCTGGCGGTACCACATCAATTAGCAATGCACACCCATTAGGTAATAACCGTCAACACGATGAGTAATACTGGCAATATTTTAGAATAATGAACATTTTAAACATATTATCGTACAATAATACTCTCATTATTCTAAAATATTGATAGTAATATTGATCGTGTAAGGTGCCTTTAACAGTACTCATTGTGAAGCGATTATTATTTATATGTTCGTTTATGTTATAATTGTAGATGGGATGTTGTCGATAAATAAATAACATTCTTAATAGTATTAAGTTTATTTATTAGGATATTGGATAAACTCCTTTTACAGCCTAATAAATACTATAAAACCTCAATTGGAAATTCATTTAAACGGAAGCCCTCTTTAGCAGTAAAGCCCAGTTATTTATTAGAAAATTGCAGTCATTTTAATAATAGACAGGGAAGGCGTGCTGCGACAAAAGGTGAACCCGCCGGGCTGCCCGCGCCCCCTCTAAAGCGGTCGACCCTCTTTCCGGAACATCCACATTTCTCTGGCCGGTTATAGAATAAATTGACTATACATTCATATTAAGGGCCGAGCTATACGGAGATGCTCTTGAATATGGATCCGGCCTTTTAAGTTTACCTATCTAAATTTCATCTGGATACTAAAATATGCAAACGTTGAGTGGCATTTGGACTGACTGCAGCACCGGGTAATCCCTAACATTGATCCGACTTAGCTCCCCGATAAGAAGACGGCATACATTTCCACAGAAATACACGCATACACCGACAAGTCGTGAAATAGCTAAAGAATCCCCCGTTATGTTTCCGGATGATAGTATTGTTTGCAAATAATAATGAATGTAGCTCGGCAACAACGGTAACTTATAATTTAATATAGCCGGGCGGCACGTGCTGCACATATGAATATTCCAGTTGAAACCATTTCGGTTTATTAGTTTCGGAAATTCATCGAAACATTACTACCGCTTTGATTGCTGGGGCCCATCGTAAAACTAGTTTAAAATCGCGATACTTTGCTGAGCAAAGCCGGCGGGAATCTTTGCAGTTTTCCAATTAAAGTTTTACATTGGGGAAGTATAAGATCGTGTTTGTAAACATATTATGGTACCAAACCATAAAACATATTTTGTATACCCTAACTGAATAAATTAAAACTAAATAAGTAATAAACATATTTCTCCAAAAATATTTGTAAAAAAAAATCAAGGAAAACTGATTTAAAACTGTCATGAATGTATTATAGTTCTTATGAATGGAACGATTTTTTGTTGTTGTAATATAGTGCGTGAGTGTGCTCCAATATAAAAGTTATCGCTAGACCGTATCCAGCATGATTTAAAGTACAGAAATTGAAGTGAAAAAAGAAAGAAACATTAGTGTGAAATAGAGTGAACGTGCGGGAAAGGGAAAAACAAGAGCTAGTGTTTATTAAAAAAAAATCGAAGGTTAATGCGTAACGAGCAAAAATCGCCAAAACTGTCAATCCGGTAAAGATAGAACGGCCGAAACGTGGAGTTGCGTATGTCTTTGGTGAACTTTGACAACTTTTAATACAACAACAATAATAATAAGTTACCAAAGGCACAAGAAGTTGGGAAATGGACAGCGATGACTCATACACAACAGACACTGGTAAGAAAAGAAAACCAGTAGATGATGGAGCGTTCGCAAAAACTAAGAGAACACAAAGAACACCCGTAAAAATGAGTACAGACAATGACAATAAATTAGACCTGATTGTCCAAATGATAAAAGAGTTGAAAGCAGACACGAACCAAATTAAAATAGAACAAGAAGAATGTAGAGATGAAATTTTAAAAAATCAGAGAAGAAAATAAAATGCTGTGGCAAGAAAACCAAGAAATAAAAAGAGATAATTTAGAAATTAAACAAAAACTCGAGAAACTAAACCAATCGGTGGAGGTGCTAGAAAGGCAAAAGAGGAGAAATAACATAGTTATGCAAGGCTTAGATATTAACACTGAAGACACAAAAGTATTAAAAAAAGCCGTAGAGAATTTGTTTTTTGACAAAATGGAAGTGACGATTCAGGTTAAAAAAGCTCAAAAACTAGGAAAGAAAACCTGCCTGATTGAATTAGAGAAGGAAGAAGATAAAGAAAAAATAATGAAGAACAAATATAAACTTAAAAATAAGAAAGAAGGAAGAATTTATATAAACGACGATGAGACAAAAAAGGAAAGGGAGCGAAATACACAAATAAAAAAAATGGCCAAGGAAGAGATAAATAAACGAGGAGAGGTGAAAATTGTAAATTAACTGTAGACGGAAAGTTATGGAAATGGAATAGGGTACTGGAAAAACTAGAATTAGTGCAGACAAAAAACTAACTGCGAAATATACAGAAAAGAATTATATGATAACGAAACTAGCAAGGGAAAAGGACACGACTGGAAAAAATAAAGAGAGAAGAATAGGCAGTCTCAACAAAAAAGAAATAATAGATATAACAAAAACAACAGCGCAAACAAAAAGGACGATGAGAATTGGAAACTGGAACATACGTAGCATGAAAGGCAAAGAACTTGAACTAATAGAAGAAGTTGAAAATACAATATTAGATATAAAGGCGATAACAGAAACAAAAAAGAAAGGGAGAGGTTTAGAAAGGACCATAAACTACCCCATACAAATATATAGTGGAGTTGAAGAAAATGAAAGAGCGAGAGCAGGAGTGGGTTACATAATAAACAAAAGGTTAGAACAGTCAATAACGGAATGGGAATGCGTAAACGAAAGATTAATGACAGTAACAATTGAAGAGGTAGATGGATGGAAGGGAAACCTAGTCATAGTATATGGACCAACAGAAGACGAAAGTAAAACAGAAAAAGACATATTTTGGGAAGAGCTACAAATATTATACGAGAAGGCAGGAGAAAATACTTACAACACAGGAGACATAAATGCAAGAATAGGAAATAGGGATAGAACATATAATGGGTATTCATGGAGAACCGACGAGAAACAATAACGGAAACAGATTAATTGACTTCTCCATCTTAATCGACGTCGTAATACTAAACTCAATATTCGCCCATAAAGAAATACACAAATATACCAGAGAAGTAAAGACGAAAAATGAAAAGTCGATCATAGACTATTTTTTAATAAACACACAACAAAGGAAGGTAGTTTATGATGTACGGGTGAAAAGAGGAAGCGATATAGGAAGTGATCACTATCTAGTGGTAGCAAACATCACAATTAAGGAAGAAATAAAAACAAAAACGATGGCAAGCGGAAACGGGGTTGAAACTAAAAAGGATAAGTACAAGAAAGAAACTGCAACTGGGAAATTCAGAATAGACAAACTAAAATATAAAGAAACAAAAGATAAGTACCAGAATTGTATTAAAGAACTCACAACACTTTCAAAATCTAATGATGTGGAGGAAATATAGAGTAGTTTCAAATACATAATAACAGTGGCTACAAAACGCGCATGCGGAACAACCAGACAGGCAAACAACAGAAAGCAAACATGATGGTGGACTATAGAAATAAAAGAGGAAATAAAGAAGAAAAGGCAAAAGTGGATAAAGTACATCAACTCCAAGAAAGAAAAAGACTACGTAGCGTATACAATACAGAGAAAAGCAACGAAACAAATAATCAAAGAATCAAGGGAAAGGACATGGGAAGAATTTGGGAAAACACTAGAATACAGCTTTAACGAAAATAAAAAGTTATGTTATAGAACACTAAAGAAAAGCATGAACGAGAAAGTACAAATAACACTAAGACAACTAAAGGATAAACAGGGAATAATAATAAAACAAGATCATGATATAATAAAATGATGGAAAGAGTACTTCGAAGAGCTTTTGCAGAAGAAAACGATATGATAAGCACAAACGAAGGAAATGAGAACGCACATGTGGAAAATATACTGAACGAAGAACCAGACAATATAACAGAAACAGAAGTAAAAGAAGCACTTATAAAATTAAGAAACGGTAAAGCAGCAGGCTATAATAACATAAAAGCTGAAAAACTTAAAAATATGGGCGAGGAAAGTGTAAATTTGTTATAACATCTTCTAAACACTATATGGAAAAGAGGAAAAATTCCAAATGACTCGAAGAAAGCAGTAATATTCCCAATATACAAAAAAGGAGACAAAATTGCAATAATTACAGGGGAATATCAGTAATATGAACAACTGCTAACATTTATGAGATTATACTAGAAAGTAAACTAAGACAACAAACAGAACTAACAATGGAAATGCACAAAGTGACTTCAGGAAGTGCCACTATGGTCGCGGGACCATATATTTACACTAAGAAAACTGATAATAAAATAACTACAAACAGCAACACAAGGTATATACAGAAAGACATACAATTACATAAAGACAGGAAATCAGATATCACAGGAATTTAATATATATATATATATATATATATATATATATATATATATATATATATATATATATATATATATATACAAGTAATACAGTAGCATATACTCAAGCTATAAAAAAATGATTAAAAATTAAATAAATACAATAATACGAAAATACACATTAATAGAGACTATTGAAATTAATAACAGAATTTTATATATATATATATATATATATATATATATATATATATATATAATTCTGTTATTAATTTCAATAGTCTGTATTAATGTGTATTTTTGTATTATTGTATTTATTTAATTATTAATCATTTTTTTATAGCTTGAGTTTATGCCACTGTATTATTTTTTTCTCTCCTTTTTTCTTTGTTTTCTCCTTTATGTACCTCATAACTGTTTTAATATATTTTTGTTTATTAAATATCATGGGATTAACGTTCTTTCAGATGTTGAATTTTTGTTTTATAAAAAACAACCCACAATCAATTCAAAATAAAACGATTTTGACTGAATTATAAAAATAACACATTGTTTTTGTTTGTACGCCCTGACAGACAAATGTCGTATTAGTGTCGAGGGTGCATTAGTAGAGAGCGCGTTTTAAATTGCGTGGAGTGTTCGGAATTAATCATCTCTAAACCGATTATTGTCGAAACCTGAAATACTGCGGCGTTTGTATGTATATTCAGTTATAATGGAATTAAATTGTATCCGCATTAAAATTGAATTTCAACATGGGATTGATTATGGTGGGGGCGGCTGGAAATTTATCAGACCCATGTTGCGAATTGTTTGTTTTACCCCCGCAGAACACTTGTACCAATCGGATTATGGCATTGAAATCGTAAATGTTATAAATTAGTTATGCGGGGCGATAATGAATTGCGCTGATGAACGAGGGTATGCTGATAAAAATGTTTTTGTTGTGTAATGCGTTATACAATCAAGGGTTGGTTTAAATAAAAGAACAAGCAGTTTTAGTAGGTTTTATTTATTGAGTTGCAAATTTCAACATGAATATATTTTATGTACTTTTTATAACAATTTTCTATTTTAAAACATTGCTGTAGTGATAGCGTTTAAAATCACTCTGAATGCTTTCAATATGACTCTATTGAATCGGTACAAATTTTACTGAATGCTGGAAAATCTAATTGCTGACTCAACTTAGTAGCCGAGTGGTACTGAGCATTAGGCAGCCTGAGTTCGAATTCCATAGGGGGGAATTTTCGTGAATCACTTTTCATAGTTTTTCAGAGGTTTTCTGTGAAGTAAAGATAAATAACGGCTGAAACTCCTCTGAGCTTCTCCCTTAACCGGTCCTTTTTCCAGTTCCTTATCCGTTCAATTTAAAAATAGTAACCTTTTTTACAATACGAGGAATAGCTCATTGGTAGTCATGGCCAAGACCAGGTTCTTAAATTCTTCAGCCACTATATCCTTCTAAAATACTACAACGACAAACTATATCATTCTGTATTAATAATATAAAGTATTATAAATAAACAGTCCTTCTTCCAGTTCCTTATCCGTTCAATTTAAAAATAGTAACCTTTTTTACACTACGTGGAATAGCTCAGTGGTAGTCATGACCAGGACCAGGTTCTTAAATTCTTCAGCCACGATATACTTCTAAAATACTACAACGACAAACTATATAATTCTATATTAATAATATAAAGTATTGGCTTATAAATAAACCAAACTGCTTACTTATTTATGTCAATTGCTCATTGGTAGTTCTTGAAAACATTTGTTTTTTTCTCTCTCTGCGGAGTTTAGTTATTAGAATTAAATTTAGGTAATTTCTATGTGTTTGAAAGTGCTGAAAATATTCTAACTAACACATTCTATTAACAACTGAGCAACTAACTTAAAGTACTGATTATACAAGAACTGATAATTATTTTAATTGAAAAAGCAACCCAGTTTAACACCAACGCACGGTATGTTCATTGTGCCCTGTCAACTGTTCTGCCCAAATCTCCTTGTCGAGGATAAGATCTCTTCACCCACATTTCTTAAAGTCGGCGCATGTCTTATCAGAGGCTGCGTAATGCACCCGTGTACCGTCGTTGTGGTTAAATTCCTCATAAAATCTTTTATAAGTATTGAAATTGATCAGGTGCCGACATATATTTTATTTCTGATCTGTATATTTTATATTATTGTTTTTTGGGGTAATTTGGTATGGTACATGGGATATGTACGTACTATTATGTTGGCTATGCTTAATAAAGTCCTTTCTTATTCTCAAAAAACATTTTCCACATTTTAAAAAAGTTTAATAAATATTAATGTTGAGTACCTATGCAATTTTATGTGAAATACTCATTATAAAAACTATATAATTCGATTCCCTGTCTATCATAATTCATTATAGAATTATATACAATTTTCTTAGACTCGTTTATTTAATTATTGATTAAAATGCAATAATTACCTTTATTTATCGTAATTAATGTTGTCAGTACTTGAACGATTCCTTTTTTATGCATACATTTTTATTTTGCAAATACGAATTTTTTAATAACATTTTTAGAGCTCAAAACATTAAGTTTTTCGGAAAAACGTTCCCGTATGCTGAAAAAACAAAATATTTATTTAAATAATCGTTCAAGTACTAGGAAGGTCCCTATACTAGTGAAATTTTTTGAGTTTTATGATTCAATTGACCTGCTTGACTTTCATGATGATCATCGCAAGCCTCATCAAAAAAAGAGGGTTTCGGGGAAAGGGTCATAACTCCGCCAATTATGATTTTTTTTTATATAAACTAATACTTATTTTTTAATTAATAAACTATAATTTTGATCTAAAACAATTATTGCTACATACCTTTACAAAAATTGAAACTTTCCTCAATTTTTCCGCACAAAAAGGTATATAACCCCTTAAATAAACGAGTCTAAGAAAATTGGGATTGGGGGAGGAATTGAAAACTTATTTTACCAGGTTAATAAAGAAGTTAAATTGGTATCAATTTATTCAATAAAACTATCATAACATCATCGACAGTCTGAGCCACCCTATAAAAAATTGTAATATTTTCTATAATATATTTATATCACATGAACTGTCTCAGTGGAAGTGGTGAAAATAAACCCGTTAGTGCTTTTAAAAGTGCAACATCTAATTCCTCAAAATAAATGCCGCGTGGCTCGGGGGCTTATTGTTTAATTCCACCGCGCGAAGATTAATTATGATGGAGTAACGCCGGATAACGGATGCGACAGACGTCGCCTCTGCAAACACCTGTCCCACCGCCTCATTTTCCGAAACTACCGATTAAGAATTCACAGCCCCCCACCCCAACAACCTCCTGACCTGATATATTCAGGGTGACAATTACGCGAACCCGCGGCCCGCTCAATTCGATCACCGTAACGGGTCGCGGTGGATTTCAATTTGCGCGCCGACATTACCGAATGAAATATCGCAATCGCCCCAAGTTTCGGCGGGGAATAATGCGCGTTAAACACGGTCCCGGGGGGAATTTCCGCGCGCCGGGCAAATTCAAACCACCCCGAACAACACCACCGGCCGCCGCCACCCCCCTCGCCTATTTTTTGCCCCAATTACCCAATCGCTAACGGGGAGGACGATCGCGGAACGCGGGAAATTTATCGCCGACTAGAGGCGAGGGATGGAAACGCTCTCGGGTGTGTTGATTTTTAAACTTTTACTCGGGGGGTGGATGGATGAACGTGCCGCTGTATCGAGTGCGGAGCCCATTATTTCTCAACTTCCCTAACGATAGTTCAAATTAAATTACATACATATGTAGGTACCTATATGAGCTTATTTAAAGTTTAAATAACAGGTGTTTCATATAGTCGATAGATATGAGCCAGTGAGAGTAAGTTACATTTGAATTGTTTTGAAAATGAAAATACTATGCATTTGGTATTTATGTAAATCGTCGTGTGCAGTTACAGACTTTATTCATAAATAAAAATGTAACTGCGTACGTCTATTTACATAAATATATATATTATCAATTGCCTTTTACCTTTCGGTGTAGGCTATTACATTAACATTATTAACATTATTATAGTTTACAATTACTGTTGTTTATACATTTGTAAATTTTTTCCACTCCTTTCTGTTCTTCGCCAGTTCTCTTGCTTGCTTGACTGTTTTTCCTTTCTTGATTATTATGTCCTCTATTATGTTGTCCCACTCTTTTCTTGGTCTACCTCTTCTTTTATTTTCAGTTCTTGCTTCCCATACCTGTTTTGTTTGATTCTTTTTGTCCATCCTAATTAAATGACCCCACCAGTTTAGTTGTTTCTTTTCTATATACTTATCTACAGCTTCAATTCCCAGTTCTTCTCTGATGTAATCATTTCTTATTCTGTCTCTTCTCGTAACTTGTTTTACTCCTCTGAGATATTTCATTTCCATTGCCTGTATTCTACTTTTGTCCCTCTTCGTTAGTTTCCACGTCTCGCTTCCATATGTCAGTATAGGTCTATATATGCTTTTATATATATTTATTTTTGTTCTTCTGCTGATCTCTTTCTTGTTAATCAGTATATTGCTCAATGCGTGGTATGTTTTAGCTGTGTTGTTTATTCTGTTACTAAGTTCGCCTTCCATTTGTCCGTCTTCTGTCAGTGCTACTCCCTGGTATTTGAATTCTTCTACTTGTTCTATTGTGTGTTGTTCTATCTTTATATTTATTTGTTCTTTCCGGTTTCCTATTTCCATCACTTTTGTTTTGTTATAGTTCATTTTCATGTTATACTTTTCTAGGTGTCTGTTCCATACACTAAGGTTGTGCTGCAGATTACCTTCATTTTCTGCTATCACTACTACATCATCAGCGAATGCTCCTTACGATATGTTTACAACTTGCATGTTTTTGTACCCTATGTTTGCTTTTTTGTTTTCTGGTTTCATGCTCTTCATTATTTCATCCATGTATATGTTAAATAATGTAGGACTGAGCCCGCCTCCTTGTCTTAGTCCAGTGGTTGTCTGAAATGTTCTTGATGTTTGTCCCTTGTGTATTATTGCATTGGTGTTGTTGTTGTATATGTTTTGTATTAATTCGACTGTATTTCTTTCTACACCTCTCTCTTCCAGGATTTTCCATAATTTATTTCTTGGTATCATGTCGAATGCTTTTTCCAGGTCGATGAATCCTAGGTATGTGTTTTTATTATTTGCAATTCTTTTTTCTGTGATTTGTTTTATCGTGAAAATGTTGTCCTGTGTGGATATTCCTTTCCTAAATCCGCATTGCGATTCTTCTAGCGTCTGCTCTATTTTTGCTAGTATTCTTTTGTTAATTGTTTTTTCTAAGATCTTCATACCTATGCTTATGAGTGTTATACCCCTATAGTTTGAACATTTTGTCTTATCGCCTTTCTTGTGTATCGGTACGATTAACGATACTTGCCAATCTTTGGGTATTTTATTCGTCCTCCATATTTCGTTTATTAATTTTAGTAGTATTTCGTTTCCAGCAGGTCCCATATGTTTAATCATTTCCGTTGTAATCTGGTCTTATCCTGGTGCTTTGCCTATTTTCATTTCCCTTATTATCTCTAGTATTTCTTTTCCAATGATCATCTCTATATCTGCTTCCGAGTCGTTCTGGTATCTTGTCTTCTGTTCATTTCCACCATTTTGTGATAGTAAGTCTTCAAAATATTCTTTCCATCTTTCCAGTATTTTTTCGTTGTCCTTCAGCAATATTCCTTGATTGTCTTGTATATAATTTACTTCTTCGCCTTTTTCTTTTCTGTTTAGTTTTAGTGTTTTATAGAATAATTTTTGGTTTTCCTTTGCATTTTTCTCCATTATCTCTCCGAACTTTTCCCATTCCCTGCTCTTTGCTATTCTGACCTTATCTTTTACTATTTTCCTCTTTAAACTGTATTCTTCGTAGTTTTTACTATTTTTGTCATTTAGGTATCTTTGCCATGCTTTTTTCTTTTCCTTTATTTTCTCTCTTATGTCCTGCGACCACCATGCTGTCTGCTGCTTCTTGTTTGTGTTTTGCTTTGTCCTACATGTCTCTTGTGCTGTCTCCAGTATATTTTTTTTTAATTTATTCCACATTTCCTCTACTTCTTGTCTATAGTTGTCCTTTATTAATTTCTCCTCTATTTTCTCTTTATAGATTTTTGCTATTTCTTTTTCCCTTAGTTTGTATGTTCTTATCTTGTTGTAGTTTATTGCTATATTTGGTCTTTTGTATCGCTATCTTGGTAGTCTTCCTTTATTTTCGTCTCTACTAGATAGTGATCACTTCCAATTTCGTAACTTCTCCTTACTCTTGTGTCTATTATTTTGCTCCTTTTCCCTTGTTCTGCTAGTACATAGTCTATTATAGATTTTTCGTTCCTGCTTATTACTTCCCTGGTGTATTTGTGTATGTCCTTGTGTTTGAATAGTGTATTCGTTATTACTAGATTATTCATTCTATAGTAATCTAGCATTTTCTTACCATTTTCGTTGAGTACGCCTTCTCCATATCTTCCTCTCATCGCGTCATTATCTTTTACTTCATTGCCAATTCTGCTGTTGAAATCTCCCGCCACGTACACTTCTTTGGCTTTTTCTGTTGTTTCGTTGAACTGCTCCCAGAATGTTTCTTTGTTGCACGCAGTATCATCTTCGTTTGGTCCATACACTGCTATAATAGTTTTATGGTAGCCGTTTCTTTGATCTCTAACTTCGATAGACAAAATCCTCTCCGTAATTGCATCCCATTTATATATATTCGATTTCAGTTTTTTATGCACTATACATCCTACCCCTGCTGCGGCTCTCCGATTCTTATCTACACCGCTATATATGAATATATGATCCTTGTCCATTTTGTACTCTCCCTTTCCCTTCTTTTTTTGTTTCTGTTACCACTAAGAAGTCTAGTTCAGCTTTCTCAAATTCTTCTTCCAGATCTTTTTCCTTTCCATTTATACTCCTGATATTCCCAGTCCCAATTTTCCATATTATTTTTTTTTACTTTACTCTTTTCTTTGTTTCCATTTAT
Source organism: Lordithon lunulatus (assembly GCA_963942505.1). Taxonomy (NCBI): domain Eukaryota; kingdom Metazoa; phylum Arthropoda; class Insecta; order Coleoptera; family Staphylinidae; genus Lordithon; species Lordithon lunulatus. The sequence continues at coordinate 54,023,108 of OZ012668.1, read as the reverse complement.
TATGTGTTTGTTCTTCTTTCTTATGTTCGTTGTCCCTTTCCTCGCTGTATTATTTATATTTTTGCTTTCGTCCGTTTTCTCTTTTGCTAGTAGTTTTTTGGATTAGTTACTTTCACCCCATTATCTTTGGCTACGACTCCTTTCTCCTTTTTATCCCATATGTATATTTCGTTGTCTACTATTATCTTTCTATATCCTATTTTTATGTGTTTTCCTTTTTCTTTTTCCAATTTTGCTATGTTTCTTATTTCTCTTTGTATTTTTCTCTCTTCTTCCGTTAGATCATCGTCTATATATATCGTTGTATTTCTCAGTTTATATTTTGCTTTCATTATTTTTTGTTTTTCTTCCCAGCTTGGGATTTCCACTATTATTATATTTCGTTCTGGGCCTGTGTTTATTTTTTGTATTTTGTTAACCCCTGTCTCCACTTCCAGTTTCTCTTTGATGAGTGATCTTACCTCTTCTATGTTATCTATCTTGTCTAGACCTCTTATTGCTATGTTATTTTTTCTTCTTCTCTTCTCTTCAATTTCTGCTTTATTTTCTAGTTTTTCTATTCTGACTTCCAATGTTCTCCTTTCTTCTTTCCATGTTTCTTCCTTATTGTTCATTTCGGTCTTCATCTCTTTTATTTCCTGTTTTATTTGTGACATGTTTTCTTCCATCTTCCTCATTAGTTCTATAATCATTTGTTTTAGTTCGTCCATTGTATCTTTGTCAATGTTCGTTTCAACGTTGCAATTTTTTTCTGTTTCTTCTAATCTTCTTTGTGATGCTGGTGATCTCAGTATTTTTTTGTTTTTTCTAACGGTTTCTTTCTGATTTTGTATGTCTTTGTCCTGGCTATCCGTTTCTCTACCTCTTTTATTTTTATTCATTGGCCCTGGCGCTATTTTTATTTGCTATTCTTGCCTTTGTTGTCGTTGCTATATGCCGCCCAATATACTCCTCACCTTTATCGGCGCCAGAGCTTATTTACGGGTCGACCCCTCGTGCAAATAACCTCTACCATCTATTTTATTTACTTTCACTTACCGCTCTTTCTCTCGACTTTTTATCTTTCCTTTTGTATCACTGTTTCTTGTCGCTGTTTTCATCTGTCGTGTATATTTCAACTCGATACGCTGCTATATTTCGGTAAAATATCGGAGCTGTCTATACACCTGTCAACTCTCCCAGCTCAAAATATTTACATAAATACCAAACCCAACATTTATACAACTAACCCTCTAGGAGGAAAGTTAAACGCCATCTGGCGGCACCACATCTAGACAAAAACGCAAACAAATCAGTCTTGAACTATGTACCGCACTCGGATATTAATGTTTTTGGGGTTTGCTTTTACTTGTAGCATTGCTCTACAAGTAAAAGCAAACCCCAAAAACATTAATATCATACAAGTCTATGCACCAACAGCTGACACACCGGAGTCAGAAATACCCGATTTCTATACGCAATGAAAAGAACTAAAATCATATACGAAGAAAATCGAAAGTACCATAATTATGGGAGATTTTAATGCGAAAGTGGGCAGATTCAATTCTTTCTGTCATATTTTATTGTATATGTATATGATTTACTAATCATCCCTGAGTCTTCTACAGTGTCGAATGCGCGAGAGTACGAGATATAAAATATCCGATCCACCGGCATCATAATCAGGAGAGACTGCAATAAAAATCTTAAAACATATTTCTATACCAAGACATTCAAAATATAATATTTTAAGAGTTCAACGCATTATCATATCATTTAAAAGTAATTATAAAACTGCTGACTTCGTCATTCGTAAACAGTTTATTTTTTGTTGTTGTGCGGGTAAGCAGAAACGGGGCCCTAAAAATGTAAATTTCTACATGTAACGAAAACTGCAGCATTCGCTCGCGGATTTCTTATAATTACCCTCATGTTCTATTAGCGTAAGCAGATCACATTACCTCGGGCGGGAAAAAGTACGAGCTGTGTGCAGACAAAGTGGTCTCAAGTCGGTTGTTAATTTTATGGTAACCCCCGAACACATTCGTCTGCTCTAATGCCGGCCTCGCGCACTTACACTCCTTCATTATGGCTTTAAGTACTCCAATGTTGCAAACGGGAGAATGCACGAGGCAATAACTGTGTTTATTTGTAAATAAAATTAATAAAACCAGTTATATTCGCGTTTGGAATGAAGCGAGAATTATAAAGGAAAACGAGTAATAATAGCAAGTCATATGTAAGTAATTATTTAATTACCATATTGCTTACTATTTAGTCTTAGTGGTTTGTATAATATAATATATAATAAATATAACTTTGACTGTTTTCTTGCGGTTCACCTCATTGAGATTTAAACATAAAAAAATGAGGATAATTGAAATATTTTCATTACCAAAGCATTAATTTGGCCTCTATTTTAGTTAAAAAAAAGACCTTTATTTGGCTAACCCTTTTACACACATTCCCAAACCGTACTTTCACAGAAAGAAATCAAAAAAGACACACAAAAAATAATACAAATTAACATAAAATACATTTTTCTCTATCCATTAAACTAAACCCCCTCTGTCCTCGCCAATTTCCTTTCCCACGTCAGCCTCCTGCAGATTTTCACGCCTTTCCCATCCTCTCCTAACCATTCGTTCAGCTTTCTGCACTCTCCAACCCACTCTTCTTTCACTCCCTCACATTCTTTGCTAAGGTGCCACCACGTGTCACTCCCCTTCCTATACAGCGCACACGCGCCAGCCCCATCCACACTTTTCTTCTTCGCTCTTGCTTTGCATACTTTGTCCTCTCTGCTCCACTCTCCCCTGGCTAAGTACCTCGGGAGTTTCCCCTGCACTTGCCACTCTACGTAGCCAGGGTTGTATGAGCTCTGAGCCATTCTCACTTGCCTTTCTTGCGACTCAATATCCCTCAATCTCTCCCTTATCTCAGTTTCTAGGCTACCCCTTTCTCTCAGCTTCTCCTCTACCCACACCTCAGACATACCCACTCTTTCATACATCCTTTCTCTATCCTTCCTCCATCTACTCTCTGTTCTACTCTTACACCTCATCCATACCTCCCGTACCAGTCTTTCCTCGCCCAAATCCTGCAATCTTTCCTCAAACTTCACAACCCTCACACACGACTCCCACCACATACTCATACGATTTGTCTCCTGCAACAGCACTGGCCTCGGTGTCGACCTTTCGAGCCCTAGCAGATTCTTCAGAAACCAACCTTGCTCCCTTTCTATTACCTCCCATTCACGCAATCCCCACACTTCCACTCCATACAACAATATAGGTTTTATACACGCATCCCATATCTTGCACGCCATTACTAGGTTACCACCCCACAAACTCCCCCATTTTCTGCACGCAATCCCCCAAGCCATTCTTGCTTTCGCCTGCATACACTCCACATGCATCCTAAGCCCTCCTCCACAGTCAAACCAAAAGCCCAAATATTTAAAGCCATTCACTCTCTCAATCAGCCTTTCCTTCCATTTCAGCCCTTCGTCCTTACCCCTCCTGCCCCTATTCCTAAACAACATCCATTTGGTCTTTTCCACATTCACCACTAGCCCCTTCTTATCCAGGTATCTATTTTAGTAAATTTTTCCTATATAGATTTGTGGGTGAAAAGGGAAGGTAATCTGAATTATTTCACTTCAAAAACTAAAAATCGGTGTATGTAAGTGTGAACCCACCTCTTAGCAATCTACATATCTAGATTTCGATCTTATAAGATCTCGTCAGTGTAGCTCAGCTAGTTGATGAATTCACACAATATTATTACCATGTGGGTGTGCATTGCTAATTGATGTGGTGCCGCAAGATGGCGTTTAACTTTCCTCCTAGGGGGTTAGTTGTAACATTTTTTAAAATAGGTGTCTCCATTTTCTTCTAGTTGTATTTGAACGCAGGTTATCCCCCAACTTAATTTAAATTACAAATTAAAAAACTAACATATTTTGGTTAATTTTTTTATAACGTTTCTACAAACCACATTGTTCAGATTTTGAAATTAATAGTGGCTCGTAGATTTGAAGTGAGGCTCTCATTGAAATCACCCAAACGCATGCCTTTATACTAGTAAATATTAACTACTGTGAGTGCTATACAGTAAATTGCTCTAAAGCGGCAGGTGATTTAATTAAACATGTTCAATAACTCCGTGTTTTTAATTCGCAACCGCACTTCGATTCAGTTTAAATATTATTCACGTTACAATTAATTAATTTATGCGGGTAATTGAAAACACGGGCGTTTGGAGTATCGGGAATGTGCTGTGTGTTTTTTTATTTTGGGGGGGATGGGGTGCAGCCGGCAATCTGAATGATAGCAAATATCCCTAGGTAGCTATTTACCTAACAAGGGGGTTGGGTCATCGTTAGACGTTCCAGTGCTGTTGCAAAAGCACTTACTGTCCTTCGTCCTTTGATTCGGACCCTTTGGACGGAAATCGACGTTTCACTCAGGGTGATTATTATTTTTTACGATTGGCAATGTCATTTAGTTTATTGTGATGCGATGTGTTTATTGCGAGATTGTTTGTAAATTGAATTAGTTTACAAGATGAAACAAATGGTAATAAAGCTTTTAGGAGAGTAGAATTAAATTATATTACTTAAATAAACTACATAGACAACACTGTTTATAAGAGCCATATAGAACACATTGAAGACACATTTGACTTTATACAGGAATCTTTTTATTTTATTATTTGGGAATTTTATATAATCGGTTTTTTCATTAGAATCATAGCTTTGTAGATAAATACTAATCTATTCCTCTTTGATTTTCTTGATCAATTGACCCCTCGGCGATTGTATTTCATTCAGCGCTTGTTGCTATTTTAAATCTACAATATAAGCTATTGTAGATTTAAAATAGCCTCGTTTTCTGTCATCTGACTCGGTGGAAAAACGTTGCCATTGTTCTGGTTAACTTCCTGTGGTATAAAATTAATGATGAAAAATGAAACAAACAAAAATTATTAAAATCGAGGTTACCTATCGCAAAATTGCATATCAAGGATTTCGTAGTATTTCCAAAGCCATAGCAAATAAATAATTTAAATTTGTGTCGGAGTATGCGACATCCCACTCTTTCATACATCCTTTCTCTATCCTTCCTCCATCTACTCTCTGTTCTACTCTTACACCTCATCGATACCTCCCGTCTTTCCTCGCCCAAATCCTACAATCTTTCCTCAAACTTCACAACCCTCACACACGACTCCCACCACATACTCATACGATTTGTCTCCTGCAACAGCACTGGCCTCGGTGTCGACCTTTCGAGCCCTAGCAGATTCTTCAGAAACCAACCTTGCTCCCTTTCTATTACCTCCCATTCACGCAATCCCCACACTTCCACTCCATACAACAATATAGGTTTGACACGCATCCCATATCTTGCACGCCATTACTAGGTTACCACCTATGCGACTAATGCCTAATTGTGTACATTTAATTTTTTTAAATCCTAATTAGCCCTTTAATAATTGTAAATAAATAATCTCCATATCGTCATACTGTATCTCTCATTGCACCGCACCACACACATCTTACATCGCTCAAACAGTCAAAACTACTGTTGATATTTGTGTAAGTTCTCATATAAAAATATATAGATAGTTACTGCTACTAGCGACAGATTGACTCGACTCAAGAATATAAAATATAAAGCTAGTTTTCATGTTCTGGAACAAAATTGCATCTGAATATTATCGAGGATTTCGTAGTATTTCCAAAGCCATCGCAAATAAATAATTTAAATTTGTGTCGGAGTATGCGGCAACCCTATATGTATATACAAAAATTGTAATCAGCGTGCCACTAAATCCGTGCTAAAAACTATAATCTGAAACGTTGCAATATAACAAATCGTGTTATTCGGATATGATTACAAACTGCAGTCAATTAAAACATCCAGCCGATAAATCACAAAAAGTCGCATACAACTTTTTTGCTATAGCCACAATAAATTACCGAATAATTTAATTTATAAAGCTCATTTAATAGCGGTTTGCCAATCAATTTATAACGAACATTTTAATTTAAAATAAATCGGAGAAATATAAAACCAATTGCAATAAATCGAGTTGCCATACTAAAAAAAAAAATGTAAACATATTATCGCGTTTTGAATTTGAACGATTTCCATAATCTACCCAGGACTCTTGAGTGGGGGGGACTGCATATGCAATACAAACAACCGGAAGTAATGTGTACACAGAAGGAAGTGAGCCATCGCTCCTCTCTGTAAACACTCCAGAAGTTGCTCCCCACCTGGACAGCGTCGGCAAACAGACATTTATCAAACTGCGTTGTTATCGCGCCTAGTTCTTATCGACCTCGTCAAGATTCTTGACTTGGAAATTCATCACGTGATTGTGAGAGCGGGTGCTAATGCAATTCGTATGATAATCAGGATGAGCTTTACACAAGAAAACACAACTGTAGTAATATATTTATCTATTATTTATAATAGATATGATTGCCAAATCAATTTTGAAATAGTCATATAAAATAAATGTAATGTGTGTTGTTTCCTAAGTAATATTTAGGATTTGTTAAAAAGTAGAGTAGTGATCATTATCGAGCAATCGGCTATTTCTATATATTTTTGATTGATGTATAATTATACTCACTGCAAACTGAAAGTATGCTGCAGTTTGCAGTGAGTATAATTATACATCAATTAAAATACCTTCCTTTACATCAGTGATGTATTCGGAAAGTAAATATATAGAAATAGAGTCAAATTATTGTTTTCCATAACTGACATTTATTTTAAGTTATAATTTTATATTTCTATATATCTCATATATTAACAGCACCTTCTTAATTCAAAAAAGGAACATCTATCTTTATAGGGCTATCCACCATTTCATCGGTAAAGTGAGAAGCTCAGAGGAGTTTAATCACCTGGAATTTATCTTCTTAAGTTCACAGAAAACCTCTGTTCTTAATTCATTATCGAGCAATCGGCTATTTGCCAGCATAACTTTTCATTTTTTGAAATCCTAATTAGCCCTATAATAATTGTAAACATATAGTATCTCAATCGTCATAGTCCACCTCTCATTACACGTACCGCAACCACACACATCTTACATCGCCCAAACAGTCAAAACCGCTGTAGATATTTGTGTAAGTTCTCATAGAAAAATATATAGACAGTTACTACTACTAGCGAGAGATTTACTCGACTCAAGAATATAAAATATAAAGCTAGTTTTTTGTGTAAGTTCTCATAGAAAAATATATAGACAGTTACTACTACTAGCGAGAAATTTACTCGACTCAAGAATATAAAATATATAGCTAGTTTTCATGTTCTGGAAGGAATCAACAGTACTCGAAGTACTTACAGGAGTTTGCTGCCTTAGCTAAGCAAGCCTAAAACACATATGAGGGGTGTCTAACGGAAAAAAGGACTGTAATACATATATTAATCTATTCGTGAAGTCGGGGTCAACCCTACAACACTCAATTTTTTTCCTCAACAGCTTTATAAAAAAAATAAATCACCACCCCCATTAAACATTTCAACGTAGACAGATCAAATATTGTCCGTATATATAAAAGTAATCCAACTCTTAGCCCTACTACGGTTGCATTTGTAACTGTCAGCCGAATGGAAGAATCGAAAACAAACACGGCCTTATATTGAATTGGGCATTCATTTCTCCGAATGCGCGCCTGTCACGTTGCCCGAAATGACAAATCGGCGTAATTCCGCCGCTCTGCGTGGCCGGGCGCATCCCCCTGCGGTGTTTACAGCACCGCACTGCCCTATTCATTTTAAGTGCAACCCCGTGTACGCACTTAATTCGTTTCCGCGCGCTGCAAAACATTTAAAAATATCAACCTGATGAAACGTGACCGGAGTTATCTGCGTCGGCAAATGGTCCGGACCCTGTAAGGATTGTATAAAAGAGAGGGGGTGGGTTCGTTAATCCGGAATATTAGGTTGCAAAGTCACCGCTGCATTTTAAGCACAACGGGGACACAATAGCCGAGTGGTAACTCAAGAACAAAGCATTTGATTCACCTCTTATGGCTCGTGTACAATGGCTCCGTATATCCCTCCCGCACGTTCATGTATAGACGTAGTTTTCCGGAATTAACACTCTAAAACCATTGTAAGGAATAATATAGTCTCAAATCAACTGCGGCCAACGTCGCACATCCGCGTTTTGTAGATTATCTCTTGTTATTACGTTGACAAAGCTTTTTCGGGGGAAGTTATTAAAACGGAAAATACATTTTGATTACAACAAACATACTTGATGAATATCATCCCGAACGAAAACATAAACTAATGACCATTTATAAGAATTTCTATAAAAAAAATATCGAAATAAAAATTTAAACTGTACTACTTGGCTGTAACAAGATTCATATAACTCTGCAGTGATTATTGATTTATTTTATATGTATCAAGAACATGATACAACTAACCCCCTAGAAGGAAAGTTAAACGTCATCTGGCGGCACCACATCAATTAGCAATGCACACCCATATGGTAATAACCGTCAACATGCTCATGCCATCAGGATCACCGGGTAGTGCCCTCTATGATATTGTGTGAATTCATCCTCACTAGCTGAGCTACACTGATGAGATCTAATAAGATCGAAATCTAGATATGTAGATTTCTAAGAGGTGGGTTCACACTTATATATGTATTGTTGTGTACATACATAATTGGCGTCCGATTATCCCTGTGGATGGATAATCGATTGACGTCGTTAAGTAACAAGCCGACTTAAAGTAATGATGCACCCATGAAGGAGCCAGCGCATATTTACAACCCCATTAGCGGACGGGCATTACGGTAACAACCCCATTAGAGGACTTTCACCAGAACCCATTACCGCCCTAGAATAGGACACCGTACTCGCAGATCGACACACATTCAATTCATTCTTGCTACAACATTCATTCGGAGAGTCAGACCTCAGAAGCAGCCAACATCACCGAGCTACAGGGGCTAGCTCTCACTTCAAATAGTTGTTAATCTTTATACATTAAACATTTTTAAACTTATACATGAGTTTTCCTCAATCCTGAGATGGTGGCAACGAAACCCTGGTGTTCTACACATCAGTATCAAGAACATATATTCTTCTCAAGTAATTTCATGTTAGTGGTAAAAACTGGTGGAGGAATCGTTTTGGCAGGTCCTCAAGTCATTAGTACCTAAAAAACACTCGAAAATGGACTATGTTTTTCACTCAATTTTTTTTACCAATAATAATAATTTCGTATCAACAATAACATAATTCGATAAAAAGTTCGATTGTTGGTTCTCAAGCGTGATACATTTTGTAAAAAAAAGAGCTACAGTCACTAAAAAGTGGAATATTTAATACCTTTAAACCTATTCTAAATTACAACAGTTATGATATGTTTTTTATAAAAACGTTGACTGTGGTAATAAGTCCTTTCATCAACAAATGTGTTTTTATTACATGATTTAAAATGTGAATGCAGACGTGTATAACGTGTTCTGTGTGAAAGCTGTAGCGCCATCCTATGCTGATTTCATTGCAGACGAAGGGAGATTTTATGGGATGCGTTAGGGTCTACGGGAAGTCTTATTTTACTCGCCATCTCCATTTTACTATCCATAAAAGTAAATTCCTGAGTAATATGGCTTTTATACTTATTTTTACGAGACGGTAGCCGGAAGGAAATTAATTTGAGACTGCGTTTCGCATATGTGTCTTTCCTAAATAGTAAAATCAAAATCACCTATTTTTATATGCAGTTAGTAATAAAGTTCATCGTTGCAATTGATTTTACAATGATATTTTATACACGAACATCATCATAAAATGTTATACAGTTGGTTGACCAACTTAGCATTCCCTATTATTTAATAATATTTGACAACATATATTTCTAATAATGATTTAAGAAAAAATATTTAAATAATTGGATACTTAACAATTAGTTTGTTAAGTATCCAGATATTTAAATATTTTTTCTTACTAACACTAAACATTATTTTATTAAGATAAAAAAATCGTGCGCGGAATTTTAATAAAAATTGCAATTTGTTTTATTGCTAATAATTGCTAATGCTAATGCTAATAATTCAATAACAGCTAACAAAAGTAACTTAAATTCGTTTTTTTTCTTATTTTATTGATACCAAGACATGAGTAAATAATTATAAAAAAAATATTTGCACAGTCCATTTAGTAACAGTGCACCAAAAAAGAAATATCCACCCGCGCGAACCCACAGGGATGCCGGAATTATCGGAAAAGTAAGGGCCGGCGGGGTATACAAAACTATGTCTGATGATTGTTGTTAAATTCTAAACAATATTTTGAAAGTTTTAAAAAAATCGTGCGCGGAACTAAAAATTGCAATTTGGTTTGTTGCAAATATTATTCAATAATAGGTAACAAAATCTACTTAAATTTGTTTTTTTCTTATTTTATGGTTACCAAGACATAAGTAAACAATGGTAGAATTTTTTTTGTACA